>CM033477.1:8207278-8454753 GCA_019447015.1 Hymenochirus boettgeri | reverse complement strand
GTGTGCTAGACCGTGTGCTAGTTCTTGTGTGCTAGACCGTGTGCTAGTTCTTGTGTGCTAGACCGTGTGCTAGGCCATGTGCTATACTGTGCACTAGACCTAGACTGTGTGCTAGACGGTGTGCTAGTTCTTGTGTGCCAGACTGTGTGCTAGGCCGTGTGCTAGTTCTTGTGTGCTAGACCGTGTGCTAGTTCTTGTGTGCCAGACTGTGTGCTAGGCTGTGTGCTATACTGTGCACTAGACCTAGATCGTGTGCTATACTGTGCACTAGACCTAGACCGTGTGCTAGACCTGTGTGCTAAACCTTGTGTGCTAGACAGTGTGCTAGATCTTGTGTGCTAGACCGTGTGCTAGTTCTTGTGTGCTAGTTCTTGTGTGCTAGACCGTGTGCTATACTGTGCACTAGACCTAGACTGTGTTCTAGACAGTGTGCTAGACCGTGTGCTAGTTCTTGTGTGCTAGACTGTGAGCTAGTTCTTGTGTGTTAGACCGTGTGCTAGACTGTGCACTAGACCTAGACCGTGTGCTAGACCATGTGCTAGACCATGTACTAGACTGCTTAGAACTGTTTAGTTAATATCAGGGAGTTGCAACTCGGTGGGTCAAAAACTTAAATTTGTCTCAGTTTTGTTTTGAGTCGGAAGCTTCCAGCAAACAACATTTCCAGGAAAGAGACAGGAGGGGGAGAAGCTGCTGTGAGAGAGAACAGGGGAAGGGAGGGTTATAGAGAGGTGATTCCCAGGATTCAGTACCATGGCGCAGAGGGGATGAAATTAGAGGTTGGAGGTTAATTATAAATGTGATTATGTTTATTATTTATCAGATTTCTAACAAACAGATTATGTGAAACTGTAAAGCTGTGTTAGAGTTAGTGTTAGTGTATCCAGCCATTCAAAATGGTTACCTTATGGTTCAAACCCATATGACATATGGTAGCACAGTGACCCAGTGGGAAGGAAAGAGATAGAGCAGAGAGGAAGAAGAAAAAGGAAGAGAAAGAGAAGGGCAACTAAATTTATAAGGGGATTGGGGGAGCTTGAATATGAAGAGAGACTGGAAAAGTTACATTATGGACTCTGGAGAAAAGGCTCTTGCGTGGGGATATGATTACTGTGTATAAATACATTAACGGGCCATACAATAAACTGGGGCATTATTCACCAATAGAACATGTCAGAGACATGTGGACATCCCTTAAGACTTGAGAGAAAAGGTTTAGGCTTCAAGCTGGAAAGGGTTTGTCACTGTGAGAACGGTAAAGCTATGGAACTGTCTTCCAGTGGACTTGTTATGGCAGGTTCATTGGTCAGTTTAATAAAAAGCTGGATGAGTTCTACAAACAAGGAATGTTACAAGTTACTGGGATTGATAACTAAAGTAGAGTTGGGAAAGGGTTGTTTTCACTGTTAGAACGGTAAACATGGAACTGTCTTCCAGTGGACGTTGTTATGGCAGGTTTCATTGGTCATTTAATAAAAAAGCTGGATGAGTTTCTACAAACAAGGAATGTTACAAGTTACTGGTATTGTACATAAAGTAGAGTTGGGAAAGGGTTTGTCACTGTGAGAACGGTAAAGCTATGGAACTGTCTTCCAGTGGACGTTGTTATGGCAGGTTCATTGGTCAGTTTAATAAAAAGCTGGATAAGTTTCTGCAAACAAGGAATGTTACAAGTTACTGGTATTGATACATAAAGTAGAGTTGATCCAGGGAAATTTCCGATTGCCACTTGGAGTCAGAAGGAATTTTTTCCCCTTCATAAATTTGGTGGGTTTTTTGCCATCCTCTGGATCAAACGTTAGGCAGGAAATGAGGATATTGCTAGATGGGTTGGACTGGATGGACGTATGTCTTTATTCAACCTCAAAACTACTATACTATACTATACTATACATACCCTACATGTATATTAGATACTACATATATTATATACTGCATATACTAATTATATAAGATACTGCCTATTGTAATAGAGCACTTGGTATTTTAATAATGAACAAAATCCCACAAATCCATCGTCATCCGGCATCTTACACATTCTAACCCCCTCCATAAACCTACTAACATGGATAAAATGCTTTTCTGAGTCATTCAGTGCTGAGTTAAATATGAGACCAGTAAGGGGAACCAGATTATTGAACTTAAAGGGGAAGTGACACGTGATATACCTACTACTATACCTACACCGACTGCTATAGATTGACAGGTACAGTGCCCTTTATAGCGCAAACAGAACTTTAAAACAGGTGAGTGGGTCTCTTACCTCTCAGGAGAAAACATATCTGGTTAATCTTGTGTTGATAGAATCCTGCTACGGAATACTGTAACACACACACACACGTATATATATATATATATATATATATATATATATATATTAGGGAGTTACAGATGATTCTGGCAAAACCTGGGTAATTAACCACTCCCCAGTCCTGGCATTGCTAGAGAGTCAGGTTAGTTCCATTTGGAGACATTCCCATAACCCTATAAAGATCATTTACCAGCTGTTCCAATATCCTCCATATAGTGGGTGATTTATTGACAACTAATTTAGTACATTTGTAACCAGAATTTCACTCCAAATAAATGATCTGTAGCATCGTTGTCCCATCCCATTACATTATACTTGGATATAGATGATTTGGTTGTGTGAGACTGAATTTACTCATGTAAGTAGGTTAGAACTAATCAGATGCACCACACACTGTACAACAACATAATATATTATATGCTTATATATATACGCAGTTCAATCGCAGGCACTCACTCCAAGCTACTTCTACTTACCCTAGTGCCACCAACATGGCAATATGTAAACAGTAAGAATAGAATAAACTCCATGTCTTTCAAACAGTAATGTTTATTCAACTGTGCAAAGACAACGTTCTGGCCCTTTATCTTGGGCCTTTTTCAAGCCAACATCCAACATGTTGAGAAAGGCCCAAGACAAAGGGCCAAAACGTTGTCTTTGCACAGTTCAAAAAACATTACTGTTTGAACTGTTTGAAAGACTCTGGAGTGCACCTTTATCTTACCTGTTAACATATTTATATCACATACATACATACCTATATGCATACATACAATACATACATGCACACATACAATTCATAACAGTATATACAATGCATACAATACAACACACATACATAACTATACACACATCATACATCATGGATCCCATAAATATACATTTTAATAGATTGTTGGGTTCTGGTTCATAGGAACCACCAAATAACCTTTTACAGGGTTATTCAATAAAAGTTCTTATCGTTAAAATGGTGCTAATTTTGCCCCAACCAATTAGATGTTGGCTTTCAAATGTTAAATAAGATCTGATTGGTTGGGGCAAATTAGCACCATTTTTAACGATAAGAACTTTTATTGAATTCACTAATAATGTTGTAATATTTATATTTCCAAAACAGGAGTGTGTGTGCCTCTTGGGCATTGCCCTCTGTGACTTTAAAATGTTGCTTGACTATTTGTTTATCCATTTACATCATGTTTTGCCTCAGAAGGCTTACACTCTAATTACCCGGTTACACACCTACAACTATCATTATGGGCCATATTGTAACGCGCAGTGTCACGAAGGGGAGTGCCATGTAAACTCCCACAGGCAGTTGTATGATGGCAGTGTGATTTTCAATGATTCCACTTTATTGGTAGTGTCAACCAATATGGCAGCTCCCACTTCGTTATTGTCGAAGTGAAAGAGTTAACAAAATCTCTTCCTGGCCGTTTGTAAAGACTCTGAGCTTTCTTCCCCTATCTCCATTTGTTGTTTGTTCAACTCAGCTTGATATTTGTTCACTGTCTAGTCAATGGGTCAAGGTGTGAAAGTCACTGTACAATGCACACACCACTACAGACGGGTAAGGCACGATAACAGTATGAGGGCTGTGGTGTAGAACAGCTCTAAAAACCAGATGTCAGTCAAAGGCAATTCATATTTCTTAAAGGATAAGTAAACTAAAAAAAACAATGTTAGTGGGAAGATAATTTAAAACTTAATTTGGCTAATTTATTTTCTATCCCCCCCAGAGCCTACCGTATGTCTTCAAACTTGCTGGATTCATCCTTCTGTATAGTGGATTCTGTAGCTCGCCCCCAGGAGATCTCCTGACTCCTCCAGCTTCCTTAGTCTCAAAAGTTTAGTTCCCAGGTTATTACTCGCGCTGCGCGGCATTGACGGCATCTCGCTGAGCCCCAAGCAAGTTTGAAGACGTAAGGTAGGCTCTGGGAGGATAGAAAAAATTAATTAGCTAAATTAAGTTTTAAAGCAGCAACTTCCCACTAAATTAAGGTTTTTTTTACAGTTTACTTATCCTTTAATAATTCAGGGTAAAGAATTATGTAATATTTTCACAAATACTCTAGTTTATCCTGGAATCAAGCCGCATCTATAGATACCTTGCAGAAGATGATATCCCAAGGGAAACTCCAGATATTATCCTTCTTATTGATCAAACTCCAATATATGTCATGTGTGGTATCCTTTTATTGTGTTAAATTATGTTAATATTTTGAATGTGCATGTATGGTACTTACGTATATACTAGAAGGAAAATAGAAATTAAAGGTTCCCTTTTCAAAAATAGAAACGCCTCTCAGGTAGGGGCAAAAGGTAGGGGCCAAACACCCCCCTCTAGAGACCAGAATGCTCCCATTTTCAGGAGAAAGGATAAATTGGGAGTATGGACAACAGTTCGTCATAACATCAATTTAAGGAACATCTAGCCAATCGGACGGACATATATTGGCTTCCATCGGGGAATCAATTTGGACTTTGTCATGTTTCCCATACTGGATGAACAAGTTTCCTGGACTGTGCTCATGGGCTTTTCAGATGCCATTTATTCTTTAGTAGTCTTCTTTTATCCCATTTACTCTCACCTGCGTGTTACCTTTTATGTTCAGCAATTTAACTTAGCATTTTTCTGTATTTTTTTTAATGCACTC
Organism: Hymenochirus boettgeri; assembly: GCA_019447015.1. Classification (NCBI taxonomy): domain Eukaryota; kingdom Metazoa; phylum Chordata; class Amphibia; order Anura; family Pipidae; genus Hymenochirus; species Hymenochirus boettgeri. Next base: position 8,449,788 of record CM033477.1, on the reverse strand, counting down.
TTTTGTTACCTTTTAATAAATTGTATGAAATAATTTAAAGGACAACTAAAGCCACAGAACAACACTGAACCAGAAGCAGAACACTTGATATAACACCAGAATCTGTGTCTTACCTCTCCTTTTGATAAGGACGTTGGTAAATTAACCTAAATAACATATGGTTTGTGCTTTACTTCACAGCATTCTAGTATCAGACAGTTTGGTCAACAAGCATATGTTCTGCACATGCTCAGTCCTTAGCTATTGTTGCAGTTGGTCACACCCATTAATAATCTCTAGCCAATCCTTTTACAGGACAGCAAGGAAGCCTGTGACTGAGGTCAGGAGGTGTGGTCTGACACTGTCCATACACACAGATACTTCATCCAGTTCTTAACAGGCTTACATTTACTTAATACAATTTACTGGAGGGGATTATGCTTATTGGGTTTTTTAGGGGGGATGTTTTCAGATTCTGGAGTAAAACAAACTGGCTTTAGTTCTCCTTTAAAGGCTAATTGCCCTATTCTGAGTATATCCAAAACGAACCTGTGTCTTCGAAATTACGTTACTGTAGAGGAAGTACTGTTTAGGATATATATAAACTGTGTATAGAGTAATGCTGTAGGTGTGGATAACTTTTTCTTACAGGATGTTGTTATAGTTATATTTATATTATATATATATTTAGCAGGTCATTCCCCTGTCTCGGAATGTGGTGGCAGCGAGTATATAGATATTGAGAAATATTTAGTGTGTGCTATATAGTTTTGTTCACTACCCCTCTTGTCCCTTCTGTTTTATTGACTTGTCGGTTACTTGGAGTATCTTTTTCGATAACTGATAGGTAGATAGTGGACTGGACTGGAGGGTTTGTGACACGCGGCCGTTTGTTAATTGACGAACCTTCGGATGTACAATACCATGCGGTAGAAAACTACCGCAATGCTATTCCATGGGAATCATAAATCTACGGTCGCGTCATCGTAGATTTACGATTGTTATTGTTAATTCCGATAACGATCGCTAAACTGATTGGTAATTAACAATCGGCTTTTTAGCATTACCACGCCTTGGAAAACATGGCCCACGTCTCTTTGTAATTGTACCTAAAGAAGGTTTTGAACCCAAGTTCAAGCTACTAGTAGTGTATCTGCTACGAAATGCGTAGCGGGAGCTTGGGCTCTCCATTGCTCCATGTGTGTTTAAGTTTGTAACAATAACGTTTGCCGTTTTACCTGGATTCCGGTAGCCTGCCTTTACTTATTGCACTTGATGTTTGATGTGGACCGTGGGAAGTAGGAATGAGGTGTTAAGCACCGGACACAGATGGGATGGATCGTGAGGCTTTGGAGTTCAGGTACTATCCTCCGTTTCATCTCTTCTTAATGTAACTTTTGGAAAGATTAAGGCTGCAATCCAAGATGTTAAATTGTGGGTTTAGTTCTCTTTTAACTGGTTCTTAGAAATAACAGGGGAATGTAATAGAGGCCGAGGGAAGATATTATCATTTCATGGGAAGTTTGAGAGAAGCCATCAATCAGTGCGGTGGGGCTGTGTGTTCCTAATGTACCAATTAAGCCTAATTAGTCTGCACTTCCCATAATTACCATATAAAAATCGGGTATCTTTCCTGCCTAGTTATGCCAAACCATGTTCTCATTAGGGATGGCCGGTTCGCGGGTCCGAAACCCAGATCCGCCGCGGATTTATCCCATTCCGAACGGCGGATTTTTCCGGATTTTCCGCCTTCCGAACTTCCGAACGCGGATTTCTCGGATTTTTCGAAAATTTTCTAAAATCCGAGAAATCTCATACGAGAATTCCATGTATTTTTTGAAAATTTTCGAAATTAAGAGGATTTCTCGTAATTTATAAAATACGTATTTTCGAAAATTTCTGAAATACGTGGATTTATCGGATTTTCGAAAATTTTAGAAATTCCGTATTTTAGAAAATTTTCGAAAATACGAGAAATCTCGTAGGATATTTTTTATTTTAATGGGTCCGCTCGCGGATTTTCGAATTTCGGACGTATCTAGTTCGCATCCACCTGCGCCCTGGCTCTTTATGGCGAGCAGAACAACCCTTTAGATCCAAAGATACCACACGTCCCACCTGATATGAACAGCACCAGATGGTAAAATTATACAAAGATCCGGTATGGAGCAGGACATGGAATCTGTTGGGGAAATGACTAAATTCAGTAGGACCTTTGGCTGGGGGGACAATCAGAGGGAAGATCTGTCTTTGCCCATGATCACTCGAATATAAAGTAAGACTATGATGTGTACTGTAGGCAGGGCAATTTACAGTAAGAATAAGGTACAGAAACGAAACTACAGCCCCCCCCTCACACACACACACACACACACCTCCATTAAACCTCAACCCCAGCAGGCCCAAGATCCGGGTAGTGCCCCCCCAACTGCACGTTGAATAGTTAAAGGGCCATAACATTTTTAATGGTGAGGATCTTATGAAATTGTAGGTAACCTTCCAATTGGCTTCCATTCTAAATAGTGAAAAACATCCACCTCTTTCATTAGATTTTAATGAAGAATCCGGAAGACGATATAGCACAAGGGAACGTGTCAGACTGGGGTCCAGGGACCACCAGGAATAAAGTAATACGATCGTCTGTCAGTGTGTCCAGGAGTGAGGAACTAGGGGTTCAGGTACTTTAAATACTGTAGACAAGATTGGTTATGGGGCTTATAGTTCCCCTTTATAGAATGGACGGAAATGTCTACGGTGTCTGGCCTGTTGTTATTTATTTACCCAATAAACAAAGGAAATACCATGAAATATCAGTTTAGGAACAAGTTACAAACCTTGCCCGGATCTATCAGTCTTTGAGTCATTGAACCAGATTCGTATCTTTGTCTGACGTGTCTTTAACCTACATGATTTATTTCAGAAACCAATTGATGTTTGTTTTATTTTTCCAGGTATCTAGACCAATCAGATTCACTGAAACACTCCAGCGTTGCATAAGAACATCTTAATTAAAACATTGATGTATTATTATATCCTTGGTTCCCTTTGGGGACCGAATATTAATTGGTTGTTCCAGACTGTACTTGACTAAGTTTAACAAAGTCTTCACGGTCATGTCCGACCTCCTCTTACAGCAGCAGTTAAGTGAGCTGGACAGATAGTATGGGTGTTCAGCGGCATGGTGGGAGATGGACATTGTTAATGAGGGATCCCCTATTTGCCTAGGGAGAAGGGAAAGGGGCCAGATGGTTGCAGAATTTAGGGATGAACGTCTCACACCTTTGAAGAGAAGCAGCACATCGAACGAGAATTGGCTCCCACTAGCCAAATTTTAAGGAAGTTGTTTATATTGAAATACTATTAAAGGGAATCTCCACTTTTTGCTATTCAGTTTAATTGAAGAACGGAGGTAAAGGAGCTGGTCTTACCTCCCGTTCTTCAATAAAATGTTCAGAAGTTGGGAACGATCTCTCGATCCTCCTCCACGTCCTCTGACAGGTCCCGATGGACTTAGTACTCTATGCACAAGTGGTCGTTAACCAGAGTGCATGCGGTCTGCATTTTTTATGCAACCCATGCTCTCCGATTGCGCAATCATAGCGCACAGTAACAAGTATAAGCGCGCCAGAAACATTTCGGAGCACTCGGAAGTGCTCTAGTGTTGCCTCAGCCTAACTGACAGTATTCAATCTCCTCCATCTCTGTCATTAACATATGTCTCTTATGTCAGGGATGGGAGAATAATCAGTGCACAGACTTGCCCTTACTCAGGCTCAAGTAAAGCTCCAAGCAATGTAGACCTATTGGAGTCTCTGCCCTCTTGGGTGTGGGTTTATATTCTCTGCACTGGGAATGTTCATTTCCTGAAGTAATTCACTATGGTTACACTCATTAAGGGGTTTTATCCGACACATGTTGGCTGTACAGCAATCAAGCTGTGAATATGGACTTTCCCTCTAGTTTTCTTCATGGTTATGGGAACAGTCCTGTGGGTCAGACCCCATATTGCAATGCGAACATCTGACCTAGGGTACAATGAAACTTATCCATTAGAATGTCCTTCCCAGATAGCAATGTCCCATTGAAACACTGTGATTGAATTTTAGAAAATTAATAGTAGACATTTAAAACCATTAATATAACAGACAAGGCTATTTGAGTTGTGTTGTTTAGCCCTTGTGTGCTAGATTAGATTGTGCGCTAGGTTGTTGCTAGACCTTGTGGCTAGACATTGTGTGCTAGATTGTGTGCTAGATATTGTGTGTTTTACTGTGTGCTACACCTTGTGTGCGACCTTGTGTGCTAGATTGTGTGCTAGATATAGTGTGTTTTACCGTGTGCTAGACCTTGTGTGCTAGACATTGTGTGCTACACCTTGTGTGGTAGACCTTGTGTGTTTTAACCGTGTGCTAGACCTTGTGTGCTAGACATTGTGTGTAGATTGTTGTCGTGAGATTGTGTGCTAGATATTGTGTGTTTTAACCGTGTGCTAGACCTTGTGTTCTAGCATTGTGTGCTCTACCGTGTGCAAGACCGTGTGCTGCCTAGACGGTGCTAGACCGTGTGCTAGTTCTTGTGTGCTAGACCGTGTGCTTCAGAAGTGCACTAGACCTAGACCTGTGTGCTAGACAGTGTGCTAGATCATGTGCTAGATCGTGTGCTAGACCGTGTGCTAGTTCTTGTGTGCCAGACTGTGTGCTAGACCATGTGCTAGACTGTGCACTAGACCTAGAACGTGTGCTAGACCATGTGCTAGACCTGTGTGCTAAACCTTGTGTGCTAGACGGTGTGCTAGATCTTGTGTGCTAGACCGTGTGCTAGTTCTGTGTGCCAGACTGTGTGATGACCGTGTGCTAGACTTTGCACTAGACTGTGTGCTAGACCTGTGTGCTAAACCTTGTGTGCTAGATGGTGGCTAGATCTGTGTGCTAGACGGTGTGATAGTTCTTGTGTGCTAGACCGTGTGCTAGTTCTTGTGCGCTAGACCATGTGCTATACTGTGCACTAGACCTAGACTGCGTGCTAGACGGTGTGCTAGTTGCTAGTTCTTGTGTGCCAGACTGTGTGCTAGGCTGTGTGCTAGTTTGTGTGCTAGACCGTGTGCTAGTTCTTGTGTGCCAGACTGTGTGCTAGGCTGTGTGCTATACTGTGCACTGACTTAGACCGTGTGCTATAGTGCACTAGACCTAGACCGTGTGCTAGACCTGTGTGCTAAACCTTGTGTGCTAGACAGTGTGCTAGATCTTGTGTGCTAGACCGTGTGCTAGTTCTTGTGTGCCAGACTGTGTGCTAGACCATGTGCTAGACTGTGCACTAGACCTAGACCATGTGCTAGACCATGTGCTAGACCTGTGTGCTAAACTTGTGTGCTAACGGTGTGCTAGATCTTGTGTGCTAGACCGTGTGCTAGTTCTTGTGTGCCAGACTGTGTGCTAGACCATGTGCTAGACTGTGCACTAGACCTAGACCATGTGCTAGACCATGTGCTAGACCGTGTGTGCTAAACCTTGTGTGCTAGACGGTGTGTAGATCTTGTGTGCTAGACGTGTGTAGTTCTTGTGTGCCAGACTGTGCTAGACCGTGTGCTAGACTTTGCACTAGACGTGTGCTAGACCTGTGTGCTAAACCTGTGTGCTGTAGATGGTGTGCTAGATCTTGTGTGCTAGACTGTGTGCTAGTTCTTGTGTGCTAGACCGTGTGCTAGTTCTTGTGTGCCAGACTGTGTGCTAGACCATGTGCTAGACTGTGCACTAGACCGAGACCATGTGCTAGACCATGTGCTAGACCTGTGTGCTAAACTTGTGTGCTAGACGGTGTGCTAGATCTTGTGTGCTAGACCGTGTGCTAGTTCTTGTGTGCCAGACTGTGCTAGACGCGTGTGCTAGACTTTGCACTAGACCGTGTGCTAGAAGTGTGCTAAACCTTGTGTGCTAGATGGTGTGCTAGATCTTGTGTGCTAGACTGTGTCTAGTTCTTGTGTGCTAGAACGTGTGGTAGTTCTTGTGCGCTAGACCATGTGCTATACTGGGCACTAGACCTAGACTGCGTGCTAGACGGTGTGCTAGTTCTTGTGTGCCAGACTGTGTGCTAGACTGTGTGCTAGTTCTTGTGTGCTAGAACTGTGTGCTAGTTCTTGTGTGCCAGACTGTGTGCTAGGCTGTGTGCTATACTGTGCACTAGACTTAGACCGTGTGCTAACTGTGCATAGACCTAGACCGTGTGCTAGACCGTGTGCTAAACCTTGTGTGCTAGACAGTGTGCTAGATCTTGTGTGCTAGACCGTGTGCTAGTTTGTGTGCTAGACTGTGTGTTAGTTGTTGTGTGCTAGACTGTGTGCTAGAATGTGCACTGACCTAGACCGTGTGCTAGACCTGTTGTGCTAAACTTTGTGGCTAGACAGTGTGCTAGATCTTGTGTGCTAGACCTAGACTGTGTGCTAGACCATGTGCTAGACCTGTGTGTCAACCTTGTGTGCTAGACGGTGTGCTGATCTTGTGTGCTAGACCGTGTGCTAGTCTTGTGTGCCAGACTGTGTGCTAGACCGTGTGCTAGACTGTGCACTAGACCGTGTGCTAGACCTGTGTGCTAAACCTTGTGTGCCAGATGGTGTGCTAGATCTTGTGTGCTAGACCGTGTGCTAGTTCTTGTGTGCTAGACCGTGTGCTAGTTCTTGTGTCTAGACCGTGTGCTAGCCAGTGCTATACTGTGCACTAGACCTAGACTGTGTGCTAGACGGTGTGCTTAGTTCTTGTGTGCCAGACTGTGTGCTAGGCCTGTGTGCTAGTTCTTGTGTGCTAGACCGTGTGCTAGTTCTTGTGTGCCAGACTGTGTGTGCTAGGCTGTGTGCTATACTGTGCACTAGACCTAGATCGTGTGCTATACTGTGCACTAGACCTAGACCGTGTGCTAGACCTGTGTGCTAAACCTTGTGTGCTAGACAGTGTGCTAGACTTGTGTGCTAGACCGTGTGCTAGTTCTTGTGTGCTAGTTTTGTGTGCTAGACCGTGTGCTATACTGTGCACTAGACTTAGACTGTGTTCTAGACAGTGTGCTAGACCGTGTGCTAGTTCTTGTGTGCTAGACTGTGAGCTAGTTCTGTGTGTTAGACGTGTGCTAGACTGTGACTAGACCTAGACCGTGTGCTAGACTGTGTGCTAAACCTTGTGTGCTAGACAGTGTGCTAGATCTTGTGTGCTAGACCGTGTGCTAGTTCTTGTGTGCTAGTTCTTGTGTGCTAGACCGTGTGCTATACTGTGCACTAGACCTAGACTGTGTTCTAGACAGTGTCTAGACCGTGTGCTAGTTCTTGTGTTGCTAGATGGAGCAGTTCTTGTGTGTTAGACCGTGTGCTAGACTGTGCACTAGACCTAGACCGTGTGCTAGCAATGTGCTAGACCATGTACTAGACTGCTTAGAACTGTTTAGTTAATATCAGGGAGTTGCAACTCGGTGGGTCAAAAACTTAATTTGTCTCAGTTTTGTTTTGAGTCGGAAGCTTCCAGCAAAAACATTTCCAGGAAAGAGACAGGAGGGGAGAAGCTGCTGTGAGAGAGAACAGGGGAAGGGAGGGTTATAGAGAGGTGATTCCCAGGATTTCAGTACCATGGCGCAGAGGGGATGAAATTAGAGGTTGGAGGTTAATATAAATGTGATTATGTTTATATTATCAGATTTCTAACAAACAGATTATGTGAAACTGTAAAGCTGTGTTAGAGTTAGTGTTAGTGTATCCAGCCATTCAAAATGGTTACCTTATGGTTCAAACCCATATGACATATGGTAGCACAGTGACCCAGTGGGTGATACCCATATGACATATGGTAGCACAGTGACCCAGTGGTTAATACCCATATGACTATGGTAGCACAGTGACCCAGTGGTTATAACCCATATGACATAGGGTAGCACAGTGACCAGTGGTTAATACCCATATGACATATGGTAGCACAGTGACCCAGTGGTTAATACCCATATGACATAGGGTAGCACAGTGACCCAGGGTTAATACCCATATGACATATGGTAGCAAGTGACCCAGTGGGTAATACCCATAGACATATGGTATCACAGTGACCCAGTGGGTAATACCCATATGACATAGGGTAGCACAGTGACCCAGTGGTTAATACCATATGACATAGGGTGCACAGTGACCCAGTGGTTAATACCCCTATTGACATATGGTAGCACAGTGACCCAGTGGTTAATACCCATATGACATAGGGTAGCACAGTGACCCAGTGGTTAATACCCATATGACATAGGGTAGCACAGTGCCCGTGGTTATACCCATATGACATAGGGTAGCACAGTGACCCAGTGGTATACCCATATGACATATGGTAGCACAGTGACCCAGTGGTTAATACCCATATGACATATGGTAGCACAGTGACCCAGTGGTAATACCATATGACATATGGTAGCACAGTGACCCAGTGGTTAATACCATATGACATAGGGTAGCACAGTGACCCAGTGGTTAATACCCATATGACATAGGGTAGCACAGTGACCCAGTGGTTAATACCATATGACATAGGGTAGCACAGTGACCCAGTGGGTATACCCATATGACTATGTAGCACAGTGACCCAGTGGTTAATACCCATATGACATATGGTAGCACAGTTACCCAGTGGTTCCCAGTGGTTATACCCATATGACATATGGTAGCACGTGACCCAGTGGTTAATACCCATATGACATAGGGTAGCACAGTGACCCAGTGGTTAATACCCATATGACATATGTAGCACAGTGACCCAGTGGTTAATACCCATATGAAATGGTAGCACAGTGACCCAGTGGTTAATACCCATATGACATATGGTAGCACAGTGACCCAGTGGTTAAACCCATATGAAATATGGTAGCACAGTGACCCAGTGGTAATACCCATATGACATATGGTAGCACAGTGACCAGTGGTTAATACCAATGACATATGGTAGCACAGTGACCCAGTGGTTTACCCATATGACATATGGTAGCACAGTGACCCAGTGGTTAATACCCATATGACTAGGTAGCACAGTGACCCAGTGGTTAAACCCATATGACATATGGTAGCACAGTGACCCAGTGGTTAATACCCATATGGACACATGGTAGCACAGTGACCCAGTGGTTAATACCCATATGACATAGGGTAGCACAGTGACCCAGTGGTTAAAACCCATATGAAATATGGTAGCACAGTGACCCAGTGGTTAATACCCATATGACATATGGTAGCACAGTGACCCAGTGGTTAATACCCATATGACATATGGTAGCACAGTGACCCAGTGGTTAATACCCATATGACATATGGTAGCACAGTGACCCAGTGGTTAATACCCATATGACATATGGTATCACAGTGACCCAGTGGTTAAAACCCATATGACAATGGTAGCACAGTGACCCATGGTTAATACCCATATGACATATGGTAGCACAGTGACCCAGTGGTTAAAACCCATATGACACATGGTAGCACAGTGACCAGTGGTTAATAACATATGACATAGGGTAGCACAGTGACCCAGTGGTTAAAACAATTGACAATATGGTAGCACAGTGACCCAGTGGTTAATACCCATATGACATATGGTAGCACAGTGACCCAGTGGTTAATACCCATATGACATAGGTAGCACAGTGACCCAGTGGTTAATACCCATATGACATGGTGCACAGTGACCCAGGGGTTATACCATATGACATAGGGTAGCACAGTGACCCAGTGGTTAAAACCCATATGACATATATGGTAGCACAGTGACCCAGTGGTTAAAACCCATATGACAATGGTAGCACAGTGACCCAGTGGTTAATACCCATATGACATAGGGTAGCACAGTGACCCGTGGTTAAAACCCATAGACATATGGTAGACAGTGACCCAGTGGTTAATACCCATATGACATAGGGTAGACAGTGACCCAGTGGTTAAACCATATGACACATGGTAGCACAGTGACCCAGTGGTTAATACCCATATGCATATGGTAGCACAGTGACCCAGTGGTTAATAACCATATGACATATGGTAGCACAGTGACCCAGTGGTTAATACCCATATGACTATGGTAGCACAGTGACCCGTGGGTTAAAACCCATATGACATAGGGGTAGCACAGTGACCCAGTGTTAATAAACCCATATGACATATGGTAGCACAGTGACCCAGTGGTTAATACCCATATGACACATGGTAGCACAGTGACCCAGTGGGTAATACCCATATGAACATATGGTAGCACAGTGACCCAGTGGTTACAACCATATGACATATGGTTAGCACAGTGACCCAGTGGTTAAAACCCATATGACACATGGTAGCACAGTGACCCAGTGGTTAAACCCATATGAACATAGGTAGCACAGTGACCCAGTGGTTAATACCCAATGACATATGGTAGCACAGTGACCCAGTGGTTAATACCCATATGACATGGTAGACAGTGACCCAGTGGTTAATACCCATATGACATATGGTAGCACAGTGACCCAGTGGTTAATACCCATATGACATATGGTAGCACAGTGACCCAGTGGGTAATACCCATATGACATAGGTAGCACAGTGACCCAGTGGGTATACCCATATGACATATGGTAGCACAGTGACCCAGTGGTTAATACCCATATGACATATGGTAGCCACGTGACCAGTGGTAATACCCATATGACATATGGTAGCACAGACCCAGTGGTTAAACCCATATGACACATGGTAGCACAGTGACCAGGGTTTAAATACCCATATGGCGTGCTAGACCGTGTGCTAGTTCTTGTGTGCCAGACTGTGTGCTAGGCTGTGTGCTATACTGTGCACTAGACTTAGACCGTGTGCTATACTGTGCACTAGACCTAGACCGTGTGCTAGACCTGTGTGCTAAACCTTGTGTGCTAGACAGTGTGCTAGATCTTGTGTGCTAGACCGTGTGCTAGTTCTTGTGTGCCAGACTGTGTTGCTAGACCATGTGCTAACTGTGCACTAGACCTAGACCTGTCTAGACCATGTGCTAGACCTGTGTGCTAAACCTTGTGTGCTAGACGGTGTGCTAGATCTTGTGTGCTAGACCGTGTGCTAGTTCTTGTGTGCCAGACTGTGTGCTAGACCATGTGCTAGACTGTGCACTAGACCTAGACCATGTGCTAGACCATGTGCTAGACCTGTGTGCTAAACCTTGTGTGCTAGACGGTGTCTGATCTTGTGTGCTAGACCGTGTGCTAGTTCTTGTGTGCCAGACTGTGCTAGACCGTGTGCTAGACTTTGCACTAGACCGTGTGCCTAGACCTGTGTGCTAAACCTTGTGTGCTAGATGGTGTGCTAGATCTTGTGTGCTAGACTGTTTGCTAGTTTGTGTGTGCTAGACCGTGTGCTAGTTCTTGTGTGCCAGACTGTGTGCTAGACCATGTGCTAGACTGTGCACTAGACCTAGACCATGTGGCTAGACCATGTGCTAGACCTGTGTGCTAAACCTTGTGTGCTAGACGGTGTGCTAGATCTTGTGTGCTAGACCGTGTGCTAGTTCTTGTGTGCCAGACTGTGCTAGACCGTGTGCTAGACTTGCACTAGACTTGTGCTAGACCTGTTGCTAAACCTTGTGTGCTAGATGGTGTGCTAGATCTTGTGTTGCTAGACTGTGTGCTAGTTCTTGTGTGCTAGACCGTGTGCTAGTTTCTTGTGCGCTAGAACCATGTGCTATACTGTGCACTAGACCTAGACTGCGTGCTAGACGTGTGCTAGTTCTTGTGTGCCAGACTGTGTGCTAGACTGTGTGCTAGTTCTTGTGTGCTAGAACCGTGTGCTAGTTCTTGTGTGCCAGACTGTGTGCTAGGCTGTGTGCTATACTGTGCACTAGACTTAGACCGTGTGCTATACTGTGCACTAACCTAGACCGTGTGCTAGACCTGTGTGCTAAACCTTGTGTGCTAGACAGTGTGCTAGATCTTGTGTGCTAGACCGTGTGCTAGTTCTGTGTGCTAGACTGTGTGTTAGTTTGTTGGGTGCTAGACTGTGTGCTAGAATGTGCACAGACCTAGACCGTGTGCTAGACCTGTGTGCTAAACTTTGTGTGCTAGACAGTGTGCTAGATCTTGTGTGCTAGACCTAGACTGTGTGCTAGACCATGTGCTAGAACCTGTGTGCTAAACTTGTGTGCTAGACGGTGTGCTAGATCTTGTGTGCTAGACCGTGTGCTAGTTCTTGTTTGCCAGACTGTGTGCTAGACCGTGTGCTAGATGTGCACTAGACCGTGTGCCCTGTGTGCTAAACCTTGTGTGCCAGATGGTGTGCTAGATCTTGTGTGCTAGACCGTGTGCTAGTTCTTGTGTGCTAGACCGTGTGCTAGTTCTTGTGTGCTAGACCGTTGCTGCCTGTGCTATACTGTGCACTAGACCTAGACTGTGTGCTAGACGGTGTGCTAGTTCTTGTGTGCCAGACTGTGTGCTAGGCCTGTGCTAGTTTTTTTCGTGTGTGCTAACCGTGTGTCTAGTTCTTGGTGCCAACTGGTGTGCTAGGCTGTGTGCTATACTGTGCACTAGACCTAGATCGTTGCTATACTGTGCACTAGACCTAGACCGTGTGCTAGACCTGTGTGCTAAACCTGTGTGCTAGACGTGTGCTAGATCTTGTGTGCTAGACCGTGTGCTAGTTCTTGTGTGCTAGTTCTTGTGTGCTAGACCGTGTGCTATACTGTGCACTAACTACCTGTGTTCTAGACAGTGTGCTAGACCGTGTGCTTTCTTGTGTGCTAGACTGTGAGCTAGTTCTGTGTGTTAGACCGTGTGCTAGACTGTGCACTAGACCTAGACCGTGTGCTAGACCTGTGTGCTAAACCTTGTGTGCTAACAGTGTTGCTAGATCTTGTGTGCTAGACCGTGTGCTATTCTGGTTGCTAGTTCTTGTGTGCTAGACCGTGTGCTATACTTGGCACTAGACCGAGACTGTGTTCTAGACAGTGTGCTAGACCGTGGGCTAGTTCTTGTGTGCTAGACTGTGAGCTAGTTCTTGTGTGTTAGACCGTGTGCTAGACTGTGCACTGACCTAGACCGTGTGCTAGACCATGTGCTAGACCATGTACTAGACTGCTTAGAACTGTTTAGTTAATATCAGGGAGTTGCAACTCGGTGGGTCAAAACTTAATTTGTCTCAGTTTTGTTTTGAGTCGGAAGCTTCCAGCAAACAACATTTCCAGGAAAGAGACAGGAGGGGGAGAAGCTGCTGTGAGGAGAGAACAGGGAAGGGAGGGTATAGAGAGGTGATTCCCAGGATTCAGTACCATGGCGCAGAGGGGATGAAATTAGAGGTTGGAGGTTAATTTAAATGTGATTATTGTTTATTATTTATCAGATTTCTAACAAACAGATTATGTGAAACTGTAAAGCTGTGTTAGAGTTGTGTTAGTGTATCCAGCCATTCAAAATGGTTACCTTATGGTTCAAACCCATATAACATATGGTAGCACAGTGACCCAGTGGGTGATACCCATATGACATATGGTAGCACAGTGACCCAGTGGTTAATACCCATATGACTATGGTAGCACAGTCCCAGTGGTTAATACCCATATGACATAGGGTAGCACAGTGACCCAGTGGTTAATACCCATATGACATATGGTAGCACAGTGACCCGTGGTTAATACCATATGACATAGGGTAGCACAGTGACCCAGTGTTTAATACCCATATGACATATGGTAGCACAGTGACCCAGTGGGTAATACCCATATGACATATGGTATCACAGTGACCCAGTGGTAATACCCATATACATAGGGTACACAAGTGACCCGTGGTTAATACCCATATGACATAGGGTGCACAGTGACCCGTGGTAATATACCCATATGACATATGGTAGCACAGTGACCCAGTGGTTAATACCCATATGACATAGGGTAGCACAGTGACCCAGTGGGTTAATACCCTAATGACATAGGGTAGCACAGTGACCCAGTGGTTAATACCCATATGACATAGGGAAGCACAGTGACCCAGTGGTGATACCCATTGACATATGTGTAGCCACAGTGACCCAGTGGTTAATACCCATATGACATATGGTAGCACAGTGACCCAGTGGTTAATACCCATTGACATATGTAGCACAGTGACCCATGGTTAATACCCATATGACATAGGGTAGCACAGTGACCCAGTGGTTATACCCATATGACATAGGGTACACAGTGACCCAGTGGTTAATCCCCATATGACTAGGTTAGCACAGTGACCCAGTGGGTTATACCCATATGACATATGGTAGCACAGTGACCCAGTGGTTAATACCCATATGACATATGGTAGCACAGTGACCCAGTGGTTAATACCCATATGACAATGGTAGCACAGTGACCCGTGTTTAATACCCATATACTAGGGAGCAACATACCCAGTGGTTAAACCATATGAATATGGTAGCACAGTGACCCGTGGTTAAATCCCCATATGACACATGGTAGCACAGTGACCCAGTGGTTAATACCCATATGACATATGGTAGCACAGTGACCCAGTGGTTAAACCCATATAATTGTACACGTGACCCAGGGTTATACCCATATGACATATGGTAGCACAGTGACCCAGTGGTTAAACCCATATGACATATGGTAGCACAGTGACCCAGTGGTTAATACCCATATGACATATGGTAGCACAGTGCCCCGTGGTTAATACCCATATGACATATGGTATCACAGTGACCCAGTGGTTAAACCCATATGACATATGGTAGCACAGTGACCCAGTGGTTAATACCCATATGACATATGGTAGCACAGTGACCAGTGGTTAAAACCCATATACATAGGGTACACAGTGACCCAGTGGTTAATACCCATATGACATAGGGTAGCACAGTGACCCGTGGTTAAAACTACCCATATGAAATATGGTAGCACGTGACCCAGTGGTTAATACCCTATGACATATGGTAGCACAGTGACCCAGTGGTTAATACCCATATGACATAGGGTAGCACAGTGACCCAGTGGTTAATACCCATATGACATAGGTTAGCACAGTGACCCAGTGGTTATACCCTATGACATAGGGTGCACAGTGACCCAGTGGTTAAAACCCATATGACATATGGTAGCACAGTGACCCAGTGGTTAAAACCCATATGACATATGGTGCACAGTGACCCAGTGGTTAATACCCATATGACATAGGGTAGCACAGTGACCCATGGTTAAAAACCCATATACACATGGTAGCACAGTGACCCATGGTTAATACCCATATGACATAGGGTAGCACAGTGACCCAGTGGTTAAACCCATATGACACATGGTAGCACAGTGACCCAGTGGTTAATACCCATATGACATATGGTAGCACAGTGACCCAGTGGTTAATACCCATTGACATATGGTAGCACAGTGACCCAGTGGTTAATACCCATATGACTATGGTAGCACAGTGACCCAGTGGTTAAAACCCATATGACATAGGTTAGCACAGTGACCCAGTGGTTAAACCCATATGACATATGGTAGCACAGTGACCCAGTGGTTAAAACCCAATGACACTGGTAGCACATTGACCCAGTGGTTAATACCCATATGACATATGGTGCACAGTGACCCAGTGGTTAAAACCCAATGACATATGTTAGCACAGTGACCCGTGGTTAAAACCCATATGACACTGGTAGCACGTGACCCAGTGTTAATACCCATATACATAGGGTAGCACAGTGACCCAGTGGTTAATACCCATATGACATATGGTAGCACAGTGACCCAGTGTTAATACCCATAGGACATAGGGTAGCACAGTGACCCAGTGGTTAATACCCATATGACATATGGTAGCACAGTGACCCAGTGGTTAATACCCATATGACATATGGTAGCACAGGACCCACCCAGTGGGTATACCCATATGACATAGGTAGCACAGTGACCCAGTGGGTAATACCCATATGACTATGGTAGCACAGTGACCCAGTGGTTAATACCCATATGACATATGGTAGCACAGTGACCCAGTGGTATAAACCCATATGACATATGTTAGCACAGTGACCCGTGGTTAATCCCATTGACACATGGTAGCACAGTGACCCAGTGGTTAAACCCATATGACATAGGTAGCACAGTGACCCATGGTTAAACCCCATATGACATATGTATGCACAGTGACCCAGTGGTTAATCCCATATGACATATGGTAGCACAGTGACCCAGTGGTTAAACCCATATGACAATGGTAGCACAGTGACCCAGTGGTTAATACCCATATGACATATGGTAGCACAGTGACCCAGTTGTTAATAATTAAACCCATATGACATATGGTAGCACAGTGACCCAGTGGTTAAACCCATATGACTATGGTAGCACAGACCCAGTGGTTAATACCCATATGACATATGGTAGCACAGTGACCCAGTGGTTAAAATACCCATATGACATATGTAGCACAGTGACCGGTTAAACCAATATATGGTAGCACAGTGACCCAGTGGTGTTAATACCCATATGACATATGGTAGCACAGTGACCCAGTGGTTAAACCCATATACATATGGTAGCACAGTGACCCAGTGGTTAATACCCATATGAAATATGGTACACAGTGACCCAGTGGTTAAAACCCATATGACATATGGTAGCACATGACCCAGTGGTTAAAACCCATATACATCGTAGCACAGTGACCCAGTGGTTAATACCCATATACATAGGGTAGCACAGTGGTCACACTGATACTGGACCTCCTCCCTTGGACAAGTTCGAATGGAGTTTGCATGTGTTGATAAAGTGATTAGATTGTAAGGCTTTGGGGCAGGACTACAATGGAAAGGTTCGTACACACGTGCGATCACGGGTGCCCACCCGTTACACATGATGTGTATGAACAACGTTTGGACGATAGTCGGCCTGGCATGGGCACTTTATTGGGCAAAACGCCCGTTCTTTGGAGATTGTTGCCTGATCCGCCGGGCAAATCGACGAACAATCGTCCGTTTCGGCGTTGATAAGTGCCCAACGCTCGTTCATACACATCATTTGAGTGAACCTGCTGGTATAAACAAAACCCCCACCCGGCAGGTTCAATCGCTCTAACCTATTTATCCCATAATATACCCTGACTATAACTATGGTGACCAGTGATTAACACAATAAGACCTGCTGTGATAGGATGTGATGCTGTTATCCTGTGCATCATCCAAGAAACATGATACAACAATGTGTCCATGACACATTCGTGCGATGACATCCATCTTGACCAATGTATGAATTCGGTCAGGGGTCGTTCGCCGATCCGCGGATTGACGAGCAACCCCCAAACGAACGCATACACATGTGAGATTCTCACTGAAACCCCTGTACGTTTCACGAATGTTTTGTGGTTGGGGGTTGTGGTGGCTCGGTGCACACATCGTACGTGTGTACGAACCTTAAGTCCCATCTATCCCACTATCCGGCTATAACTGAGCAATATTAAAGGGTTAATCCAATTTCAGGATTAGTGACATTTCCTATGTATCTCTGTGACTGTGTTAAGCTGGGTACACACAGCACAGATTTCTGAAAGATGACAGACAGGATCTGCAAGATCCTTTCGGCCATCTTTCAAAGATCTGCATACACACGTCCCGAGCATTCTCCCTATGAACTTCATAAGGAGAAAGCTCAGGACTGTGTGTTTTCCATCGGCCGCGCTAGACTCCTCTATAGGGAGTCTAGCGCGGCCGATGGAAATTTCCGTCCTTTCCGAACGAGCGTACGGCCGACCGATCGTTCGGCGGCGCGCGCTCGTTCGAACGAGCGCACACACATAACGATAAAGCCCCGATACCGTCGAATCCAACGGTATCGGGGCTTTATCGTTAGTGTGTGTACCCGCCTATAGGATGCAGCTTTGGCTTGCAGTAACTTTTCTTAAGGCTACATTGTAATGTCTCTCCCAAGCAGAAATCATCATTACAGGTATATATACAGGTGTTTAGCCACACACTGATTCAACTCAACTGTCCACAAGAGCGGCGCCTTTCCTGTGAAAACTGGAATCACTGTTTGTGATTTACATTAAAGGGGAAGTTTAGTGGGAAAAAAACAAATCACAATACACGTTATTATTTCAATTATTATATTTTTAACAAACATGCTCAATGTGTGTGACGGTGCTCCGAAAGGGGGTCAGGAAGTCTCGAGGGAACAATTAAATGAGTAATGTCACAGACATTGGTGGTGGGTCTTTTTGAAGGTGACTGGCGTGTTTAGTATATCACGGTGGCCCAGCTGTATTCCCACCGCCTTTGTTATAGTTACAAACTGCGCCACGTGTATCAACTTCTAAGAAAACACCCAAAACACTTTACAAATGTATTCTATTGTATTGTATTGTTTTTCTACCACCAGTCACACTTCACCTTCGTATGTCCAGCATGGTGTCTCAAGCTCCCCTCACCCCCTGGGGATCCAACCACCGATGATAGTCAAGGTAGCACTACTGCCTGGTCCCAGTCTCTCAACAAGTTCTCCCCATGGGGCCCAATTATAGAGAATTATAGGAGGCTTATACCCCCCCAAAATCTACCTCACCTGATAGCTCCATAACAAACAAATCCGGTCCTTGACGCCTGTGTTTCCACGCTTCCAGGTCTGTTCTGAGATTTGTCCAATGGGAACATGCGCTCTGCAAGGATTGTGTCTCCCCATTGGCCAGTCTGGAAAGGGTACCAAAGCGAAAGAACCTTAACAGCTTCTTACAGACCATCCAGATAGAAGCCAGGAGTGAGGACTTGTGGTTTAGGTCCTCCCCTCTGGGTAATACCTGGAGATTTGTTAGGGATTAATTAAAGGATGTGTACATCTTAAAAAAAACATTAGTTTAGTGGCAAGTTTGGCTTTAAAAGTTAAGTTGGCTAAAACATTTTCCTTCTATCCCACCCCCAGAGCCTTCCTTTATTGCTTCAAACTTGCTGGCTTCCTCCTCCTGGATAATGGCATCTGAGCTCCCCCAACGAGATCTCCTGGTCCCTCCAGCTTCCTTGGCCTCCAAAGGTAATTTCCGGTTGCCCCACGTGCGCTTGTGATGTCAGTGAGCATGCGTCATAACCGTGTTTGGTTGCGGCAAGATGATGTTACGCACGCACTTCTCTGCCAATGAGTGTGCGCATTGACGCCATGTCGCATGCACGTTGGGTGCAACCGGAAGTTACCTTTGGAGGCTAAGGAAGATGGAGGGAGCAGGCGATCTCATTGGGCAGAGATGCAGATGCTATTATCCAGGAGGAGAAGACAGCAAGTTTGAAGCCATAAAGTTAAGTTCTAAAGCCAAAACTTGCCACTAAACTGTACATATCCTTTAAGACCCAAATGCCTGTTTCTTCCTATTTCTTCTTCCTTTTATTCCTTGCTTTTTAGGACTGTTTTCCCTCCCACAGTTTTCCAGCTAGAGACACGTCATTTGGTACAGACGTGTGGAACCTTTCCAAGTTGGTTCATTTTATGGATTTTTTTTTGCACATAGACTTTAATGTGTGTTGCAGACACAATTTACACAGCCTCTGATTGCATCAGCAGACCTATCTGATTGATCCTCTCTGATGAAGTGCCCTTCTGTTGGCATGAAACGCGTCAGACTGGTTTGTGTTTGAGTTACTTTTTGTGTTTGCCGTTCATAGATGCTATGCTTTTAATATCCTTTGAATAAACGCTACGTTTTCCCAGTTCCAGTGTTTGTGGTTCCAGAGGAGGCAGCCTCGATGTTGGTTTTGTCTTATCTGATTAGCTGCCTCTTTATTGCGTTCAGCCAGATTCAATGTTTATACTTAATCCTTCCCTTCTAGTTGTCCTTTATAATAGATTGCTCCATGTGCTCCAGTGTGTGCTTTATGGGGTGTTGGAATTGTATGTTTAATTGGGTGTCTGGGTTCTAATTCCTTGCTGACCACAGTCTATTGCGATCACCATCTTCTTTTAGTTCTGTTTTATTTTAAGTGTCTAATTCCTGTCTTAAGCATCCAATTCTATATTTAATTTACTTTCACTTTCCGGCTATATAACTGAGTCATTGTGCTGCTTGGTTCATTTGCCTGAACACAGGAGAGATGGACACAATCCTGAACTGACGAGAAAATAAAGAACTTCACCCTTGACCAGTGCCCCAGGGGCAATCAGGCTACGACCGGGTTCTTCTCCAGCTCTTTGGGTTTTTAGGACACGGTAAATCCTCCTTCATCAACACCTGCAAGTACGTCTTGGATGATGGAGAGTTCAAGGTCTATGCAGATGTCACCAAGACACAAGGTGGGAACACCACAGCCAGAATCACCTACCCGCTGACCGCCACCATGTACGCTGGTAGATAACCGGGGCTGTTCGGTGATAAACAATTATGAGATTGAGAATCTACCCCAGCTGGGTAAGAGTGGAATACTTTGATGGTCTATTAATGACCAGTACTTAGATCAAGCTGACCATACTCTATGTGTGCAGGAGATTCATTAAGGGTAACTAAACACTACGTTTTTACCCTGTTGCAATCAAATCTATAATTCCCAGGAGCATTTTTACACCGTGACAATGGCCTTAGATATTGTGAGGGTTATGAAACCCAGATTTTTGTTTTTTATGTTAGAAATCGGATCTAAAATTGATTTCACAACAACAGCGATGCAGGATCTCGGAGAGGTAGTACAGAGATACTGTTGTATTCAATTAGATCAACCGGACTTGAAGTTTAGTTCTTGAAGACGTTTCGCTAGTCATCCGACTGGATCTCTCATTCAGAATGAGTTGTACAAGAATCTGTGGCAATTATTTACCCTGGAAAATCCCAATTAGCATATCACAGCCAGGTTTAGGGTGTGATTAGATAGTGGCTAAGAGGTGTTATAGACGCCCAGAGTAAGGTGTTAAAACAGCATTGTACATGGCTACAGATGGTGTTGAACCCCCCCACCTCTATTTAGGCTTGGTTTCTTTATTTCACATAAATGGCCTCCTTAACACCTCTCTTGAACCAGTCACGTTCTTTTGCCAATAGTTAACATTACAATCTTCAAAGGTATGTCCTTTATCCTTAAGATCAGGTACACGGCTGAGTCCTGACCTGAGGAATTGGCTCTTTTGTGTTGGGCCATAGTTTGATGCAGTTGCTGTTTGGTCTCCCCCACATACAAATCAGGCATCTTCAGTGCACTGCACTGCGTATATGATGTCGCTTTTCTTGTGTTTCGGTATTGGGTCTTTCGGGTTTGTACCATTGCTGCTCATGTGCTCTCCAATCTTTTTATTAATGCACAAGGTGATCACTTGTTTGTCTTTGCTCCTTCTTTATTCTCTGCAAGTATCTCTTCGTACTCATTGTTGACATTCTTCCCGTCTGCTTTTCCCCTTCACTTTGGTATTCGTTTCTTTTCTTTCCTTCTACTTCTTTTGACAAGGCCCAGTTCATGAGTATCACTACGTTTATTTAAGGCTCCTCTGAGATGTTTCATTTCTTTAGCCTTCGCCTCTGTGCTAGTGGGGATGTTCTCAGCTCTGTGTGGCAGGGTTCTGATGACCCCCAGCTTGTGACTAAAGGGTGGGGGTCAAACATTAAATACTGATCTGTGTGTGTTGGTTTTCTGTAACCTCTACTTCCAGTTTACCATTTTCCTTAACTTCTACCAAGCAGTCCAAGAAAGCCAGTTTGTTGTTTTGTATCTTCCCTTGTAAATTTAATGTTTTGGTCTACCGCAAATGTGTTCTGTGAAAGCTTGTACTTCCTTCTGGTGGATTTTAACCCAGGTGTCATCCACATATCTGAACCATGGCTGGGTGCTATGCCCTTAAAGGTATTAAGCGCCAGAGAGGGTTAAGGAGGCGATTTATGTGAAAATAAAGAAACCAGCCTAATAGAGGTGGGGGGTTCGACACCATCTGTCTGCCATGTACATGTTGTTTTGACACCTTACTCTGGGCGTTCCTATAACACCTCTTAGCCACTATCCATACACACCCTTACAGCTGGCTGTGATATGCTAATGGGATTTTCCAGGGTACATAATTGCCACAGATTCTTGTACAAGTCATTCTAAAATTGAGAGATCCAGTCGGATGACTAGCAAAACGTCTTCAAGAACTAAACTTCAGTCCAGTTGATTTAATTGAATACAACAGATATACCATGACCTGGATGAATGAGAACCTTCATAAGTACGAGATCTTGGCTTAGGAGTTACTATGGGAAGCAGGAGCAATGTCTCCCTGGGATTCTAAAGTGATACTGCCACAGTCCTGTCTATTATATAAGTTTGTCAATCTCCAGTAAATACTGAATATAAAGAACAGCAGAGTACCAGCATTGCCTGTTTGAGGTGATCACTTGATTTACCAACAGATGGAACCCAAGGTCAGATCTCATCCCCAATCAACTTAGATCACTAGATTTACCAACAGATGGCAGCTTAAATGATAGATCTCATCCCCAATTAAGTTAGATCACTAGATTTACTAACAGATGGCAGCACAAAGGTCAGATCTCATTCGAATTAACTTAGGTGATGATTAGATTCACCAACAGGTGGTAGCACAAGAGCATATCTCATCCCCAATTAACAATTTAAAAAAGCAAATTTCACACCTGAGAGGAAGTTTAGAAGGAAAATCCCTTGATTTACATTTGTTTCTTTCATCACATGTCTCTCATTGTTTACCTGGTTCTGATTACTTTTTTAAAATGTAAATATTTATCTCCAGCTAATTTGTTACCCCTGGATATGGAGGTCGAGTGGAGCAAGGATTTCGGTCTGGCTGATCGGATCACAAAGCCGAGAACTCCGTAAAATCATCCGACTTTATCTTCCCAATTTTTGTTACAGGTACGAGAATAAAATCATATTTGTCATGTTCCTAGATAAATCTCAGAGCTATCCCATATCCATCCTCAGAATTAAAAAGTACCCAGTTATTGAGGCCTCCCCATACCCTTTTGAACTATAATTACCTTTAATAAAAACACTTATATCATTACATATACAGTGCAATCCCTCATGGCTCTGCCCAACATCCTAGCTCTGTTCTTGTCTATATGCTCCTCATGTGGACTAAAACTTAGCTTAGATGTAAGCTCTTCGGGCAATGCCTGATGGAAAATGTATACATGTAATTGTAAAGCGCTACGGAAGATGAAGAAGGTGCCATATAAATCCACAATATAATAATAATATAATAACTGCTCTATTAATTTCCACATTCCATTTGAAGTGCAAATGGCCACCTTTAAGCAGCACCAATCATCAGGAGCATTCAACAACAGACCAATCAGCAATTAACGACTCTCAAACTGGTTCAGACAGAATGGAGCCAGACTAATTACTTTATAATTGAAGGCTTTTGACCTTGAATGGGAGGTGCAGTGGAATAAAATCTTATAAAAAAAAACACTCACTGCTTTTTTTTTTTAATAGGAATTTCCTGCCTGCCTAGAGGAATTATCTAAAACAATATGATTATAAGTAAGAGAGGAAGGAAACCAGTTTACAGTCCGGTGTGTAAAGATTGTTGAAACGCAAGTATAACTCCTTCATATAAACATGGTCAGTACGGTGGGTTTTTCACTGAACAGAGAGAGCATGCATCTTTCCTATGAGTCATAAGAAGGAGCGTGCTCTCTGTTTAGTAAAGCAGACACACATTGCTAACAATGTATATACGGAGGTTTCCTTTTCTTTTTATACTATTACTATTTTACTATTCATAATAAAAAAGTAATCAGATTGTTTTAGTTCTTTCAGTGGTGCATACCAGCAGTGTGAGTAACGGGGTGGGTTGGGAAAAAAAACAGAAAAAACAAATAATGGCAATCCCAAGAGCTTTACAGACAGCGCTATCTAGTGGTAAAAGGCTACTGTATATTCCAAGAGTTTTACATAAACCATAGCTGACCAATAGTTTTCAACTAATTTTTTCTAATCATCTATCTGTTGCAGGCAACCAAATGAGTTGGTAAAAATGTATTCTACAGAAAGTTTTTATTAACTTTTAAGTTGCCCATATTTCAAGGAATCTATCCATGTGCTCGCCTTACAGGGCAAGTATTTGTTTGTATCTCAGTGTCATAATTCTCAATTTCGTGTTCCAAAGACTTAGAT
Organism: Hymenochirus boettgeri; assembly: GCA_019447015.1. Lineage (NCBI taxonomy): Eukaryota > Metazoa > Chordata > Amphibia > Anura > Pipidae > Hymenochirus > Hymenochirus boettgeri. Next base: position 8,425,709 of record CM033477.1, on the reverse strand, counting down.
CTACAGGGAGTGGGTTTTATTTTGGCCAAACCAGGTAGGTTTAAGCTGGGAACACACAGTACTTATTATGCAATGAAATCATATTGATGCTCAATATTGATGCTCACTATACTTTATACTTTAGGAGATTGTTTGGGTTGGTAGAAGTCAAGTGTATAGGGACCATTACATTACATTACATAGGGACCCTAGAGATCTCACAGCTGACTGCGGTAGTTTCTATAAGGCACGGGATTGCCGTTTTTTCTGCCACACACACTGCAAATTCTAGTCTGGTCCCTTTGGGTGTTTAGAGTTAGGACTGTCCCCACCCCTATGCATTTTTGCTTGGGTGTTATGTAGGAGAGCAGGATTATCCACAAGACAATCCAGCTCTTACCTAGTGCCCAGGTGTCACTACAGTGTAATTTTTAAGCCCCATAGTAAGGCAGGGATGGGTTAACAGTTGGGGACCTGTATATAATGTCATAAATAGTTAGTACTGCCCTTCCTAACTTCTAACAGCCACATTCACCTCTTACAGAACCTTAGAGCCAAGCTAATGGACCATGGCCATTTCAAACACAAAGTTTATAACCTTCCCCAAACCAGACCCTGATAAACACATGAGAGGATGGTCTGGAGGAAGACAAGTATCCACAGAGGTCATAGATTGGTCAGTAATCCATGAAATCCCTAATTATTATTTTACTGGGATATACACTAACCAATAATGGATTTATAAATGGGAGGGTAGATAGGATTGTCTTATGACTGAAATGTGGCAGATGTTAATATCTCTGATAATATGTGTCCGGGGACAGTCATGTTTGATATTGATTGTATCACTGGCGTAACTCGCGGCCCCCACCACCCCCGCAAACCGTGGGAGGCCCAGACAGTAGCGATTAGCTTTTAAAAGACTAGACCCCGAACTTCCGGAACCGAACCTGTCAGGACAGGGTGTGCAAAACTAGTGGGAGTCAAGAGTGATTGGTGTGGTGTCCCCAAGGCCTAAAATGTGGGGTGGTGGTGGCGACTTAATGATTGATTGGTCAGATCATGTGCCAAGGCACTAGCATTTGTGACACCAGTTAATGTCAGGAGGCCAAACATATAAAGCAAACAACATTAATTCCATAAAATACACATATAGTGAAGAAGGGTCCTCAATAAAATTGGGTCCTAGTAATGTCCGTTATCTTAATCCATCTTTGGTATGCCATAAGATGGCCTTCAAATGCCTAGTGTCTTGAAAAATCTTAAAAATCTAATTTGATCTGCCATTGATCATTGGCTATAAAACCTATGATCCTCTCTCACCATAATGGCCCACCATCCAACCCTCACCCTCTCTACTACATAAAATACACAATAAATACACATTAGTTGGCTTTAGTAACTTCTCAGTATGGGTGTGTGGGACATTCTGCAAAGAGTATGTAAAACCTTACAGGGCTAATAAACCCCATCAACGCCAGGGATGATCTGGAGTTTTGAGACCAGGAGAAGGATCTCGGTTTTGCAACCAAAACATTGTAGGTCAAAACCATCAAAACATTTTCTTTGTGGAACGACTGTAATTTAGTAGAATAAGACTTCCCTGTCAGGTATTTTCTTTTTTTTTTTTCAGTGTGAAGAAAGGTCTCGCTCTAGAGGAAATGGAAGAGATCAAACAACTGCTAAACTATGCTAGAGACCTGACGGTAAGGTCCAGGGTGGAGTCATATTAAAGGTATTATCATGCAGATTGTGGGGCCTTTAGTAAAGGGATTGTTATAGGTTATGAATATAAAGGCCTCGTTTAAATATTGCGGTGCAGTTTGTGAATCCTGTATAGAAGGTGGACATCTTAAGCTGGGTACACACAGTGTATAAAATCTGCAAGATCCTGACTGTAGTTTTTAAACGACCGCTTGGCCGCAGGAACGATATCAGGGCTTATCTGCACCTAGCTTTAGAAATGGAAAGAGCCTTAGAGAAGGGAATCAATCTATATTGTAGATACCTTATCCACATTCATAAGTATGGGTGCAGAACTGCAGATACTTCCAGACCCTATCCCAACCAGGGCCAATACGTCCAATGTAATCAGAAAAAATATGGAAGGTCGCACACCAAAAGTTCAACGTGGAAAAATTTTTATTGAACCATTACAACATCAAGCTCACAATGTTGGGGGGGCTCCTGATGAAGGGGATGAACCCCCCGAAACATTGTGAGCTAGAAAGGGAACTAAATTTTAAGGGGTATAGAGGGCTTTTTATTAGATACATTAGGTTTATCACACTGCAGAGGAGGCATTGCGCTGGGATATGATCACCTTATGCCAATATAATTATGGACCATATAACTATGTGGTGGGTTTACCAATAGAACACACGGACATTGGTACTGGCAATAATATATACAATTCTTATTTATCCAATAGCCACGGGATCATTTCTCAGTTTGGTCATTTCTCTAGGCTGATGCCCCCCTGTATTTATTGGAATGGTTTCCCCTGACCTATAGTATAACAAGCTATGAAATCTTATGATGGAGAAAAGGGTTAGAATAAGGATTCAACGGAATGATAAGAAAGCAAGGTATTTCATGTCTTGTTTTAGATGTAAATACCTTAAAGGAGAACTATAGCACTATAACGTTTTTTCCAATAACACTTAAAATGGAAAGTACCTGGGCGAGAAGTGGGATTGGTACTTTCTATCTCTCATAGTTTTTCTAGGAGAAGCGGCAGCACAAAGAAACAACTTCCTGAGTGGCTTCCTAAGTGCTTGAGCGCACTTTTGTTTTTTCAATTATATTGAATGACACTAGATCATGATCATTATTCCCTAGCTTCCCATTACCTTATCTCCAAAATTAACTCAGCTATTAGATATTATCTAACAGCTCAACCTGACTGTAGAACTTCTACCATCTGTGAAAGAAAATGCTCATATAGAAAATTTAAGAACCTGATACCTTTGAGGTGCTGGCAGTTCCCTTACTCCAATCTATGTCAGGGTAATTAAAATCCCCCATCACCAAACAAGCCCCATACCACAGCCTTTGCCAACTGTATATGGAGATTAATTTCCTCCTCCTCACTGGAATTTGGCAGCTTATAACAGACACGAACAATTAATGTACCCACTTTCTGCTTCCTGTACAGAGCTCCACCCATATGTTTTCTGCCTTATCGTTTATATATATCTTTTATCATTTAACTTTTAGATTAGTTTCAATTCTTGTTTAACATACATACATACTCCTCCTCCTTTCTGACTAACTCTGTTGTGTTTAAAAAAGGAGTATCTTCCATATTAACTACCCAGTCATGTAATCATTTAGCCTGTTTCTGCTATAACAAATCACATCATACCTTTATTTTGAAGCTATTAGTTCTCTCATTTTTCCAGCCAGATTTCTGCATTTGTAAGTATACATTTTATATTATTTAATTTACTTCCCATACTTGGACAACATTGCTCCATATCCTCAATGCTCCTCCTCCTCCATCTCTTTACTCCATTATCTTATTAATCCCCTTCTATCTAGCCTCCTGTATTCAATGTTCCCTCCCCTTTTTTCCTTTGTTTAGGAATTGTGACTCATCAGTAAAGAAAACAAAATAAACATTTTGTCTCCATAGAGATATTCCCTTTTGTGGTTCTGACCCATAAGACCAGTGGGGACCTGACATATATGAAGGCAAAGTTTGAAAACTTGGGGGTGGAACGGATATTTGCCCTTGGAAAATTTCACCCCTGAAGATCACATCAAGACCAGAGGAAGGCACGAGGATGTATGAAGTTTTTTCTGTGAGATCATTAAAGATATTCACTTTCGCTTGGAAAGAACAGGGGATCCAGTAATGAAGAAGATGGAAAGAAGAAAAAGGTCCTGAACTTCATATACGAAAGGATGAAAAGAAAGATGAAGAAATAGAAAGGCCAAACGGAATGCAGATTTGGCCAAGAGATAGATTGAACCACCAGGCTTGTAAAGCAAATGATACACGTTAAATCTTTAGTAAATCCTTAGTAATTGTGTATACAGTTAATAACCTGACATCTCTGTCATTGCTCTTTTTCCTGTATATTTTATTCTTATTACTAGATCCCCCAGGCTGGCCATTCACCTGTCAATGGGTGCAACAATTAATACTCCATCAGGAGTACATCACCTTGTAGCTTGAAATCTGTGATCACCTTCTGATGGATAAGTTGCTCTTTAACGCGATCAGTCCATTGAACAGGGAGAGGGAATTGAGTTTTTAATTGATTCTAACAAATTGATTAAATCTAAATATTGCTAAATATTGCTAAAAGTAAGAAGAGACCTTGATGGAATAGACAGACACCATAAATCTAACTGCATTTTAGTTCCATGTCCTGATTAAGCGAATATAGGTTGTACCTCTTACCACTTCCCTTCTCTGCTTGGTAAGGGGAACAAACCTGTTTATAAACTGGCAAACATTCAGAGCCTATCGCTTTTTGTCAATATAATTTCCATTAAAACACATTAATCCCCCTATAACACAGGGTCCTGACACAGATGGATGCATTAGATAAGGTTGCCGAGACCCATGGTTATCAGAAATCACCGATCCTATTTACTGATGTTAATATCATTGACTAATTTTTAAATCTCAGTACCTATCAGAATGATGGATTATTCTCTATTTCCAATTTCAATTGGTCATCACAACCAATGTGCCCGCCCTCGCACAAAATGTACAGTACATATGGGACTGGGATGGATAGAGCCATTATGAAGAAATGCATAATAAGACTTTTAGCTCTGATACTGATGAATATTGTGTTCTCCCTGTATATTTTTCATTTTTATATTTATTAAATCCAGTCATAATGTCCAGTAAATAATATGTTGTAATATTATAAGACAAAATCAGATTCAATTAGAGGACCCTATGATCATTGTTCACTGTTGTGATTACAACAAGAATTGGTGAATTTGTTCCATGTGTTCCTGTAGGAGAAGGTCCTTGGTGTTCAAATGCTTATTTCCTGTTTTGACCAATAACATAGAGATTAAGAGATTTGTGGGGCAAAATAAGAAAGATAACTAATGTGATATTGAACTATGTTATAATGGAAGAAAGTCTGTATTATACTGTATGGATAAAGTGATGAATCTTCTTGTTATCTAATGACCTCATGCAACTCATTAAAGTGATAGACGGTACTTTATGTCATCTGATTGGCCTGTATACAACTCATTGAAATGATAGACCTACTTTATGTCATCTGATGACCTGTATACAACTCACTGAAAGTGATAGACCTACTTTATGTCATCTGATGACCTGTATACACTCTTAAAGTGATAGACTTACTTTATGTCATCTGATGTCTGTATACAACTCATTGAAAGTGATAGACCTACTTTGTCATCTGTGGCCTGTATACACTCTTGAAAGTGATAGACCTACTTTATGTCATCTGATGACCTGTACAACTCATTTAAGTGATAGACCCTACTTATGTCATCTGATGACCTGTATACAACTCATTGAAAGTGATAGACCTACTTTATGTCATCTGATGTCCTGCATACAACTCATTAAATTGATAGACCTACTTTATGTCATCTGTGACCTTATCACACTCATGAAAGTGATAGACCTACTTTATGTCATCTGATGACCTGTATACAACTCATTGAAAGTGATAGACCTACTTTATGTCATCTGATGACCTGTATACAACTCACTGAAAGTGATAGACCTACTTTATGTCATCTGATGACCTGTATACAACTCATTGAAAGTGATAGACCTACTTTATGTCATCTGATGTCCTGTATACAACTCATTGAAAGTGATAGACCTACTTTATGTCCATCTGTGACCTTGTATCAAATCACTGAAAGTGATATACCTACTTTATGTCCATCTGATGACCTGTATACAACTCATTGAAAGTGATAGACCTATTTTATGTCATCTGCTGTCCTGTATACAACTCATTAAAGTGATAGACTTACTTTATGTCATCTGAATGACCTGTATACAACTCATTGAAAGTGATAGACCTAATTTTATGTCATCTGATGACCTGTATACAATACATTGAAAGTGAATAGACCTACTTTAATGTCATCTGATTTCTGTATACAGCTCATTGAAAGTGATAGACCCTACTTTATGTCATCTGATGACCTGTATACAACTCATTGAGAGTGATAAAGACCTACTTTATGTCATCTGATGGCCTGTATACAACTCATTGAAAGTGATAAAGACCTACTTTATGTCATCTGATGGCCTGTAACAACTCATTGAAAGTGATAGACCTACTTTATGTCATCTGATGCTCTGTATAAACTCATGTAAGTGATAGACCTACTTTATGTCATCTGATGTCCTGTATAACAACTCATTAAAGTGATAGACCTACTTTATGTCATCTGATGACCTGTATACAACTCATGAAAGTGATAACCTACTTGTATGTCCATCTGTGACCTGTATACAATACATTGAAGTGATTGACCTACTTTAATGTCATCTGATGTCCTGTATACAACTCTTGAAAGTGATAGACCTACTTTATGTCATCTGATGACCTGTATACAATACATTGAAAGTGATTGACCTACTTTATGTCATCTGTGTCCTGTATACAACTCATTGAAGTGAGACCACTTTATGTCATCTGATGGCCTGTATACAACTCATTGAAAGTGATAGACCTACTTTATGTCATCTGATGGCCTGTATACAACTCATTGAAAGTGATAGACCTACTTTATGTCATCTGATGACCTGTATACAACTCATTGAAAGTGATAAAGACCTACTTTATGTCATCTGATGACCTGTATCCAACTCATTGAAAGTGATAGACCTACTTTATGTCATCTGATGTCCGTATACAATACTTGAAAGTGAAGACCTACTTTATGTATCTGATGTCCTGTATACAACTAACCATTGAAAGGATAGACCTACTTTGTCATCTGATGACCTGTATACAACTCATTGAAAGTGATAGACCTACTTTATGTCATCTGATGTCCTGTATCAACTCATTAAAGTGATAGACCTACTTTATGTCATCTGATGACCTGTATACAATACATTGATAGTGATTTGACCTACTTTATGTCATCTGATGTCCTGTTATACACTCATTGAAAGTGATAGACCTACTTTAATGTCATCTGATGGCCGTATACAACTCATTGAAGTGATAGACCTACTTTATGTCATCTGATGTCCTGTATACAACTCATTGCAAGTGATAGACCTACTTTATGTCATCTGATGGACCTTATACATACTTGAAAGTGATTGACCTACTTTATGTCATCTGATGCCTGTATACAACTCATTGAAAGTGTAGACCTACTTTATGTCATCTGAGGGCCTGTATACAACTCATTGAAAGTGATAGACCTACTTTATGTCATCTCTGATGTCCTGTAACAACTCATTGAAAGTGATAGCCGTACTTTATGTCATCTGTGGCCTGTAACAACTCATTGACAGTGGATAGACTACTACTATGTCACTGATGTCCTGTATACAACTCATTGAAGTAAGACCTACTTTATGTCATCTGATGTCCTGTTAACTCATTGAAAGTGATAGCACTTAAATGTCATCGATGATCTGTATACAATACTTGAAAGTGATAGACTACTTTATGTCATCTGGTGTCCTGTATACAACTCATTGAAAGTGATAGACCTACTTTATGTCATCTGATGTCTGTAATACACTCATTGAAAGTGATAACCTACTTTGTCATCTGATGACCTGTATACAACTCATTGAAAGTGATAGACCTACTTTAATGTCATCGATTTCCTGTATACAACTTATTAAGTGATAGACCTACTTTATGTCATCTGATGACCTGTATACAATACATTGAAAGTGATTGACCTACTTTATGTCATCTGATGTCCTGTATACAACTCATTGAAAGTGGATAGACCTACTTAATGTCATCTGATGACCTGTATACACTCATTGAAAGTGATAGACCTACTTTAATGTCTCTGATGACCTGTATACAACTCATTGAAAGTGATAAAGACCTACTTTATGTCATCTGATGACCTGCATACAACTCATTGAAAGTGATAGACCTACTTTATGTCATCTGATGTCCTGTATACAATACATTGAAAGTGATAGACCTACTTTATGTCATCTGATGTCCTGTATACAACTCATTGAAAGTGATAGACCTACTTTATGTCATCTGATGTCCTGTATACAACTCATCGAAAGTGATAGACCTACTTTGTCCTCTGATGACCTGTATACAACTCATCGAAAGTGATAGACCTACTTTATGTCATCTGATGTCCTGTATACAACTCATTAAATGATGAACCTACTTTATGTCATCTGATGACCTGTATACAATACATTGAAAGTGATTGACCTACTTATGTCATCTGATTCCTGTATACAACTCATGAAAGTGATAGACCCTACTTTTATGTCATCTGATGGCCTGTATACAACCATTGAAAGTGATAGACCTACTTTATGTCATCTGATGTCCTGTATACAACTCATTAAAGTGATAGACCTACTTTATGTCATCTGATGACCTGTATACAATACATTGAAAGTGATTGACCTACTTTATGTCATCTGATGTCCTGTATACAACTCATTGAAGTGATAGACCTACTTTATGTCATCTGATGTCCTGTATACACCTCATTGAAAGTGATAGACCTACTTTATGTCATCTGATATCCTGTATACACTCATTGAAAGTGATAGACCTACTTTATGTAATCATGATGACCTGTATACAACTCATTGAAAGTGATAGACCTACTTATGTCATCTGATGGCCTGTATCCAACTCATTGAAAGTGATAGACCTACTTTATGTCATCTGATGCCTGTATACAACTCATTGAAATGATAGACCTACTTTATTGTCATCTGATATCCTGTATACACTCATTGAAAGTGATAGACCTACTTTAGTCATCTGATGGCCTGTATACCTTCATTGAAAGTGATAGACCTACTTTATGTCATCTGATATCCTGTATACAACTCATTGAAAGTGAATACCTACTTTATGTCATCTGATGGCCTTATAACAACTCATTGAAAGTGATAGACCTCCTTATGTCATCTGATATCCTGTATCCAACTCATTGAATGATAGACCCTACTTTATGTCATCTGATATCCTGTATACACTCATTGAAATGATAGACCTACTTTATGTCATCTGATGGCCTGTATACAACTCATTGAAAGTGATAAAGACCTACTTTATTTCATCTGATGACCTGTATACAACTCATTGAAAGTGATAGACCTCACTTTATGTCATCTGATGACCTGTATACAACTCATTGAAAGTGATAAAGACCTACTTTATATGTCATCTGATGACCCTGTATACAACTCATTGAAAGTGATTAAGACCTACTTTATGTCATCTGATGTACCTGTATCAACTCATTGAAAGTGATAGACCTACTTTTAATGTCATCTGATGTCCTGTATACAACTCATTGAAAGTGATAGACCTACTTTATGTCATCTGATGTCCTGTAACAACACATTGAAATGATAGACCTACTTTATGTCATCTGAATGTCCTGTATACAACTCATTGAAAGTGATAGACCTACTTACATGTCATCTGATTGCCTGTAATACAACTCATTGAAGTGATAGACCTACTTTATTGTCACCTGATGGCCTGTATACAACTCATTGAAAGTGATAAAGACCTACTTTAATGTCATCTGATGACCTGTAATACAACTCATTGAAAGTGATAAACCTCACTTTATTGTCATCTGATGACCTGTATACCAACTCATTGAAAGTGTAAATACCTACTTTATGTCATCTGAATGACCTGTATACAAACTCATTGAAGTGATAAGACCTACTTTATGTCATCTGATGACCGTATACAACTCATTGAAAGTGATAGACCTACTTTATGTCATCTGATGACCTGTATACAATACATTGAAAGTGATAGACCTACTTTATGTCATCTGATGTCCTGTATACAACTCATTGAAAGTGATAGACCTACTTTATGTCATCTGATGTCCTGTATACAACTCATTGAAAAGATAGACCTACTTTATGTCATCTGATGTCCTGTATACCACTCATTGAAAGTGATAGACCTACTTTATGTCATCTGATGTCCTGTATACAACTCATTGAAAGTGATAGACTACTTTTGTCATCTGATGACCTGTAACAACTCATTGAAGTGATAGACCTACTTTATGTCATCTGATGGCCTGTATACAACTCATTGAAAGTGATAGACCTACTTTATGTCATCTGATGTCCTGTATCAACTCATTGAAAGTGATAGACCTACTTAGTCATCTGATGACCTGTATATAATACATTGAAAGTGATTGACCTACTTTATGTCATCTGATGTCCTGTATACAACTCATTGAAAGTGATAGACCTACTTTATGTCATCTGATGACCTGTATACAACTCATTGAAAGTGATAGACCTACTTTATGTCATCTGATGACCTGTATACACTCATTGAAGTGATAGACCTACTTTATGTCATCTGATGACCTGTATACAACTCATTGAAAGTGATAGACCTACTTTATGTCATCTGATGTCCTGTATACAACTCATTGAAAGTGATAGACCTACTTTATGTCATCTGATGTCCTGTATACAACTCATTGAAAGTGATAGACCTACTTTGTCCTCTGATGACCTGTATACAACTCATTTAAGTGTAGACCTACTTTGTCCTCTGATGACCTTATACAACTCATTGAAAGTGATAGACCTACTTTAATGTCATCTGATGGCCTGTATACACTCATTGAAGTGATAGACCTACTTTATGTCATCTGATGACCTGTATAACAACTCTTGAAGTAATAAAGACCTACTTTATGTCATCTGATGACCTGTATACAACTCATTGAAAGTGATAGACCTACTTTATGTCATCTGAATGTCCTGTATACAACTCATTGAAATGATAGACCTACTTATGTCATCGATGTCCTGTATACACTCATTGAAGTGATAGCACTACTTTGTCCTCTGAGACCTGTATAAACTCATTGAAAGTGATAGACCTACTTTGTCCTCTGATGACCTGTATAACAACTCATTGAAAGTGATAGACCCTACTTTATGTCATCTGATGGCCTGTATACAACTCATTGAAAGTGATAGACCTACTTTATGTCATCTGATGTCCCTGTAACAACTCATTAAAGTGATAGACCTACTTTATGTCATCTGATGACCTGTATACAATACCTTGAAAGTGATTGACCTACTTTATGTCATCTGATGTCCTGTATACAACTCATTGAAAGTGATAGACCTACTTTAATGTCATCTGATGTCCTGTATACAACTCATTGAAAGTGATAGACCTACTTTATGTCATCTATGGCCTGTATACAACTCATTGAAAGTGATAGACCTACTTTATTCATCTGATGTCCTGTATACAACTCATTGAAAGTGATGACCTACTTTAATGTCATGATGGCCTATATACACACTCATTGAAAGTGATAAAGACCTACTTATGTCATCTGATGACCTGTATACACTCATATTAAGTGATAGACCTACTTTATGTCATCTGATGACCTGTATACACAATCATTGAAAGTGATAGACCTACTTTATGTCATCTGATGACCTGTATACAACTCATTGAAAGTGATAAGACTACTTTATGTCATCTGAGTGACCTGTATAACAACTCATTGAAAGTGATAGACCTACTTTATGTCATCTGATGTCCTGTATACACTCATTGAAAGTGAATAGACCTACTTTATGTCATCTGATGTCCTGTATACCAACACATTGAAAGTGATTGACCTACTTTATGTCATCTCATGGCCTGTATACAACTCATTGAAAGTGATAGACCTACTTTTGTCCATCTGTGGCCTGTTATACAACTCATTGAAAGTGATAAAGACCTACTTTATGTCATCTGATGACCTGTATAACTAATTGAAGTGATAGACCTACTTTATGTCATCTGATGTCCTGTATACAACTCATTGAAAGTGATAGACCTACTTTATGTCATCTGATGTCCTGTATAACAACTCATTGAAAGTGATTGCTACTTTATGTCATCTGATGGCCTGTATACAACTCATTGAAAGTGATTGACCTACTTTATGTCATCTTGATGGCCTGTATCAACACATTGAAAGTGATAGACCTACTTTATTCATCTTATGGCCTGTATACAACTCATTGAAGTGGTAGACCTACTTTATGTCATCTGATGACCTGTAGACAACTCATTGAAGTGATAGACCTACTTTATGTCATCTGATGACCTGTATACAATACATTGAAAGTGATAGACCTACTTTATGTCATCTGATGTCCTGTATACAACTCATTGAAAGTGATTGACCTACTTTATGTCATCTGATGGCCTGTATACAACTCCTTGAAAAGTGATAGACCTACTTTATGTCATCTATGACCTGTATACAACTCATTGAAAGTGATTGACCTACTTTATGTCATCTGATGACCGTATACAATACATTGAAAGTGATTGACCTACTTTATGTCATCTGATGTCCTGTATACCTCATTGAAGTATAGACCTACTTTTATGTCATCTGATGACCTGTATACAATACATTGAAAGTGATTGACCTACTTTATGTCATCTGATGTCCTGTATACAACTCATTGAAAGTGATAGACCTACTTATGTCTCTGATGGCCTGTATACAACTCATTGAAAGTGATAGACCTACTTTAATGTCATCTGATGACATGTATACAACTCTTGAAAGTGATAGCCTACTTTAATGTTCATCTATGACCTGTATACAACTCATTGAAAGTGATAAAGACCTACTTTATGTCATCTGATGACTGTATCAACTCATGAAAGTGATAGACCTACTTTATGTCATCTGATGTCCTGTATACCATACTTGAAAGTTATAGCCTACTTTATGTCATCTGATGTCCGTATACAACTCCTTGAAGTGATAGACCTACTTTGTCATCTGATGACCTGTACAACTCATTGAAAGTGATAGACCTACCTTTATGTCATCTGATGTCCTGTATACAACTCATTAAAGTGATAGACCTACTTTATGTCATCTGATGACCTGTATACAATACATTGATAGTGATTGACCTACTTTATGTCATCTGATGGTCGTATACAACTCATTGCAAGTGATAGACCTACTTTATGTCATCTGATGGCCTGTATACACTCATTGAAAGTGATAGACCTACTTTATGTCATCTGATGTCCTGTATACACCATTTGAAAGTGATAGACCTACTTTATGTCCTCTGATGACCTGTATCTACAATTGAAGTGATTGACCTACTTTTGTCATCTGATGTCCTGTATACACCTCATTGAAAGTGATAGAACCCTACTTTATGTCATCCTGATGGCCTGTCTACAACTCATTGAAGTGATAGACCTACTTTAATGTCATCTGATGTACTGTATACACTCATTGAAAGTGATAGACCTACTTTATGTCATCTGATGGCCTGTATACAACTCATTTGAAAGTGATAGACCTACTTTATGTCATCTGATGTCCTGTATAAAACTCATTGAAAGTGATAGACCTACTTTATTGTCATCTGATGTCCTGTATACAACTCATTGAAGTGATAGACCTACTTTATGTCATCTGATGATCTGTATACAATACATTGAAAGTGATAGACCTACTTTATGTCATCTGGTGTCCTGTATACAACTCATTGAAAGTGATAGACCTACTTTATGTCATCTGATGTCCTGTATACACCTCTTGAAAGTGAGAAACTACTTTGTCATCTGATGACCGTTAACAACTCATTGAAGTGATAGACCTACTTTATGTCATCTGATGTCCTGTATACACTTTAAAGTGATAGACCTACTTTATGTCATCTGATGACCTGTATCAATACATTGAAAGTGATTGACCTCTTATGTCATCTGATGTCCTGTATACAACTCATTGAAAGTGATAGACCTACTTAATGTCATCTGATGACCTGTATACAACTCATTGAAAGTGATAGACCTACTTTATGTCATCTGATGACCTGTATACAACTCATTGAAAGTGATAAGACCTACTTTATGTCATCTGATACCTGCATACAACTCATTGAAAGTGATAGACCTACTTTATGTCATCTCTGATGTCCTGTATACAATACATTGAAAGTGATAGACCTACTTTATGTGCATCTGATGTCCTTATACCAACTCATTGAAAGTGATAGACCTACTTTATGTCATCTGCATGTCCTGTATACACTCATCGAAAGTGATAGACCTACTTTGTCCTCTGATGACCTGTATACAACTCATCGAAATTGATAGACCTACTTTATGTCATCTGATGTCCTGTATACACTCATTAAAGTGATAGACCTACTTTTTGTCCATCTGATGACCTGTATACAATACTTGAAGTGATTTGACCTACTTTATGTCATCTGATGTCCTGTATACAACTCATTGAAGTGATAGACCTACTTTATGTCATCTGATGGCCTGTATACAACTCATTGAAAGTGATAGACCTACTTTATGTCATCTGATGTCCTGTATACAACTCTTGAAAGTGATAGACCTACTTTAAATGTCATCTGATGACCTGTATACATACTTGAAAGTGATTGACCTACTTTATGTCATCTGATGTCCTGTATACAACTCATTGAAAGTGATAGACCTACTTTATGTCATCTGATGTCCTGTATACAACTCATTGAAAGTGGATAGACCTACTTTATGTCATCTGTAATCCTGTATCAACTCATTGAAATGATAGACCTACTTATGTCATCTGATACCCTTATACCACTCTTGAAAGTGATAGCCTACTTATGTATCTGATGCCTGTTACAACTCATTGAAATGATAGACTACTTTATGTCATCTCTGTTGGCCTGTATACAACTCATTGAAAGTGATAGAACTACTTTATGTCATCTGATATCCTGTATACAACTCATTGAAAGGTAGACCTACTTTATACGTCATGTCTCGATGCCTGTTATACACTGCATTGAAAGTGAAGACCTACTTTATGTCCATCTGATATCCTGTAATACAACTCATGAAGGATAGACCTACTTTTAGTCATCTGAGGCCTGTCATACAACGCATTGAAAGTTATAGACCTACTTTACTGTCTCTGATATCCGTATACAAAAACTCATGATACAGTGATAGACCACCTACTTTTAATGTCATCTGATAGCCTGTATACAACTCATTGAAAGGATAGACCTACTTTATGTCATCTGAGGGCCTGTATACCACTCATTGAAAGTGATAAGACCTACTTTAATGTCATCTTGATGACCTGTATACAACTCATTGAAAGTGATAGACTCCTACTTTAGTCCTCTGATGACCTGTATACAACTCTTGAAAGTGATAAAGACCTACTTTATGTCCATCTATGACCTGTATACCACTCATTGAAACGTGATTAGACCTCCTTTATGTCATCTGATGACCTGTATCACCTTCCAGAAGTATAGACCTACTAATGTCACTGATGTCCTGTATACAACTCATTGAAAGTGATAGAACCCTACTTTATGCTCTCTGATGTCCTGTATACAACACATTGACAAGTGATAGACATACTTTTGCCCATCTGATGTCCTGTTAACACTCATTGAAAGTGTATAGACCCTTTTATGTCATCTGATGGCCTGTATACCTCATTGAAAGTGATAGACCTACTATGTCACTGATGCCTGTATCCACTCATGTAAGTGATAAGACCTACTTATAGTCAGTCTGATGACCTTGTATACAACTCATCTGAAAGTGATCGACCTACTTTATGTTCATCTGATGACCTGTATACAACTCATTGAAAGTGATAAAATACCATACTTTATGTCATCTGATGACCTGTATACCCCCTAACTCATTGAAAGTGATAAAGACCTACTTTATTTCCCATGGATGACCTGTATACAACTCTATTGAAAGTGATAGACCTACTTTATGTCATCTGATACCCTGTATAGCAATACATGAAAGGTTATGAACCTACTTCCATGTCATCTGATGTCCTGTAGTACAACTCATGAAAAGTGATAGACCTACTTGTAATGTCATCGATGTCCTGTATACCTCATGAAAAAGGACACTACTTTCATGTCATCTGATGTCCTGTATACAACTCATTGAAGTGATAGACCTACTTTAGTCATCTGATGTCCTGTATCAACTCATTGAAAAGTGATGACACTTTATGGGTCATCTGATGACCTGTATACCAACTCATTGAAAGTGATAGAACCGACTTTAAATGTCCATCTGATGGGCCTGTTATACAAACTCATTGAAAGTATAGACCTCTTTTTGTCATCTGATGTCCTGTATGCAACTGCATTGGAAAGTGATAGACCTACTTTTGTCACTCTGATGACCTTATATAATACATTGAAAGTGATTGAACTACTTATGTCATCTATGTCTGTATACAACTCTTGAAAGTGATAGACCTACTTTATGTCATCTGATTGACCTTGTATACAACTCATTGAAAGTGATAACCTACTTTATGTCCATCTGAATGTACCTGTATCACTCATTGAAAGTGATAAAGACCTACTTTAAATGTCATCTGATGACCTGTATACAACTCATGAAAGTGAAAGCCTACTTTATGTCATCTTGATTTCCTGTATACACTCATTGAAAATATAACCGTACTTTAATGTCCATCTATCCGTATACACCTTGAGTGACTGAACTCTGGTCCCTATCTGTACACACTCTTAAAGTTGATAGACCTACTTTGTCCTCTGATGACCTGTATACCACTCATTTAAAGTGATAGACCTACCTTTATTCTTCTGCTGATGGCCTGTATACAACTCATTGAAATGTGATAGCCTACTTTATTCATCTATGACTGTTACACGTTGAAGAACCTACTAGTATTGAGCAACGTCATACACTCCTTGAAAGTTGTAGACCTCTTACTTTATGTTCCATCTGATGTTCCTCTATACCACTCATTGAAAGTTATAGAACTACTTTATGATCATCTGATCTGTATACAACTGTGTGCTAGATCTTGTGTGCTAGACCGTGTGCTAGTTCTTGTGTGCCAGACTGTGCTAGACCGTGTGCTAGACTTTGCACTAGACCGTGTGCTAGACCTGTGTGCTAAACCTTGTGTGCTAGATGGTGTGCTAGATCTTGTGTGCTAGACTGTGTGCTAGTTCTTGTGTGCTAGACCGTGTGCTAGTTCTTGTGTGCCAGCTGTGTGCTAGACCATGTGCTAGACTGTGCACTAGACCTAGACCATGTGGCTAGACCATGTGCTAGACCTGTGTGCTAAACCTTGTGTGCATAGACGGTGTGCTAGATCTTGTGTGCTAGACGTGTGCTAGTTCTTGTGTCCAGACTGGTGCTAGACCGTGTGCTAGACTTTGCACTAGACTGTGGCTAGACCTGTTGCTAAACCTTGTGTGCTAGATGGTGTGCTAGACTCTTGTGTTGCTAGACTGTGTGCTAGTTCTTGTGTGCTAGACCGTGTGCTAGTTCTTGTGCGCTAGAACCATGTGCTATACTGTGCACTAGACCTAGACTGCGTGCTAGACGTGTGCTAGTTCTTGTGTTGCCAGACTGTGTGCTAGACGTGTGCTAGTTCTTGTGTGCTAGACCGTGTGCTAGTTCTTGTGTGCCAGACTGTGTGCTAGGCTGTGTGCTATACTGTGCACTAGACTTAGACCGTGTGCTATACTGTGCACTAACCTAGAACCGTGTGCTAGACCCTGTGTCTAAACCTTGTGTGCTAGACAGTGGCTAGATCTTGTGTGCTAGACCGTGTGCTAGTTCTTGTGTGCTAGACTGTGTGTTAGTTGTTGGTGCTAGACTGTGTGCTAGATGTGCACTAGACCTAGACCGTGTTGCTAGACCTGTGTGCTAAACTTTGTGTGCTAGACAGTGTGCTAGATCTTGTGTGCTAGACCTAGACTGTGGTGCTAGACCATGTGCTAGACCTGTGTGCTAAACCTTGTGTGCTAGACGGTGTGCTAGATCTTGTGTGCTAGACCGTGTGCTAGTTCTTTGTTTGCCAGACTGTGTGCTAGACCGTGTGCTAGACTGTGCACTAGACCGTGTGCGCCTGTGTGCTAAACCTTGTGTGCCAGATGGTGTGCTAGATCTTGTGTGCTAGACCGTGTGCTAGTTCTTGTGTGCTAGACCGTGTGCTAGTTCTTGTGTGCTAGACCGTTGCTGCCCTGTGCTACTGTGCCTAACCTAGACTGTGTGCTAGACGGTGTGCTAGTTTCTTGTGTGCCAGACTGTGTGCTAGGCCTGTGCTAGTTTTTTTCGTGTGTGCTATACCGTGTGTCTGTTCTTGGGTGCCAACTTGGTGTGCTAGGCTGTGTGCTATACTGTGCACTAGACCTAGATCGTTGTGCTATACTGTGCACTAGACCTAGACCGTGTGCTAGACCTGTGTGCTAAACCTGGTGTGTAGACTGTGTGCTAGATCTTGTGTGCTAGACCGTGTGCTAGTTCTTGTGTGCTAGTTCTTTGTGTGCTAGACCGTGTGCTATACTGTGCACTAACTACCTGTGTTCTAGACATTGTGCTAGACCGTGTGCTTTCTTGTGTGCTAGAACTGGTGAGCTAGTTCTTGTGTGTTAGACCGTGTGCTAGACTGTGCACTTAGACCTAGACCGTGTGCTAGACCTGTGTGCTAAACCTTGTGTGCTAGACAGTTTGCTAGATCTTGTGTGCTAGACCGTGTGCTATTCTGTGTGTGCTAGTTCTTGTGTGCTAGACCGTGTGCTATACTTGGCACTAGACCGTAGACTGTGTTCTAGACAGTGTGCTAGACCGTGGTGCTAGTTCTTGTGTGCTAGACTGTGGCTAGTTCTTGTTGTTAGACCGTGTGCTAGACTGTGCACTGACCTAGACCGTGTGCTAGACCATGTGCTAGACCATGTACTAGACTGCTTAGAACTGTTTAGTTAATATCAGGGAGTTGCAACTCGGTGGGTCAAAAACTTAATTTGTCTCAGTTTTGTTTTGAGTCGGAAGCTTCCAGCAAACAACATTTCCAGGAAAGAGACAGGAGGGGGAGAAGCTGCTGTGAGGAGAGAACAGGGAAGGGAGGGTATAGAGAGGTGATTCCCAGGATTCAGTACCATGGCGCAGAGGGATGAAATTAGAGGTTGGAGGTTAATTTAAAATGTGATTATTGTTTATTATTTATCAGATTTCTAACAAACAGATTATGTGAAACTGTAAAGCTGTGTTAGAGTTGTGTTAGTGTATCCAGCCATTCAAAATGGTTACCTTATGGTTCAAACCCATATAGACATATGGTAGCACAGTGACCCAGTGGGTGATACCCATATGACATATGGTAGCACAGTGACCCAGTGGTAATAACCCATATGACTATGGTAGCACAGTCCCAGTGGTTAATACCCATATGACATAGGGTAGCACAGTGACCCAGTGGTTAATACCCATATGACATATGTAGCACAGTGACCCGTGGTTAATACCATATGACATAGGGTAGCACAGTGACCCAGTGTTTAATACCCATATGACATATGGTAGCACAGTGACCCAGTGGGTAATACCCTTGACATTGTATCACGTGACCCAGTGGTAATACCCATATGACATAGGGTACACAGTGACCCGTGGTAATACCCATATGACATAGGGTGCACAGTGACCCGTGGTAATATACCCATATGACATATGGTAGCACAGTGACCCAGTGGTTAATACCCATATGACATAGGGTAGCACAGTGACCCAGTGGGTTAATACCCTAATGACATAGGGTAGCACAGTGACCCAGTGGTTAATACCCATATGACTAGGGATAGCACAGTGACCCAGTGGTGATACCCATTGACATATGTTAGCCACAGTGACCCAGTGGTTAATACCCATATGACATATGGTAGCACAGTGACCCAGTGGTTAATACCCATATGACATAGTAGCACAGTGACCCATGGTTAATACCCATATGACATAGGGTAGCACAGTGACCCAGTGGTTATACCCATATGACATAGGGTACACAGTGACCCAGTGGGTTAATCCCCATATGACTAGGTTACACAGTGACCCAGTGGGTATACCCATATGACATATGGTAGCACAGTGACCCAGTGGTTAATACCATATGACATATGGTAGCACAGTGACCCAGTGGTTAATACCCATATGACAATGGTAGCACAGTGACCCGTGTTAATACCCATATGACTAGGGTAGCAACAGTACCCAGTGGTTAAACCATATGACATATGGTAGCACAGTGACCCGTGGTTAAATCCCCATATGACACATGGTAGCACAGTGACCCAGTGGTTAATACCCATATGACATATGGTAGCACAGTGACCCAGTGGTTAAACCCATAAATGTAGCACGTGACCCAGGGTTATACCCATATGACATATGGTAGCACAGTGACCCAGTGGTTATAACCCATATGACATATGGTAGCACAGTGACCCAGTGGTTAATACCCATATGACATATGGTAGCACAGTGCCCCGTGGTTAATACCCATATGACATATGGTATCACAGTGACCCAGTGGTTAAACCCATATGACATATGGTAGCACAGTGACCCAGTGGTTAATACCCATATGACATATGGTAGCACAGTGACCCAGTGGTTAAAACCCATATACATAGGGTACACAGTGACCCAGTGGTTAATACCATATGACAATAGGGTAGCACAGTGACCCGTGGTTAAAACTACCCATATGAAATATGGTAGCACGTGACCCAGTGGTTAATACCCTATGACATATGGTAGCACAGTGACCCAGTGGTTAATACCCATATGACATAGGGTAGCACAGTGACCCAGTGGTTAATACCCATATGACATAGGTTAGCACAGTGAACCCAGTGGTTATACCCTATGACATAGGGTGCACAGTGACCCAGTGGTTAAAACCCATATGACATATGGTAGCACAGTGACCCAGTGGTTAAAACCCATATGACATATGGTGCACAGTGACCCAGTGGTTAATACCCATATGACATAGGGTAGCACAGTGACCCATGGTTAAAACCCATATACACATGTAGCACAGTGACCCATGGTTAATACCCATATGACATAGGGTAGCACAGTGACCCAGTGGTTAAACCCATATGACACATGGTAGCACAGTGACCCAGTGGTTAATACCCATATGACATATGGTAGCACAGTGACCCAGTGGTTAATACCCATTGACATATGGTAGCACAGTGACCCAGTGGTTAATACCCATATGACTATGGTAGCACAGTGACCCAGTGGTTAAAACCCATATGACATAGGTTAGCACAGTGACCCAGTGGTTAAACCCATATGACATATGGTAGCACAGTGACCCAGTGGTTAAAACCCAATGACACTGGTAGCACATTGACCCAGTGGTTAATACCCATATGACATATGGTGCACAGTGACCCAGTGGTTAAAAACCCAATGACATATGTTAGCACAGTGACCCGTGGTTAAAACCCATATGACACTGGTAGCACGTGACCCAGTGTTAATACCCATATGACATAGGGTAGCACAGTGACCCAGTGGTTAATACCCATATGACATATGGTAGCACAGTGACCCAGTGTTAATACCCATAGGACATAGGGTAGCACAGTGACCCAGTGGTTAATACCCATATGACATATGGTAGCACAGTGACCCAGTGGTTAATACCCATATGACTATGGTAGCACAGACCCACCCAGTGGGTATACCCATATGACATAGGTAGCACAGTGACCCAGTGGGTAATACCCATATGACCTATGGTAGCACAGTGACCCAGTGGTTAATACCCATATGACATATGGTAGCACAGTGACCCAGTGGTATAAACCCATATGACATATGTAGCACAGTGACCCGTGGTTAATCCCATTGACACATGGTAGCACAGTGACCCAGTGGTTAAACCCATATGACATAGGTAGCACAGTGACCCATGGTTAAACCCATATGACATATGTTAGCACAGTGACCCAGTGGTTAATCCCATATGACATATGGTAGCACAGTGACCCAGTGGTTAAACCCATATGACACATGGTAGCACAGTGACCCAGTGGTTAATACCCATATGACATATGGTAGCACAGTGACCCAGTTGTTAATAATTAAACCCATATGACATATGGTAGCACAGTGACCCAGTGGTTAAACCCATATGACTATGGTAGCACAGTGACCCAGTGGTTAATACCCATATGACATATGGTAGCACAGTGACCCAGTGGTTAATACCCATATGACATATGTAGCACAGTGACCCGGTTAAACCCATATCATATGGTAGCACAGTGACCCAGTGGTTTAATACCCATATGACATATGGTAGCACAGTGACCCAGTGGTTAAACCCATATGACATATGGTAGCACAGTGACCCAGTGGTTAATACCCATATGAACATATGGTAGCACAGTGACCCAGTGGTTAAAACCCATATGACATATGGTAGCACATGACCCAGTGGTTAAAACCCATATACATCGTAGCACAGTGACCCAGTGGTTAATACCCATATACATAGGGTAGCACAGTGGTCACACTGATACTGGACCTCCTCCCTTGGACAAGTTCGAATGGAGTTTGCATGTGTTGATAAAGTGTTAGATTGTAAGGCTTTGGGGCAGGACTACAATGGAAAGGTTCGTACACACGTGCGATCACGGGTGCCCACCCGTTACACATGATGTGTATGAACAAGCGTTCTGACGATAGTCGGCCTGTGCATGGGCACTTTATTGGGCAAAACGCCCGTTCTTTGGAGATTGTTGCCTGATCCGCCGGGCAAATCGACGAACAATCGTCCGTTTCGGCGTTGATAAGTGCCCAACGCTCGTTCATACACATCATTTGAGTGAACCTGCTGGTATAAACAAAACCCCCACCCGGCAGGTTCAATCGCTCTAACCTATTTATCCCATAATATACCCTGACTATAACTATGGTGACCAGTGATTAACACAATAAGACCTGCTGTGATAGGATGTGATGCTGTTATCCTGTGCATCATCCAAGAAACATGATACAACAATGTGTCCATGACACATTCGTGCGATGACATCCATCTTGACCAATGTATGAATTCGGTCAGGGGTCGTTCGCCGATCCGCGGATTGACGAGCAACCCCCAAACGAACGCATACACATGTGAGATTCTCACTGAAACCCCTGTACGTTTCACGAATGTTTTGTGGTTGGGGGTTGTGGTGGCTCGGTGCACACATCGTACGTGTGTACGAACCTTAAGTCCCATCTATCCCACTATCCGGCTATAACTGAGCAATATTAAAGGGTTAATCCAATTTCAGGATTAGTGACATTTCCTATGTATCTCTGTGACTGTGTTAAGCTGGGTACACACAGCACAGATTTCTGAAAGATGACAGACAGGATCTGCAAGATCCTTTCGGCCATCTTTCAAAGATCTGCATACACACGTCCCGAGCATTCTCCCTATGAACTTCATAAGGAGAAAGCTCAGGACTGTGTGTTTTCCATCGGCCGCGCTAGACTCCTCTATAGGGAGTCTAGCGCGGCCGATGGAAATTTCCGTCCTTTCCGAACGAGCGTACGCCGACCGATCGTTCGGCGGCGCGCGCTCGTTCGAACGAGCGCACACACATAACGATAAAGCCCCGATACCGTCGAATCCAACGGTATCGGGGCTTTATCGTTAGTGTGTGTACCCGCCTATAGGATGCAGCTTTGGCTTGCAGTAACTTTTCTTAAGGCTACATTGTAATGTCTCTCCCAAGCAGAAATCATCATTACAGGTATATATACAGGTGTTTAGCCACACACTGATTCAACTCAACTGTCCACAAGAGCGGCGCCTTTCCTGTGAAAACTGGAATCACTGTTTGTGATTTACATTAAAGGGGAAGTTTAGTGGGAAAAAAACAAATCACAATACACGTTATTATTTCAATTATTATATTTTTAACAAACATGCTCAATGTGTGTGACGGTGCTCCGAAAGGGGGTCAGGAAGTCTCGAGGGAACAATTAAATGAGTAATGTCACAGACATTGGTGGTGGGTCTTTTTGAAGGTGACTGGCGTGTTTAGTATATCACGGTGGCCCAGCTGTATTCCCACCGCCTTTGTTATAGTTACAAACTGCGCCACGTGTATCAACTTCTAAGAAAACACCCAAAACACTTTACAAATGTATTCTATTGTATTGTATTGTTTTTCTACCACCAGTCACACTTCACCTTCGTATGTCCAGCATGGTGTCTCAAGCTCCCCTCACCCCCTGGGGATCCAACCACCGATGATAGTCAAGGTAGCACTACTCCTGGTCCCAGTCTCTCAACAAGTTCTCCCCATGGGGCCCAATTATAGAGAATTATAGGAGGCTTATACCCCCCCAAAATCTACCTCACCTGATAGCTCCATAACAAACAAATCCGGTCCTTGACGCCTGTGTTTCCACGCTTCCAGGTCTGTTCTGAGATTTGTCCAATGGGAACATGCGCTCTGCAAGGATTGTGTCTCCCCATTGGCCAGTCTGGAAAGGGTACCAAAGCGAAAGAACCTTAACAGCTTCTTACAGACCATCCAGATAGAAGCCAGGAGTGAGGACTTGTGGTTTAGGTCCTCCCCTCTGGGTAATACCTGGAGATTTGTTAGGGATTAATTAAAGGATGTGTACATCTTAAAAAAAACATTAGTTTAGTGGCAAGTTTGGCTTTAAAAGTTAAGTTGGCTAAAACATTTTTCCTTCTATCCCACCCCCAGAGCCTTCCTTTATTGCTTCAAACTTGCTGGCTTCCTCCTCCTGGATAATGGCATCTGAGCTCCCCCAACGAGATCTCCTGGTCCCTCCAGCTTCCTTGGCCTCCAAAGGTAATTTCCGGTTGCCCCACGTGCGCTTGTGATGTCAGTGAGCATGCGTCATAACCGTGTTTGGTTGCGGCAAGATGATGTTACGCACGCACTTCTCTGCCAATGAGTGTGCGCATTGACGCCATGTCGCATGCACGTTGGGTGCAACCGGAAGTTACCTTTGGAGGCTAAGGAAGATGGAGGGAGCAGGCGATCTCATTGGGCAGAGATGCAGATGCTATTATCCAGGAGGAGAAGACAGCAAGTTTGAAGCCATAAAGTTAAGTTCTAAAGCCAAAACTTGCCACTAAACTGTACATATCCTTTAAGACCCAAATGCCTGTTTCTTCCTATTTCTTCTTCCTTTTATTCCTTGCTTTTTAGGACTGTTTCTCCCTCCCACAGTTTTCCAGCTAGAGACACGTCATTTGGTACAGACGTGTGGAACCTTTCCAAGTTGGTTCATTTTATGGATTTTTTTTTGCACATAGACTTTAATGTGTGTTGCAGACACAATTTACACAGCCTCTGATTGCATCAGCAGACCTATCTGATTGATCCTCTCTGATGAAGTGCCCTTCTGTTGGCATGAAACGCGTCAGACTGGTTTGTGTTTGAGTTACTTTTTGTGTTTGCCGTTCATAGATGCTATGCTTTTAATATCCTTTGAATAAACGCTACGTTTTCCCAGTTCCAGTGTTTGTGGTTCCAGAGGAGGCAGCCTCGATGTTGGTTTTGTCTTATCTGATTAGCTGCCTCTTTATTGCGTTCAGCCAGATTCAATGTTTATACTTAATCCTTCCCTTCTAGTTGTCCTTTATAATAGATTGCTCCATGTGCTCCAGTGTGTGCTTTATGGGGTGTTGGAATTGTATGTTTAATTGGGTGTCTGGGTTCTAATTCCTTGCTGACCACAGTCTATTGCGATCACCATCTTCTTTTAGTTCTGTTTTATTTTAAGTGTCTAATTCCTGTCTTAAGCATCCAATTCTATATTTAATTTACTTTCACTTTCCGGCTATATAACTGAGTCATTGTGCTGCTTGGTTCATTTGCCTGAACACAGGAGAGATGGACACAATCCTGAACTGACGAGAAAATAAAGAACTTCACCCTTGACCAGTGCCCCAGGGGCAATCAGGCTACGACCGGGTTCTTCTCCAGCTCTTTGGGTTTTTAGGACACGGTAAATCCTCCTTCATCAACACCTGCAAGTACGTCTTGGATGATGGAGAGTTCAAGGTCTATGCAGATGTCACCAAGACACAAGGTGGGAACACCACAGCCAGAATCACCTACCCGCTGACCGCACACCATGTACGCTGGTAGATAACCGGGGCTGTTCGGTGATAAACAATTATGAGATTGCAGAATCTACCCCAGCTGGGTAAGAGTGGAATACTTTGATGGTCTATTAATGACCAGTACTTAGATCAAGCTGACCATACTCTATGTGTGCAGGAGATTCATTAAGGGTAACTAAACACTACGTTTTTACCCTGTTGCAATCAAATCTATAATTCCCAGGAGCATTTTTACACCGTGACAATGGCCTTAGATATTGTGAGGGTTATGAAACCCAGATTTTTGTTTTTTATGTTAGAAATCGGATCTAAAATTGATTTCACAACAACAGCGATGCAGGATCTCGGAGAGGTAGTACAGAGATACTGTTGTATTCAATTAGATCAACCGGACTTGAAGTTTAGTTCTTGAAGACGTTTCGCTAGTCATCCGACTGGATCTCTCATTCAGAATGAGTTGTACAAGAATCTGTGGCAATTATTTACCCTGGAAAATCCCAATTAGCATATCACAGCCAGGTTTAGGGTGTGATTAGATAGTGGCTAAGAGGTGTTATAGACGCCCAGAGTAAGGTGTTAAAACAGCATTGTACATGGCTACAGATGGTGTTGAACCCCCCCACCTCTATTTAGGCTTGGTTTCTTTATTTCACATAAATGGCCTCCTTAACACCTCTCTTGAACCAGTCACGTTCTTTTGCCAATAGTTAACATTACAATCTTCAAAGGTATGTCCTTTATCCTTAAGATCAGGTACACGGCTGAGTCCTGACCTGAGGAATTGGCTCTTTTGTGTTGGGCCATAGTTTGATGCAGTTGCTGTTTGGTCTCCCCCACATACAAATCAGGCATCTTCAGTGCACTGCACTGCGTATATGATGTCGCTTTTCTTGTGTTTCGGTATTGGGTCTTTCGGGTTTGTACCATTGCTGCTCATGTGCTCTCCAATCTTTTTATTAATGCACAAGGTGATCACTTGTTTGTCTTTGCTCCTTCTTTATTCTCTGCAAGTATCTCTTCGTACTCATTGTTGACATTCTTCCCGTCTGCTTTTCCCCTTCACTTTGGTATTCGTGTTCTTTTCTTTCCTTCTACTTCTTTTGACAAGGCCCAGTTCATGAGTATCACTACGTTTATTTAAGGCTCCTCTGAGATGTTTCATTTCTTTAGCCTTCGCCTCTGTGCTAGTGGGGATGTTCTCAGCTCTGTGTGGCAGGGTTCTGATGACCCCCAGCTTGTGACTAAAGGGTGGGGGTCAAACATTAAATACTGATCTGTGTGTGTTGGTTTTCTGTAACCTCTACTTCCAGTTTACCATTTTCCTTAACTTCTACCAAGCAGTCCAAGAAAGCCAGTTTGTTGTTTTGTATCTTCCCTTGTAAATTTAATGTTTTGGTCTACCGCAAATGTGTTCTGTGAAAGCTTGTACTTCCTTCTGGTGGATTTTAACCCAGGTGTCATCCACATATCTGAACCATGGCTGGGTGCTATGCCCTTAAAGGTATTAAGCGCCAGAGAGGGTTAAGGAGGCGATTTATGTGAAAATAAAGAAACCAGCCTAATAGAGGTGGGGGGTTCGACACCATCTGTCTGCCATGTACATGTTGTTTTGACACCTTACTCTGGGCGTTCCTATAACACCTCTTAGCCACTATCCATACACACCCTTACAGCTGGCTGTGATATGCTAATGGGATTTTCCAGGGTACATAATTGCCACAGATTCTTGTACAAGTCATTCTAAAATTGAGAGATCCAGTCGGATGACTAGCAAAACGTCTTCAAGAACTAAACTTCAGTCCAGTTGATTTAATTGAATACAACAGATATACCATGACCTGGATGAATGAGAACCTTCATAAGTACGAGATCTTGGCTTAGGAGTTACTATGGGAAGCAGGAGCAATGTCTCCCTGGGATTCTAAAGTGATACTGCCACAGTCCTGTCTATTATATAAGTTTGTCAATCTCCAGTAAATACTGAATATAAAGAACAGCAGAGTACCCAGCATTGCCTGTTTGAGGTGATCACTTGATTTACCAACAGATGGAACCAAGGGTCAGATCTCATCCCCAATCAACTTAGATCACTAGATTTACCAACAGATGGCAGCTTAAATGATAGATCTCATCCCCAATTAAGTTAGATCACTAATTTACTAACAGATGGCAGCACAAAGGTCAGATCTCATTCTGAATTAACTTAGGTGATGATTAGATTCACCAACAGGTGGTAGCACAAGAGATATCTCATCCCCAATTAACAATTTAAAAAAGCAAATTTCACACCTGAGAGGAAGTTTAGAAGGAAAATCCCTTGATTTACATTTGTTTCTTTCATCACATGTCTCTCATTGTTTACCTGGTTCTGATTACTTTTTAAAATGTAAATATTTATCTCCAGCTAATTTGTTACCCCTGGATATGGAGGTCGAGTGGAGCAAGGATTTCGGTCTGGCTGATCGGTCACAAAGCCGAGAACTCCGTAAAATCATCCGACTTTATCTTCCCAATTTTTTTACAGGTACGAGAATAAAATCATATTTGTCATGTTCCTAGATAAATCTCAGAGCTATCCCATATCCATCCTCAGAATTAAAAAGTACCCAGTTATTGAGGCCTCCCATACACCTTTTGAACTATAATTACCTTTAATAAAAACACTTATATCATTACATATACAGTGCAATCCCTCATGGCTCTGCCCAACATCCTAGCTCTGTTCTTGTCTATATGCTCCTCATGTGGACTAAAACTTAGCTTAGATGTAAGCTCTTCGGGCAATGCCTGATGGAAAATGTATACATGTAATTGTAAAGCGCTACGGAAGATGAAGAAGGTGCCATATAAATCCACAATATAATAATAATATAATAACTGCTCTATTAATTTCCACATTCCATTTGAAGTGCAAATGGCCACCTTTAAGCAGCACCAATCATCAGGAGCATTCAACAACAGACCAATCAGCAATTAACGACTCTCAAACTGGTTCAGACAGAATGGAGCCAGACTAATTACTTTATAATTGAAGGCTTTTGACCTTGAATGGGAGGTGCAGTGGAATAAAATCTTATAAAAAAAAACACTCACTGCTTTTTTTTTTTAATAGGAATTTCCTGCCTGCCTAGAGGAATTATCTAAAACAATATGATTATAAGTAAGAGAGGAAGGAAACCAGTTTACAGTCCGGTGTGTAAAGATTGTTGAAACGCAAGTATAACTCCTTCATATAAACATGGTCAGTACGGTGGGTTTTTCACTGAACAGAGAGAGCATGCATCTTTCCTATGAGTCATAAGAAGGAGCGTGCTCTCTGTTTAGTAAAGCAGACACACATTGCTAACAATGTATATACGGAGGTTTCCTTTTCTTTTTATACTATTACTATTTTACTATTCATAATAAAAAAGTAATCAGATTGTTTTAGTTCTTTCAGTGGTGCATACCAGCAGTGTGAGTAACGGGGTGGGTTGGAAAAAAAACAGAAAAAACAAATAATGGCAATCCCAAGAGCTTTACAGACAGCGCTATCTAGTGGTAAAAGGCTACTGTATATTCCAAGAGTTTTACATAAACCATAGCTGACCAATAGTTTTCAACTAATTTTTTTCTAATCATCTATCTGTTGCAGGCAACCAAATGAGTTGGTAAAAATGTATTCTACAGAAAGTTTTTATTAACTTTTAAGTTGCCCATATTTCAAGGAATCTATCCATGTGCTCAGCCTTACAGGGCAAGTATTTGTTTGTATCTCAGTGTCATAATTCTCAATTTCGTGTTCCAAAGACTTAGATCTACAGGGAGTGGGTTTTATTTTGGCCAAACCAGGTAGGTTTAAGCTGGGAACACACAGTACTTATTTATGCAATGAAATCATATTGATGCTCATATTGATGCTCACTATACTTTATACTTTAGGAGATTGTTTGGGTTGGTAGAAGTCAAGTGTATAGGGACCAATTACATTACATTACATAGGGACCTAGAGATCTCACAGCTGACTGCGGTAGTTTCTATAAGGCACGGGGATTGCCGTTTTTTCTGCCACACACACTGCAAATTCTAGTCTGGTCCCTTTGGGTGTTTAGAGTTAGGACTGTCCCCACCCCTATGCATTTTTGCTTGGGTGTTATGTAGGAGAGCAGGATTATCCACAAGACAATCCAGCTCTTACCTGTGCCCAGGTGTCACTACAGTGTAATTTTTAAGCCCCATAGTAAGGCAGGGATGGGTTAACAGTTGGGGACCTGTATAAATGTCATAAATAGTTAGTACTGCCCTTCCAACTTCTAACAGCCACATTCACCTCTTACAGAACCTTAGAGCCAAGCTAATGGACCATGGCCATTTCAAAACAAAGTTTATAACCTTCCCCAAACCAGACCCTGATAAACACATGAGAGGATGGTCTGGAGGAAGACAGAGTATCCACAGAGGTCATAGATTGGTCAGTAATCCCCATGAAATCCCTAATTATTATTTTACTGGGATATACACTAACCAATAATGGATTTATAAATGGGAGGGTAGATAGGATTGTCTTATGACTGAAATGTGGCAGATGTTAATATCTCTGATAATATGTGTCCGGGGACAGTCATGTTTGATATTGATTGTATCACTGGCGTAACTACGCGGCCCCCACCACCCCCGCAACCGTGGGAGGCCCAGACAGTAGCGATTAGCTGTTTAAAAGACTAGACCCGAACTTCCGGAACCGAACCTGTCAGGACAGGGTGTGCAAAACTAGTGGGAGTCAAGAGTGATTGGTGTGGTGTCCCCAAGGCCTAAAATGTGGGGTGGTGGTGGCGACTTAATGATTGATTGGTCAGATCATGTGCCAAGGCACTAGCATTTGTGACACCAGTTAATGTCAGGAGGCCAAACATATAAAGCAAACAACATTAATTCCATAAAATACACATATAGTGAAGAAGGGTCCTCAATAAAATTGGGTCCTAGTAATGTCCGTTATCTTAATCCATCTTTGGTATGCCATAAATGGCCTTCAAATGCCTAGTGTCTTGAAAAATCTTAAATCTAATTTGATCTGCCATTGATCATTGGCTATAAAACCTATGATCCTCTCTCACCATAATGGCCACCATCCAACCTCAACCCTCTCTACTACATAAAAATACACAATAAATACACAATTAGTTGGCTTTAGTAACTTCTCAGTATGGGTGTGTGGGACATTCTGCAAAGAGTATGTAAAACCTTACAGGGCTAATAAACCCCATCAACGCCAGGGATGATCTGGAGTTTTGAGACCAGGAGAAGGATCTCGGTTTTGCAACCAAAACATTGTAGGTCAAAACCATCAAAACATTTTCTTTGTGGAACACTGTAATTTAGTAGAATAAGACTTCCCTGTCAGGTATTTTCTTTTTTTTTTTTCAGTGTGAAGAAAGGTCTCGCTCTAGAGGAAATGGAAGAGATCAAACAACTGCTAAACTATGCTAGAGACCTGACGGTAAGGTCCAGGTGGAGTCATATTAAAGGTATTATCATGCAGATTGTGGGGCCTTTAGTAAAGGGATTGTTATAGGTTATGAATATAAAGGCCTCGTTTAAATATGCGGTGCAGTTTGTGAATCCTGTATAGAAGGTGGACATCTTAAGCTGGGTACACACAGTGTATAAAATCTGCAAGATCCTGACTGTAGTTTTTAAACGACCGCTTGGCCGCAGGAACGATATCAGGGCTTATCTGCACCTAGCTTTAGAAATGGAAAGAGCCTTAGAGAAGGGAATCAATCTATATTGTAGATACCTTATCCACATTCATAAGTATGGGTGCAGAACTGCAGATACTTCCAGACCCTATCCCAACCAGGGCCAATACGTCCAATGTAATCAGAAAAAATATGGAAGGTCGCACACCAAAAGTTCACGTGGAAAAATTTTTATTGAACCATTACAACATCAAGCTCACAATGTTGGGGGGGCTCCTGATGAAGGGGATGAACCCCCCGAAACATTGTGAGCTAGAAAGGGAACTAAATTTTAAGGGGTATAGAGGGCTTTTTATTAGATACATTAGGTTTATCACACTGCAGAGGAGGCATTGCGCTGGGATATGATCACCTTATGCCAATATAATTATGGACCATATAACTATGTGGTGGGTTTACCAATAGAACACACGGACATTGGTACTGGCAATAATATATACAATTCTTATTTATCCAATAGCCACGGGATCATTTCTCAGTTTGGTCATTTCTCTAGGCTGATGCCCCCCTGTATTTATTGGAATGGTTTCCCCTGACCTATAGTATAACAAGCTATGAAATCTTATGATGGAGAAAAGGGTTAGAATAAGGATTCAACGGAATGATAAGAAAGCAAGGTATTTCATGTCTTGTTTTAGATGTAAATACCTTAAAGGAGAACTATAGCACTATAACGTTTTTTCCAATAACACTTAAAATGGAAAGTACCTGGGCGAGAAGTGGGATTGGTACTTTCTATCTCTCATAGTTTTTCTAGGAGAAGCGGCAGCACAAAGAAACAACTTCCTGAGTGGCTTCCTAAGTGCTTGAGCGCACTTTTGTTTTTTCAATTATATTGAATGACACTAGATCATGATCATTATTCCCTAGCTTCCCATTACCTTATCTCCAAAATTAACTCAGCTATTAGATATTATCTAACAGCTCAACCTGACTGTAGAACTTCTACCATCTGTGAAAGAAAATGCTCATATAGAAAATTTAAGAACCTGATACCTTTGAGGTGCTGGCAGTTCCCTTACTCCAATCTATGTCAGGGTAATTAAAATCCCCCATCACCAAACAAGCCCCATACCACAGCCTTTGCCAACTGTATATGGAGATTAATTTCCTCCTCCTCACTGGAATTTGGCAGCTTATAACAGACACGAACAATTAATGTACCCACTTTCTGCTTCCTGTACAGAGCTCCACCCATATGTTTTCTGCCTTATCGTTTATATATATCTTTTATCATTTACTTTTAGATTAGTTTCAATTCTTGTTTAACATACATACATACTCCTCCTCCTTTCTGACTAACTCTGTTGTGTTTAAAAAAGGAGTATCTTCCATATTAACTACCCAGTCATGTGAATCATTTAGCCTGTTTCTGCTATAACAAATCACATCATACCTTTATTTTGAAGCTATTAGTTCTCTCATTTTTCCAGCCAGATTTCTGCATTTGTAAGTATACATTTTATATTATTTAATTTACTTCCCATACTTGGACAACATTGCTCCATATCCTCAATGCTCCTCCTCCTCCATCTCTTTACTCCATTATCTTATTAATCCCCTTCTATCTAGCCTCCTGTATTCAATGTTCCCTCCCCTTTTTTCCTTTGTTTAGGAATTGTGACTCATCAGTAAAGAAAACAAAATAAACATTTTGTCTCCATAGAGATATTCCCTTTTGTGGTTCTGACCCATAAGACCAGTGGGGACCTGACATATATGAAGGCAAAGTTTGAAAACTTGGGGGTGGAACGGATATTTGCCCTTGGAAAATTTCACCCCTGAAGATCACATCAAGACCAGAGGAAGGCACGAGGATGTATGAAGTTTTTTCTGTGAGATCATTAAAGATATTCACTTTCGCTTGGAAAGAACAGGGGATCCAGTAATGAAGAAGATGGAAAGAAGAAAAAGGTCCTGAACTTCATATACGAAAGGATGAAAAGAAAGATGAAGAAATAGAAAGGCCAAACGGAATGCAGATTTGGCCAAGAGATAGATTGAACCACCAGGCTTGTAAAGCAAATGATACACGTTAAATCTTTAGTAAATCCTTAGTAATTGTGTATACAGTTAATAACCTGACATCTCTGTCATTGCTCTTTTTCCTGTATATTTTATTCTTATTACTAGATCCCCCAGGCTGGCCATTCACCTGTCAATGGGTGCAACAATTAATACTCCATCAGGAGTACATCACCTTGTAGCTTGAAATCTGTGATCACCTTCTGATGGATAAGTTGCTCTTTAACGCGATCAGTCCATTGAACAGGGAGAGGGAATTGAGTTTTTAATTGATTCTAACAAATTGATTAAATCTAAATATTGCTAAATATTGCTACAAAGTAAGAAGAGACCTTGATGGAATAGACAGACACCATAAATCTAACTGCATTTTAGTTCCATGTCCTGATTAAGCGATATATAGGTTGTACCTCTTACCACTTCCCTTCTCTGCTTGGTAAGGGGAACAAACCTGTTATAAACTGGCAAACATTCAGAGCCTATCGCTTTTTGTCAATATAATTTCCATTAAAACACATTAATCCCCCTATAACACAGGGTCCTGACACAGATGGATGCATTAGATGAAGGTTGCCGAGACCCATGGTTATCAGAAATCACCGATCCTATTTACTGATGTTAATATCATTGACTAATTTTTAAATCTCAGTACCTATCAGAATGATGGATTTCTCTATTTCCACATTTCAATTGGTCAGTCACAACCAATGTGCCCGCCCTGCACAAATGTACAGTACATATGGGACTGGGATGGATAGAGCCATTATGAAAAATGCATAATAAGACATTTTAGCTCTGATACTGATGAATATTGTGTTCTCCCTGTATATTTTATCATTTTTTATATTTATTAAATCCAGTCATAATGTCCAGTAAATAATATGTTGTAATATTATAAGACAAAATCAGATTCAATTAGAGGACCCTATGATCATTGTTCACTGTTGTGATTACACAAGAATTGGTGAATTTGTTCCATGTGTTCCTGTAGGAGAAGGTCCTTGGTGTTCAAAGCTTATTTCCTGTTTTGAACCAATAACATAGAGATTAAGAGATTTGTGGGCAAAATAAGAAAGATAACTAATGTGATATTGAACTATGTTATAATGGAAGAAAGTCTGTATTATACTGTATGGATAAAGTGATAATCTTCTTGTTATCTAATGACCTCATGCAACTCATTAAAGTGATAGACGGTACTTTATGTCATCCTGATTGGCCTGTATACAACTCATTGAAATGATAGACCTACTTTATGTCATCTGATGACCTGTATACAACTCACTGAAAGTGATGAGACCTACTTTATGTCATCTGATGACCTGTATACACTCTTAAAGTGATAGACTTACTTTATGTCATCTGATGTCCTGTATACAACTCATTGAAAGTGATAGACCTACTTTTCATCTGTGGCCTTATACACTCATTGAAAGTGATAGACCTACTTTATGTCATCTGATGACCTGTACAACTCATTAGAAGTGATAGACCCTACTTATTCATCTGATGACCTGTATACAACTCATTGAAAGTGATAGACCTACTTTATGTCATCTGATGTCTGCATACAACTCATTAAATGATAGACCTACTTTATGTCATCTGTGACCTTATAACTCATGAAAGTGATAGACCTACTTTATGTCATCTGATGACCTGTATACAACCACTGAAGTGATAGACCTACTTTATGTCATCTGATGACCTGTATACAACTCACTGAAAGTGATAGACCTACTTTATGTCATCTGATGACCTGTATACAACTCATTGAAAGTGATAGACCTACTTTATGTCATCTGATGTCCTGTATACAACTCATTGAAAGTGATAGACCTACTTTATGTCCATCTTGACCTTGTATACAAATCACTGAAAGTGATATACCTACTTTATGTCATCTGATGACCTGTATACAACTCATTGAAAGTGATAGACCTATTTTATGTCATCTGATGTCCTGTATACAACTCATTAAAGTGATAGACTTACTTTATGTCATCTGATGACCTGTATACAACTCATTGAAAGTGATAGACCTAATTTATGTCATCTGATGACCTGTATACAATACATTGAAAGTGATAGACCTACTTTATGTCATCTGATGTTCTGTATACAGCTCATTGAAAGTGATAGACCTACTTTATGTCATCTGATGACCTGTATACAACTCATTGAGAGTGATAAAGACCTACTTTATGTCATCTGATGGCCTGTATACAACTCATTGAAAGTGATAAAGACCTACTTTATGTCATCTGATGGCCTGTAACAACTCATTGAAAGTGATAGACCTACTTTATGTCATCTGATGTCTCTGTATCAAACTCATGTAATGAATAGACCTACTTTAGTGTCATCGATGTCCTGTATAACAACTCATTAAAGTGATAGACCTACTTTATGTCATCTGATGACCTGTATACAACTCATGAAAGTGATAGACCTACTTGTATGTCCATCTGTGACCTGTATACAATACATTGAAAGTGATTGACCTACTTTAATGTCATCTGATGTCCTGTATACAACTCATTGAAAGTGATAGACCTACTTTATGTCATCTGATGACCTGTATACAATACATTGAAAGTGATTGACCTACTTTATTCATCTATGTCCTGTATACAACTCATTGAATGTGAGACCACTTTATGTCTCTGATGGCCTGTATACAACTCATTGAAAGTGATAGACCTACTTTATGTCATCTGATGACCTGTATACAACTCATTGAAGTGATAGACCTACTTTATGTCCATCTGATGACCTGTAATACAACTCATTGAAAGTGATAAAGACCTACTTTATGTCATCTGATGACCTGTATCCAACTCATTGAAAGTGATAGACCTACTTTATGTCATCTGATGTCCGTATACAATACTTGAAAGTGAAGACCTACTTTATGTATCTGATGTCCTGTATACAACTAACCATTGAAAGATAGACCTACTTTGTCATCTGATGACCTGTATACAACTCATTGAAAGTGATAGACCTACTTTATGTCATCTGATGTCCTGTATCAACTCATTAAAGTGATAGACCTACTTTATGTTCATCTGATGACCTGTATACAATACATTGATAGTGATTGACCTACTTTATGTCATCTGATGTCCTTTATACACTCATTGAAAGTGATAGACCTACTTTATGTCATCTGATGGCCTGTATACAACTCATTGAAGTGATAGACCTACTTTATGTCATCTGATGTCCTGTATACAACTCATTGCAAGTGATAGACCTACTTTATGTCATCTGATGACCTTATCAATAACTTGAAAGTGATTGACCTACTTTATGTCATCTGATGTCCTGTATACAACTCATTGAAAGTGTAGACCTACTTTATGTCATCTGAGGGCCTGTATACAACTCATTGAAAGTGATAGACCTACTTTATGTCATCTGATGTCCTGTAACAACTCTTGAAAGTGATAGACCCGTACTTTATGTCATCTGTGGCCTGTAACAACTCATTGAAGTGGATAGACTACTACTTTATGTCATCTGATGTCCTGTATACACTCATTGAAGTAAGACCTACTTTATGTCATCTGATGTCCTGTATAAACTCATTGAAAGTGATAGCACTTAAATGTCATCGGATGATCTGTATACAATACATTGAAAGTGATAGACCTACTTTATGTCATCTGGTGTCCTGTATACAACTCATTGAAAGTGATAGACCTACTTTATTCATCTGATGTCCTGTAATCACTCATTGAAAGTGATAGACCTACTTTGTCATCTGATGACCTGTATACAACTCATTGAAAGTGATAGACCTACTTTAATGTCATCTGATTTCCTGTATACAACTTATTAAGTGATAGACCTACTTTATGTCATCTGATGACCTGTATACAATACATTGAAAGTGATTGACCTACTTTATGTCATCTGATGTCCTGTATACAACTCATTGAAAGTGATAGACCTACTTAATGTCATCTGATGACCTGTATACACTCATTGAAAGTGATAGACCTACTTTAATGTCTCTGATGACCTGTATACAACTCATTGAAATGATAAAGACCTACTTTATGTCATCTGATGACCTGCATACAACTCATTGAAAGTGATAGACCTACTTTATGTCATCTGATGTCCTGTATACAATACATTGA
The DNA here is from genome assembly GCA_019447015.1 of Hymenochirus boettgeri. Classification (NCBI taxonomy): domain Eukaryota; kingdom Metazoa; phylum Chordata; class Amphibia; order Anura; family Pipidae; genus Hymenochirus; species Hymenochirus boettgeri. The sequence goes on along the minus strand of CM033477.1, from coordinate 8,387,593 downwards.
AAGTGATAGACCTACTTTATGTCATCTGATGTCCTGTATACAACTCATTGAAGTGATAGACCTACTTTAATGTCATCTGATGTCCTGTATACAACTCATCGAAAGTGATAGACCCACTTTGTCCTCTGATACCTGTATACAACTCATCGAAAGTGATAGACCTACTTTATGTCATCTGAGTCCTGTATACACTCATTAAATGATGAACCTACTTTATGTCATCTGATGACCTGTATACAATACATTGAAAGTGATTGACCTACTTATGTCAATCTGATTCCTGTATACAACTCATGAAAGTGATAGACCCTACTTTTATGTCATCTGATGGCCTGTATACAACCATTGAAAGTGATAGACCTACTTTATGTCATCTGATGTCCTGTATACAACTCATTGAAAGTGATAGACCTACTTTATGTCATCTGATGACCTGTATACAATACATTGAAAGTTGATTGACCTACTTTATGTCATCTGATGTCCTGTAATACAACTCATTGAAGTGATAGACCTACTTTATGTCATCTGATGTCCTGTATACACCTCATTGAAAGTGATAGACCTACTTTATGTCATCTGATATCCTGTATACACTCATTGAAAGTGATAGACCTACTTTATGTAATCATGATGACCTGTATACAACTCATTGAAAGTGATAGACCTACTTATGTCATCTGATGGCCTGTATCCAACTCATTGAAAGTGATAGACCTACTTTATGTCATCTGATGCCTGTATACAACTCATTGAAATGATAGACCTACTTTATTGTCATCTGATATCCTGTATACACTCATTGAAAGTGATAGACCTACTTTAGTCATCTGATGGCCTGTATACCTTCATTGAAAGTGATAGACCTACTTTATGTCATCTGATATCCTGTATACAACTCATTGAAAGTGAATACCTACTTTATGTCATCTGATGGCCTTATAACAACTCATTGAAAGTGATAGACCTCCTGTATGTCATCTGATATCCTGTATCCAACTCATTGAAGTGATAGACCCTACTTTATGTCATCTGATATCCTGTATACACTCATTGAAATGATAGACCTACTTTATGTCATCTGATGGCCTGTATACAACTCATTGAAAGTGATAAAGACCTACTTTATTTCATCTGATGACCTGTATACAACTCATTGAAAGTGATAGACCTCACTTTATGTCATCTGATGACCTGTATACAACTCATTGAAAGTGATAAAGACCTACTTTATATGTCATCTGATGACCCTGTATACAACTCATTGAAAGTGATTAAGACCTACTTTATGTCATCTGATGACCTGTATCAACTCATTGAAAGTGATAGACCTACTTTTAATGTCATCTGATGTCCTGTATACAACTCATTGAAAGTGATAGACCTACTTTATGTCATCTGATGTCCTGTAACAACACATTGAAATGATAGACCTACTTTATGTCATCTGAATGTCCTGTATACAACTCATTGAAAGTGATAGACCTACTTAATGTCATCTGATTGCCTGTAATACAACTCATTGAAGTGATAGACCTACTTTATTGTCACCTGATGGCCTGTATACAACTCATTGAAAGTGATAAAGACCTACTTTAATGTCATCTGATGACCTGTAATACAACTCATTGAAAGTGATAAACCTACTTTATTGTCATCTGATGACCTGTATACCAACTCATTGAAAGTGTAAATACCTACTTTATGTCATCTGAATGACCTGTATACAAACTCATTGAAGTGATAAGACCTACTTTATGTCATCTGATGACCTGTATACAACTCATTGAAAGTGATAGACCTACTTATGTCATCTGATGACCTGTATACAATACATTGAAAGTGATAGACCTACTTTATGTCATCTGATGTCCTGTATACAACTCATTGAAAGTGATAGACCTACTTTATGTCATCTATGTCCTGTATACAACTCATTGAAAAGATAGACCTACTTTATGTCATCTGATGTCCTGTATACCACTCATTGAAAGTGATAGACCTACTTTATGTCATCTGATGTCCTGTATACAACTCATTGAAAGTGATAGACTACTTTTGTCATCTGATGACCTGTAACAACTCATTGAAGTGATAGACCTACTTTATGTCATCTGATGGCCTGTATACAACTCATTGAAAGTGATCGACCTACTTTATGTCATCTGATGTCCTGTATCAACTCATTGAAAGTGATAGACCTACTTAGTCATCTGATGACCTGTATACAATACATTGAAAGTGATAGACCTACTTTATGTCATCTGATGTCCTGTATACAACTCATTGAAAGTGATAGACCTACTTTATGTCATCTGATGGCCTGTATACAACTCATTGAAAGTGATAGACCTACTTTATGTCATCTGATGACCTGTATACAACTCATTGAAGTGATAGACCTACTTTATGTCATCTGATGGCCTGTATACAACTCATTGAAAGTGATAGACCTACTTTATGTCATCTGATGTCCTGTATACAACTCATTGAAAGTGATAGACCTACTTTATGTCATCTGATGTCCTGTATACAACTCATTGAAAGTGATAGACCTACTTTGTCCTCTGATGACCTGTATACACTCATTTAAGTGTAGACCTACTTTGTCCTCTGATGACCTTATACAACTCATTGAAAGTGATAGACCTACTTTAATGTCATCTGATGGCCTGTATACACTCATTGAAGTGATAGACCTACTTTATGTCATCTGATGACCTGTATAACAACTCTTGAAGTAATAAAGACCTACTTTATGTCATCTGATGACCTGTATACAACTCATTGAAAGTGATAGACCTACTTTATGTCATCTGAATGTCCTGTATACAACTCATTGAAATGTAGACCTACTTATGTCATCGATGTCCTGTATACACTCATTGAAGTGATAGCACTACTTTGTCCTCTGAGACCTGTATAAACTCATTGAAAGTGATAGACCTACTTTGTCCTCTGATGACCTGTATAACAACTCATTGAAAGTGATAGACCCTACTTTATGTCATCTGATGGCCTGTATACAACTCATTGAAAGTGATAGACCTACTTTATGTCATCTGATGTCCCTGTAACAACTCATTAAAGTGATAGACCTACTTTATGTCATCTGATGACCTGTATACAATACCTTGAAAGTGATTGACCTACTTTATGTCATCTGATGTCCTGTATACAACTCATTGAAAGTGATAGACCTACTTTAATGTCATCTGATGTCCTGTATACAACTCATTGAAAGTGATAGACCTACTTTATGTCATCTATGGCCTGTATACAACTCATTGAAAGTGATAGACCTACTTTATTCATCTGATGTCCTGTATACAACTCATTGAAAGTGATGACCTACTTTAATGTCATGATGGCCTATATACACACTCATTGAAAGTGATAAAGACCTACTTATGTCATCTGATGACCTGTATACACTCATATGAAGTGATAGACCTACTTTATGTCATCTGATGACCTGTATACACAATCATTGAAAGTGATAGACCTACTTTATGTCATCTGATGACCTGTATACAACTCATTGAAAGTGATAAGACTACTTTATGTCATCTGATGACCTGTATAGCAACTCATTGAAAGTGATAGACCTACTTTATGTCATCTGATGTCCTGTATACACTCATTGAAAGTGAATAGACCTACTTTATGTCATCTGATGTCCTGTATACCAACACATTGAAAGTGATTGACCTACTTTATGTCATCTCATGGCCTGTATACAACTCATTGAAAGTGATAGACCTACTTTTGTCCATCTGTGGCCTGTTATACAACTCATTGAAAGTGATAAAGACCTACTTTATGTCATCTGATGACCTGTATAACTAATTGAAGTGATAGACCTACTTTATGTCATCTGATGTCCTGTATACAACTCATTGAAAGTGATAGACCTACTTTATGTCATCTGATGTCCTGTATAACAACTCATTGAAAGTGATTGCTACTTTAAGTCATCTGATGGCCTGTATACAACTCATTGAAAGTGATTGACCTACTTTATGTCATCTTGATGGCCTGTATCAACACATTGAAAGTGATAGACCTACTTTATTCATCTTATGGCCTGTATACAACTCATTGAAGTGGTAGACCTACTTTATGTCATCTGATGACCTGTAGACAACTCATTGAAGTGATAGACCTACTTTATGTCATCTGATGACCTGTATACAATACATTGAAAGTGATAGACCTACTTTATGTCATCTGATGTCCTGTATACAACTCATTGAAAGTGATTGACCTACTTTATGTCATCTGATGGCCTGTATACAACTCCTTGAAAAGTGATAGACCTACTTTATGTCATCTATGACCTGTATACAACTCATTGAAAGTGATTGACCTACTTTATGTCATCTGATGACCTGTATACAATACATTGAAAGTGATTGACCTACTTTATGTCATCTGATGACCTGTATACCTCATTGAAGTGATAGACCTACTTTATGTCATCTGATGACCTGTATACAATACATTGAAAGTGATTGACCTACTTTATGTCATCTGATGTCCTGTATACAACTCATTGAAAGTGATAGACCTACTTATGTCTCTGATGGCCTGTATACAACTCATTGAAAGTGATAGACCTACTTTAATGTCATCTGATGACATGTATACAACTCATTGAAAGTGATAGCCTACTTTAATGTTCATCTATGACCTGTATACAACTCATTGAAAGTGATAAAGACCTACTTTATGTCATCTGATGACTGTATCAACTCATGAAAGTGATAGACCTACTTTATGTCATCTGATGTCCTGTATACCATACTTGAAAGTTATAGCCTACTTTATGTCATCTGATGTCCGTATACAACTCTTGAAGTGATAGACCTACTTTGTCATCTGATGACCTGTATAACTCATTGAAAGTGATAGACCTACCTTTATGTCATCTGATGTCCTGTATACAACTCATTAAAGTGATAGACCTACTTTATGTCATCTGATGACCTGTATACAATACATTGATAGTGATTGACCTACTTTATGTCATCTGATGGTCGTATACAACTCATTGCAAGTGATAGACCTACTTTATGTCATCTGATGGCCTGTATACACTCATTGAAAGTGATAGACCTACTTTATGTCATCTGATGTCCTGTATACACCATTTGAAAGTGATAGACCTACTTTATGTCTCTGATGACCTGTATCTACAATTGAAGTGATTGACCTACTTTTGTCATCTGATGTCCTGTATACACCTCATTGAAAGTGATAGAACCCTACTTTATGTCATCCTGATGGCCTGTCTACAACTCATTGAACGTGATAGACCTACTTTAATGTCATCTGATGTACTGTATACACTCATTGAAAGTGATAGACCTACTTTATGTCATCTGATGGCCTGTATACAACTCATTTGAAAGTGATAGACCTACTTTATGTCATCTGATGTCCTGTATAAAACTCATTGAAAGTGATAGACCTACTTTATTGTCATCTGATGTCCTGTATACAACTCATTGAAGTGATAGACCTACTTTATGTCATCTGATGATCTGTATACAATACATTGAAAGTGATAGACCTACTTTATGTCATCTGGTGTCCTGTATACAACTCATTGAAAGTGATAGACCTACTTTATGTCATCTGATGTCCTGTATACACCTCTTGAAAGTGAGAAACTACTTTGTCATCTGATGACCGTTAACAACTCATTGAAGTGATAGACCTACTTTATGTCATCTGATGTCCTGTATACACTTTAAAGTGATAGACCTACTTTATGTCATCTGATGACCTGTATCAATACATTGAAAGTGATTGACCTCTTATGTCATCTGATGTCCTGTATACAACTCATTGAAAGTGATAGACCTACTTAATGTCATCTGATGACCTGTATACAACTCATTGAAAGTGATAGACCTACTTTATGTCATCTGATGACCTGTATACAACTCATTGAAAGTGATAAGACCTACTTTATGTCATCTGATACCTGCATTCAACTCATTGAAAGTGATAGACCTACTTTATGTCATCTCTGATGTCCTGTATACAATACATTGAAAGTGATAGACCTACTTTATGTCATCTGATGTCCTTATACCAACTCATTGAAAGTGATAGACCTACTTTATGTCATCTGCATGTCCTGTATACACTCATCGAAAGTGATAGACCTACTTTGTCCTCTGATGACCTGTATACAACTCATCGAAATTGATAGACCTACTTTATGTCATCTGATGTCCTGTATACACTCATTAAAGTGATAGACCTACTTTTTGTCCATCTGATGACCTGTATACAATACTTGAAGTGATTTGACCTACTTTATGTCATCTGATGTCCTGTATACAACTCATTGAAGTGATAGACCTACTTTATGTCATCTGATGGCCTGTATACAACTCATTGAAAGTGATAGACCTACTTTATGTCATCTGATGTCCTGTATACAACTCTTGAAAGTGATAGACCTACTTTAAATGTCATCTGATGACCTGTATACATACTTGAAAGTGATTGACCTACTTTATGTCATCTGATGTCCTGTATACAACTCATTGAAAGTGATAGACCTACTTTATGTCATCTGATGTCCTGTATACAACTCATTGAAAGTGAGATAGACCTACTTTATGTCATCTTGATATCCTGTATCAACTCTTGAAAGTGATAGACTACTTTATGTCTCTGATACCCTGTATCCACTCATTGAAGTGATAGACCTACTTAATGTCATCTGATTGCCTGTATCACAACTCATTGAAAGTGATAGACCTACTTTATTGTCATCTCTGATGGCCTGTATACAACTCATTGAAAGGGATAGAACCTACTTTAATGTCATCTGATATCCTGTATACCAATCATTGAAAGGGTAGACTACTTTATAGTTCATTCATCTGATGCCTGTTATACACCATTGAAAGTGATAGACCTACTTTAATGTCCATCTGATATCCTGTAATACAACTCATGAAGTGATAGACCTACTTTTATGTCATCTGATGGCCTGTCAATAACAACCATTGAAAGTTATAGACCCTACTTTACTGCTCTGATTCCTGTTACAAACTCATAAACAGTGATAGACCCACTTTAATGTCATCTGATAGTCCTGTATACAACTCATTGAAAGGATAGACCTACTTTATGTCATCTGATGGGGCCTGTATACACTCATGAAAGTGATAAGAGCCTACTTTAATGGATCTTATGACCTGTATACAACTCTTGAAAGTTGATAGACTCCACTTTGAGTCACTCTGATGACCTGTATACAAACTCATTGAAAGTGATAAAGACCTACTTTATGTCCATCTGATGACCTGTATACCACTCATTGAACGTTGATTAAGACCTCCTTTATGTCATCTATGACCTGTATCACCTCCAAAGTGATAGACCTACTAATGTCAGCTGATGTCCTGTATCACTCAATTGAAAGTGATAAAACCCTACTTTATGCTCTCCTGATGTCCTGTATACACACATTGAAGGTGATAGACCTACTTTATGCCATCTATGGTCCTGTCTAAACACTCATTGAAAGTGATAGCCGACTATTTATGTCATCTGATGGCCTGTATACCTCATTGAAAGTGATAGACCTACTATGTCACTGATGGCCTGTATCCACTCATGAAAGTGATAAGACCTACTTTAATATCTTCCTGATGACCTGTATACAACTCATCTGAAAGTGATCGACCTACTTATGTTCATCTGATGACCTGTTATACAAACTCATTAAAAGTGATAAAATCCATACTTTATGTCATCTGATGACCTGTATACCTAAACTCATGAAAGTGATAAAGACCTACTTTATGTATCCATGGATGACCTGTATACACTCTATTGAAAGTGATAGACCTACTTTATGTCATCTGATGACCCGTAATAGCAATAACATTGAAAGTGTATGAACCTACTTTCATGTCATCTGATGTCCTGTATAGCAACTCATTGAAAGTGATAGACCTACTTGTAATGTCATCGATGTCCTGTTACACTCATTGAAAAAGGGATCAACCTACTTTCATGTCATCTGATGTCCTGTAATACAACTCATTGAGTGAATAGACCTACGTTTGTCATCTGATGTCCTGTATCAACTCATTGAAAAGTGAATGACTACTTTATTGGTCATCTGATGACCTGTTACAACTCATTGAAAGTGATAGACCCTACTTTAATGTCCATCTGATGCCTGTTATACAATTACTCATTGAAAGTATGACCTCTTTATTGTCATCGTGATGTCCCTGTATGCAACTGCATTGAAAGTGATAGACCTACTTTTGTCCTCTGATGACCTTATATAATACATTGAAAGTGATTGACACTACTTTATTGTCATCTGATGTTCCTGTATACAACTCTTGAAAGTGTAGACCTACTTTATGTCATCTGATACCCTCTGTATACAACTCATTGAAGTGATAACCTACTTTTATGTCATCTGATGTACCTGTAACACTCTTGAAAGTGATAAAACCTACTTTAAATGTCATCTGATGACCTGTATACAACTCATGAAAGTGAAAAGACCTACTTTATGTCATCTGATTCCTGTATACACTCTTGAAAATGATACCGTACTTTAATGTCCATCTGAGTGTAACCTTAAGGACTAACTACTTGTCTATATGATAATCTAGTGATAGACCTACTTTGTCCTCTGATGAACCTGTATACCACTCATTTAAAGTGATAGACCTACCTGTTATGATCCTTCTGCTGATGCCTGTATACAACTCATTGAATGTGATAGCCTACTTTATTTCATCTAGATGAAACGCATGATAATAACCTACTTGTCATTAGACACCATACAATCTTGAAAGTTGATAGACCTTTACTTTATGTCATCTGATGATTTCCTCCTGATACCAACTCATTGAAAGTGATAGACCTACTTTATGTCATCGATAGCTGTATACAACTACCCATATGACATATGGTAGCACAGTGACCCAGTGGTTAAAACCCATATGACATATGGTAGCACAGTGACCCAGTGGTTAATACCCATATGACATAGGGTAGCACAGTGGTCAGCACTGATACTGGACCTCCTCCCTTGGACAAGTTCGAATGGAGTTTGCATGTGTTGATAAAGTGATTAGATTGTAAGCTTTGGGGCAGGACATACAATGGAAAGGTTCGTACACACGTGCGATCACGGGTGCCCACCCGTTACACATGATGTGTATGAACAAGCGTTTCGGACGATAGTCGGCCTGTGCATGGGCACTTTATTGGGCAAAACGCCCGTTCTTTGGAGATTGTTGCCTGATCCGCCGGGCAAATCGACGAACAATCGTCCGTTTCGGCTGATAAAGTGCCCAACGCTCGTTCATACACATCATTTGAGGTGAACCTGCTGGTATAACAAAAACCCCCGGCAGGTTCAATCGCTCTACCTATTTATCCCATAATAATACCCTGACTATAACTATGGTGACCAGTGATTAACACAATAAGACCTGCTGTGATAGGATGTGACTGTTTATCCCTGTGCATCATCCAAGAAAACATGATACAACAATGTGTCCATGACACATTCGTGCGATGAGCATCCATCTTGACCAATGTATGAATTCGGTCAGGGGTCGTTCGCCGATCCGCGGATTGACGAGCAACCCCCAAACGAACGCATACACATGTGAGATTCTCAGCTGAAACCCCTGTACGTTTCACGAATGTTTTGTGGTTGGGGGTTGTGGCTCGGTGCACACATCGTACGTGTGTACGAACCTTAAGTCCCATCTATCCCACTATCCGGCTATAACTGAGCAATATTAAAGGGTTAATCCAATTTCAGGATTAGTGACATTTCCTATGTATCTCTGTGACTGTGTTAAGCTGGGTACACACAGCACAGATTTCTGAAAGATGACAGACAGGATCTGCAAGATCCTGTCTGCCATCTTTCAAAGATCTGCATACACACAGTCCCGAGCATTCTCCCTATGAACTTCATAAGGAGAAAGCTCAGGACTGTGTGTTTCCATCGGCCGCGCTAGACTCCTCTATAGGGAGTCTAGCGCGGCCGATGGAAATTTCCGTCCTTTCCCGAACGAGCGTACGGCCGACCCGATCGTTCGGCGGCGCGCGCTCGTTCAGGGAACGAGCGCACACACATAACGATAAAGCCCCGATACCGTCGAATCCAACGGTATCGGGGCTTTATCGTTAGTGTGTGTACCCAGCTATAGGATGCAGCTTTGGCTTGCAGTAACTTTTCTTAAAGCTACATTGTAATGTCTCTCCCAAGCAGAAATCATCATTACAGGTATATATACAGGTGTTTAGCCACACACTGATTCAACTCAACTGTCCACAAGAGCGGCGCCTTTCCTGTGAAAACTGGAATCACTGTTTGTGATTTACATTAAAGGGGAAGTTTAGTGGGAAAAAAACAAATCACAATAATCAGTTATTATTTCAATTATTAATATTTTTAACAAACATGCTCAGATGTGTGTGACGGTGCTCCGGAAAGGGGGTCAGGAAGTCTCGAGGGAACAATTAAATGAGTAGATGTCACAGACATTGGTGGTGGGTCTTTTTGAAGGTGACTGGCGTGTTTAGTAATCACGGTGGCCCAGCTGTATTCCCACCGCCTTTGTTAATTAGTTACAAACTGCGCCACGTGTATCAACTTCTAAGAAAACACCCAAAAAGCACTTTACAAATGTTATTCTATTGTATTGTATTGTTTTTCTACCACCAGGTCGACACTTCACCTTCGTATGTCCAGCATGGTGTCTCAAAGCTCCCACTCACCCCCTGGGGATCCAACCACCGATGATAGTCAAGGTAGCACTACTCCTGGTCCCAGTCTCTCAACAAGTTCTCCCACATGGGGCCCAATTATAGAGAATTATAGGAGGCTTATACCCCCCCAAAATCTACCTCACCTGATAGCTCCATAACAAACAAAATCCGGTCCTTGACGCCTGTGTTTCCACGCTTCCAGGTCTGTTCTGAGATTTGTCCAATGGGAACATGCGCTCTGCAAGGATTGTGTCTCCCCATTGGCCAGTCTGGAAAGGGTACCAAGACGAGAAGACCTTAACAGCTTCTTACAGACCATCCAGATAGAAGCCAGGAGTGAGGACTTGGTGGTTTAGGTCCTCCCCCTGGGTAATACCTGGAGAGTTGTTAGGGATTAATTAAAGGATGTGTACATCTTAAAAAAAAAACATTAGTTTAGTGGCAAGTTTTGGCTTTAAAAGTTAAGTTGGCTAAAACATTTTCCTTCTATCCCACCCCAGAGCCTTCCTTTATTGCTTCAAACTTGCTGGCTTCCTCCTCCTGGATAATGGCATCTGGAGCTCCGCCCAACGAGATCTCCTGGTCCCTCCAGCTTCCTTGGCCTCCAAAGGTAATTTCCGGTTGCCCCACGTGCGCTTGTGATGTCAGTGAGCATGCGTCATAACCGTGTTTGGTTGCGGCAAGATGATGTTACGCACGCACGTCTCTGCCAATGAGTGTGCGCATTGACGCCATGTCGCATGCACGTGTGGTGCAACCGGAAGTTACCTTTGGAGGCTAAGGAAGATGGAGGGAGCAGGCGATCTCATTGGGGCAGAGATGCAGATGCTATTATCCAGGAGGAGGAAGACAGCAAGTTTGAAGCCATAAAGTTAAGTTCTAAAGCCAAAACTTGCCACTAAACTGTACATATCCTTTAAGACCCAAATGCCTGTTCTTCCTATTTCTTCTTCCTTTTATTCCTTGGCTTTTTAGGACTGTTTCTCCTCCCACAGTTTTCCAGCTAGAGACACGTCATTTGGTACAGACGTGTGGAACACTTTCCAAGTTGGTTCATTTTATGGATTTTTTTTGCACATAGACTTTAATGTGTGTTGCAGACACAATTTACACCAGCCTCTTGATTGCATCAGCAGACCTTATCTGATTGATCCTCTCTGATGAAGTGCCCTTCTGTTGGCATGAAACGCGTCAGACTGGTTTGTGTTTGAGTTACTTTTTGTGTTTGCCGTTCATAGATGCTATGCTTTTAATATCCTTTGAATAAACGCTACGTTTTCCAGTTCCAGTGTTTGGTTTCCAGAGGAGGCAGCCTCGATGTTGGTTTTGTCTTATCTGATTAGCTGCCTCTTTATTGCGTTCAGCCAGATTCAATGTTTATACTTAATCCTTCCCTTTCTAGTTGTCCTTTATAATAGATTGCTCCATGTGCTCCAGTGTGTGCTTTATGGGGTGGTTGGAATTGTATGTTTAATTGGGTGTCTGGGTTCTAATTCCTTGCTGACCACAAGTCTATTGCGATCACCATCTTCTTTTAGTTCTGTTTTATTTTAAGTGTCTAATTCCTGTCTTAAGCATCCAAATTTCTATATTTAATTTCACTTTCACTTTCCGGCTATATAACTGAGTCATTGTGCTGCTTGGTTCATTTGCCTGAACACAGGAGAGATGGACACAATCCCTGAACTGACGGAGAAAATAAAGAACTTCACCCTTGACCAGTGCCCCAGGGGCAATCAGGGCTACGACCGGGTTCTTCTCCAGCTCTTTGGGTTTTTAGGACACGGTAAATCCTCCTTCATCAACACCTGCAAGTACGTCTTGGATGATGGAGAGTTCAAGGTCTATGCAGATGTCACCAAGACACAAGGTGGGAACACCACAGCCAGAATCACCTACCCGCTGACCGACACCATGACTCTGGTAGATAACCGGGGCTGTTCGGTGATGAACAATTATGAGATTGCAGAAATCTACGCCCAGCTGGGTAAGTGTGAGATACTTTGTATGGTCTATTAATGACCAGTACTTAGATCAAGCTGACCATACTCTATGTGTGCAGGAGATTCATTAAAGGGTAACTAAACACTACGTTTTTACCCTGTTGCAATCAAATCTATAATTCCCAGGAGCATTTTACACCGTGACAATGGCCTTAGATATTTGAAGGGTTATGAAACCCAGATTTTTGTTTTATGTTAGAAATCGGATCTAAAATTGATTTTCAACAACAGCGATGCAGGATCTCGGAGAGGTAAGTACAGAGATATCTGTTGTATTCAATTAGATCAACCGGACTTGAAGTTTAGTTCTTGAAGACGTTTCGCTAGTCATCCGACTGGATCTCTCAATTCAGAATGAGTTGTACAAGAATCTGTGGCAATTATGTACCCTGGAAAATCCCAATTAGCATATCACAGCCAGGTGTTAAGGGTGTGATTAGATAGTGGCTAAGAGGTGTTATAGGAACGCCCAGAGTAAGGTGTTAAAACAGCATTGTACATGGCATACAGATGGTGTTGAACCCCCCCACCTCTATTTAGGCTTGGTTTCTTTATTTTCACATAAATGGCCTCCTTAACACCTCTCTTGAACCAGTCACGTTCTTTTGCCAATATGTTAACATTACAATCTTCAAAGGTATGTCCTTTATCCTTAAGATGCAGGTACACGGCTGAGTCCTGACCTGAGGAATTGGCTCTTTTGTGTTGGGCCATATGTTGATGCAGTTGCTGTTTGGTCTCCCCCACATACAAATCAGAGCATTCTTCAGTGCACTGCACTGCGTATATGATGTCGCTTTTCTTGTGTTTCGGTATTGGGTCTTTCGGGTTTGTACCAATTGCTGCCTCAGCGTGTTGCTCGGTTTAAAGCAGACAGGGATACATTGTTTTTTGAAAATGCTTCTTAATTTCTCGGAGACCCCTTCTACATATGGGATGACCATGTTCTTCCTCCTGTCTTGCTTTTCCCCTTCACTGTTGGTATTCGTGTTCTTTTCTTTCCTTCTACTTCTTTTGACAAAGGCCCAGTCTGGATATCCACAAGTTTTAAGGGCTCCTCTGAGATGTTTCATTTCTTTAGCCTTCGCCTCTGTGCTAGTGGGGATGTTCTCAGCTCTGTGTTGCAGGGTTCTGATGACCCCCAGCTTGTGATCTAAAGGGTGGTGGGAGTCAAACATTAAATACTGATCTGTGTGTGTTGGTTTTCTGTAAACCTCTACTTCCAGTTTACCATTTTCCTTAACTTCTACCAAGCAGTCCAAGAAAGCCAGTTTGTTGTTTTGTATCTTCCCTTGTAAATTTAATGTTTTGGTCTACCGCATTAATGTGTTCTGTGAAAGCTTGTACTTCCTTCTGGTGGATTTTAACCCAGGTGTCATCCACATATCTGAACCAGTGGCTGGGTGCTATGCCCTTAAAGGTATTAAGCGCCAGAGAGGTGTTAAGGAGGCGATTTATGTGAAAATAAAGAAACCAAGCCTAAATAGAGGTGGGGGGGTTCGACACCATCTGTCTGCCATGTACAATGTTGTTTTGACACCTTACTCTGGGCGTTCCTATAACACCTCTTAGCCACTATCCAATCACACCCTTAACAGCTGGCTGTGATATGCTAATTGGGATTTTCCAGGGTACATAATTGCCACAGATTCTTGTACAAGTCATTCTAAATTGAGAGATCCAGTCGGATGACTAGCAAAACGTCTTCAAGAACTAAACTTCAAGTCCAGTTGATTTAATTGAATACAACAGATATACCATGACCTGGATGAATGAGAACCTTCATAAGTACAGAGATCTTGGCTTAGGAGTTACTATGGGAAGCAGGAGCAATGTCTCCCTGGGAATTCTAAAGTGATACTGCCACAGTCCTGTCTATTATATGAAGTTTGTCAATCTCCAGTAAATACTGAATATAATAAGACTAGCAGAGTACCCAGCATTGCCTGTTGGAGGTGATCACTTGATTTACCAACAGATGGAACACAATGGTCAGATCTCATCCCCAATCAACTTAGATCACTAGATTTACCAACAGATGGCAGCTTAAATGATAGATCTCATCCCCAATTAAGTTAGATCACTAGATTTACTAACAGATGGCAGCACAAAGGTCAGATCTCATTCTGAATTAACTTAGGTGATGATTAGATTCACCAACAGGTGGTAGCACAAAGATCAGATCTCATCCCCAATTAACAATTTAAAAAAGCAAATTTCACACCTGAGAGGAAGTTTAGAAGGAAAATCCCATTGATTTACATTTGTTTTTCTTTCATCACATGTCTCTCATTGTTTACCTGGTTCTGATTACTTTTTTAAAATGTAAATATTTATCTCCAGCTAATTTGTTACCCCTGGATATGGAGGTCGAGTGGAGCAAGGATTTCGGTCTGGCTGATCGGATCACAGAAGCCGAGAACTCCGTAAAATCATCCGACTTTATCTTCCCAATTTTTGTTTACAGGTACGAGAATAAAATCATATTTGTCATGTTCCTAATAGATAAATATCTCAGAGCTATCCCATATCCATCCTCAGAATTAAAAAGTACCCAGTTATTGAGGCCTCCCCATAGCCATTTTGAACTATAATTACCTTTAATAAAAACACTTATATCATTACATATACAGTGCAATCCCTCATGGCTCTGCCCAAACATCCTAGCTCTGTTCTTGTCTATATGCTCCTCATGTGGACTAAAACTTAGCTTAGATTGTAAGCTCTTCGGGCAATGCCTGATGGAAAATGTATACATGTAATTGTAAAGCGCTACGGAAGATGAAGAAGTGCCATATAAATCCACAATAATAATAATAATAATAATAAACTGCTCTATTAATTTCCACATTCCATTTGAAGTGCAAATGTGCCACCTTTAAGCAGCAGCCAATCATCAGGAGCATTCAACAACAGACCAATCAGCAATTAACGACTCTCAAACTGGTTCAGACAGAATGGAGCCAGACTAATTACTTTATAATATTGAAGGCTTTTGACCTTGAATGGGGAGGTGCAGTGGAATATAATCTTATTAAAAAAAAACACTCAACTGCTTTTTTTTTTAATAGGAATTTCCTGCCTGCCTAGAGGAATTATCTAAAACAATATGATTATAAGTAAGAGAGGAAAGGAAACCAGTTACAGTCCGGTGTGTAAAGATTGTTGAAACGCAAGTATAACTCCTTCATATTAAACATGGTCAGTAACGGTGGGTTTTTCACTGAACAGAGAGAGCATGCATCTTTCCTATGAGTCATAAGAAGGAGCGTGCTCTCTGTTTAGTAAAGCAGACACCATTGCTAACAATGTATAATACGGAGGTTTCCTTTTCTTTTTACTATTACTATTTTACTATTCATAATAATAAAAGTAATCAGATTGTTTTAGTTCATTTCAGTGGTGCATACCAGCAGTGTGAGTAACGGGGTGGGTTGGGAAAAAAACAGAAAAAACAAATAATAGGCAATCCCAAGAGCTTTACAGACAGCGCTATCTAGTGGTAAAAAGGCTAACTGTATATTCCAAGAGTTTTACATAAACCATAGCTGACCAATAGTTTTCAACTAATTTTTTTCTAATCATCTATCTGTTGCAGGCAACCAAATGAGTTGGTAAAAATGTATTCTACAGAAAGTTTTTATTAACTTTTAAGTTGCCCATATTTCAAGGAATCTATCCATGTGCTCAGCCTTACAGGGCAAGTATTTGTTGTATCTCAGTGTCATAATTCTCAATTTCGTGTTCCAAAGACTTAGATCTACAGGGAGTGGGTTTTATTTTGGCCAAACCAGGTAGGTTTAAGCTGGGAACACACAGTACTTATTTATAGCAATGAAATCAATATTGATGCTCAATATTGATGCTCACTATACTTTATACTTTAGGAGATTGTTTGGGTTGGTAGAAGTCAAGTGTATAGGGACCAATTACATTACATTACATAGGGACCTAGAGATCTCACAGCTGACTGCGGTAGTTTCTATAAGGCACGGGATTGCCGTTTTTCTGCCACACACACTGCAAATTCTAGTCTGGTCCCTTTGGGGTTTAGAGTTAGGACTGTCCCCACCCCTATGCATGTTTTGCTTGGGTGTTATGTAGCAGAGCAGGATTATCCACAAGACAATCCAGGCTCTTACCTAGTGCCCAGGTGTCACTACAGTGTAATGTTTAAGCCCCATAGTAAGGCAGGGATGGGTTAACAGTTGGGGACCTGTATATAAATGTCATAAATAGTTAGGGACTGCCCTTCCAGAACTTCTAACAGCCACATTCCACCTCTTACAGAACCTTAGGAGCCAAGCTAATGGACCATGGCCATTTCAAAACAAAAGGTTATAACCTTCCCCAAACCAGACCCTGATAAACATCAGAGAGGATGGTCTGGAGGAAGACAGAGTATCCACAGAGGTCATAGATTGGTCAGTAATCCATGAAATCCCTAATTATTATTTTACTGGGATATACACTAACCAATAATGGATTTATAAATGGGAGGGTAGATAGGATTGTCTTATGACTGAAATGTGGCAGATGTTAATATCTCTGATAATATGTGTCCGGGGACAGTCATGTTTGATATTGATTGTATCACTGGCGTAACTACGGCCCCCACCACCCCCGCAACCGTGGGGAGGCCCAGACAGTAGCGATTAGCTGTTTAAAAGACTAGACCCGAACTTCCGGAACCGAACCTGTCAGGACAGGGGTGTGCAAAACTAGTGGGAGTCAAGAGTGATTGTGTGGTGTCCCCAAGGCCTAAAATGTGGGGTGGTGGTGGCGACTTAATGATTGATTGGTCAGATCATGTGCCAAGGCAACTAGCATTTGTGACACCAGTTAATGTCAGGAGGCCAAACATATAAAGCAAAACAGCATTAAATTCCATAAAATACACATATAGTGAAGAAGGGTCCTCAAATAAAATTGGGTCCTAGTAATGTCCGTTATCTTAATCCATCTTTGGTATGCCATAAGATGGCCTTCAGAATGCCTAGTGTCTTGAAAAATCTTAAAAATCTAATTTGATCTGCCATTGATCATTGGCTATAAAACCTATGATCCTCTCTCACCATAATGGACCACCATCTCAAACCCTCTCTACTACATAAAAATACACAATAAATACACAATTAGTTGGCTTAGTAACTTCTCAGTATGGGTGTGTGGGACATTCTGCAAAGAGTATGTAAAACCTTACAGGGCTAATAAACCCCATCAACGCCAGGGATGATCTGGAGTTTTGAGACCAGGAGAAGGATCTCGGTTTTGCAACCAAAACATTGTAGGTCAAAACCATCAAAACATTTTCTTTGTGGAACTAGACTGTAATTTAGTAGAAATAAGACTTCCCTGTCAGGTATTTTCTGTTTTTTTTTTCAGTGTGAAGAAAGGTCTCGCTCTAGAGGAAATGGAAGAGATCAAACAACTGCTAAACTATGCTAGAGACCTGACAGGTAAGGTCCAGGGTGGAGTCATATTAAAGGTATTATCAATGCAGATTGTGGGGCCTTTAGTAAAAGGGGATTGTTATAGGTTTATGAATATAAAGGCCTCGTTTAGAATATGCGGTGCAGTTTGTGAATCCTGTATAGAAGGTGGACATCTTAAGCTGGGTACACACAGTGTATAAAATCTGCAAGATCCTGACTGTAGTTTTTTAAACGACCGCTTGGCCGGCAGGAACGATATCAGGGCTTTATCTGCACCTAGCTTTAGAAATGGAAAGAGCTTAGAGAAGGGAATCAATCTATATTGTAGATACCTTATCCACATTCATAAGTATGGGTGCAGAACTGCAGATACTTCCAGACCCTATCCCAACCAGGGCCAATACGTCCAATGTAATCAGAAAAAATATGGAAGGTCGCACACCAAAAGTTCAACGTGGAAAAATTTTTATTGAACCATTACAACATCAAGCTCACAATGTTTTGGGGGGGCTCCTGATGAAGGGGATGAAGCCCCCCGAAACATTGTGAGCTTAGAGAAGGGAACTAAATTTTTAAGGGGTATAGAGGGGCTTTATTATTAGATACATTAGGGTTATTCACACTGCAGAGGAGGCATTGCGCTGGGATATGATCACCTTATGCCAATATAATTATGGACCATATAACTATGTGGGTGGGTTTACCAATAGAACACACGGACATTGGTACTGGCAATAATATATACAATTCTTATTTATCCAATAGCCACTGGATCATTTCTCAGTTTGGTCATTTCTCTAGGCTGATGCCCCCCTGTATTTTATTGGGAATGGTTTCTCCCTGACCTATAGTATAACAAGCTATGAAATCTTATGATGGAGAAAAGGGTTAGAATAAGGATTCAACGGAATGATAAGAAAGCAAGGTTAGTTCATGTCTTGTTTTAGATGTAAATACCTTAAAGGAGAACTATAGCACATATAACGTTTTTTCCAATAACACTTAAAATGGAAAGTACCTGGGCAGAGAAGTGGGATTGGTACTTTCTATCTCTCAGTATGGTTTCTAGGAGAAGCGGCAGCACAAAGAAAACTTCCTGAGTGGCTTCCTAAGTGCTTGAGCGCACTTTTGTTTTTTTCAACTTATATTGAATGACACTAGATCATGATCATTATTCCCTAAGCTTCCCATTACCTTTATCTCCAAAATTAACTCAGGCTTATTAGATATTATCTAACAGCTCAACCTGACTAGTAGAAACTTCTACCATCTGTGAAAGAAAATGCTCATATAGAAAATTTAAGAACCTGATACCTTTTGAGGTGCTGGCAGTTCCCTTACTCCAATCTATGTCAGGGTAATTAAAATCCCCCATCACCAGAACAAGCCCCATACCAGCAGCCTTTGCCAACTGTATATGGAGATTAATTTCCTCCTCCTCACTGGAATTTGGCAGCTTATAACAGACACGAACAATTAATGTACCCACTTTCTTGCTTCCTGTACAGAGCTCCACCCATATTGTTTCTGCCTTATCGTTTATATATATCTTTTATCATTTTATCTTTTAGATTAGTTTCAATTCTTGTTTAACATACATACATACTCCTCCTCCTTTCTGACTAACTCTGTTGTGTTTAAAAAAGGAGTATCCTTCCATATTAACTACCCAGTCATGTGAATCATTTAGCCATGTTTCTGCTATACAAATCACATCATACCTTTATTTTGAAGCTATTAGTTCTCTCATTTTTCCAGCCAGATTTCTTGCATTTGTAAGTATACATTTTATATTATTTAATTTACTTCCATACTTGGACAAACATTGCTCCATATCCTCAATGCTCCTCCTCCTCCATCTCTTTACTCCATTATCTTATTAATCCCCTTCTATCTAGCCCTCTGTAGTCCAATGTTCCCTCCCCTTTGTTCCTTTGTTTAGGAATTGTGACTCATCAAGTAAAGAAAACAAAATAAACATTTTGTCTCCATAGAGATATTCCCTTTTGTGGTTCTGACCCATAAGACCAGTGGGGACCTGACATATATGAAGGCAAAGTTTGAAAACTTGGGGGTGGAACGGATATTTGCCCTTGAAAATTTCACCCCTGAAGATCACATCAAGACCAGAGGAAGGCACGAGGATGTATTGAAGTTTTTCTGTGAGATCATTAAAGATATTCACTTTCGCTTGGAAAGAACAGGGGATCCAGTAATGAAGAAGATGGAAAGGAAGAAAAAGGTCCTGAACTTCATATACGAAAGGGAAATGAAAAAGAAAGATGAAGAAATAGAAAAGGCCAAACGGAATGCAGATTTGGCCAGAGATAGATTGAACCACCAGGCTTGTAAAGCACAATGATACACGTTAAATCTTTAGTAAAATCCTTAGTAATTGTGTATACAGTTAATAACCTGACATCTCTGTCATTGCTCTTTTTCCTGTATATTTATTCTTATTACTAGATCCCCCAGGCTGGCCATTCACCTGTCAATGGGTGCAACCAATTAATACTTCCCATCAGGAGTACATCACCTTGTAGCTTGAAATCTGTGATCACCTTCTGATGGATAAGTTGCTCTTTAACAGCGATCAGTCCATTGAACAGGAGAGGGAATTGAGTTTTTAATTGATTCTAACAAATTGATTAAATCTAAAAATATTGCTAAATATTGCTAAAAGTAAGAAGAGACCTTGATGTGAATAGACAGACACCATAAATCTAACTGCATTTTAGTTCCATGTCCTGATTAAGCGAATATATAGGTTGTACCTCTTACCACTTACCTTCTCTGCTTGGTAAGGGGAACAAACCTGTTATAAAGACTGGCAAACATTCAAGAGCCTATCGCTTTTGTCAATATAATTTCCATTAAAACACATTAATCCCCCTATAACACAGGGTCCTGACACAGATGGATGCATTAGATGAAGTTGCCGAGACCCATGGTTATCAGGAAATCACCGATCCTATTTACTGATGTTAATATCATTGACTAATTTTTAAATCTCAGTACCTATCAGAATGATGGATTCTCTATTTCCAATTTCAATTGGTCAGTCACAACCAATGTGCCCTCGCACAAAATGTACAGTACATATGGGACTGGGATGGATAGAGCCATTATGAAGAAATGCATAATAAGACATTTTAGCTCTGATACTGAGAATATTGTGTTCTCCCTGTATATTTTATCATTTTTATATTTATTAAATCCAGTCATAATGTCCAGTAAATAATATGTTGTAATATTATAAGAACAAAATCAGATTCAATTAGAGGACCCTATGATCATTGTTCACTGTTGGTGAATTACACACAGATGTTGGTGAATTTGTTCCATGTGTTCCTGTAGAGAGAAGGTCCTTGGTGTTCAAAGCTTATTTCCTGTTTGACCAATAACATAGAGATTAAAGAGATTTGTGGGCAAAATAAGAAAGATAACTAATGTGATATTGAACTATGTTATATGGAAGAAAGTCTGTATTATACTGTATGGATAAAGTGATGAATACTTCTTGTTATCTAATGACCTGCATGCAACTCATTAAAGTGATAGACGTACTTTATGTCATCTGATGGCCTGTATACAACTCATTGAAAGTGATAGACCTACTTTATGTCATCTGATGACCTGTATACAACTCACTGAAAGTGATAGACCTACTTTATGTCATCTGATGACCTGTATACAACTCATTGAAAGTGATAGACCTACTTTATGTCATCTGATGACCTGTATACAATACATTGAAAGTGATAAATGTGATGAACAGGGGTTCAATGTAAAACGCCATAGACGATATCTGAAATTGCACCCCCAATTTTCAATTATTTCACCCTAATGGCATGATCAAGCAGCATGGTAGCTTCCACATTGTTTCACTGTTCTGGTAATCGCAGAGTTAATTCATGTTTTCCCCAAAGCCAGGGCCATTTGGTGTTAAATTAGCTGACATAGCAGGGGGTCTGACTTAAAAGGTGCAAGGTGTGAATATACAAATAAAGTCCCAGACAAATAGACACCAGAACTAGCAGGGAATCTCCTAGTAGAGAATTGAACAGAAACCAACTGGCAGATCAAAGGTCATTCATATTCCTTAATAATTCAGGATGTAGAATTATTTCAGGTTTTCATAAATACCCCCAGTTTATCCAGTAATTAATTCTACATTTATAGAGACCTGACACAATATCATAGCCCGAGCCAAACTTGGGATATTATCCTTCTTAGGCCTAGGATATCCCAGATATGTCGTATTTGGTCTTGTTCTGTTGGGAAAAATTAGTTATAAACCATCATGATATTATTTTGAAGGTGACATGTATGGTTCATGGATTATGGACTGGAGAGAAATTGAATATTTGAAATTCCCTCCAAAACTTGGAACCAACCTTCTGGGGCAGAACCAAGTCCACCCCTCTAGGGACCAGACCACTCCCATTTTCTGAAGAAAGGATAAAAATGGAACTGGGTCTCATCCCAAAGAGTCTGTCATAACATCCACAAGAACATCTGGAATAACATCTAGCCAACTGGACAGACCGTATTGGCTTAACGCAGGACTTATCATTTGGACTATTATTTTCCCAATAACTGGATTATCAAGTTCTGGACTCTTCTCATGGACTATTCAGATGCCAATTATCTCTAAGTATTTCTTCTTTTACCCAATTCTACCCTCACTTGTGTTACCGCTTTATGTTCAGTGATTTATTTTATTTTTCTTTATATTTTTATGCACTATTTTTAACAACTTTTAATAAATGATATAAAATCATTTATAGGCTATTGTCCTATTCTGAGTATATCCCAAAACAAACCTGTGTCTTCGAAGTACGCTACTATAGAGAGTATTGTGTCGGTATATAGAGATACTGTATAACTGTGTATAGAATATTAGGGGTGAATAACCATTCTTACAGGTTTGTTATAGTACGCACTATAGAGAAGTATTGTGTAGGTATATAGAAGATGTATAAACTGTGTATAGAATATTAGGGGTGAATAACCAATTTCCTTACAGGTTGTTAGTAGTACGCTACTATAGAGAAGTATTGTGTAGGTATATAGATATACTGTATAACTGTGTATAGAATATTAGGTGTGAATAACCAATTTCCTTACAGGTTGTTAGAAGTAGGGGAGCGGATATCCCCATATAGGTAACAGGTCATTCCGCTGTTTAATCGGGATGTGGTGGCAGTGAGTATATTGATATTTAGTAATATTAATTGTGTAATATATCGTTTGTTCACCAAACCCACCGGGTCTGATCTGTACCGTCCGCCTGTCGGTTGCTTGGAGTGTATTTCCGGTAACGGATAGGTGGTTGGGGCGTTTTGGGACCGGGGGGTTTGTGACAATAAAGACCTACAGAATAAAACTTATCAAGTTCAGTAGTCTTGTTGGTGCCTCCTCCACATATATTAGCGTCACTTGTTTCGCTGTTTGTTGACTGCCGCTATTCCCCCCTCATGATATCCTCAATAATCGGTTCGTGTTCGGCCACCTTAACATGTGTAATCAATGTGCTAATTATAATCTTTCCTTATCAATTCACTTCTTTTTTTTCAGGTTTTGACTAAAGTGTGTGTAACAATGTTTATAATCCTTTACTTAAAGGAAAACTCCAAACTTGTTCTGGATATATATGTGTAACTTCATGATTGACTTTCCATTTAGAAACCTGCAATGTTGATACCAAAAGGGAAACAGCTGATATTTTGGCCCATACGTTCTAATTTGTATCCAAGAAGATGGATCTCCAATGTGACTGAGAAGGCAGCTGTTCTTACTTATTCCTGACGGATCCAATCAAATTATTGTATCGGGCAAAAAAAATAAAAAACATGTATCTATTTGTATCAGCCCTTAGGGCTAGACCACACTGCTGCAATTTTTCTGCGTTTGCGCTGGCGTTTTTTTTTCTTCAAATCATTGGAATTGTGGCAACGCACCGAAAACGCGCGTTTTCGGGTGCGATGCAATTGCGCTTGCGATTTGTATCAAACAGTTTTCATCTTTATTCCAAAACTTACAAGGTTAATGAATACACTTAACAACAATTAAAAAAAAAAAAAACACTTAAAATAACCCATCACCCTGCCTTCCCTGGAGAAAGTGTCCCTGGTGTAAATTATACAATATCCCTAACTCAAGCCTCACATAATCATGGTATAAAGTGCATAGTGAGATTCCTATACTTAGCTGTCCCATGAAGAGAGACCTCCCAAAGTCAGAGTCAAATGTCTCAACAGTCGGGCAGAGGCAATACAACGGTTCATCATAAACCAAAAAAGTAGGATCCAGGGATTTCCAGGAGACAAGTCCATAATACGACCCTCCAGGGGGCAGGGAGACTGGACGTGTTTCACTACAAGAGCTTCCAATGCGGCCTGTTAAAGGTACTTTTTCGAAGCCTTTTTATCTAGGAGGGGGAAGTGAATGGTATGTCTGATGTCAGTTGCGCTGTCACGTATTAGCGTTACGTCATCACGCAGGGCCCCTTAACTTATAAGTGTAAGTAACCATCTATACATGTGTATATATGAGCATACATGTGTATATATGAGCATACATGTGTATATATGAGCATACATGTGTATATATGAGCACGGCCGGGGAATAAAGTGCATAATTTCCAAATCACTGCTGAGAAGAATTGTATATCAGCAGCTGATAAGGAAAGTGATGTAACCCAAAAGGTTACATAGAATCATGAAGAGTCATCAGATTATCATCAAACATATCTCAGACACAGAGTATTAGAGAAACAAATACATAAATGGTGAACACATAAAGCATCATGTAGTCTATTCTCTTTTTACTACACCCATGTATCTCCCAAAGTAAATCCCATGGAATTGAGGCCAACGTAGTTCAGAATGGTCCAAACAGGTTAACCTTTAGGGCTTGTATGCAACAATATTGCGTCCGTATGGGTAGCCGCCACCTGGCTTAAATAAAGCCACTATAGTCCAGCTCCTGGTTCAGACCTAGTGGAGTCAGGCTCTTTAACCAGAAAATCCAAAAGGCTTCTTGTTGCAAAAGTCTTACCCTGGTATCTCCACCTCTAATGGTCTGTCGCAGATGTTCTATGTCCATGCAACTGAGTTGACTAGTATCAGCATTGTGTGCTTGAAAAAAATGTTCTGCCACTGAGGTAAGTTTTTTTCCTTTGTCGCATGGTTGGCCGCCATCCTTATATTAGAGAGATGCTCCGATAATCTTTCTTTCAGGCATCTCGAGGTTTGTCCAACATATAATAAAGGGCAACTGCACCTTAAAACCTAAATGACATATCCTATTCCCATCCCACATTCCCAAAGTTAACCGTACAGTGATGTAAGCACCAATTTGCAATGTACAAAAAACAGTGGTTGGATAACAGTCTCTGAAAGGAATAATGTCCATTCTAGTGAGTCCATCCAGAATTTACACTCTTATTTACAGTGTCCAATACACAAGTTGCATAACGATATCCCAGTGTCCATGTAAAATATCCGTATTATGTTAGAACATATGTCCATGTTCATTTATAATCCATGATTATATCACATATGGGTAATCTGTTACATTCTAGAGTACAGTAGTAGTAGAGAATTGTACCGTGTTAGCCATGGATGAAAGTGAAGACATCTTGGATATAAAATAATACCTTTTATTGGTCAACTAAAATGATTGAAAATGCAATATCCAAGATGTCTTCACATTCTAGAGTACAGTAATTGTAAGGTACACTAATGCTTAAATTATACTGCCATCTAGTGGTCTACCAAAGAGGTATACTAGTACATCACAGAACCTGCATATATGTGGTACTTTACTGTTTCAGTAAAGTTTTTTTGCCTATAAATGTTTTTTCACTTGAACATGTGGTGTCCTTGGGAAAGGACTTTTTGTTTTAAACATGTAGCACACGTTTCCATAATAAAAACCTGCACTTTGATCACAGCCTTGGCCCTTAGTCCTGTGTCACTTTTTGCCAACCCAATTTATTGGTACTTGTACCATATATACTCGAGTATAAACCAAGGTTTTCAGGCTGTGAAATGAGCCTGAAAAACCGAACTTGGTTTATACTTTAGTCAGTACTTACTTTAGCAATCCGGGAGCCACTCGCTCACTCCCTGTATTGGTGCACCGGCCAGTACAGGGAGTATTAGTTTTTTCAGGTAAAATTGGGTACCTTGGTTTATACTCGGGTCGGTTTATACTCGAGTATATACAGTATCCTGATTCCTGGGTAAGTGGAGACTGCTGGCGAGGCATATATTACTTGTTACCCACCAAGGTGAAGGAGTTAATATCCGTAGCAGAGAAGTGATTAACCATTATTGCTAAGCAAGTTATTAGTTATGTTTCATGGACCCAGATATTTTTATATAAAAACGGATAAGTGTTTGATTATTTAATATAGCCTATGGACTATGAAGGGTTACAGGTATCACTGAATGGGTTAATTTCAGTGTTCTATGAGAGTGTGACTGCATTGCTGCATTTACTTTCACTTTCTATTTCCAGACATCGGATAGTTTTATTTTACTCCATTTCTAGCAATATCACAGGAGAGATGGACACAATCCCTGAACTGACGGAAAAAATAAAGAACTTCACCCTTGACCAGTGCCCCAGGGGCAATCAGGGTTATGACCGGGTTCTCCTCCAGCTCTTTGGGTTTTTAGGACACGGTAAATCCTCCTTCATCAACACCTGCAAGTACGTCTTGGATGATGGAGAGTTCAAGGTCTATGCAGATGTCACCAAGACACAAGGTGGGAACACCACAGCCAGAATCACCTACCCACTGACCGACACCATGACCCTGGTAGATAATCGGGGCTGCTCGGTGATGAACAGTTATGAGACAGCAGAAATCTACGCCCAGCTGGGTAAGTGTGGATATATGTACT
This sequence comes from Hymenochirus boettgeri, assembly GCA_019447015.1. Lineage (NCBI taxonomy): Eukaryota > Metazoa > Chordata > Amphibia > Anura > Pipidae > Hymenochirus > Hymenochirus boettgeri. The sequence continues at coordinate 8,360,449 of CM033477.1, read as the reverse complement.
TTATTCATTAAATAATACAATGACATATACAGTATGTCACAAAAGTGATTACACATTAACATTTTTGTAAATATTTTATATATTTTTATTGGACAACACTGAAGAATTGACACTTTGAATCAATGTAAAGAAGTCATTATACAGCTTGTATACATTGACTGTCCCTAAAAATAACTCAACACACAACAATTAATGTCTAAACCGCTGGCAACAAAATTGAGTATAACACTAAGCGACAAATGTCCAATTTATGCCCAATTAGCCATTTCCCCATCCTTGGCATCATGTGACTCGTTTGTGTAAGAAGGTCTCAGGTGTGAATGGGGTGCAGGTGTGTTAAATGTAGTGGTATCGCTCTCACACTCTCATACTGGTCATTGGGAGTGGAACACGGCACCTGATGGTAATGAAAACTCTGAGGATCTGAAAAAAATAATTGTTTCTCTACATAAATGGCCCAGGTTCTACGAAGATATTCAACTCCCTGAAACGAAGGTGCATGGCCCTACACACTACACCGTGATGTATTGAATACAGGAAAATATTTGGATGAATAAGCCCTGAGAGTGTGTTGAATTTGCCAGCTTGTTTCTACTATTTTAGATAACTCAACAGCACCGAGGTCCCTAAAGAGGGTGATGGGCTGAGTGCCTGCATCTATACACTAAATATATATATAGTATGCCATCATTAAATATAGGGTTTTTATATACACATCAAATATATATCAGGGAGCTTTAATAAAATAGTTAAAAATGGTGCTAATTTTGCACAACCAATCATATGTTAGCTTTCAAATGTTAAATAAGATCTGATTGGTTGGGGCAAAATTAGCACCATTTTTAACAATGAGAACTTTTATTGAATCTCCCTGATAATCGTTAAAAATGGTGCTAATTTTGCCCCAACCAATCAGATGTTAGCTTTCAAATGTTAAATAAAATCTGATTGGTTGGGGCAAAATTGCCATTTTTAACGATAAGAACTTTTATTGAATCTCTCTGATAATTCTTAAAAATGGTGCTAATTTTGCCCCAACCAATCAGATTTAATATTTGAAAACTAACATCTGATTGGTTGGGGCAAAATCATCACCATTTTATAAGAACTTTTATTGAATCTCCCTGTATATCTTTTACCATGGCTAGCACCTCCCGTACTAAAGGGTTTACAGATACCAGTGCCCTGATGATATGTGTCTTCCTCCTTATACCACTGTATACAGTAAGTCGGACGCTAACGTAAAGCATAGCGAACAATCTGGTATTTGTTACATTGTTGGTCTGGTTCTGGTTTCTCAGTCTCATGTAAATATTTATCCCCAGCTAATTTGTTACCCCTGGATGAAGGTGTCGAGTGGAGCAAGGATTTCGGTCTGGCTGATCAGATCACGGAGTCCGAGAACTCAGTAAAATCATCCGACTTTATCTTCCCGATTTTCGTTTACAGGTAAGAGAATAAAATCACATTGGTCATGTTCCTAATAGGTAAATAGTACAGAAGTTCCCGGTGCTCTCCATATACGTTGTATAGGATGATTGTGTAGGGGGCCAGGGACCTCTATTGGCTACCTATAGAACGTTTTGTTTACAGCTGAGAGAGAACTATCACTACCGGCCATTGTATCGGCTTTTTTTCTGCGAAACGCGCAGCAAATAAAATCGGTACTGTGTACGGTCATACGTTTACGCCAAACATTCGTTAATTACCGAACGTTCGGTCGTAGAATAACATGCGTTAGTAAACTAGCGCAATGGTATTCTATGGGGATCGTAAATCTATGACCGCGTTATTGTAGATTTATGAACGATATCTGTAATTTACGATGTCAGGAAAGTGTGTAGTGACTTGGCAAGAATGGGTTAACTATTGGTATTAGTTCTTGCAAAGGACCAATAAAAATACCATTCCACTCTGGATCAGTCCTATTGTTTATATTACGATTAGTGAAGCATGGAACCAGATCTTCTTTTCCAGACAATTTGGGGCCGAACCATTTATCTGGAATTCTCTTCAGCTAGGGGTCTGGTGGGTACACTAACAGGTCATTTTAAGGACAACCATACATGTAAAATAAATGTATTTCGGTATTGGAATATGTAAGACAGAAACCAATATTATATTTGTGAATGGGAAGGTAGGCCCATTAAAATGATACCCAACATGGAGCCCTTATTCCCTTACCAAGGCGAGTTATTAATATCTTGGGAAATATGGATTACACACAGGTCATGTTTGGTATTGGAGGAATTGATAATTAATACAGGAGAGGAATATGTGATCAATATCCCAATACAATGTACATATCTACATTTATATGGAATCTGCCTAACTGAGGGGAATGAATGCTTTTGGCTAGTCGTAAATCTGGACATTCCTAGACACTCCCACCTCATGCAATAACCAGGAGTAGGGGTGGTTCATGAAATGGTTTAAAAATCCTTGTAGCCCCTATAACTTTGTTCATACTGAGGGGACATGCTAAGAACGTGTGTATGGACCCAATGTTTCTTCCTGCCCCGGGATACAGGACTTCTTCTAGTGAGTGACTTTGTGAATAGTTTTATCCTTTTTTTAACCTGTTGTACCTATTGTATGTCATTTTATTATAACTCCATTTTATTTTATATTTGTATTATATGCACTGTCCACCTTTTGGAATATTAAATCTAAAATTTAATAAGTTTTGTCTTTGATGCTCTAAAAGAACTCAGTTAGCCTCTGATAAGTTTATATGTGTTTGAATGGAGTGTGCAGTGTAAATGCTAATTAACTCTGTGACTGCTTGTGAAGGACTGATGCTAATTAACCAGTTAGTTGCTGGAGTGAATGGTGTAGTGTTAACCATTTAGCTGCCAGGACAGGGGTGTGCATAGTCAGTGAGAGTCAAGAGTGTTTTTGGGGCGTCTTTAAGGCCGTAACTTAAAGTGGTGGCAGCGAGTACCGATTGATTGGTCAGATCACGTGCCCAGCGAACTGGCGTTCGTGACATATGATCGTTATTGTTCATTTACGATAATGATCGCTAAACCCATCGGAAATGAACCATTCATACATAATATCTCTACATAAGATATTAATAGTGAGAGTCGACCTTGTCTGTGTTGGTGATGGGGGATTGTCAGGGGAATCAGAGAACTGTCATTATGGGCAGCTCTCATTGATACTAGGTTAAGGTTTGAACACACATGCAGACCCGCGACGCAGGATGTGTACGAACGGCCGGGCGATAATCATCCAGTGTATGGGCACTTATATATTTTCTACCTCCTGGAAAATTCTACATTTTTATGTCTTAAAGTTGTTTTTAAAGGTACAGTGTCCCTTTAATATTATAGTTTGTAGACTGTAATTTTTATTTTTCAATTTTTTTCTCAGTGTGAAAAAAGGTCTCGCTCCTGAGGAAATGGAGGAGCTCAAACAACTGCTAAACTGTGCTAGAGACCTGACAGGTAAGGCCAAATGACCAGGCTCCTCTAGTGAACACTATGAAGGCTTCATTAGGAACATCCAGTATTTAAATCTTGGAACTGGAAATGCAACTCAATTAATAAAGGCAACGGAGGAGCTGTAACTATACAGACAGAATAGATAAGGGGAACTAAATTCACCAGAGAACATTGACAATAGATAGAGCATAATCGCAAAGTTCCAACAAGCTGTGTCTCACCTTTACCTTATCGCACATTAGCGATACAACGCGTTTCGGTATCGTACAATAACGTCCGTATATTTACACCGAATGTTCGTTAATTAATGAACGTTCGTTCGTAGTAAATTACCGCATGGTATGGGGACCGTAAATCTACGATTTTGTTATATTACTATAACTTCTACTATACAGAGGTAGAACTATTCCCTGACACTTTTCTCCTTTTAATATGGAAAGAATTTAATTTGTTTTAGCAGGTACTTTATGACACGGTTTTTCTACAACAACTCCCACGTCCTTTAACTCCTAACTATTCCATTTATTGCATAACTACCATTTATGTTATGCCAGAATGCAGAGCTTAGTCATTTAAAACAATAAACTATATTTGCCATTTTGTTGCCCAATCAGCCTGGTTTATAAGGTGGAGACATCTTCACTGAGCCAATCATCCTACACAATTTAGTATCATCAGCAAACACAGAGATTGTACTTGTAATGCCCAACACTACGTTATTTGTATATAGGTTACAGTAAAAAAGCCATAGCCTAATATTCAGTGGGGCTGGACTGGCAGGGGGTCCTGTGATTGGCTGAGACAAAATATTTTTTATAGTTGGCCTTTAAAGAAAATGAATGTTTCTTACACTACATACATCTATTAGAAAATAGTCATAATACATAAATAAACATTTTATCTCCATAGAGATATTCCCTTTTGTGGTTCTGACCCATAAGACCAGTGGGGACCTGACAGATATGAAGGCAAAGCTTGAAAACTTGGGGGTGGAACGGATATTTGCCCTTGAAAATTTCACCCCTGAAGATCTCATCAAGACCAGAGGAAGGCACGAGGATGTATTGAAGTTTTTCTGTGAGGTCATTGAAGATATTCGCTTTCGCTTGGAAAGAACAGGGGATCCAGTAATGAAGAAGATGGAAAGGAAGAAAAAGGTCCTGAACTTCATATATGAAAGGGAAATGAGAAAGAAAGATGAAGAGATAGAAAAGGCCAAACGGAATGCAGAGAGGATGTCTGAGGAAATGAATAGGATGTCTAGACACCCTTGGTTTTGGTTTGTCAGGAAGTAAATTCTATAGTAATTCTGTGCACAGGTAATACCTTATCTTATCTTCACACCTGATAAAGGACTATTCAGTCCGAAACATGTTGTGTGTTTCACTCCAATAAAGAACACTTTACTCTTTACAATTGTGTTGTGTTAAGACTTCTCTACGTGCCGCACTCCATTTCTACTTATTGATTATTGCATGGTCAGGGGAAGCAGCATGACTGGAGGCAGCCATTTTACAGCCAGAATGTCTGATCTGACTTTTGCCTCTTCTTATCGATCATTCTCTTGGTGTCAAGCACATCCCTATCACCTGGAACCAAGGGCCATATTTATACCGCCACTAATCACTAATGGGTGTTATCCTGATCGTTAATTTACAATTGCTATCGTAAATCTACGTCTGAGATCGTAGATTAATGATCGCCTGCAGAGCTAATATGGATTCAAGTTTTGCAGGAAGGGAAAGTAAACCAGAACTCTACCAGACACATCACCAGGTTTAGTTTACCACTGCCAGCCAGTTACTAGTCTCAGCTTGCCATCCATTTTACATCTCAGCTTTCCAACAAATTCACCAGTGTCAGTCTTCCAGCCAATTCACCGGTGTCAGTTTTCCAGCCAATTCACCAGTGTCAGTTTTCCAGCCAATTCACTAGTGTCAGTCTTCCAGCCAATTCACCGGTGTCAGTTTTCCAGCCAATTCACCAATGTCAGTTTTCCAGCCAATTCACTGGTTTCAGTTTTCCAGCCAATTCACCAGTGTCAGTCTTCCAGCCAATTCACCAGTGTCAGTTTTCCAGCCAATTCACCAGTGTCAGTTTTCCAGCCAATTCACCAGTGTCAGTTTTCCAGCCAATTCACCGGTGTCAGTTTTCCAGCCAATTCACCGGTGTCAGTTTTCCAGCCAATTCACCGGTGTCAGTTTTCCAGTCAATTCATCGATGTCAGTTTTCCAGCCAATTCACCGGTGTCAGTTTTCCAGCTAATTCACCGGTGTCAGTTTTCCAGCCAATTCACCAGTGTCAGTTTTCCAGCTAATTCACCGGTGTCAGTTTTCCAGCCAATTCACCAGTGTCAGTTTTCCAGCTAATTCACCAGTATCAGTTTTCCAGCCAATTCACCAGTATCAGTTTTCCAGCCAATTCACCAGTGTCAGTTTTCCAGACAATTCACCATTCTCTGCTTGCCAGACAATTTTCCACAGTTTGTAAACCAATTCATAATCATTGTTAGCCATCTGTTTCAGCACTTCCAGACACTTTCCTATTCTAAGCTTCCAGATGTTTTACCAGATTTGGCTTTCTAGCTATTACACCAGCCTTGTTTATTGTATATGAGGCTTTAAAAGGTGAAACTTTTCTATTAAAGGACAAGTGTTCAAATTTAATTGAACTCACTGCTTATTGAGCTGAATACCATAATTGGGCCAAACTTGGTTTCTCTTTGTGAACAGATGTTTATTAACCGACCTTGATCCAAACAGCTTGAACGTTACCAATTACGGTTAGGAAAAGAGTGAACAGTTCAGAGTCTATGCTGGGTGTTTGCTTTGTACAGGCATTAAACGCAGATTGGAATAACATGGACCATAGCAGCACAATAAATACTTGTGTAACCTCCTAGATCAGCGGGTTACCTGGGGAGGACTGGGACCTTTTGGCCTTTGGGGATAATACAACCAAGTGGCCCTTACATGGTAGAGCGTAACGTTTTTGACCATGCCCACTTTGCTTAGGTCACACCCACTTTGTTTAAGTTACGCCCATTTTTAAGACCACTATTACCATTTAACATTGTTGCTTGCAACATTTTCAAGTGGTTAAGGTAACAGTAATATCTCAAAGGGCTTGTCCACCCCCAAAACTAAAATCCCCCCCCCCACTGGCCCCACTGTGCAGTGTTAAAAAATCCTCACCTTACCCCTGTGCTCCAAATGGTTCTCCTGTAATGTCTGTCCAAAGTCCTAGAAAGTGAAGGCCAGGAGCCTGGCTGTGAGTGAAAATGTTTCCTCCTCTTACCTTTCCTCTGAGAGGTTTCTGGCTTGCACAGTGAAAGCCCCCCCCCCCCTCCTCTCTGAATCCTTCCTCTAAAACATTTTTCTGTAGTGTAGTGGCTCCTATCCCACTCCCAGCATTGGCTAATGAACTGGAGGATACCGGCAAATTAACTGGAGGGCTGACTAAAGAACAAGAGAGCGGACAATACTAGGTAATGAACTGGAGAGCTGATGTAACACTGGCTAATGAACTGGAAGGCTGACTAACACTGGCTAATGAACTGGAGGACACTGGCAATGGAAAAAAACTGGAGGGCTGGCTAATAAACTGGAGGGCTGATGTAACACTGACTAATGAACTGGAGGGCTGAGGCAACACTGGCTAATAAAATGGAGGTCTGAATAATAATAAATGCGATTATATCCCTGAGACCCCCATGTATTGCTCTGCACTCAGCTTCCTTCAATGTGCTGACAGTCTGGGTAGGAGTGTGAATGGAGCCAAGATCAGAGCAATGTATGTAGTGTCATAGATAAGGACAGGCTCTCTCCCCCCCTCAATAATCTTTCAGCATGTCTGCAAAGGCAGGCAGCTCATAACGAAGCTTTACACTGAGGCAGTGTCTCCAAAACCTCATTTACTAATAGCTTCTGCGGCAGCCTCATTTTTTTTATTGGAGACCAGCCCAGTGGGTATTTTCCCCTCAGCCTGGACCAGTCCTCCCCTGCGGGTTAGTCAGACTATTGATGGATGGCATGTGTCCGTTTCGTCTGCAGTTCTGGGGTGATTCAAGGCGTTTTACCTTCAGAAAATTGTGCCTAAAAACTCAAGTGTTTATGTAATAAGGTGAAAAATTAGACCAGTGCTAATTAATCTGCAGGAACCAGATTATTATTATTATTATTGATTTTATTCCGTGGCGCTTATGTTATCTAATTGTAGTAGAGAGGTAAAAATCTAGCAAATCTAGCAAATCTAGCAAATAATTAGCACAGGCAAACATTTGTATCTCTTTTCACACCATTTTAATACATGATCCGATCGCTTGTTAATGGGGAAGTTAAGTGGAAAATATTATTTTTTACATTCATTATGCATATCTAGTTATTCTACATAATCTCTTTCATTTTGAATTCATACCTCTTGCTATTTCCTGCTGGGCTGACATTTCAGGTTCGAACGGCTCTTCTTCCCAGGATGCACTCTACCTTGGAATATGTGTTGAAATTATGCACATAAATAACATAAATAGAGGTCTCCACTGTAGTCCACTGATTTCGAGGGAAACTGAGCCTCACCTTTAATGCAAGCAATTTTCCCCAGTTTCCAATACATTCATTAAAAGATAGAATTTGTGGGGACCAGTAAGTGTGTAAAACGTCTGCGTCTGTCAGTGACACTTTCCACTCAATAGCAATAAAAAGTGAAGGCTTGTGGACATTCATTAACAGCTCTGAACACAGTGGAAGAATCTTAATGGTGCTGACTCAATGGGCCATATTGTAGGTAGGAATAGAACTGGGGCTTGATTTGGGTTAAAAAATGATTCATTTATTTTAAGATGGATTAAAAGGTGAACAAACTCCTTCAAGGAACCCTTAAAAAGTATCCATGGACCTCACCTAAACTGTCCTCATCCAAGGTAAGTGGATGGCTGTTCAAGTGGGCACCATTGGTGGTTCGACCTGGCAGATCAATGAACAATGCCAGACTATTCAACTATGCCAGACTATTCAACTATGAATATGAGCGTCAGGTATTAGATATTATTTATTATTATTATTGTGGATTTATTTAGCCAACATCTTCTGTGGCGCTTTACAGTTACATAGTCATACATGTTACATACAAGGATAGTACGTATAATACAAAGTCATACAGATTACATACAAGGGTAAGTACACAGCGTGATGAGTTATTTACAGCAATACCGTGATATAATACGAAGGGGGACCCTGCCCAGAGCTTACATTGCAACCTTTATCAGGCCTTAATTTTCAGATCAATGTGCAATACATCAATGTTACATAATAACCCTTAAACCTTCATTACGTAGCTGGTTTCTTACATTTAACAACAATATGAAATTCGGGACCAATTACAAGAAGCAGGAGGAGACTACAGATACCAAAGGTAAGTTTCAGGAATAAGATGCTGTGAGCTCCAAGAACAGAAGCAAGAACATCCAGTAACATGCTTGTGTCCCTGTTATGATCTGTAGATTGGTCAGTACAATCTAGATAACCTACGTTCAGGGTTATTCAATAAAAGTTGACAGTAGTCTTGATAGTGGAGGTTTCAGGAAAAGTAAATCAATGGGCTTTTGGAGCTAAGGTTGCAGCCAGGATGATAATTATAATCAAAATTACAATTACACCTGCAATGTATATCTGAAAGACACAAAATGAATTAAAACGGGTTAGAGGAAAGATGCCCCTTTGAAATATTTATTAAGACTACAATGTTGATTAACATGATGGGTAGCCTATCGATTTGAATTCTACTGGTACAATTCTGATATTCCGACTCGGAACTAACGGTTCAGACGTTCTAATGGAACGTTCATAAATTTCCCCAGATATTCGAAAGTTTCAAAATCAAATATTCCATAATTATCGAATTTTTAATGCTGAATATTCGGAAATGATGGAATATACAGGCGGATTTTGAGAAATATTGAGTAGAGATGTCCGAACTTCGCAAAATCCGGTCCGCTCGAGGATCCGCGAATTTTCGAGAAAATTCGAAAAAACCACGAGCGGACCCATTAAAATGAAAAATATCCTCGAAATTACGAGATTTTCGAAAATACGAGTAATCCGCAGTTCAGAAGTTCGGAAGGCGGAAAAATCAACCGTTCGCGAACGGGATAAATCCGCGGCGGATTCAGGTTCGGATCCACGAACCGGCCATCCCTAATATAGAGTAAGTGAACCCTCGATTCGGAATATGGGAGAAATTACAAATATGTCCTTGATGTTAAATACTCAAAAATACTCAAATATGTAAACGATATGCGAAAAAAATCTGCGAAAACTAGAAAATGGCTCTTGCGTGAAGAAAGTTGTTTTTAATAAGTTTTGGTAGAATGTATGCGTTCTCCAGACCATTTCCCAGGTCCCTGATCTACTGACACTAACATACTATTACTAGTTTACCTTAGATTTAATCTGAAATGTTGGATTTTTTAACTCCCAATTGATCCGATTTTGGATTTTTGAAGTTTTCTAAAAAGTTTCAGAGCGGAACATTTTGGTTTCAGATTTAAATATTCAGAAGCTTTGAATATTGTCCCTTCTCTCTCCCCATCTTTCTAACCCATTCTCAAAATATTGTTTTTTATGGCACTTTAAAATCAGGTGTCTGTCTGCCTTGATCTTCTCAATGCGACTAGAATATAGATCATCCTGTACCTTATCACATTTTGATCACTGGCACTGTTTTTTATACTTACTGAGCTCACATGGGTATGAATGTATTATGTCTTTAAGAGTAATATAATCAGTTAGTAAAAGTAGAAACATTTTGCAAAATGGCTGCTTACCTTACAGTTGTTTCTGTTAGGGGCCTTTAAGATAAAGAAAAATTATAAACTAAATTAGTAAAACAGAGAGATATCTGTCAGAAAACATTCTGTTCTGTTTCCTGACAGCTTTCTACAGACAGAGAATACTACAGGAGGTTCAATGGCTTAATAAACATGGATTTCAATGTGTATAAAAATATCACAATATTACATCATTGCATCCTTTTGCTGTTAACCTTTGTGAAAATTAAGCTGGGCAGTATTGGGAATGTTGGGCAGTATTGGGAATGTTGGGCACTATTGGGAATATTGGGCAGTATTGGGAATGTTGGGCAGTATTGGGAATGTTTGGCAGTATTGGGAATGTTGGGCAGTATTGGGAATGTTTGGCAGTATTGGGAATGTTGGGCAATATTGGGAATGTTGGGCAGTATTGGGAATGTTGGGCAGTATTGGGAATGTTTGGCAGTATTGGGAATGTTGGGCAATATTGGGAATGTTGGGCAGTATTGGGAATGTTGGGCAGTATTGGGAATGTTTGGCAGTATTGGGAATGTTTGTCAGTATTGGGAATGTTGGGCAATATTGGGAAACCAACAGGCCAGGTTTTCCTGGAAAACTCCTGTGAAAAGCTTTGACTAGACGAGGAGCATGCACATCTGAATGTTTAATCCAAGCTCTTTCTTCAGGACCAAAACCTTCCCAGTGGACCAAATACTGAAGAGACCTCCTAAAGAATCTAGAGTCCAAGATCTTCTCGACCTCAAATTCTTGCTGACCATCAACGGCAATTGGAACGGGAGGTAGTAGAGATGTGGAACACTGATTAGAGCACGCTGGTTTGATGAGAGAAATATGAAACACGTTAGGAATCCGCATGTTGGAAGGAAGTTGGAGGCGAACAGCAACCGGACCGACAAATTCCAGGAAAGGAAAAGGACCAATAAATTTGGATCCCAATTTGGAGGAAGGAACACGTAGATTAATATGAGCAGAGGAGAGCCACACTTTATCTCCGACAGAATAAGCTGGGGGTTCTCTATGTCTCCTATCTGCTGCAGTTTTTTGTACCAGAGCAGATTTCTAAAGCCTGATTTCCGTAGCATGCCAGATAGCGGTCATCTGGGCCGCAGAGTCATTGGCAGCAGGTACATGTGTGGAAAGAAAATCTTGAGGAAAACATCTAGGATTTGTCCCAAAGACACACAAAAAAGGAGATTTCCCAGTAGAAGCATGAGGTGAATTGTTATGGGCAAACTCAGCCCAAGGCAGAAGGTCAGCCCAATCATCCTGATTATAGGAAATGTAACAACGAAGATATTGTTCCAAAGACTGGTTAGTGCGTTCAGTAGCCCCATTGGACTGTGGGTGGTAAGCCGAGGAAAATTGTAACTTGATGTTCATGGACTTACAAAGTGCTCTCCAGAATTTGAAAACAAATTGAGTACCTCTGTCAGATACTATTTCAGAAGGGAGTCCATGAAAGCGGAAGATATGAGAAATAAATAGATGAGCTAACTAAGCGGTCTACTGTCACCCATATAACTGTGTATTTCTTGGAAGGCGGAAGTTCAACAATAAAGTCCATGGATAGATGGGTCCAAGGTCTGGACGGAATGGGGAGGGGTTGAAGAAGACCACAGGGGAGGGTTCTAGAAGATTTGGATTGAGCACAGCTGGTACACACTTGAACAAAGTCTTTAACATCTTTTCTCATTTTGGGCCACCAAAGGGAACAGGCAAGAAGATTAAAAGTTTTGTTAACACCGGGAAGCCCGGCTTGCTTGGAACAGTGAGTATGAAGAAGGATAGTTTTCCGAAGTGAAACAGGAACAAAGATTTTGCCAGAGGGTTTGTCTGGAGGAGCAGAATCTTGTGCGGCTTGAATCTTGGAACAGAGTTGAGGAGATATAGAGGCCAAGATTTTAGTGGTTGGGATAACAGAGCCCTTATCTTGATTAATAAAGTCGGAAGCAACAAATGATCTGGAAAGGGCATCAGCTTTTTTGTTTTTGGAACCAGGTTGGTAAGTGATAATAAAGTTGAACCGGGAAAAGAATAAGGACCATCGTGCTTGACGGGGATTTAACCTTTTAAGATTCTGGATGTATTTGAGGTTCTTATGGTCGGTAAGGATGGTGATAGGTACCGATGTGCCTTCCAATAGATGACGCCACTCCTCGAGGGCCAGCTTGATGGCAAGAAGTTCCCTATTCCTGACATCATAGTTCCGCTCGTTGGGTAGAAACTTCTTAGAAAAGTAAGCACAGGGATGGAGTTTCTTTGGGAAAGGATGGCTCCTGCACCCAAGTCTGAGGCATCAACTTCGATGTAGAAGTGAAGACTAGGATCTGGATGAACTAAAACTGGTGCATCAGCAAAGGCTTCCTTGAGTCGTTTAAAGGCTTCAAGGGCTGGGTCCATGAATGTGGCTTACCACCTTTACTGATGAGGGCTAATATCGGAGAAATTATAGAAGAGAACGCTTAAATGAATTGTCTATAATAATTGGCAAAACCAATTAATCTTTGAATAGCTTTGGTTCCATAGGAAGAGACCAATCTTGGATGGCCAAAACTTTAACAGGATCCATCTGGAACCCTTGCGCAGACACGTTGTAGCCCAGAAAGGGTACTTGAGAACACCCAAAAAGGCACTTTTCCAGTTTGGCATATAGGCTATTCTCTCTCAGATATAGTAATACCTGTTTAATATGGAGGCGGTGTGAGGGAAGATCTTGAGAAAAGATTAAAATGTCATCGAGATATATGACAACAGAGATCCCCAACATATCCTGGAAAATGTCATTCACAAACTCTTGGAACACCGCTGGAGCATTACAAAGGCCAAAGGGCATTACGAGATACTCGTAGTGACCGTCCCTAGTGTTAAAGGCTGTTTTCCACTCATCACTTTTGCGTATATGGATAAGATTGTATGTCCCACAAAGATCCAGTTTGGTAAATATCTTTGCCCCTTTTATCTAGTCAAATAGTTCAGAGATGAGAGGAAGAGGATACGATTTTTTACTGTGATTTTATTTAAACCACGGTAGTTGATGCAGGGTCGTAGACAAAAAAGAAAACAGCTCCAGCAGGGAAAGTGGAAGGTATGAAACCCCTAGACAAATGTTCAGTAATGTACTCTTTCATGGCTAGAGTTTCAGAGGGGGACAATGGGTATGTGTGTCCCAGAGGAGGCATACTACCTGGGAGAAGATCGATGGGGCAATTGTAGGATCAGTGCGGTGGTAGCTTCTCAGCTCGCTTTTTACAAAACACATCAGAGAAAACAAAATAACATTCAGGGAGATTTTTCTCAGATTTATCTTCACAGATAACGGTGGTGCAATGAGTTGGAAGAGTAGAAAGGCAATTTTCAAAACAGAAAGGACTCTAAGACTTAAGTTCATTGTTGGACCAATCTATAACAGGGTTGTGTAATCTGAGCCATGGAAGTCCGAGAATCAGGGGAACGGAAGGACTTTGGATGACAAGAAAAGACAAACGTTCTTGGTGAAATATGCCAACGCGAAATAGGACTTTGTATGTAGATTTGGAGATGAATTCAGAAGCCAAGGGGTTATTGTCAATAGCCAGAACTCGAAGAGGTTGCTGCAAGTGAAGGAGAGGAAGCCCCAATTGTGCTGCATAGGTAGTCAATGAAGTTTCCAGCTGCACCGGAATCGACAAAGGCCCGGGAGGAAAAAGTTTTAGCATTAAAGGTGATAGTTGATGGTAGAAAGAGTTTCAGTGGTTCAAATTTGGTGGGAGACTTAAAATTACCTAGAAGGAGCTCCTCCTTAAAGGCTATGTCCACCCTAAAATGTAATATTTGATATGTTGTTCCCCCTGGTCCCCCAGCCCCAACCGCGTAATTTTTAATTTCAGAAAGCCCCCCAAACTCTACTTACCTCCCCTCTTTCCTTCGCTGCGCTCCCGGCCCTCTGCTTGCGAGGAAATGCAAGCAGAGGGGCGGGACCGGCAGCCGCGTCTGTGATTGGCTGAGCGGCTGCCGGCAGCTCACTTCCGCGTAGGAAAGCGGAGAGGTAAGTAAAACATTGGGGAGCTTTCTAAAAATAAAAAGTATGCGGTTGGGGCTGGGGGACATGGGGGAAGACTGTGTTAAAGGGAAATAACGCTAGGGGGAGGGATAGCAGAACGGGAGGGAGAGGGAGGGAGAGGGAGGGGGAGGGAGGGGGGAGAAGGGCTTCAGCACGCATGGCAGAAATCTCCGGGAGGCCAGGTAGCAGGCAGTGTCCTATATGGACCTGCTAGCCTCCTGGTGGTCAGTTTTTGGGACTTTGGGGGGGGACTACAGGAGAACCAGATGGAGTTGGGATGTGAGGTAAGGATTAAACTACACTACATGGTGGGGCCAGTAGTTGGGGGGATTATAGTTTTGGGGGTGGACATGCCCTTTAACTTCTAGGTCATGGAGTTTCCCGACTTCTGGGGACAATTTCTTACAAAGTGTCCTTGCCCAGCACATGGACAAAGTCCATCAGGAGACAGATGAGTGCCGCCAATTTGCATAGGCTCTTCAACCAAAGATATTGGTTGGGGAAAGGTCTGAGTAGGTCGAGGAAAAGTCCTAGGGAAGATGGAATGAGCTGCGGACCTTTCTGCCTGCCATTCACGAAAGCGGGTATCAATCTGGATGCATAGAGTGGTAGTCAGAGAGTCCCTGCCAAAAGGTGCTGTAAGTGCCTCATTGTACCAAGAAGTCTCCTCGGCAATGGTATGACATTCAATAGCGTATTGTCCCACGGAACAAGACCCTTGGCGGGAGGAGGCAGCAGAGGTTTCTTCTGGAGCATCGAAGACCTTTCGAAACCAACCCAGGAAATCGGTAACATTATTGACTAGAGGATCGTCTTTTTCCCATAGGGGAGAAGCCCAGGCCAGAGCATTGCCCTCCAACAAGGCGATGATGTAACCAACCTTTGCACGATTCGATGCAAGATGAGATGGTTGAAGCTCAAATTGGATTCGGGACTGATTAATAAATCCACGGCAAGCTTGAGCATCACCATCAAACCGGGAAGGCGGAGGTATGCGGGGCTCTCTCCGAAGAGAAAGATCACCAGATCTGGATGGTGAAGGAGGGGGCGTAGAACCCGGAGCAGAGGCAGAAGCTGGGGGTAGCCGTACAGCGAGGGTATCCATGAATTGAGCCAACTGACCCTGATGGTGTTCAAAAACGTCCATGCGTTTGGACAAAGTTTGGAGTGTTTTACTTAACTCTGCCATAGCCCCCTCAAGCGTTTCCATGGCCTGACTGTACTGTACTCATGAGTACGCTTTAGGAGGAGGCGCTCCGATGGCTGTTGGGATTGCAGAACTGGATACAAGAGACTGCTGGGAACTATAGGCTGAGAAATGGTGACTAGGTGCTGCTAGAGAGAAGGCAGGGTACTGGGAACAGGCAAGGCAGAAACAGTCACTGAAACAGGTCAGGTGAGTATGGATACTGGAACTGGCAAGGTAAGTCACTGATGATGGAGCTGGCAAGGTAAGTCTCTGATGATGGTGCTGGCAATGTAAGTCTCTGATGATGGAGCTGGCAAGGTAAGTCTCTGATGATGGAGCTGGCAAGGTAAGTCTCTGATGATGGAAAGTAACATGAACTAGGGCAGGTAAGTAGAAGGAGCCGGGTAGGTATCTAACGTTGGGCAGTATTGATAATCTTGGGCAGTATTAAGAATGTTGGGCAGTGTTTGGAATGTTGCTCAGTGTTGGGCAGTGTTGTCAATGTTGCTCAGTGTTGTGAAAGTTGGGCAGTTTTGGGAATATTGGACAGCATTGAGAATGTTGGGCAGTATTTTGAATGTTGCTCAGTGTTGGGAATTTTGGGCAGCATTGGGAATGTTGCTCAGTGTTTGGAATGTTGGGCAGTCAGTATTGAGAATGTTGAGCAGTATTGGGAATGTTGGGCAGTGTTGGGAATGTTGCTCATTGTTGGGAATGTTGGGCAGCATTGGGAATGTTGCTCAGTGTTTGGAATGTTGGGCATATTGAGATGTTGAGCCTTATTGGGAATGTTGGGCAGTGTTTGGAATGTTGCTCAGTGTTGGGAATGTTGGGCAGCATTGGGAATGTTGCTCAGTGTTGGAATGTTGAGCAGTATTGGATGTTGGCAGTGTTTGGAATGTTGCTCAGTGTGGGAATGTTGGGCAGCATTGGGATGTTGCTCAGTGTTTGGAATGTTGGGCAGTATTGAGAATGTTGACAGTATTGGGAATGTTGGCAGTGTTTGGAATGTTGCTCAGTGTGGGAATGTTGGGCACATTGGCAATGTTGCTCAGTGTTTGAATGTTGGGCAGTATTGAGAATGTTGAGCAGTATGGGAATGTTGGGTATGTTTGAAGTGCTCAGTGTTGGTAATGTTGACAGCATTGAGAATGTTGGGCAGTGTTGTCAATGTTGCTCAGTGTTGGGAAAGTTGAGTAGTATTGGGAATGTTGGGTGTGTGGAATGTTGCTCAGTGTTTGGAATGTTGGGCAGTATTGAGAATGTTGAGCAGTATTGGTGTTGTGTAGTGTTTTGGAATGTTGGGTATTGTTTGGAATGTTGGGTAGTGTATGGAATTGTTGCTCAGTGTTGGTAATGTTTGGCAGTATTGAGAATGTTGGGCATGTTGTCAATGTTGCTCAGTGTTGGAAAGTTAGCAGTATTGGGGATGTTGTCTGCTACCAGACTTCGGCCCGGTCATGGTTTTAACCTGTTTGCTGATTCCCACAGCATGTAGTCCCTCTATTTATGGGCCGTGAGTATATGGGATTTCCCATGATGCTTAGTGATGAACTGACAGACTTAACACCCATTTTGATATTTACTGTTAATCTATTAGGTATATATATGTTCAGCACAGGATGTTTTTATGGATTTTAGATAGGTCCCTGGTATTAATAAAGTACATGTTTGTATATTTGCACAATTTGGTCTGTCTATATCTCTTTTTTGAGTTTTTGAGTGTTGCAGACTAGTAGCTTTTTCCTCTATATTTTGCAATCATTCTTGACTAGTCTAGCACCTCCTCACTTGAGTTATTACCTTTGTACCTCTGGATCAACTGTTAGATAGGTTTAAAAAAAAAAAAGAGTGAATAGGTTGGACTTGATGGACGTATGTCTTCATTCAACCTCAATTACTATGTTACTATGTTACTAGCGTGGTAGAGGACTATAACAAAGAATTGTTCACCCAAAACCAGTAAAACTTAAATGGAAAAACATTATCTTACTGGGTTTGTGTTATCTCCTGTAAAATACAAAGAATGAAAACTGTGTAAATAAAGTAACACAAATGCATTAATAGAAAGCCTCATGTCTTTTATTAAAGGGCTTTTTCACTCACCTTACAGTATGTCTTTTTTTTCTAGTCTCACCGCAGTTAATGGGCAACTACACCCTTTTTATTACATACCGTATGTCTCTACTAACTTCAAAGGAAAGGAGAAAGGAGTCTCCTCCCACAAATTTTATTCTATACTAAAAGTCTCCTCCCACTAATTTCATTCTATAGTAAGGGTCTCCTCCCACTAATTTCATTCTATACTAAGAAGTCTCCTCCCTAAATTTCATTCTATAGTAGGAGTCTCCTCCCACTGGATTTCATCATATAGTAAGGGTCTCCTCCCACTAAATGTATTTCTATAGTAAGGAGTCTCCTCCCACTAAATGTAATTCTATAGTAAGGAGTCTCCTCCCACTAAATTTCATTCTATAGTAAGGAGTCTCATCCCACTAAATTTCATTCTATATAAGGAGTCTCCTCCCACTAAATGTCATTCTATAGTAAGGAGTCTCATCCCACTAAATTTAATTCTATAGTAAGGAGTCTCCTTCCACTAAATTTCATTCTATAGTAAGGAGTCTCCTCCCACTGGATTTTATCCTATAGTAAGGAGTCTCCTCCCACTGGTATTTTATCCTATAGTAAGGAGTCCCCTCCCACTGGATTTTTCCTATAGTAAGGAGTTTCCTCCCACTGGATTTTATCCTATAGTAAGGAGTCCCTCCCACTGGATTTTATCCTATAGTAAGAGTCTCCTCCTACTAAATTTCATTCTATAGTAAGGAGTCTCCTCCCACTGGATTTCATCCTATAGTAAGGAGTCTCCTCCCATAAATTTAATTCTATAGTATGGAGTCTCCTCCCACTAAATTCAATTCTATAGTAAGGAGTCTCCTCCCACTAATTTCATTCTATAGTAAGGAGTCTCCTCCCACTGGATTTCATCCTATAGTAAGAAGTCTCCTCCCACTGGATTTCATCCTATAGTAAGGAGTCTCCTCCACTGGATTTCATCCTATAGCAAGGATCTCCTCACTGGATTTCATCCTATAGTAAGAAGTCTCCTCCCACTGGATTTCAGTGAGATCTCATCTCACACTAGCTAGGCTAGCTGAGGTCACACTACAATGCACAAAAATACATGGTGTTGGCCCTAAGTCAGAGTGTCAGTGTTAATTGAGTACATATCAAAAAAATGCAAATCCGGAATAATTTGTAAGTTCATTCACCTTAGGGACACTATAGAGAAATACTTGCACAGGGCTGTGCTAAGATCAGATTCACTTCATTATCCTCCCCCTGCATCCCTGTACTATGTTATTTCTATAAGTATAACTATTAAAGTTGAGATATTGAGTAATACATTACCAGAGCTGTGCTAAGATCAGGTTCACTTCATATCCTCCCCCTGCACTCTGTAACTATGTTATTTCTATAAGTGTAACTACGTATTAAAGTTGTGATTTGAAATCAGGTTCACTTCATTATCCTCCCCTGCAGCCTGAATTATGTTATTTCTATAAGTGTAACTATTAAAGTTGTGATATTGAGAAATACATTACACAGAGCTGTGCTAAGATCAGGTTCACTTCATTATCCTCCCCTGCAGCTCTGTACTATGTTATTTCTATAATGTGATACTATTAAGTTGTGATATTGAAAATACATTACACAGAGCTGTGCTAGATCAGGTTCACTTCATTATCCTCCCCTGCAGCCCTGTACTATGCTATTTCTATAAGTGTAAATATTAAAGTTGTGATATTGAAGAATACATTGTACAGAGCTGTGCTATGTTATTTCTATAAGTGTAACCATTAAAGTTGTGATATTGAGAAATACATTACACAGAGCTGTGCTAAGATCAGTCACTTCATTATCATCCCCCTGCAGCTCTGTACTATGTTATTTCTATAAGTGAAACTATTAAAGTTGTGATTTAGAAATACATTACACAGAGCTGTGCTAAGATCAGGTTCACTTCATTATCCTCCCCCTGCAGCGCTGTACTATGTTGTTGCTATAAGTGTAACTATTAAAGGGTAATATTGAAGGGTATACATATGGTGTGCAGTCAGTAAAAACTGGGGCAAATTTAAATAAAATGTTAGGAGGTTGTGAAATCTACATATTCCAAGGCTATGTAGCAGTTCATAGAGATGTAGGAGCACCTTTTAAAAACATGCAGCATGGCTGAAATAATGTTTGTTTATTGTACTTGTCCTTTATCATAGTTACGGGGAATTATTCTTTAGTAAGCATATATTTTTTTTAGGCTTGAATAAAAGAAATATATCATATTTAGAAAATTAACATTATATAAATAATTCGCTCCCTCTCTCCCTGATCACATTTGTGATTACACAACTATTACTCTCTCCCTGATCACTAATTGTGTTTACACAACTATTACTCTCTCCTGATCACTAATTGTGTATTACAAAATTATTACTCTCTCCCTGATCACTAATTGTGTATTACACAATTATTACTCTCTCCCTGATCACTATTTTGTGTATTACACAACTATTACTCTCTCCTGATCTCTATTTGTGATTACAATTATACTCTCTCCCTGATCACTATTTTGTGTATTACACAATTATTACTCTCTCCCTGATCACTATTTTGTGTATTACACAACCATTACTCTCTCCCTGATCACTATTTTGTGTATTACCAGTTATTACTCTCTCATGATCACTAATTGTGTATTACACAATTATTCTTACTCCCCTTGATCACTATTTTGTCTATTACCAAATTATTACTTTCTCCCTGATCACTATTTGTGTATTACACATATTACTCTCTCCTGATCACTATTGTGTATTACAATTATTACTCTCTCCCTGATCACTATTTGTGTATTACACATTATTACTCTCTCCTGATCACTATTTTGTGTATTACAATTATACTCTCTCATGATCACTAATTGTGTATACACAATTATTACTCCCCTTGATCACTATTTTGTCTATTACACATATTACTTACTCTCTCCTGATCACTATTTGTGTATTACACAATTTTACTCTCTCCTGATCACTAATTGTGAATACAATTTCCCATCACTTTTCTTTCTTTGAAAGATTGGCCAATTTCTAGGTAACAGTAATATCAAAGATACAGAAAACACAATTCTAGGCTGTGTGATGGAACCAAACCTGAGATCAAAGCTTGTAGGGAATATTTGTCCAAAACCTCCACCTGTGAATAGCACAAACTTTCTCCCAGGTCATTCACCCTAATCACTTCTTACTCCATGTCTTACCATAGCAAGGGGGGTACCAAACTCCATTCATATTTCAATGCTGGCCTTGCTGCCTTAATTATTTATTTTTCTCACCCGACCAAAAGTTATATTTTACTATACCTATCCAATAATGTTCTTCTGACTTTCCCTTTAGTGTTTTCTCCATCTGTTTGAATTGATTCTGTGAAGCTACCAGGAAGTGGATGTTGATACGTCTTTTCTTCCTCACTGAGACAAAAGAGTCCTTGGCGAGTCTTCCAATACTTGGCTGATTCTGCAAGATTCTTCTCTTTTGTTCTTCACTGCTGTCATCAAGGTCATCAATCACCACAATTACCTTTTTTTCCCTGCCCAGGTGAGAAATTAAATTAAAATTACTTTTTAAAATAAATAATCATATACAGGGTGTTCCTAAGCCTTTTGTGATCTGAAACAAATATTTAAAGTTGCCCTCAAGTGGGCAAGGCTTGTGGGGGTGGGCTGGCTTATGGCGTGGTGTGGTGGATTGACTAACACTGGCTGGTGAACGGGAGGGCTAACCTAACACTGGCTGTGGACTGCAGGAATGACTTAAAAATGGCTGGGGAACTGGAGGGCTAACCAACACTGGCTTGTGGACTGTAAAATGACTTAAAAATGGCTGGTGAACTGGAGGGCTCACTTAAAAGTATCTCCACCAATAAATAGGTTGGCATGCCATACATTGTAAGAGAGTATGGCCATGGTTGGAACCTGTCATAGGAAGGGCCAAAAGAGCGGGATACGGATATGTTACATATTTATTAGTGGAGATACTTGGCTGGTGAACTGGAGGACCGAATTAAAACTGACTGGTGAAAAGGGGGGCTGATTTAAACACCGGGTGGTGTCCTGTGCCCTCAGCACAGACTGGTTAAATAAGATGCCCACAAACACTTGTAAATATAAGATGCTCAGCACAGACAGACTGGTACATATAAGATGCCCCCTGGCTGGTCAAGTGAGTGTTGTCTTAACACTGTCTGGTGAACTGGTAATATAAGTGCCCCAATACAGACTGGAAAATATAAGATACCCACACAAACTTGTAAATATAAGATGCCTATCCTAAACAACTTAGTACATATAAGATGCCCCCATTTCTAGCCCACATAGACTGGTAAATATAAGGTGCCCCCATGCCCAGCTCACACAACTGTACATATGATGCCCCCATCCTCACCCTGCACAGAATAATAAATATATGATTGCCCCCATTTCTAGCCCACATAGTAAATATAAGATGCCTTCATGCCCGCCAGACTGTTGTATAGATGACCCCATGTACAGTTTGTAACAGCAATGAAATAAAAGACAAATGTGACACAAACCTCTAAATGGGGTAATATCAGTGAATAATCCAGAGAATGTTCATACCTAGACACTGAGACAAATCCTGTAGTTCCTTATCGTACAGGGAATCGGTCACTCCGTTACGTTTACTCTTCCTCTGGTCTTTGAATGATACAAGATGACAAACGTACACTTGGAGGCCTCGTCCCTAACCTGCGATGAATTGTTGTTAGTGATGAAAATGGGTCGACATCTTTTACACCAGTGAGTCAACAGGAAGTTAATGACCAACATAAGACGCCTCGCCCTCACGTGAGACTATCCCAACAATGTGCCTTCTTGCCTCCATTTCTCTTGCTTTAAAGGTAAAAATAAACATCACAAAGTAAACAACATCAGTGTGAAAAATACGATACATTTATAATGATTTTATTCATTTTCAAGATTTATCTCAAGAGAAGTTGAGTCCCAAGTTCAGTTACAGGGATCAGTATACAAGATCCACACTAACATACAGATAAATATTTAATTTATTGTCTGGTCCTTTTATAATGTTTTTTAAATGCCAGAACCAGGCTGGTTGTTTATTATTTATTTTTTTTTGCAATATCTGCCAATGAGTGCCTTTATTTGCCAAATTCCCCTGTGCAATGTCGTCTAATGGCTGTGGGGTGGCGGGTAAAACGTGTGTTGGTCAGTTCAGTTAACAGGAGACAGTGCTGTTATGGGTTCATAGAGTATGAGAGTGGAGATCCAGTGGCCAATAGGAGGAGCGAGTGTGTTAAAGAGTAAGAGAGAGCCGGGTGAGTCCTGATGGTTGAGCAGCATATAAGACTTTTGCTTTTATTACTATTGTTTGAGCAGAGCCAAGCTGTGGGTGGGCAATTAATTTTAACGCAGCTGCACCCATCCCTCAACTTCTAAAAGTCCTGGAATCAAGAAACCTGCACCCTTACATTGGAAAGTGACTAAGCCATTTAGAAGAGGGAATGGGACATTGGACAATGGACATACTAATCTTCTCTCAACTCTGGGTTTAAACTTTGGGGATGCCTAAAATCTTTCATAATGGCTTTTATATCAAGTAGCTTTTAGTGTATTATAGGTATTTGTATAATAGAGGGGATCCCATTTGTGTATGTGTATTTTTTGTAGATTTGTAATAGTGATCAGCGACAAATGTTATCATTTGTGTTTGTGACTCATTGGGGTCTTTTTCTTGAGGTGACTAAGTCACTTTACCCATGAGAGCACCACCCTAACATCTGTGGAAGGTGATACGCTGGTCCTATATTTCAGTTGTGATCCATCCAGGCTGGGTGTTTAAAGGGCATGTCCAGTCTAAATATAAACTTTTGCTATAATGTAGGTTAACCCTGTCCACCCCTAACCACTATATAGTTTGGAAAAAAAGATTTAGGATGTACTTACATGCCTTCATTCCCCTGGCGTTCTGATCACAGAACGCGGCTGCCGTCTATGGAGGACCCACTGGAATGAAGGTCTGTAAAGTACAGTTCTAAATCTTTTTTTTTTAACAAACTAACATAGCTGTTGGGGGTGGGCAGGGGTAACCACATTTTAACCAAACAATTTACGCTAGGTGGAAGGGCTGCAACGGATGGTGGGAGGGAGGGGTTGCCACTGCCTCTCAGAGGACAAGGAGAGGCAGAAACCTTTTGGACAGGAAGACACCTCATACTCTTCAGTTTTCCTGGACCTTGAACAGGCACTGCAGGAGAACCATAAGAGCAGAGATGTAAGGTAAGGATTTTTTTTACACTACACAGTGGGGCCAGTATGGTTAAAGTTTAGTTTGGGGGTGGGACATGCCCTTTAAAGACTGATTATTTATACCGTAGTTATAATGATGTTTACACTAAGATTTTGGTCTTTTATAAAAGCACCAGCGGTAATATGAGGGGTTAAACTCTCCCAACCGATACTGAACAGGTTGAGCAAGTTTAACCCCTTACTTGTGGTGGCTGTGCAGGTATCCAAAATATTGAAAATGAATATTTAACACCAGACAAGAGCTAAAAATGTCAAACATATAAAAGACAATATAAGTTGTAGTTATTATATCGTTGGAAAATATTATTGATATTAAATTTACTGATTGCTAAACCTTTAATAAGCACATTAAGGACACGGGTGTTTATGTACAGAAGAAAAACATTTCATATGTCCCAGGTGTGGTCAGTGGTCGGGGACTGAGCTGTAATTACTGGGGCAGAGACAATGGGGGACATGGAAGGTCCAGCTCAGTCCTATCACCACCTTCTTCCATTTGGTAGGGATCCAATAGTATGTGATCTTATGAGGTTTTCTGCAATCACCTACTGCTAGTAACAATGTTTTAGGTGGACCAGAGGTATCAGGTACAGATAGAGAAAGATCCAACATCAATATGTTCCAAAATACTGTATTTGTACCATTTCAGTGCCAAAATATATTTTAAGATGGAAACTTTGACAAGGCGGTGAATAGTTGCCAATGTGCTGCCCTGAGGTATAGTATATAAAGTAATTATACTTTACCCTAAAGGGGAACTGTGGTCTCCAAACAAGTTTATTTTAAATGAAAGGCCAGTTTCATACCTTTAAAACGAGCCATCAACCACCTCTCTACGTGCTGCACAGCCCAAAATATGAAGATCACTGATAAGAAAGTTAGGGGGTGGGAGGTTCTAAATCTGCAGTCAGAAATACTATACCTCCTCTAACCTGTGGTTGGCACATGCTCAGTGCATGTGCTCAGTGCATGACTGAAGGGTAGGAGGGGGGGGGGAGAACAGCAAAGCACTGCTTTTTTTAATTCCTCCCACTTGCTCACCCTTCCACAATTATTACTCTCTCCCTGATCACTATTTTGTGTATTACACAACCATTACTCTCTCCCTGATCACTATTTTGTGTATTACACAGTTATTACTCTCTCATGATCACTAATTGTGTATTACACAATTATTACTCTCTCCTTGATCACTATTTTGTCTATTACACAATTATTACTCTCTCCATGATCACTATTTTGTGTATTACACAATTATTACTCTCTCCCTGATCACTAATTGTGTATTACACAATTATTACTCTCTCCCTGATCACTAATTGTGAATACAATTTCCCATCACTTTTCTTTCTTTGAAAGATTGGCCAATTTCTAGGTAACAGATAATATCAAAGATACAGAAAACACAATTCTAGGCTGTGTGATGGAACCAAACCTGAGATCAAAGCTTGTAGGGAATATTTGTCCAAAACCTCCACCTGTGAATAGCACAAACTTTCATCCCAGGTCATTCACCCTAATCACTTCTTACTCCATGTCTTACCCATAGCTAAGGGGGGTACAAACATCTCATTCATATTTCAATGCTGGCCTTGCTGCCTTAATTATTTATTTTTCTCACCCGACCAAAAGTTATATTTTACTATACCTATCCAATAATGTTCTTCTGACTTTCCCTTTAGTGTTTTCTCCATCTGTTTGAATTTGATTTCTGTGAAGCTACCAGGAAGTGGATGTTGATACGTCTTTTCTTCCTCACTGAAGACAAAGAGGTCCTTGGCGAGTCTTCCAATACTTGGCTGATTCTGCAAGATTCTTCTCTTTTGTTCTTCACTGCTGTCATCAAGGTCATCAATCACCACAATTACCTTGTTTTTCCCTGCCCAGGTGAGAAATTAAATTAAAAATTACATTTTTTAAAATACAATAAATCATATACAGGGGTGTTCCTAAGCCTTTTTGTGATCTGAAACAAATATTTAAAGTTGCCCTCAAAGTGGGCAAGGCTTGTGGGGGTGGGCGTGGCTTATGGCAGTAGGTGTGGTGGATTGACTAACACTGGCTGGTGAACTGGAGGGCTAACCTAACACTGGCTGGTGGACTGCAGGAATGACTTAAAAATGGCTGGTGAACTGGAGGGCTAACCTAACACTGGCTTGTGGACTGTAGAAATGACTTAAAAATGGCTGGTGAACTGGAGGGCTCACTTAAAAAGTATCTCCACCAATAAATATGTTGGCATGCACATACATTGTAAGAGAGTATGGCCATGGTTGGAACCTGTCATAGGAAGGGCCAAAAGAGCGGGAGTACGGATATGTTACATATTTATTAGTGGAGATACTTGGCTGGTGAACTGGAGGACCGAATTAAAACTGACTGGTGAAAAGGAGGCCTGATTTAACACCGGGTGGTGTCCTGTGCCCTCAGCACAGACTGGTTAATATAAGATGCCCACAAACACTTGTAAATATAAGATGCTCAGCACAGACAGACTGGTACATATAAGATGCCCCCTGGCTGGTCAAGTGGAGTGTTGTCTTAACACTGTCTGGTGAACTGGTAAATATAAGTGCCCGCAATACAGACTGGAAAATATAAGATACCCACACAAACTTGTAAATATAAGATGCCTATCCTAAACAACTTAGTACATATAAGATGCCCCCATGTCTAGCCCACATAGACTGGTAAATATAAGGTGCCCCCATGCCCAGCTCACACAGACTGGTACATATAAGATGCCCCCATCCTCACCCTGCACAGAATAATAAATATATGATTGCCCCCATTTCTAGCCCACATAGTAAATATAAGATGCCTTCATGCCCAGCCAGACTGTTAGGTATAGGATGACCCCATGTACAGTTTAGTAACAGCAATGAAATAAAAGACAAATGTGACAAACAAACCTCTAAATGGGGTAATATCAGTGAATAATCCAGAGAATGTTCATACCTAGACACTGAGACAGATCCTGTAGTTCCTTATCGTACAGGGAATCGGTCACATCCGTTACGTTTACTCTTCCTCTGGTCTTTGAATGATACAAGATGACAAACGTACACTTGGAGGCCTCGTCCCTAACCTGCGATGAATTGTTGTTAGTGATGAAAATGGGTCGGACATCTTTTACACCAGTGAGGGTCAACAGGAAGTTAATGACCCAACGATAAGACGCCTCGCCCTCACGTGAGACTATCCCAACAATGTGCCTTCTTGCCTCCATTTCTCTTGCTTTAAAGGTAAAAAATAAACATCACAAAGTAACAACATCAGTGTGAAAAATACGATACATTTATAATGATTTTATTTCATTTTCAAGATTTATCTCAAGAGAAGTTGAGTCCCAAGTTCAGTTACAGGGATCAGTATACAAGATCCACACTAACATACAGATAAATATTTAATTTATTGTCTGGTCCTTTTATAAATGTTTTTTAAATGCCAGAAACCAAGGCTGTGTTGTTTATTTATTTTATTTTTTTTTGCAATATCTGCCAATGAGTGCCTTTATTTGCCAAATTCCCCTGTGCTAATGTCAGTCTAATGGCTGTGGGGTGGCGGGTAAAACGTGTGTTGGTCAGTTCAGTATAACAGGAGACAGTGCTGTATATGGAGTTCATAGAGTATGAGAGTGGAGATCCAGTGGCCAATAGGAGAGAGCGAGGTGTTAAAGAGTAAGAGAGAGCCGGGTGAGTCCTGATTGGTTGAGCAGCATATAAGACTTTTGCTTTTATTACTATTGTTTGAGCAGAGCCAAGCTGTGGGTGGGCAATTAATTTTAACGCAGCTGCACCCATCCCTCAACTTCTAAAAGTCCTGGAATCAAGAAACCTGCACCCTTACATTGGAAAGTGACTAAGCCATTTAGAAGAGGGAATGGGACATTGGACAATGGACATACTAATCTTCTCTCAACTCTGGGTTTAAACTTTGGGGATGCCTAAAATCTTTCATAATGGCTTTTATATCAAGTAGCTTTTAGTGTATTATAGGTATTTGTATAATAGAGGGGATCCCATTTGTGTATGTGTATTTTTTGTAGATTTGTAATAGTGATCAGCGACAAATGTTATCATTTGTGTTTGTGACTCATTGGGGGTCTTTTTCTTGAGGTGACTAAGTCACATATTACCCATGAGAGCACCACCCTAACATCTGTGGAAGGTGATACGCTGGTCCTATATTTCAGTTGTGATCCATCCAGGCTGGGTGTTTAAAGGGCATGTCCAGTCTAAATATAAACTTTTGCTATAATGTAGGTTAACCCTGTCCACCCCTAACCACTATATTAGTTTGGTAAAAAAAGATTTAGGACTGTACTTACATGCCTTCATTCCCCTGGCGTTCTGATCACAGAACGCGGCTGCCGTCTATGGAGGACGCCACTGGAATGAAGGTCTGTAAAGTACAGTTCTAAATCTTTTTTTTTTAAACAAACTAACATAGCTGTTGGGGGTGGGCAGGGGTAACCTACATTTTAACCAAACAAATTTACGCTAGGTGGAAGGGCTGCAACGGATGGTGGGAGGGAGGGGTTGCCACTGTCCTCTCAGAGGACAAGGAGGAGGCAGAAACCTTTTGGACAGGAAGACACCTCATACTCTTCAGTTTCCTGGACCTTGAACAGGCACTGCAGGAGAACCATAAGGAGCAGAGATGTAAGGTAAGGATTTTTTTTACACTACACAGTGGGGCCAGTAATGGGTTAAAGTTTAGTTTGGGGGGTGGACATGCCCTTTAAAGACTGATTATTTATACCGTAGGTTATAATGATGTTTACACTAAGATTTTGGTCTTTTATAAAAGCACCAGCGGTAATATGAGGGGTTAAACTCTTCCCAACCGATACTGAACAGGTTAGAGCAAGTTTAACCCCTTACTTGTGGTGGCTGTGCAGGTATCACAAAATATTGAAAATGAATATTTAACACCAGACAAGAGCTAAAAATGTCAAACATATAAAAGACAATATAAGTTGTAGTTAAATTATATCATGTTGGAAAATATTATTGATATTAAATTTACTGATTGCTAAACATCTTAATAAGCACATTAAGGACACGGGTGTTTATGTACAGAAGAAAAACATTTCATATGTCCCAGGTGTGGTCAGTGGTCGAGACTGAGCTGTAATTACTGGGGCAGAGACAAATGGGGGACATGGATAGGTCCAGCTCAGGTCCTATCACCACCTTCTTCCATTTGGTAGGGATCCAATAGTATGTGATCTTATGAGGTTTTCTGGACAATCACCTACTGCTAGTAACAATGTTGTAGGTGGGACCAGAGGTATCAGGTACAGATAGAGAAATGATCCAACATCAATATGTTCCAAAATACTGGATATTTGTAACCATTTCAGTGCCAAAATATATTTTAAGATGGAAACTTTGACAAGGCGTGGAATAGTTGCCAATGTGCTGCCCTGAGGTATAGTATATAAAGTAATTATACTTTACCCTTAAAGGGGAACTGTGGTCTCCAAACAAGTTTATTTTAAATGAAAGGCCAGGTTCATACCTTTAAAACGAGCCATCAACCACCTCTCTACGTGCTGCACAGCCCAAAATATGAAGAAATCACTGATAAGAAAGTTAGGGGGTGGGAGGTTCTAAATCTGCAGTCAGAAATACTATACCTCCTCTAACCTGTGGTTGGCACATGCTCAGTGCATGTGCTCAGTGCATGACTGAAGGGTAGGAGGGGGGTGGGGAGAACAGCAAAGCACTGCTTTTTTTAATTCCTCCCACTTGCTCACCCTTCCCAATCATGGGCCCTGTGTCCCCTCCCCTTGCAGCCCCCTTTGGCCCCTCCCACTCACAGACTCTGTGGCTCCGCACACTCGCGGGTCCTGAGTGGGAGGGGCCCACAAGAGGGAGGGTCCTGCAAATGTGAGGGGCCCCAGGGTCCCTGAGTGGGAGGGGCCCCAGGGCCTGCAAGTGGGAGGGGTCTGGGGCCCACAAGTGAGAGAGGCCCTGTGAGCCATTAGTGGGAGGGGCCCCGGGGGCCTGCAAAAGGGAGGAGACCCAGAGCCATGAGTGGGAGGGGCCAGAGAGCACATGAGTGGGAGTGGCCACGGAGGCTGCAAGGGAAAAGCCCAAGGGGCTGCAAGGGGAGGGGCCATGGGGGCCCATGAGGAGGAGGAAACACGGAAGAGGGACAGTCACATAGTTTCAGTGCAGTAAGCAGGAAGTGCAGGGGATCTGGTGATGCTGCAACCATATCACACATATAAATGTAAATATCTTCACAACTATGTAAAATAAATAATGAAAGTAAATTGCAAAAATCCTCAGGAAAGCAATTCCTGTCAATTTACCTAAAGTCATTTTTGGACCACAGTTACCCTTTAACTAGTAAATAGTCAATGGCCTGGAAGACCACAGCCTAATAGAGAAAAGACCATGTGGATCAATAATCATTCAGTGGTGGCAAGAGGGGAATAAGTAACAATATGATCCCAGACCTACCTCAAAAAAAAAAAATCCTCCCTACAAACACTTACAGGCTCATTTACCCAAAATCGCAATATCGCAATTGTGAATGGGGGTAAATCACGGTAAGGGATTTCCCCACTGCGGGATTTTAATTCAGCGCAAAAACTAGCGCAAATGCGATATTGAATTGCAAGAGTCGGACGCCCGGGTGATTTTTGCTTAACCTGCGCATCCGACGCTAATATGGAATTAAAGTCGCAGTAACCGGTAGTTACCGCGAGGTTAACCCATATATTTGCCCAGCGAGTCTGGATAAATTGTTAATGTGTTTATTTCATCCACATCATCATTGTACAATAACCACCATAATGTCTAATTAATAAATACACGACAATATAGAATATTAAACTAGAAAAATAAAGTTCAGTGCAGACAGACCAAGTAAAAACATCAGGTAACAGTATTGGCACTTTGTCGGGTGAAATGGACCTTTGGTCGGGCCTCATCGACCGATCCGCCGTATCATTAACGAAGCATTAGTGAAAGTCTGTTTGCCCAACAAAGTGCCCATACACAACACGATTGTAGGCTGAAACAGGAGATCATCATACACATGGTGTATCGAGGGTGGCCCCACATAATCACACGTGTGTATACGAGCCTTTAGTGGTATATGGATTAAAAGGGAAGAAGTTGCCACTACCGGTTTGCAGTAATTATTGTCCCCAGACTTACCGTATGTGGAGCCTCTCACCCTTCCCTGCAGTCTGGTCTCTGTACAGTGACTGTTCCAGTCAGATAGAAAGTGAAAGTAGTTCGATCTGCATGACGTCCCCTCCTGTAAGAACAGTTAACCCCACAGTGATGGCTTCATCCAGAAATAACACGGGGAAGGGTTGGTGATGTGTCATGTGTCCCTACTCACACCGACACACAGGCTTGGTGGAACAGGCTGTTAATTCAGTAGTGATGATTCCCATCATCTCAAAAGCTTCCATTACAAAATTAAATATTGCTGAAAAGGGGGTTTCAAAGCCTGTATTGACTCCCTATCCTATTTAATGTATTAGTGATTACAATAAGCATGCTCCTAACTTTCCAAAGATGGGAACCTGAATGGGGGCTGAGCCACACCTCTAAACATCACAATCACACCTCCGGAATGCCCATGCCCCGCCCAATGCAGGAATTTACAGGGATTACCGGGACTCTTCAAACCGGGTCTGTCCTAGAGAAAACTGTATAGTTGTCCTCATATAAGATATCCCCATGCCCAGCTCACACAGATTGGTACATACAAGATGCCCTCATTCCCAACTCACACAGATTGGTACATACAAGATGCCCTCATGCCCAGCTCACAGACTGGTACATATAAGATATCCCCATGCCCAGCTCACGCAGATAGGTACATACAAGATGCCCTCATGCCCAGCTCACACAGATTGGTACATACAATATTCCCTCATGCCCAGCTCACAGACTGGTACATATAAGATAACCCCCTGGCCCGGCTTACGCAGATAGGTACATATAAGATGCCCTCATGCCCAGCACACACAGATAGGTACATACAAGATGCCCTCATGCCCAGTTCACACAGACCGGTACATATAAGATGCCCTCATGCCCAGCTTACACAGATCGGGACATATAAGATGCCCTCATGCCCAGCTCACACAGACTGGTATATATAAGATGCTCTCATGCCTAGTTTACACCCCAGCTCACACCTATGGGTACATATAAGATATCCTCATGCCCAGCTCACACAGATAGGTACATATAAGATGCTCTCATCAATCTATGTGGGCATCTTATATTTTTACCAGCCTGTGGCATATTTTATATTTACCATCCTATGTGGGCATTTTATATATTTACCAGCCGATGTGGGCATCTTATATATTTAGCAATCTATGTGGGCATCTTATATATTAACAAGTCTTTGGCATTTTAAATATTTTCCAGTCTATGTGGGTAACTTATATAGTTACCAGTCTATGTGGCATTTTAAATATTCTTCCAGTCTATGTGGGCAACTTTTATATCTACCAGTTTGTGTTGGCAACACTGTTCCACAGCCAGTTTTAGGTTGGCCCTACAGTTCACCAGCCAGTGTTAATCAACCCACCACACTCACCTCCACAAGCCACACTAACTGTTTTGTGGGCATCTTTAAAATGACCGTGGGTGAAAGCTGGCACAAAATTGTGAACAGGTGGAAAAATATCTTGGTGATATGCCCACCTTGACGGCAGATATATTAACCAGATATGTTAGAGGTAAGACCTCCTGAACTCACAGATCTATCTCTCAACCTCTATTCAACACACCCTGTCCCAAGGGGCAGAGGTTGTTTAAAGGTACACAGCTCTTTAATTTATTTCATTAGTGTCCTATGCTGTTATCCATTAACTTACTTTATGTAAAATGGAAGGTTTTTCCGATTGCCACTTGGAGTCAGGAAGGAATTTTTTCCCCCTTCATAAATTTGGTGTTTTTTTTTCCTTCCTCTGGATCAACGGTTAGGCAGGAAATGAGGATATTGCTGGATGGGTTGGACTGGATGGACGTATGTCTTTATTCAACCTCAAATACTATAAAATTGGATGATTTATTCAATCCTGGGGATGCAGCATGGAGTTTTTAAGTGTGTCCAGTTTTAAAGAGACAACAGTGGGTGTGGCTTGCTTGTGTACAACCCAACCCCAAGCCATGGACCACCCAACCCCCCCCCCCCATCCCCAAACTACCCAAACCCACCCCAGGGGTAATAGTTAATTACAGGGCAGTGTAATAAAAGTTCTTATCATTAAAATAGTGCTAATGTTGCCCCAACCAATCAGATGTTAGTTTTTAAATGGTAAATAACATCTGATTGGTTGGGGAAACATTAGCAGCAGTTTTAATGATAATAACTTTTATTACATTGCCCTGTTAGTGTGTTAATATGAAAGCCCTTGGCTCTATCTGCAATAGGTTTTCCTTTGAGTAATCATACTAATGTGTTATATAGGGGGTACCCAAGTGGTCAAGGTTATTTCAAGGGTTACGCTAGGGTAAATAGGTTTAGAAACACTGGTATAAACTATAACACATAATGTGTCAATTGCTGTGTATACAAAAATACATGTAATCCAAATAAGGCCAAGTAAACTCTAAATTGTAGTATCTTTGTTACAAAGTTATAATGCACCAGCATTTGGGAGCTCTTCATCTCTTGGTCCTAATCTTGGGATCCTGTCTCCTGCGCTTGGCCTTTTCTGTTTCCTTCTGTAAACTTACCAGTCATTTATTAAAGGAGCAACTCACAATTCTCTTACCTACACCTCTAATTGACATTGTGTTACCTGGCCAATTGGTTTATGGCCATCAGTAGTAGAGATGTCCGAAATTTGAAAATCCGCGAGCGGACTTGTTAAAATGAAAAATACCCTCGAAATTACGAGATTTCTCGCATTTTTGAAAATTTTCAAAATTACGGGGTTTCGCGTATTTTCGAAAATTTTCGAAAATTACGGATTTTTCAAAAATACGAGTAATCCTCGTAATTTCGAAAATTTTCGAAAATACGTATTTATGGAAATAAGAGAAATCCTTAAATTTTCGAAAATTCACGAAAATACGTGAAAACTCGTAATTTCGAAAATTTTCGAAAATACTAAAAATCCGCGAATCGGAAGTTCGGAAGGCGGAAAATCCGGAAAAATCCGCCGTTCGCGAACGGGATAAATCCGCGGCGGATCCGGGTTCGGATCCGCGAACCGGCCATCCCTACTAATCAGTAGCAGTCATGTAGAGATTAGTGAAAGCTCTTAACTGCACATCAGTAACACCTACATTATATACAGTACACATACATTTACATAGGTAAATATGTAACCGTAACTAGATTCTTTAGGCCATATTTAAAAACCTGCGGTATCGCTTTTTAGCTTATGTACGATCACGGTAATTACCGTACGTTCAATCATAGAGTACCATGCGGTAGAATACCATGGGGATCGTAAATCTAGATTGACGAACAATATCGTAAATTTACGATCGGTATTGTAAATTTTCGACCGTTAAACCGATCGTTAATCTCCGATCGATTTGACGATCATAAATGTTCGATACTGATCGTTAAACTCGCGGTATCGCTAATAATCGATACTGCGGCTTTATAAATATGGCCCTTTTTGTACTGACTGAGCATTTCTTTATTTCACCAGTAGAGGGAGATGAGTAGACTGTCTTCCTTCAAAAACCATCTGTACTCTGTACCCACAGGCATGTTTATTAAATTTTGGTGTGGCATTAGTGTTGGTAAAACATGAATACAGATAGAATTCCAGTTTAATACCATTCCTATTGCAGTTGTATATAGGGATTATTCCTTCTGGTAGAATGAATGCTACGTTCAGTGTACTGAACCTCTGGTACCAAAGTTTGGGTCCCGTCTTTTAAACATCTGGTTGCGCGTCTGTTTCATTCATAGGTGTGATCAGCTGTTTAACAGCTGATTGTGGAGGGGGATTGGTCAGGGGCCCGTCCTCCAATCTCAAGGTGGGGCCTGGGCCCCTGCAGTTATGCCCCTGAGTACAGAGATCCAGAACTGCTCATTGGCTGGTAGTGATGGTAATTATTGATTAATGACACTCGGAAGCTCATAAATTCTCCTTGAACATAACTTTATTTATAAGTGCAGAGGAAGTTGAGTAGGAACATAGTGATAAGACTCTTGTTTTAAATAATGGATGGGAAGTTCCAATGGACCATTATTTAAAATGAGCAGACTCTTTGATTAAGGATTCTTGTTCAATTGAAGGCCAGGTGCCTGGATTTGGTAGTTTTGAGTACAAATCTATGTAATCAATTTAATGACATCATGCATGGTGGCTGTGACATCATGAATGGATCACGGACAGCTTTCATTCACATTTTATTGCACAGAAACTCCTGAGACATCCCACATGCCTTGTACAAAACTTGATGCTTTTTATGGAATGAACTAGAGTATTTGTGGTAGGTTTGGCAGTTTGGGCATGGTTAGAATCAGGTGTGTGGTTAAAAACATCCTGTTACACAAACAGGGTTAGCGAAGAAGAATAAAGTCCCCAAACTGAACTTTCAGTGTCTTCATGTCTGTATGTAACATATATGTTAAACAAGACAACTGCAGTGCAGATCATAAACACTAAAACGTGAACAAAACAGATTTACATAAAGTTCAGTAACTCTTTACTGCTATCATAACAAAGCAAGATGCGTAAACGCATTTCCAGTGTATGGTTAACTTAGTTCAGTAAAATGTGAGTCCCTTATCTATGGACTATGAACTCTTCATAAAGGCACGGTATCACTAAGTAGCAATTCTGTTCCTCCACTGATCAGCCATTTTACCACCGTGACCCATTCATTTATGAGCGTGGTCATAAATCTACGAGTGCAAGCGTACATTTACGACCACGAATGTAATTGTAATTGCAGCTACTGGCCGCAGGACCATGACAGAAGTTGTTTTAAAAAAACCTGAAAATCATTGTTCCCTCTAAGTTAAAATCGTCTGTGAGTGCAGAAATAAATTGTCTGTGCGCATAAAAAAATGAAATTGTGCGCACTACATACCGCAGTATTTATATTCCAGCAGATATTTGTGTGCGCACCACAATCTGTGTACACAGGTCTGCAGAGTTGTGTGCGCGCACACGAGCGCACACTTAGAGGGAACACTGGTGAAAATACACAAAGACACAAGGCCACACAGGTCATATGCAAACAGCGTTATCTGAAGGCAAACAGGCTTTGTAAATTGTAAAAGCTCTTATGTGTCTAATTCCTCACCAAAGGATGTCCCCTATATTCAGTAAAAGGAGATTGGTCAGGATTGTGTGTAGTAGATCTGTAGCAGATTGCAGAGGGAAACCAATCTGTCTATGATCTGCTACATAGTAGTACTGTGTGTATCCAGCCTAAGAACCATAAGTAAATCTAATGGGATAGAAAGTAATAATGTAAAGGAAATGTGTGTTTACAAGGTCGTATTCACTAAAGGGCGGGTGAGACTTCCGGGGCTTGAAGTGGTAGTTCCTGAGCTGGCAGAATATGTTCTTGGACTTGTATTAATATTTACTGGTCTCAAGGAGGAAATTCCTGGGCTAGACGTAGAATTATCAGGAACGACATTTTCTGTAGTGGAGATAAAATATCCTGTAGTCTCCGTAGCATTTTCTGTTGTCAAGATAAAATTAGCTGTAAATTCTGTCGCATTTTCTGTAGCGAAAGTCAAATTTGTTGTAATTTCTGTCGCATTTTCTGTGGTAAAGGAAAAATTTATACTGTATATATCTACAGCAAGTGGTGTATTATACTATATCTGATACTGGTATATAATCTACAGCACAGTGTGTTATACATATCTATACTGTATATATCTTACAGCAAGGTGTTTATACATATCTATACTGTATATATCTACAGCACAGTGTGTATACATATTCATACTAAGTATATATCTACAGACAGTGGGTATACATATCGTACTGTATATATCTACAGCACAGTGGTGTGTGATACATATCTATACTGTATATATCTACAGCACAGTGGTGTTTATACATATCATGACTGTATATATCTACAGCACAAGGTGTGTTATACATATCTGTACGTATATATCTACACGCACAGTGTGTTATACAATATCTATACTGTAATAATATCTAAAGCACAAGTGTGTTATACATACTGTACTGTATAATCTACAGCACAGTGTGTTATACATATTTATACTAAGTGATATATCTACATCACAGTGTGTTATACATATCTATACTGAGTATATCTACAGCACAGTGTGTTATACATATCTATACTGTATATATCTACAGCACAGTGTGTTATACATATCTATACTGTATATATCTACAGCACAGTGTGTTATACATATCTATACTGTATATATCTACAGCACAGTGTATTATACATATCTATACTGGATATATATACAGCACAGTGTATTATACATATCTATACTGGATATATATATAGCACAGTGTATTATACATATCTATACTGGATATATCTATAGCACAGTGTGTTATACATATGTATACTGTATATATCTATTGCACAGTGTGTGTAATGTCTATACTGGATATATCTATAGCACAGTTGTGTTATACATATGTATACTGTACCTTTTATTTTTTATTTTTTTTGTTTTATAGTAAAATTCCAGTGCTCTTCAAAGTTTGTTAAAATCTATTTCATGTTGTTTTCTTTCTCCCTTTCTTTATAAGCTGATCAAAGTAAGAGGGTTGTACCAGTAAGTACTGTCTTGTAGCAGTAAGTAATGTATTGCATCAATAAGTACTGTCTTGTAACAGTAAGTTATGTATTGCAACAGTAAGTACTGTCTGTAGCAGTAAGTAATGTATTGTATAGTAAGTACAGCATTGTATCAGTACGTAATGTATTGTACTAGTAAGTACAGCCTTTGTGCAGTAATAATGTATTGCAACAGTAAGTACTGTCGTTAACAGTAAGTAATGTATTGCATCAGTAAGTACTGTCTTGTAGCAGTAAGTAATGTATTGCACCAGTAAGTACTGTCTTGTAACAGTAAGTAATGTATTGCACCAGTAAGTAATGTCATGTAGCAGTAAGTAATGTATTGTACGAGTAAGTACTGTCTTGTAGCAGTAAGTAATGTATCTCACCAGTATGCACTGTCTTGTAGCAGTAAGTAATGTTTTGCACCAGGTAGTACTGCCTTGTAGCAGTAAGTAATGTATTTTACCAGTTAGTACTGTCTGTAGCAGTAAGAATGTATTGCACTAGTAAGTACTGTCTTGTAGCAGTAAGTAATGTGTTGCACCAGTTATTACTGTCTTGTAGCAGTAAGTAATGTTTTTTACCAGTAAGTACTGTCTTGTAGCAGTAAGTAATGTTTTTTACCAGTAAGTACTGTCTTGTAGCAGTGAGTAATGTATTGCACCAGTTAGTTCTGTCTTGTAGCAGAAAGTAATGTATTGCACCAGTAAGTACTGTCTTGTAGCAGAAAGTAATGTATTGGTAAGTTATGTCTTTTACCAATAAGTACTGTCTTGTAGCAGTAAGTTATGTATTTTGCCAGTAAGTACTGTCTTGTAACAGTAAGTAATGTATTGCACCAGTAAGTACTGTCTTGTAGCAGTAAGTAATGTATTGCACCGTAAGTACTGTCTTGTAACAGTAGTAAGCATTGCACCGAAGTACTGTCTTGTAGCAGTAAGTAATGCATTGCACCAGTAAGTACTGCTTGTAGCAGTAAGTAATGTATTGCACCAGTAAGTACTGTCTTGTAACAGTAAGTAATGCATTGCACCAGTAAGTACTGTAGTGTAGCAGTAAGTAGGATTGCCATAGTAGTACGTTTGTACAGTAAGTAATGCATTGCACCAGTAAGTACTGTCTTGTAGCAGTGAAGTATATGCATTGCACCAGTAAGTACTGTCTTGTAAGCAGTAAGTAATGTATTGCACCAGTAAGTACGTCTTGTAACAGTAAGTAATGCATTGCACCAGTAAGTACTGTCTTGTAGCAGTAAGTAATGCATTGCACCAGTAGATACTGCTTGTCTGTAACAGTAAGCTAAGTATGTTCACCAGTAAGTACTGTCTTGTGAGCAGTAAGTAAGTGTTTCACCAGTACAGTACTGCTTGTAGCACGTAGTAATGTATTTCACCAGTAAGTACTGTCTTGTAACAGAAGTAATGATTTTACCAATAAAGTACTGTCTGTAGCAGTTAAGTAATGTATTGCACCAGTAAGTACTGTCTTGTAACAGTAAGTAATGCATTGCACAGTAAGTACTGTCTTGGGCAGTAAGTAATGTATTGCACCAGTAAGTACTGTCTGTAACAGTAAGTAATGCATTGCACCAGTAAGTACTGTCTTGTAGCAGTAAGTAAGTATGCCACCAGAAGTACTGTTTGTACAGTAAGTAATGATTTCACCAGTAAGTTACTGTCTTGTAGCAGTAAGTATGTGTTTCCCAGTAAGTACTGCCTTTGTTAGCAGTAAGTAATGTATTTAACAGTAAGTACTGTATTTGTAACA
Source organism: Hymenochirus boettgeri (assembly GCA_019447015.1). Classification (NCBI taxonomy): domain Eukaryota; kingdom Metazoa; phylum Chordata; class Amphibia; order Anura; family Pipidae; genus Hymenochirus; species Hymenochirus boettgeri. The sequence continues at coordinate 8,321,006 of CM033477.1, read as the reverse complement.
GTAAGTAATGGATTTTACCCATAAGTACTGTCTTGTAGCAGTAGAGTAATGTATTGCACCAGTAAGTACTGTCTTGTAGCAGTAAGTTATGTATTTTGCCAGTAAATAACTGTCTTATAGCAAGTAATTATTGTATTAGACCAGTAAAGTACTGTCTTTGTAGCAGAAAGTAATGTATTGGTAAGTTATTGTATTTTACCATAAGTACTGTCTTGTAGCAGTAATATTGTATTAGACCAGTGAGTACTGTCTGTAGCAAAGTAATGCATTGCACCAGTAAGTACTGTTTGTAGCAGTAAGTAAGTGCTTTTACCAATAAGTACTGTCTTGTAGCAGTAAGTTATGTATTTTGCAGTAAATACTGTCTTGTAGCGTAATTATTGTATTAGACCAGTGAGTACTGTCTTGTAGCAGTAAGTAATGCATTGCACCAAGAAGTAATGGCTTGTAGCAGTAAGTAATGTCTTTTACCAATAAGTACTGTCTGTAGCGTAAGTAATGTTTTACCAATAAGTACTGTCTTGTGCAGTAAGTTATGTATTTTGCCAGTAAATACTGTTGTAGCAGTAATTATGTATTAGACAGTGAGTACTGTCTTGTAGCAGAAGTAATGCATTGCACCAGTAAGTACTGTCTGTGTAGCAGTAAGTAATGTCTTTACCAATAAGTACTGTCTTGTAGCAGTAAGTAATGTATTGCACCAGTAATACTGTCTTGTAGCAGTAAGTTATGTATTTTGCCAGTAAGTAAATGACTGTTTATGCAGTATTATTGTATTAGACCGTAAGTATGTCTTGTAGCAGAAAGTAATGTATTGGGTAAGTATGTATTTTACCAATAAGTACTGTCTTGTAGCAGTAATTATTGTATTAGACCAGTGATACTGTCTGTAGCAGTAAGTAATGCATTCACCAGTATAGTACTGTCTTGTAGCAGTAAGTAAGTTCTTTTACAATAGTACGTTCTTGTAGCAGTAAGTTATGTATTTTGCCAGTAAATACTGTCTTGTAGCAGTAATTATTGTTTAGACCAGTGAGTACTGTCTTGTAGCAGTAAGTAATGCATTGCACCAGTAAGGTACTGTCTTTGTAGCAGTGAAGTAATGTCTTTTACCAATAAAGTACTGTCTTGTAGCAGTAAGTATTTTGTGTACCAATAATACTGTCTTGTAGCAGTAATTATGTCTTTTGTGCCAGTAAATACTGTCTTGTAGCAGTAATTATTGTATTAGACCAGTAAATACTGTCTTGTAGCAGTAATTATTGTATTAGACCAGTAAGTACTGTCTTGTAGCAGAAAGTAATGTATTGGTAAGTTATGTATTTTGCCAGTAAGTACTGTTGTGTTGCAGTAAGTAATGTATCAGTAAGTAATATCTTGTACCAATAAGTAATGTTCAATTAACACTAACATTGCTTTAATACTTTGCCCAAAGCCTGTAGGTGAAGTGAGAGGAACATGTTAACTGTAGCCCTAGTTTTCTGTGTGTTCAGTATACATAGAGGTGCTTGATGAATCTTGTGTTACTTTTACTTTAATCCATAACTAATATAACGTGTATTGTACACCATAGTGACATTGTGAAAAGGGAACAAAACCAACTCAAATCAATTGTCTAAAGGTTCGTACACACGTGCGATTGTGGATGCCGACCCGCGACGCACGATGTGTACGACGGTTGTTTCGCCTGATAATCGGCCCATGGATGGGCACTTTATGAGTCGAAATGGCCGTTCGCTCGGAGATCATTGCCCGATCTCCTGGGCCGATAAAGTACCCCACACGGGCGGATTGTCAGCCAAAACGGCCCATTCGTACACATTGTGTGTCGCGGGTTGGCACCCGGGTACAAACCTTTAGGATTGATTGTTCTAGAAGACAATTATCTTATGTCTGTACCAAGTGAAACATTTATTACAGAAGCTAACAGTTCAATTTGCTGTGAAATCATTTCCATCAGGAATCATGTGGGTATCTTAGGAAAATATTTTCCTCCCTGGCACGTTCTGTGCAGGAACACTGAATGAGTCATGTCTCTCCATGAATGGGAGAGGGGGGGGGGCATTTCCTGCCATGATCCATCCTGCAGTCACTGTGGCACACAGGATTTATTATTATTTCTCTGTCCTGTTTTCATAGCATGTAAAGCCATAATAACTATGTACAGCTTTGACCTTGGACCTGCAAAGACAAAACTTCTCTTTAAAATCATCTGCAAAAATTAAAAAAGGGGAAATAAACGCGTTTTTTTATTAATGGGTAGAGCAATGCTTACCCTGCCTCCCTTTCCTGCTGGTACCACTTTGCTCAGTGCCCTGTAATGATATGTTCATAGACAGTTTCCAGACCCTACATGTAAAAATAACAGGATCCCATGTGACATGTGACATCACCCACAAGTGGCTGTTCTTGAAGAATGTTGACGGCTTTGGAGGGAAATGAGCAAAGTGGTAACAGCAAAAATGGGAGAGTAGGGTAAGTATTGCTGGCCCCATTTAGTTTCCCTTTAATCACATAATGTAATTAACAATTGCTAAACCGATCAGAAATTAACGATTTAAAGATGCGATATTGCTGAAAAGCGATATGGCGCCTTTATGAATATGGCCCTAAGTCACCAAATGAGGGTGCTGTAATCCGTTCTGAAGGACAGGAAATGTGTCACCGCACAGCATTGTGGGGGTGCTAAATGTGAACTATACATCTGTTTATGTAAAGTTTCTTGTGTTTTAGATACAAAAGGAGGTTCCAGCCACTGGAAGAGATTTCCAAATGATAATAGTAAGTTGGACTCTCGTAGTTTAAACCTACAACTGTAACCAAATGACAACCTACACACAACATGTGATGATAAACTCAACATGCTACTTGCACACAACAATATCAGATCATGTAGTTCTAATGACTATAGAAGAAGGGAATGGGTTAATATAAAATACCAGAATCCCAGGTGGCACTTGCAAATCAGTTGCTCAGATTCTGCATGTTTAATTAATAAATGGAGAAAGGGCTATTTTAACCATTATGCAAAACCCTTCTGATTGGTGGACATATCTCCATAGACTACAAGAACACTGCCCACTATAGGAGGAGTGAAATCAATGGCTACACCCATAAGAAACACAAAAATGAAAATAACTTGACAACTGTTCCATAAAAATAATGAAAGTATATGGCAAAAGTACACAGGATAGCGCTCTCTGCAAATTTACTTTAAGTCATTGTGGCACTGTACATTCCCTTTAAAGAGGAACCGTGGTCTCAATACAAGTGCCCCCTATTATAAAGGCTTAATCCATCACTTGTTATTGCCTCTTATAGTAAATAAGGTATTAGATTTAAAGGGAAACACAAGTGAAAAATGGTAACTCCATGTAAGAGATGGCAGTAATCCCCCATCCAAGACTGCAACCTCAACCTTACCAAAACTTAATATTTTTCATGATCTCATCATTGTTCCTGTGGCACAGGGAGGGTATAGAAATGCGGTCACTATACGTTCTGCTGCACCTTTGGCATTGATTCTGCCATAGAAGGGCTTGGCCTGTGCTTGCCCATGATATACTATGCAGGTGCTGGATTGCTGCTTTCTTACTCCCAGTAGTAAATGTTTTGGGTTAAGTTTCCCTTTAACAGCTATTTACGTGTATTGGTTGCCAGGGTCAAGGGACCCCAATAACTACAATACCTTTACCTACTAGTATTTAATTAGAAATGAGATAGGAGATTGGGAAATATCTGACACTATTCTGTGTACATGACACATAATCAATGTTAGATTTGTGGGTGAAGCTTTATTTTCCCCTTCTCTGTTGCTTTAAAGGAAGATCCTGAATTAGAGAAGATGAGCTGCTGGCGGGTAAGTCTATTAGACCTTTAACACTGGTGGAATGTTATTTAGAATTCCTTCCATTCTACTCCCATTCATTCCTGGTGGTAGAAAAACAGGTGGATATGAAAGAATAAGATTGTAAAGGTCAAGGAATGTAAACTTGACAATCACAACTATATGTTCCTGATTTCAGACACAATGACATAGTAAAGGAACAATGTTACATCACCACCCGGTCATTACAACTTCCCTACATGGATCTAGAGGGTGATACTTAAGCTGGGTACACAAAAAAGATTTTTTCAGATCCTGTCTGTCATCTTTCAAAGATCTGCATACACACAGTACGAGAGCTCCTCCTATGTACAGCATACACACCGCATAGGGAGAATGCTCAGGACTCTGTGTTTCTTCGGCTGTGGTAAACTCCCTATAGGGAGTTTGTCTTTTCTGAACGACGGACACACACTCGTTCGGAAAAGCAAGGTACACACAGTATCGGTACTGTGTGTACCTAGCTTTAGACAGAACCCATACTGAACACTAAACTGCAAAAAAGAGATATATCAGTTCTCATCCCCTATAATGTGAGATATATCAGTTCTCATCCCCTATAATGTGAGATGATCAGTTCTCACATCAATGTGAGAAGATCAGTCTCATCCCCTATAATGTGAGATATATCAGTTCTCATCCCATGTGAGATAGATCAGTTCTCATCCCCTATAATGTGAGATATATCAGTTCTCATCAATGTGAGATAAATCAGTTCTCATCCCCTATAATGTGAGATATATCAAGTTCTCATCAATGTGAGATAGATCAGTTTTCTCACCCCTATAATGTAGATAGATCAGTTCTCCTCATCCCTATAATGTGAGATATCAGTTTCTCATCCCTATAATGTGAGATAGATCAGTTCTCATTCCCATAAATGTGAGATATATCAGTTTCTCATCCCCTAATGTGAGATATCAGTTCTCTCCCCTATATGTGAGATATATCAGTTCTCATTCCCTATAATGTGAGATAATCATTCTCATCCCTATATGTGAGATATATCAGTTCTCATTCCCTATATGTGAGATGATATCAGTTCTCATCCCCTATAATGTGAGATAATCAGTTCTCATCCCCTATAATGTGAGATAGATCAGTTCTCATCAAATGTGAGATAATCAGTTCTCATCCCTATTGTGAATATATATCAGTTCTCATCCCTATAATGTGAGATATATATCGTTCTCATCCCCTATAATGTGAGATATATCAGTTCTCATCCCCTATATGTGAGATATATCAGTTCTCATCCCCTATAATGTGAGATAAATCAGTTTCTCATCCCCTATATGTGAGATAGAATCAGTTCTCATCAATGTGAGATAGATCAGTTCTCATCCCCTATAATGTGAGATAATCAGTTCTCATTCCCTATAATGTGAGATATCAGTTCTCATCCTATAATGTGAGATAGACATGTTCTCATCCCTATAAGTGAGATAATCAGTTCTCATTCCCTATATGTGAGATGATCAGTTCTCATCCCCTATAATGTAGATATATCAGTTCTCATTCCCTATAATGTGAGATATATCAGTTCTCATCCTATAATGTGAGATATATCAGTTCTCATCCCCTATAATGTAGATATATCAGTTCTCATCCCTATAATGTGAGATATATCAGTTCTCATCCCCATAATGTAGAATAATCAGTTCTCATCCCTATAATGTGAGATATATCAGTTCTCATCCCCTATATGTGATATATATCAGTTCTCATCCCCTATAATGTGAGATATATCATTTTCTCATCCCCTATAATGTGAGATATATCAGTTTCTCATCCCCTATAATGTGAGATAGATCATTCTCATCCCCTATATGTGAGATATATCAGTTCTCATTCCTATAATGTGAGATATATCAGTTCTCATTCCCTATAATGTGAGATATATCGTTTCTCAATTCCCTATAATGTGAGATATATCAGTTCTCATCCCCTATAATGTAAGATATATCAGTTCTCATTCCCTATAATGTGAGATATATCTTCATCCCTATATGTGAGATATATCAGTTCTCATCCCCTATAATGTGGAGATATATCAGTTCTCATCATTCCCTATAATGTGAGATATATCAGTTCTCATCCCCTATAATGTAGATATATTCAGTTCTCATTCCCTATAATGTGAGAATATCATTCTCATCTCCCTATATGTGAGATATATCCGTTTCTCATCCCTATAATGTGAGATATATCAGTTCTCATCCCTATAAGTGAGAATAATCAGTTCTCATCCTATAATGTAAGATATTATCAGTTCTCATTCCCATAATGTGAGATATATCAGTTCTCATTCCCTATAATGTGAGATATATCAGTTCTCATTCCCTATAATGTGAGATAGACCAGTTTCCATCAGGTGAGATAGATCAGTTCTCATCCCCTATAATGTGAGATATATCATTTTTCTCATCCCCTATAATGTGAATATATCAGTTCTCATTCCCTATATGTGAGATTGATCAGTTCTCATTCCCTATAATGTGAGATATATATCAGTTCTCATCCCCTATAATGTGATCTATATCAGTTCTCATCCCCTATAATGTGAGATATATCAGTTCTCATCCCCTATAATGTGAGATATATCAGTTCTCATTCCCTATAATGTGAGATAGATCTTTCTCATCCCTATATTTGAGATATACAGTTTCCATCCCCTATAATGGTGTGAGATATCCAGTTCTCATCCCCTATATGTGAGATAATCAGTTCTCATGCCCTATATAATTTGACGCTTATCAGTTCTCATCCCTATAATGTGAGTATATCAGTTCTCATCCCCTTAATGTGAGATATATCAGTTCTTCATCCCTATAATGTGAGATAGATCAGTTCTCATTCCCTATAATGTGAGATATATCAGTTCTCATCCCCTATAATGTAGATATATCAGTTCTCATCCCCTATAATGTGAGATAGATCATTCTCATGCCCTATAATGTGAGCTATATCAGTTCTCATCCCTATAATGTGAGCTATATCAGTTCTCATCCCCTATAATGTGAGATATATCAGTTTCTCATTCCCTATAATGTGAGATAGATCAGTTCTCATTCCCTATAATGTGAGATATATCAGTTCTCATTCCCTATAATGTGAGATATATCAGTTCTCATTCCCTATAATGTGAGATTTATTAAGTTTCTCTCACCTAAATGTAAGTATATAATTTCTCACCCCTATAATGTAGATATATCATGTTCTCATTCCCTATAATGTGAGATATATCAGTTCTCATCCCCTATAATGTGAGATATATCAGTTCTCATCCCTATAATGTGAGATATATCATTTCTCATCCCTATAAGTGAGATTATCAGTTCTCACCCCTATAATGTGAAATATATCAGTTCTCATCCCCTATAATGTGAGATATATCAGTTCTCTCCCCTAAATGTGAGATATATCAGTTCTCAATCCCCTATAATGTGAGATATATCAGTTCTCATCCCCTATAATGTGAGATAATCAGTTCTCAATGCCCTATATGTGAGTATAATCAGTTTCATCCCTATAATGTGATAATATCATTCTCATCCCCTATGTGAGATAATATCATTTCCATCCCCCTAATGTGAATATATCAGTTCTCATTCCCTATATGTGAGATAATCAGTTCTCATTTCCTATAATTAGATATATCAGTTCTCATTCCCTATAATGTGAGATATATATTAGTTCTCATCCCCTATAATGTAAGATATATCAGTTCTCAACCCCTATAATGTGAGATAGATCAGTTCTCATCAATGTGAGATAGATCAGTTCTCATCCCCTATAATGTGAGATATATCAGTTCTCATCCCCTATAATGTGAGATAGACCAGTTCTCATCAATGTGAGATAGATCAGTTCTCATCCCCTATAATGTGAGATATATCAGTTCTCATCCCCTATAATGTGAGATATATCAGTTCTCATTCCCTATAATGTGAGATAGATCAGTTCTCTCATCCCTATAATGTGAGATATACAGTTTCTCATTCCCTATATGTGAGATATATCATTTCTCTTCCCTATAATGTGAGTATATCAGTTTCGTCTCATCCTCATCCCCTATAATGTGAGATATCTCAGTTCTCATCCCCTATATGTGAGATAAATCAGTTCTCATCCCTATAATGTGAGTATATCAGTTCTCATCCTATAGTGAGTTACATTCTCATCCCTATATGTGAGATATATCAGTTCTCATCCCCTATAATGTGAGATAATCAGTTCTCATTCCCTATAATGTGAGATATTCAGTTCTCATCCCCTATAATGTGAGATATATCAGTTCTCATCCCCTATAATGTGAGATGATCAGTTCTCATCCCTAAATGTGATATATCAGTTCTCATCCCTATAATGTGAGATATATCAGTTCTCATCCCCTAAATGTGAGATATTAGTTTCTCATCCCTATAATGTAGATATATCAGTTCTCATTCCCTATAATGTGAGATATATCAGTTCTCATTCCTATAATGTGAGATATTCAGTTCTCATCTCCCATAATGTGAGATATATATTAGTTCTCATCCCCTATAATGTGTAGATATATCTGTTCTCACCCATATAATGTGAGATATATCAGTTCTCATCCCCTATAATGTGAGTATATCAGTTCTCATCCCTATAATGTGAGATATATCAGTTCTCATTCCCATAATGTGAGATAATCGTTCTCATCCCCTATAATGTGAGATAAATCAGTTCTCACCCCTATATGTGAGATATATCAGTTCTCATCCCCTATAATGTGAGATATCTCAGTTTCTCTCCCTATAATGTGAGATATATCAGTTCTCATCCCCTATAATGTGAGATATTCAGTTCTCACCCTATATGAGATAATCAGTTCTCATCCCTATAATGTGAGTATATCAGTTCCATGCCTATATGTGAGCTATACAGTTCTCATCCCCATAATGTGAGATATATCAGTTTCATCCCCATAATGTGAGATATATCAGTTCTCATCCCTATAATGTAGATATACAGTTCTCATTCCTATAATGTAGATATATCAGTTCTCATCCTATATGTGAGATATATAAGTTTCATCCCCTATAATGTAAGATATATCAGTTCTCATTCCACCCTATAATGTGAGATATATCAGTTCTCATCCCCTTAATGTGAGTATATCAGTTCTCATCCCCTATAATGTGAGATATATCAGTTCTCATCCCTATAATGTGAGATATATAGTTCTCATCTCCCTATAATGTGAGATATATCAGTTCTCATCCCCTATAATGTGAGATATATCAGTTCTCATCCCCTATAATGTGAGATATATCAGTTCTCATTCCCTATAATGTGAGATATATCAGTTCTCATCCCCTATAATGTGAGATATATCAGTTCTCATCCCCTATAATGTGAGATATATCAGTTCTCAATCCCTATAATGTGAGATATATCAGTTCTCATCCCCTATAATGTGAGTATTCAGTTTCTCATCCTATAATGTGAGATATATCAGTTCTCATCCCTATATGTAAGATATATCAGTTTCTCATTCCCTTAATGTGAGATATATCAGTTCTCATCCCCTATAATGTGAGATATATCATTTCTCATTCCCTATAATATGTGAGATATATCAGTTCTCATACCATCCCTATAATGTGAGATATATCAGTTTTTTTTGTTTTTCTTCTGCCCTATAATGTAAGATATATCAGTTCTCATTCCCTATAATGTGAGATATATCAGTTCTCATTCCCTATAATGTGAGATATATCATTTCTCATCCCCTATAATGTGAGATATATCCGTTCTCATCCCCTATAATGTGAGATATATCAGTTCTCATCCCCTATAATGTGATATTTGTTGGTGGAGATACAGTTTACCAGTAAATCTCTAGGTCCTCACTCCTGGGTTTACCTTTATTGTCTAGAACTGAGCGGATGAAAGTTGTGATCGCTGGACCACCTTGCCCTGCCCCCACCTCAATCTCGGACCTATTCAATAGGAATATGTGATTAGTGATTACAAGTTCTCAAAATTGAAGGTAAATCCAGGGGTAAGAACCTAAGACCCTGTTTGTACCCTGGGTACTATTCATGGGTGGAGGGTAGATTTGCAAGCAGTTGTAGGATATTTGGGCTCATACATCGACTTTGCCTTGACTCTCTCTTTCAGAGATACGCCATATGGATCGTTTTCATTGCAATCCTGATTTTCATTATTGTGCTCAGCGTGTCCTTGCATTATCGGAACCAAGTGGACCAGAGATTTTTACCAATTTACAATACTACTAACGCGAGCACCGCCAAAATCAGCCAAACATCTGTCACAGTGTTACCGGAAAACTTCACCGTCACTACAGAAAATGTGACCGAATTTACAACAAATTTTACCTTTACCACAGAAAATGCGACAGAAATTTCAACAAATTTTTCCTTTTGTTGAAATTTCTGTCGCATTTTCTGTGGTAAAGGAAAAATTTGTTGAAATTTCTGTCGCATTTTCTGTGGTAAAGGAAAAATTTGTTGAAATTTCTGTCGCATTTTCTGTGGTAAAGGAAAAATTTGTTGAAATTTCTGTCGCATTTTCTGTGGTAAAGGTAAAATTTGTTGTAAATTCGGTCACATTTTCTGTAGTGACGGTGAAGTTTTCCGGTAACACTGTGACAGATGTTTGGCTGATTTTGGCAGTGCTCGCGTTAGTAGTATTGTAAATTGGTAAAAATCTCTGGTCCACTTGGTTCCGATAATGCAAGGACACGCTGAGCACAATAATGAAAATCAGGATTGCAATGAAAACGATCCATATGGCGTATCTCTGAAGAGGAGAGTCAAGGCAAAGTCGATGTATGAGCCCAAATATCCTACAACTGCTTGCAAATCTACCCTCCACCCATGAATATACCCAGGGTACAAACAGGGTCTTAGGTTCTTACCCCTGGATTTACCTTCAATTTTGGAACTTGTAATCACTAATCACATATTCCTATTGAATAGGTCCGAGATTGAGGTGGGGGCAGGGCAAGGTGGTCCAGCGATCACAACTTTCATCCGCTCAGTTCTAGACAATAAAGGTAAACCCAGGAGTGAGGACCTAGAGATTTACTGGTAAACTGTATCTCCACCAACAATATCACATATAGGGGATGAGAACTGATATATCTCACCATTATAGGGGATGAGAACGGATATATCTCACATTAAGGGGATGAGAAATGATATATCTCACATTATAGGGAATGAGAACTGATATATCTCACATTATAGGGAATGAGAACTGATATATCTTACATTATAGGGAATGAGAACTGATATATCTCACATATAGGGATGAGAACTGATATATCTCACATTATAGGGAATGAGAACTGATATATCTCACATTATAGGGGATGAGAACTGATATATCTCACATTATAGGGAATGAGAACTGATATATCTCACATTATAGGGAATGAGAACTGATATATCTCACATTATAGGGAATGAGAACTGATATATCTTACATTATAGGGATGAGAACTGATATATCTCACATTATAGGGATTGAGAACTGATATATCTCACATTATAGGGATGAGAACGATATATCACATATAGGGATGAGAACTGTATATCTCACATTATAGGGGATGAGAACTGATATATCTCACATTATAGGGGATGAGAACTGATATATCTCACATTATAGGGGATGAGAACTGATATATCTCACATTATAGGGGATGAGAACTGATATATCTCACATATAGGGATGAGATATATCTACATATAGGGAATGAGAACTGATATATCTTACATTATAGGGGATGAGAACTGATATATCTCACATTATAGGGATGAGAACTGATATATCTCACATTATAGGGAATGAGAACTGATATATCTCACATTATAGGGAATGAGAACTGATATATCTCACATTATAGGGGATGAGAACTGATCTATCTCACATTATAGGGGATGAGAACTGATATATCTCACATTATAGGGGATGAGAACTGATATATCTCACATTATAGGGGATGAGAACTGATATATCTCACATATAGGGGATGAGAACTGATATATCTCACATTATAGGGATGAGAACTGATATTCTACATTATGGGATGAGAACTGATATATCTCACATTATAGGGATGAGAACTGATATATCTACATTATAGGGGATGAGAACTGATATATCTCACATTATAGGATGAGAATGATATATCTCACATTATAGGGAATGAGAACTGATATATCTGACATTATAGGGCATGAGAACTGATCCATCTCACATTATAGGGAATGAGAACTGATCTATCTCACATTATAGGGAATGAGAACTGATCTATCTCACATTATAGGGCATGAGAACTGATCCATCTCACATTATAGGGAATGAGAACTGATCTATCTCACATTATAGGGGATGAGAACTGATCTATCTCACATTGATGAGAACTGATCTATCTCACATTATAGGGGATGAGAACTGATTTATCTCACATTATAGGGGATGAGAACTGATATATCTCACATATAGGGAATGAGAACTGATATATCTCACATTATAGGGATGAGAACGATATATATCTCACATTATAGGGAATGAGAACTGATATATATCTCACATATAGGGGATGAGAACTGATCTATCTCACATTGATGAGAACTGATCTATCTCACATTATAGGGGATGAGAACTGATTATCTCACATTATAGGGGATGAGAACTGATATCATCTCACATATAGGGAATGAGAACTGATATATCTCACATATAGGGATGAGAATGATTTATCTCACATTATAGGGAATGAGAACTGATATATCTCACATATAGGGAGAGAACTGATCCATCTCACAATTAGGGGATGAGAAATGATATATCTCACATTATGGGAATGAGAACTGATCTATCTCACATTATAGGGCATGAGAACTGATCATCTCACATATAGGGATGAAACTGATCTATCTACATTATAGGGGATGAGAACTGATCTATCTCACATTGATGAGAACTGATATATCTCACATTATAGGGGATGAGAACTGATTTATCTCACATTGATGAGAACTGATATATCTCACATTATAGGGGATGAGAACTGATCTATCTCACATTGATGAGAACTGATATATCTCACATTATAGGGGATGAGAACTGATCTATCTCACATTGATGAGAACTGATCTATCTCACATTATAGGGGATGAGAACTGATATATCTCACATTATAGGGGATGAGAACTGATCTATCTCACATTATAGGGGATGAGAACTGATATATCTCTTTTTTGCAGTTCAGTGTTCAGTATGGGTTCCGTCTAAAGCTAGGTACACACAGTACGATACTGTGTGTAACTTGCTTTTCCGAACGAGTGTGTGTCCGTCGTTCAGAAAAGACTGAAACTCCCTATAGGAGTTACCACAGCGAAGAAACACAGAGTCCTGAGCATTCTCCCTATGCGGTGTGTATGGTGCATAGGAGGAGCTTGTACTGTGTGTATGCAGATCTTTGAAAGATGACAGACAGGATCTGAAAAAATCTTTTTTGTGTACCCAGCTTAAGTATCACCCTCTAAATCCATGTAGGGAAGTTGTAATGACCGCGGTGGTGGTGATGTAACATTGTTCCTTTACTATGTCATTGTGTCTGAAATCAGGAACATATAGTTGTGATTGTCAAGTTTACATTCCTTGACCTTTACAATCTTATTCTTTCATATCCACCTGTTTTTCTACCACCAGGAATGAATGGAGTGAAATGGAAGGAATTCTAAATAACATTCCACCCAGTGTTAAAGGTCTAATAGACTTACCCGCCAGCAGCTCATCTTCTCTAATTCAGGATCTTCCTTTAAAGCAACAGAGAAGGGGAAAATAAAGCTTCACCACAAATCTAACATTGATTATGTGTCATGTACACAGAATAGTGTCAGATATTTCCCAATCTCCTATCTCATTTCTAATTAAATACTAGTAGGTAAAGGTATTGTAGTTATTGGGGTCCCTTGACCCTGGCAACCAATACACGTAAATAGCTGTTAAAGGGAAACTTAACCCAAAACATTTACTACGGGAGTAAAAAGCAGCAATCCAGCACTGCATAGTATATCATGGGCAAGCACAGGCCAAGCCCTTCTATGGCGAAATCAATGCCAAAGGTGCAGCAGAACGTATAGTGACCGCATTTCTATACCCTCCCTGTGCCACAGGAACAATGATGAGATCATGAAAATATTACGTTTTGGTAAGGTTGAGGTAGCAGTCTTGGATGGGGGATTACTGCCATCTCTTACATGGAGTACCATTTTTCACTTGTGTTTCCCTTTAAATCTAATACCTTATTATATAGAGGCAAAACAAGTGATGGATTAAGCCTTTATAATAGGGGGCACTTGTATTGAGACCACGGTTCCCTTTAAAGGGAATGTAAGCAGTGCCACAATGACTTAAAGTAAATTTGCAGAGAGCGCTATCCTGTGTACTTTTGCCATATACTTTCATTATTTTTTTGGAACAGTTGTCAAGTTATTTTCATTTTGTGTTTCTTATGGGTGTGGCCATTGATTTCACTCCTCCTATAGTGGGCAGTGTGCTTGTAGTCTATGGAGATATGTCCACCAATCAGAAGGGTTTTGCATAATGGTTAAAATAGCCCTTTCTCCATTTATTAATTAAACATGCAGAATCTGAGCTACTGATTTGCAAGTGCCACCTGGGATTCTGGGATTTTACATTAACCCATTCCCTATAGTCATTAGAACTACATGATCTGATATTGTTGTGTGCAAGTAGCATGTTGAGTTTATCATCACATGTTGTGTGTAGGTTGTCATTTGGTTACAGTTGTAGGTTTAAACTACGAGAGTCCAACTTACTATTATCATTTGGAAATCTCTTCCAGTGGCTGGAACCTCCTTTTGTATCTAAAACACAAGAAACTTTACATAAACAGATGTATAGTTCACATTAGCACCCCCACAATGCGTGCGGTGACAATTTCCTGTCCTTCAGAACGGATTACAGCACCCTCATTTGGTGACTTAGGGCCATATTCATAAAGGCGCCATATCGCTTTTCAGCAATATCGCATCTTAAATCGTTAATTTCTGATCGGTTTAGCAATTGTTAATTACATTATGTGATTAAAGGGAAACTAAATGGGGCCAGCAATACTTACCCTACTCTCCCATTTTTGCTGTTACCACTTTGCTCATTTCCCTCCAAAGCCGTCAACATTCTTCAAGAACAGCCACTTGTGGGTGATGTCACATGTCACATGGGATCCTGTTCTTTTACATGTAGGGTCTGGAAACTGTCCTATGAACACATATTACAGGGCACTGAGCAAAGTGGTACCGCAGGAAGGGAGGCAGGGTAAGCATTGCTCTACCCATTATAAAAAAACGCGTTTATTTCCCCTTTTTAATTTTTGCAGATGATTTTAAAGAGTTTGTCTTTGCAGGTCCAAGGTCAAAGCTGTACATAGTTATTATGGCTTTACATGCTATGAAAAAACAGGACAGAGAAATAATAATAAACCTGTGTGCCACAGTGATGCAGGATGGATCATGGCAGGAAATGCCCCCCCCCCCCTCTCCCATTCATGGAGAGACATGACTCATTCAGTGTTCCTGCACAGAACGTGCCAGGGAGGAAAATATTTTCCTAAGATACCCACATGATTCCTGATGGAAATGATTTCACAGCAATTGAACTGTTAGCTTCTGTAATAAATGTTTCACTTGGTACAGACATAAGGAGTGTCTTCTAGAACAATCAATCCTAAAGGTTTGTACCCGGGTGCCAACCCGCGACACACATTGTACGAATGGGCCGTTTCGGCTGACAATCCGCCCGTGTGGGGTACTTTATCGGCCCAGGAGATCGGGCAATGATCTCCGAGCGAACGGCCATTTCGACTCATAAAGTGCCCATCCATGGGCCGATTATCAGCGAAACAACCGTCGTACAATCGTGTGTGGCGGGTCGGCATCCACAATCGCACGTGGTGTAACCTTTAGACAATTGATTTGAGTTGGTTTTGTTCCCTTTTCACAATGTCACTATGGTGTACATACACGTTATCTTAGTTATGGATTAAAGGAAAGTAACACAAGATTCATCAAGCACCTCTATGTATACTGAACACACAGAAAACTAGGCTACAGTTAACTGTTCCTCTCACTTCACCTACAGGCTTTGGGCAAAGTATTAAAGCAATGTTAGTGTTAATTGAACATTACTTATTGGTACAAGATATTACTTTACTGATACATTACTTACTGCTACACAAACAGTACTTACTGGCAAATACATACTTACCAATACATTACTTTCTGCTACAAGACAGTACTTACTGGTCTAATACAATAATTACTGCTACAAGACAGTATTTACTGGTCTAATACAATAATTACTGCTACAAGACAGTATTTACTGGCAAAATACATAACTTACTGCTACAAGACAGTACTTATTGGTAAAAGACATTACTTACTGCTACAAGACAGTACTTATGGTAAAAGACATTACTTCTGCTACAAGACAGTACTTCTGGTGCAATGCATTACTACTGCTACAAGACAGTACTCATGGTCTAATACAATAATTACTGCTACAAGACAGTATTTACTGGCAAAATACATAACTTACTGCTACAAGACAGTACTTATTGGTAAAAGACATTACTTACTGCTACAAGACAGTACTTACTGGTGCAATGCATTACTTACTGCTACAAGACAGTACTCACTGGTCTAATACAATAATTACTGCTACAAGACAGTACTTATTGGTAAAATACATAACTTACCAATACATTACTTTCTGCTACAAGACAGTACTTACTGGTCTAATACAATAATTACTGCTATTAAGACAGTATTTACTGGCAAATACATACTTACGCTCAAGACGTACTTACTGGTGCAATACATTACTTACTGCTACAAGACAGTACTTATTGGTAAAAGACATTACTTACTGCTACAAGACAGTACTTACTGGTGCAATGCATTACTACTGCTACAAGACAGTACTCACTGGTCTAATACAATAATTACTGCTACAAGACAGTATTTACTGCAAAATACAAACTTACTGCTACAAGACAGTACTTATTGGTAAAGACATTACTTACTGCTACAAGACAGTACTTATTGGTAAAAGACATTACTTACTGCTACAAGACAGTACTTACTGGTGCAATGCATTACTTACTGCTACAAGACAGTACTCACTGGTCTAATACAATAATTACTGCTACAAGACAGTATTTACTGGCAAAATACATAACTTACTGCTACAAGACAGTACTTATTGGTAAAAGACATTACTTACTGCTACAAGACAGTACTTACTGGTGCAATGCATTACTTACTGCTACAAGACAGTACTCACTGGTCTAATACAATAATTACTGCTACAAGACAGTACTTATTGGTAAAATACATAACTTACCAATACATTACTTTCTGCTACAAGACAGTACTTACTGGTCTAATACAATAATTACTGCTATAAGACAGTATTTACTGGCAAAATACATAACTTACTGCTACAAGACAGTACTTACTGGTGCAATACATTACTTACTGCTACAAGACAGTACTTATTGGTAAAATACATTACTTACTGTTACAAGACAGTACTTACTGGTGAAATACATTACTTACTGCTACAAGGCAGTACTTACTGGTGAAACACATTACTTACTGCTACAAGACAGTACTTACTGGTGAAATACATTACTTACTGTTACAAGACAGTACTTACTGGTGCAATACATTACTTACTGCTACAAGACAGTACTTACTGGTGCAATGCATTACTTACTGTTACAAGACAGTACTTACTGGTGCAATACATTACTTACTGCTACAAGACAGTACTTACTGGTGCAATGCATTACTTACTGTTACAAGACAGTACTTACTGGTGCAATACATTACTTACTGCTACAAGACAGTACTTATTGTAAAATACATTACTTACTGTTACAAGACAGTACTTACTGGTGAAATACATTACTTACTGCTACAAGGCAGTACTTACTGGTGAACACATTACTTACTGCTACAGACAGTAAGTACTGACGTGAAATACATTACTTACTGTTACAAGACAGTACTTACTGAGTGCAATGCATTACTTACTGCTACAAGACAGTACTTACTGGTGCAATGCTTACTACTTGTTACAAGACAGTACTTACTGGTGCAATACATTACTTACTGCTACAAGACAGTACTTACTGGTGCAATGCATTACTTACTGCTACAAGACAGTACTTAACTGGTGCAATGCATTACTTACTGTTACAAGACAGTACTTACTGGTGCAATACATACTTACTGCTACAAGACAGTACTTACTGGTGCATGATTACTTACTGTTACAAGAAGTACTTACTGGTGCATACATTACTTACTGCTACAAGACAGTACTTACTGGTGCAATGCATTACTTACTGCTACAAGACAGTACTTACTGGTGCAATGCATTACTTACTGTTACAAGACAGTACTTACTGGTGCAATACATTACTTACTGCTACAAGACAGTACTTACTGGTGCAATACATTACTACTGCAAGACAGTACTACTGGCAAAATACATAACTTACTGCTACAAGACAGTACTTATTGGTAAAAGACATAACTTACCAATACATTACTTTCTGCTACAAGACAGTACTTACTGGTGCAATACATTACTTTCTGCTACAAGACAGAACTAACTGGTGCAATACATTACTCACTGCTACAAGACAGTACTTACTGGTAAAAAACATTTTTGTTTTCTGTTAAAAAACTTACTGCTACAAACAGTACTATACTGGTAAACAAACTTTTTTTTTTTTTACTACTGCGACAAACAGTAATAACTGGTGAAAACATACTTACTGCTACAAGACAGTACTATAGTGCAATACATTACTTACATGCTACAAGACAGACTAACTGGTAAATACATTATTACTGCTACAAGCGTACTACCTGTGCAAAACATTACTTACTGCTACAAGACAGTGCTACTGGTGAGATTACATTACTTACTGCTACAAACATACTTACTCGTACAATACATTACTTACTGCTACATGACATTACTTACTGGTGCATACATACTTATGTTACAGACAGTACTTACTGGTGCAATACATTACTTACTGCTACAAGACAGTACTTACTGATGCAATACATTACTTACTGTTACAAGACAGTACTTACTGTTGCAATACATTACTTACTGCTACAAGGCTGTACTTACTAGTACAATACATTACTTACTGATACAAGGCTGTACTTACTAGTACAATACATTACTTACTGCTACAAGACAGTACTTACTGTTGCAATACATAACTTACTGTTACAAGACAGTACTTATTGATGCAATACATTACTTACTGCTACAAGACAGTACTTACTGGTACAACCCTCTTACTTTGATCAGCTTATAAAGAAAGGGAGAAAGAAAACAACATGAATATAGATTTTAAACAAACTTTGAAGAGCACTGGAAATGTTACTATAAAAACAAAAAAAATAAAAAATAAAAAGGTACAGTATACATATGTATAACACACTGTGCTATAGATATATCCAGTATAGATATTACACACTGTGCTATAGATATATCCAGTATAGATATGTATAACACACTGTGCTATAGATATATCCAGTATAGATATGTATAACACACTGTGCTATAGATATATCCAGTATAGATATGTATAATACACTGTGCTGTATATATATCCAGTATAGATATGTATAATACACTGTGCTGTAGATATATACAGTATAGATATGTATAACACACTGTGCTGTAGATATATACAGTATAGATATCATATGATATGTATAACACACTGTGCTGTAGATATATACAGTATAGATATGTATAACACACTGTGCTGTAGATATACTCAGTATAGATATGTATAACACACTGTGATGTAGATATATACAGTATAGATATGTATAACACACTGTGCTGTAGATATATACAGTACAGATATGTATAACACACTTGTGCTGTAGATATATACAGTATAGATATGTATAACACACTGTGCTGTAGATATATACAGTACAGATATGTATAAAACACTGTGCTGTAGATATATACAGTACAGATATGTATAACACACTGTGCTGTAGATATATACAGTATAGATATGTATAACACACTGTGCTGTAGATATATACAGTACAGATATGTATAACCACACTGTGCTGTAGATATATACAGTATAGATATGTATAACACACTGTGCTGTAGATATATACAGTATAGATATGTATAACACACATGTGCGTTAGATATTACAGTCTAGATATGATAACACACTGTGCTGTAGATATATACAGTACGATATGTATTATAACACACTGTGCTGTAGATATATACAGTATAGATATGTATAACACACTGTGCTATAGATATATACAGTATAGATATGTATAATACACTGTGCTGTAGATATACAGTATAGATATGTATAATACACTGTGCTGTAGATATATACAGTATAGATATGTATAACACACTGTGCTGTAGTATATACAGTATAGATATGTATAACACACTGTGCTATAGATATATACAGTATAGATATGTATAACACACTGTGCTGTAGATATATACAGTATAGTATGTATAATACACTGTGCTATAGATATATACAGTATAGATATGTATAACACACTGTGCTATAGATATATACAGTACAGATATGTATAAACACAACTGTGCTGTGAGATATACAGTACAGATATGTATAACACACTGTGCTGTAGATATATACAGTATAGATATGTATAACCACTGTGCTGTAGATATATTACAGTATAATATGTATAAACACACACACTGTGCTGTAGATATATACAGTATAGATAGTGTATAAACACTATTGCTGTAGTATATACAGTATAGATATGTATAATCACTGTGCTTAGATATATACAGTATAGATATGTATAAACACACTGTGCTGTAGATTATACAGTATAGATAGTAAATACACTGTGCTTAGATATACAGTATAGATATGTATAACACACTGTGCTATAGATATATACAGTATAGATATGTATAACACACTGTGCTGTAGATATATACAGTATAGATATGTATAACACACTGTGCTGTAGATATATACAGTATAGATATGTATAACACACTGTGCTGTAGATATATACAGTATAAGATATGTTATAATACATGTGCTATAGATAAACGTATATAGATATGTATAACACACCGTGCTGTAGATATATACAGTATAGATATGTATAACACACTGTGCTGTAGATATATACAGTATAGATATGTATAATACACTGTGCTGTAGATATATACAGTATAGATATGTATAACACACCGTGCTGTAGATATATACAGTATAGATAGTATACACACCGTGCTGTAGATATATACAGTATAGATATGTATAATACACTGTGCTATAGATATATACAGTATAGATATGTATAACACACTGTGCTGTAGATATATACAGTATAGATATGTATAACACACTGTGCTATAGATATATACAGTATAGATATGTATAACGCACTGTGCTGTAGATATATACAGTATAGATATGTATAACACACTGTGCGTGATATATACATTACAGATATGTATAAACACACTGTGCTGTAGATATATACGTATAGATATGTATAAACACACTGTGCTGTAGATATATACCAGTATAGATAGTATAACACAACTGTGCTGTAGATATATACAGTATAAGATATGTATAAACACTGGGCTGTAGATTATACAGTATAGATATGTATAACACACTGTGCTATAGATATAGACAGTACGAGATATGTATAACACACTGTGCTGTAGATATATAGACAGTATAGATATGTATAAACACACCTATGCTTATAGAATCTACAGTACAGATATGTATAACACACTGTGCTGTAGATATATATACAGTACAGGATATGTATAACACATGTGCTGTAGATATATACCGTATAGATATGTATTACACACTGTGCTTAGATAACTACAGTATAAATATGTATAACACACTGTGTAGATATATACAGTATAGATATGTATAACACACACCTGTGCTGTAGTATATACAGATGATATGTATAACACACTGTGCTGTAGATATATACAGTATAGATATGTATAAGTACACTGTTGCTGTAGATAATACAGATAGATATGTATAACACACTGTGTAGATATATACAGTATAGATATGTATAATACACTGTGCTATAGATATACTCAGTATAGATATGTATAACACACTGTGCTATAGATATATACAGTATAGATATGTATAACACACTATGCTATAGATATATACAGTATAGATATGTATAACACACTGGATGTAGATATATACAGTACAGATATGTATAACACACTGTGCTGTAGATATATACAGTATAGATATGTATAACACACTGTGCTGTAGATATATACAGTATAGATATGTATAACACACTGTGCTGTAGATATATACAGTATAGATATGTATAAACACTGTGCTGTAGATATATACAGTATAGATATGTATAACAACACACGGTGCATAGATATATACAGTACAGATGTATAACACACTGGCTGTAGATATATACAGTATAGATATGTATAACACACTGTGCTGTAGAATATTACAGTTAGATATGTATAATACACGTGCTATAGATATTACAGTAAGATATGTATAAACACCTGGGCTATAGATATATACAGTATAGATATGTATAACACACTGTGCTGTAGATATATACAGTACAGATATGTATAACACACTGTGCTGTAGATATACTCAGTATAGATTTGTATAATACACTGTGCTATAGATATATACAGTATAGATATGTATAAACACCACTGTGCTTAGTATAACAGTATAGATATGTAAACACACTGTGCTGTAGATATATACAGTATAGATATGTATAATACACTGTGCTGTAGATATATACAGTATAGATATGTATAACACACTGTGCTGTAGATATATACAGTATAGATATGTATAACACACTGTGCTGTAGATATATACAGATTATAATGTTATAACACACCGTGCTTGTAGAATCTCAGTATAGAATGTATAATCACGCTATAGATATACAGTATAGATATGTATAAAACACTGTGCTGTAGATATATACAGTATAGATATGTATAACACACTGTGCTATAGATATATACAGTATAGATATGTATAACACACTGTGCTATAGATATATACAGTATAGATATGTATAATACACCGTGCTGTAGATATATACAGTATAGATATGTATAACACACCGTGCTGTAGATATATAACAGTATTAGATATGTATAACAACACGTGCTGTAGATATATACAGTATAGATATGTATAATACACTGTGCTGTAGATATATACAGTATAGATATGTATAACACACCGTGCTGTAGATATACTCAGTATAGATATGTATAATACACTGTGCTGTATATATATATCCAGTATAGATATGTATAATACACTGTGCTGTAGATATACTCAGTATAGATATGTATAACACACTGTGATGTAGATATATACAGTATAGATATGTATAACACACTGTGCTGTAGATATATACAGTATAAATATGTATAACACACTGTGCTGTAGATATATACAGTACAGATATGTATAACACACTGTGCTGTAGATATATACAGTACAGATATGTATAACACCACTGTGCTGTAGATATATACAGTACAGATAGTATAACACACTGTGCTGTAGATATATTACAGTACAGATAGTATAACACACTGTGCTGTAGATATATACAGTACAGATATGTATAACACATGTGCTGTAGATATATACAGTACAGATATGTATAAACACACACCTGTGCTGTAGATATATACAGTAACAGATATGTATAACCAACACCACTGTGTGTAGATATATACAGTAAGATATGTATAACACACTGTGCTGTAGATATATACAGTATAGATATGTATAACACACTGTGCTGAGATCTATACAGTAAGATATGTATAAACAAACTGTGCTGTAGATATAACAGTAAGATTATGTATAACACACTGTGCTGAGATATATACAAGATATGTATAACAACACTGTGCTGTAGATATATACAGTACAGATATGATAACACACTGTGCTGTAGATATAACAGTACATAGATATGTTATAACACACTGTGCTGTAGATATATACAGTACAATATGATAACACACTGTGCTGTAGATATACAGTCAGATAGTATAAACACACGTGCTGTAGAATATATACGTAAGATATGTATAAACACACTGTGCTGTAGATATATCAGTACAGATATGTATAACACACTGTGCTGTAGATATATACAGTAAGATATGTATAACACACTGTGCTGTAGATATATACAGTATAGATATGTATAACAACTGTCTGTATGTATATATACAGTATAGATATTGTATAACACACTGTGCTGTAGATATATACAGTATAGATATGTATACACCACGTGAGTAGAATATACAGTATAGTATGTATAACACACTGTGCTGTAGATATATACAGTAAGAATATGTATAAACACGTGCGTATTAGTTTTAACTCAGTATAGATATGTTGATAACAACACCTGTGCATAGATATATACAGTATAGAATGTATAACACACTGTGCTGTAGATATATACAGTATAGATATGTATAAACACTATGTGTAGATATATACAGTATAGATATGTAATACACACCGTGCTATAGATATATACAGTATAGATAGTTATGATACACACTGTGCTTTAGATATATACCAGTATAAGATATGTTATAACCACTGTGCTTAGATATACTCAGTATAGAGATATCACACTGTTGCGTTATAGATATTATAAAGACAAATATGTATAACACACTGGTGCTGTAGATATATACAGTATAGATATGTTAAACACACTGTGCTGTAGATCATATACAGTATAGATATGTAAAACACACTGTGCTGTTAGATATATACAGTATAGATTGTATAACACACTGTGCGTAGATATATACTATAGATATGTATAACACACTGTGCTTAGATATATCAGTATAGATATTATCATACATGGTATAGATATACAGTATGATATGTATAACACACTGTGCTGATAGAATATACAGTAAGATATTGTTAACACACGTGCTCTAAGATATATACAGTAAGATATGTATAACACAACTGTGCTGTAGCATATAGACATTATAGATATGTATAACCAAACACTGTGCTATAGATATACTCAGTATAGATATGTATAATACCACTGGGGGACTATAGATATATACAGTTAGTATGTTATAACACACTGTGCATAGATATATACAGTATAGAATGATAAACCACTTGTGCTATAGATATATACAGTATAGATATTGTATGAACGCACTGTGCTATAGATATACTCAGTATAGTATGTAAAACACTGTGCTTAGATATATACGTAAGATATGTTAACACACTGTGCTTAGAATATTACAGTATAGTATGAAACACACTGTGCATAGATATATACAGTTATAGATATGTATAAACACTGTGCTGTAGATAATTACAGTATATATGTATAACACGTGCTGTAGAATATACAGTATAGTATGTATAACACACTGGTGTAGTAGATATATCAGATAGAATGTATAACACACTGTGCTGTAGATATATACAGTATAGATATGTATAACCACACTGGCGTAGATATATACAGTATGATATGTAAACACACTGTGCGGTAGATATATACAGTATAGATATGTATAATAACACTGTGTTGTAGATATATACAGTATAGATATGTATATAACACACTGTGCCGTTAGATATATTACAGTACAGTAGTATAACACACGTGCTGTAGATATATACAGTATAGATATGATAACACACTGTGCCGTTAGATATATACAGTTAAGATATGTATAAACCTTGCTATAGATATAAGTACAGAATTATAACACACTGTGCTGTAGATATATCAGTATAGATATGTTAATACACTGGTGCTATAGATATATACAGTATATAGATATGTAAACACACTGTGCTATAGAATATATCCAGTATAGATATGTATAACCCCACGTGCTATAGATATACAGTATAGATATGTATAACACACTGTGCTGTAGATATATACAGTATAGATATGTATAACACACTGTGCTGTAGATATATCCAGTATAGATATGTATAACACACTGTGCTATAGAGATACTCAGTATAGATATGTATAACACACTGTGCTATAAATATACTCAGTATAGATATGTATAATACACTGTGCTTAGATATTACGTAAAGATATGTATAAACACGTGCTATAGATATATACAGTATAGAATGTATGTAATACACTGTGCTGTAGAGATATCTACAGTATAAGATATGTATAATACACCTGGCTTAGAATATACAGTATAAGATATGTATAACACACTGTGCTGTAGAATATAGACAGTACAGATATGTATAATACAATGTGCTGTAGATATTACAGTATAGATATGTATAACACACTGTTGATATAGATATATACAGTATAGATATGTATAAACACTGTGCTGTAGAGTATATACAGTTATAGATATGTATAACACAATGTGATGTCAGATATATTACAGTATTATAGATATGTATAACACACCGTGCTGTGTGATAATACAGTATAGATTATGTAAACACACTGTGCTATAGATATATACAGGATAGATAGTATAACACACCGTGCGTAGATATATACAGTATAGATATGTATAACACACGTTGCTGTAGATAATACAGTACAGATATGTATAACACACTGTGCTGTAGAATATACAGTATAGATATATAACACACTGTGCAGTAGATAATACAGTAAGATATGTATAACCACTGTGCTGTAGATATAGTACAGTATAGATATGGTATAATACACTGTGCTATAGATATATACAGTATAGATATTAAACACACTGTGCTATAGATATATACAGTACAGATATGTATAACACACTGTGCTGTAGATATATACAGTACAGATATGATAAACACACTGTGCTGTAGATATATACAGTATAGATATGTATAACACACTGTGCTGTAGATATATACAGTATAAATATGTATAACACACACACTGTGCTGTAGATATATACAGTATAGATATGTATAACACACTTGCTGGCTAGATATATACAGTAAGAATGTAATACACTGTGCGTAGATATTATACAGTATAGATATGTATAAACACTGTGCTGTAGATATATACAGTATAGATATGTATAAACACCGTGCTGTAGATATATCAAGTATAAGATATGTATAAAACACATGTGCTTAGATATATACCAGTATAGATAGGTATAACACACTTGCTGTAGATATATAAAGTATAGATATGTATAACACACACTGTGCTGTAGATAATACAGTACAGATATGTTAACACACGTCGTAGACAATACAATAGATATGTATAACACACTGGCTGTAGATATATACGTATAGATATGTATAACACACGTGTGCTGAGATATATACAGTATAGATATGTTAACACACTGTGCTGTAGATATATACCAGTATAGAATGTATAATACACTGTGCTTAGTATATACAGTATAATATGTATAACACACTGATGCGGTAGATATATACAGTATGATATGTATAACACACTGTGCTGTTAGATATTACAGTATAGATATGTATAATACACTGTGCTGTAGATATATACAGTATAGATATGTATAACACACTGTGCTTGTAGATAATACAGTATAGAGATGTATAACCACACCGTGCTGTAGAATATATTACAGTATAGAGATTGTTATAACACACTGTGCATAGATATAACAGTATAGATATGTATAACACACGTGCTGTAGATATATACAGTATAGATATGTAAACACACGTGCTGTAGAATATTACAGTACAGTATGTATAACACAGTGCTTAGTAGATATACTCAGTATAGATTGTATAATAACACTGGTGCTTAGATATATACAGTATAGATATGATAACACACTGTGGTATAGATATTACAGTATAGATATGTCTAACACACTGTGCTAGTAGATAATACAGTAGAGATATGTATAACACACTGTGCTGTAGATATATACAGTCTAGATATGTATAATCACACGTGCGGTAGATATATACAGTATAGATATGGATAACACCACTGTGTTAGATATATACAGTATAGATATGTATAACACACGCGTGCGTTAGATATTATCAGTATTAGATATGTATAAACACACTGGTGCTATAGATATATACAGTATAGATATGTATATATAAAAACAATGTGCTGTAGATATATACAGGTAAAGATATGTATAAACACACGTGCTATAGATATATACAGTATAGATATGTATAACAAACTGTGCAGTAGATATCGTCACAGTATAGTATGATAAACACGTGCTGTAGATATATACAGGATAGATAGTATAAAACCACGTGCTGTAGATATATACAGTATAGTATAGTATAAACACCTGTGCTGTAGATATTATACAGTATAGATATGTATTAATACACTGTGCTGTAGATATATACAGTATAGATAGTATAACACACCGTGATGTTAAAAACCAGTATAGATATGTTAATACAACTGTGCTGTATTATATATCGTATAGATAGTATAATACACTGTGCTGTAGATATACAGTAAGATATGTTAACACCACTGTGATTGCTTAGATATATACAGTATAGATATGTATAACACACTGTGCTGTAGATATATACAGTATAAATATGTTAAAAACACTGTGCTGTAGATATATACAGTACGATATGTATAACACACTGTGCTGTAGATATATACAGTAAAGATATGTATAACACACTGTGCTGTAGATATATACAGTAAGATATGATATAACAAACTGTGCTGTAGATAAATCAGTACAGATATGTATAACACACGTGATGGTAGATATATACAGTACAGATATGTATAACACAATGTGCTGTAGATATATACAGTAAGATATGTAAAAACACACTGTGCTGTAGATATACAGTACAGAGATAGTATAACACACAACAGTGCTAGAATACAGTTACAGATATGATAAACACATGTGCTGTAATAGTACAGTACAGATATGTATAACACACTGGCTGTTGATATATTACAGTTACGATATGTATACACAACTGTGTGTAGATATATAACATACAGTAGTATAACACACTGTGCTGTAGATATATACAGTTACAGTATGTATAAAACACTGTGCTTGTAGATATATACAAGTTACAGATATGTATAACACACTGGGCTGTTAGATATATACAGTACAGATATGTATACACCACTGTGCTTGTGATATACAGTACAGATAGTATAAACACACTGGCTGTAGATATATCAGTAAGATAGGTATAACACACTGTTCTGTAGTAATTACAGTACAGATAGTATAACACACTGTGCTTTAGATATATACAGTATACAGATATGGTAGAACACACTGTGTGAGATATATACAGTAAGATATGTATAACACACTGTGTGTAGATATATACAGTATAGATATGTAAACACACTGTACTGTCGATTATACAGTATAGATTTTATACACACGTGCTGTAGATATATACAGTATAGATATTGTATAACACACTGTGCTGTAGAATATACAGTATAGATATGATAAACACACTGGCTGTAGATATATACAGTATGAATATGTATATACCACACTGTGCTGTAGATATACTCAGTATAGATATGTGAAACACACTGTGCATAGATATATAACAGTATAGATATTTGTATAAACACTGTGCTGTAGATATAGACAGTAAGATATGTATAACAACTATGCTGTAGATATATACAGTATAGATATGTATAACACACCGTGCTATAGATATATACAGTATAGATATGTATAACACACTGTGCTATAGATATATACAGTATAGATATGTATAACACACTGTGCTATAGATATACTCAGTATAGATATGTATAATACACTGTGCTATAGATATATACAGTACAAATATGTATAACACACTGTGCTGTAGATATATACACGTATAGAATGTATAACACACGTTGCTGTAGATAATACAGTAGTAGATATGATATACCAACACTGTGCTGTAGATATATACAGTATAGATATGTATTAACACACTGTGTCTGTGATATATACATATAGATATGTATAAACACAGTGCTGTAGATATAATCAGTAAGCTAGTATAACACACTGGGGGCATAGTATAATAAGCTAGATAGTGTATAACACACTGCTTGCTATAGATATATACAGTATAGAGATGTATAAACACAACTGTGCTGTAGTAGATATATAGTATAATATGATAACACACTGTGTGTAGATATTATACATTTAGATATGAACACCACGGGCTATAGATTATAACTCAAAAAATTTTCGAAATTACGAGTTTTCACGTATTTTCGTGAATTTTCGAAAATTTAAGGATTTTCTTTATTCATAAATACGTATTTTCGAAAATTTTCGAAATTACGAGGATTACTCGATTTTTTGAAAAATCCGTAATTCGAAAATTTTCGAAAATAAGCGAAACCCCGTAATTTTGAATTTTCAATGCGAGATCTCGTATTTCGAGGGTTATTTTTTTCATTTACAAGTCCGCTCGCGGATTTTCGAATTTCGGACATCTCTACTACTGATGGCCATAACCAATTGGCCAGGTAACACAATGTCAATTAGAGGTGTAGGTAAGAGAATTGTGAGTTGCTCCTTTAATAAATGACTGGTAAGTTTACAGAAGGAAACAGAAAAGGCCAAGCGCAGGAGACAGGATCCCAAGATTAGGACCAAGAGATGAAGAGCTCCCAAATGCTGGTGCATTATAACTTTGTAACAAAGATACTACAATTTAGAGTTTACTTGCGCCTATTTGGATTACATGTATTTTTGTTATACACAGCAATGACACATTATGTGTATAGTTTATACCATGTGTTCTAAACCTATTTACCCTAGCGTAACCCTTGAAATAACCTTGACCACTTGGGTACCCCATATTAACACATTAGTATGATTACTCAAAGGAAAACCTATTGCAGATAGAGCCAAGGGCTTCATATTAACACACTAACAGGGCAATGTAATAAAAGTTATTATCATTAAAACTGCTGCTAATGTCCCCAACCAATCAGATGTTATTACCATTTAAAAACTAACATCATGATTGGTTGGGGACACATTAGCCTATTTAATGATAAGAACTTTTATACACTGCCCTGTAATTAACTATTACCCCGGGGTGGGTTGGGTATTTGATGGGGGTAGTGTGGGGGTTGGGTGGTCCATGGTTGGGGTTGGGTTGTACACAAGCAAGCCACACCCACTGTTGTCTCTTAAAACTGGACACACTTAAAAACTCCATGCTGCATCCCCAGGATTGAATAATCATCCAATTTTATAGTATTTGAGGTTGAATAAAAGACATACGTCCATCCAGTCCAACCCATCCAGCAATATCCTCATTTCCTGCCTAACCGTTGATCCAGAGGAAGGAAAAAAAAACACCAAATTATGAAGGGGGAAAAAATTCCTTCCTGACTCCAAGTGGCAATCGAAAACCTTCCATTTTACTAAAGTAAGTTAATGGATAACAGCATAGGACACTAATGAAATAATTAAAGAGCTGGTGTACCTTTAAACAACCTCTGCCCCTTGGGAACAGGGTTGTGTGAATAGAGGTTGAGAGATAGATCTGTGAGTTCAGGAGGTCTTACCTCTAACATATCTGGTTAATATACTGCGTCAAGGTGGGCATATCACCAAGATATTTTTCCACCTGTTCACAATTTTGTGCAGCTTTCACCCACGGTCATTTTAAAGATGCCCCAAAACAGTTAGTGTGGTTGTGGAGGTGAGTGTGGTGGGTTGATTAACACTGGCTGGTGAACTGTAGGGCCAACCTAAAACTGGCTGTGGAACAGTGTTGCCAACACAAACTGGTAATATAAAAGTTGCCCACATAGACTGGAAGAATATTTAAAATGCCACATAGACTAGTAACTATATAATTACCCACATAGACTGGAAAATATTTAAAATGCCAAAGACTTGTTAATATATAAGATGCCCACATAGATTGTAAATATATAAGATGCCCACATCGGCTGGTAAATATAAAATGCCCACATAGGATGGTAAATAAAAAATAGCCACAGGCTGGTAAAAATATAAGATGCCCACATAGATTGATGAGAGCATCTTATATGTACCTATCTGTGTGAGCTGGGCATGAGGATATCTTATATGTACCCATAGGTGTGAGCTGGGGTGTAAACTAGGCATGGAGAGCATCTTATATATACCAGTCTGTGTGGCTGGGCAGAGGGCATCTTATAGTCCGATCTGTGTAAGCTGGGCATGGGGGCTCTTATGTACCGTCCGGTCTGTGTGAACTGGGCATGAGGGCATTGTATGTACCTATCTGTGTGTGCTGGATGAGGGCATCTTATATGTACCTATCTGCGTAAGCGGGCCAGGGGGTTATCTTATGTACCAGTCTGTGAGGCTGGGCATGAGGGAATTTGTATGTACCAATCTGTGTGAGACGGGCATGAGGGCATCTTGTATGTACCTATCGCGTGAGCTGGGCATGGGGATATCTTATATGTACCAGTCTGTGAGCTGGGCATGAGGGCATCTTGTATGTACCAATCTGTGTGAGTTGGGAATGAGGGCATCTTGTATGTACCAATCTGTGTGAGCTGGGCATGGGGTATATTAATGAGGACAACTATACAGTTTTCTCTAGGACAGACCCGGTTTGAAGAGTCCCGGTAATCCCGTAAATTCCTGCATTGGGCGGGGCGGGCATTCCGGGGTTGATTGTGATGTTTAGAGGTGGGCTCAGCCCCCATTCAGGTTCCCATCTTTGGAAAGTTAGGAGCATGCTTATTGTAATCACTAATACTTAAATAGGATAGGGAGTCAATACAGGCTTTGAAACCCCCTTTTCAGCAATATTTAATTTTGTAATGAAGCTTTTGAGATGATGGGAATCATCACTACTGAATTAACAGCCTGCTCCCCAAGCCTGTGTGTCGGGTGTGAGTAGGGACCATGACACATCACCAACCCTTCCCCGTGTTATTTCTGGATGAAGCCATCACTGTGGGGTTAACTGTTCTTACAGGAGGGGACGTCATGCAGATCGAACTACTTTCACTTTCTATCTGACTGGAACAGTCACTGTACAGAGACCAGACTGCAGGGAAGGGTGAGAGGCTCCACATACGGTAAGTCTGGGGACAATAATTACTGCAAACCGGTAGTAGGGTGGCAACTTCTTCCCTTAATCCATATACCACAAGGTCGTATACACACGGTTGATAGTGGGGCACCCTCCTACACCCTGTGTATGATGATCTCCTGTTTAGCTACAATCGTGTTGTGTATGGGCACTTTGTTGGGCAAACAGACTTTCACTAATGCTTCGTTAATGATACGGCGGATCGGTCGATGAGGCCCGACCAAAGGTCCTTTCACCCGACAAAGTGCCAATAGTTACCTGATGTTTTACTTGGTCTGTCTGCCACTGAACTTTATTTTCTAGTTTAATATTCATATTGTGTGTTGTATTTATTAAAGACATTATGGTGGTTATTGTACAATGATGATGTGGATGAAATAAAACACATTAACAATTTTCCAGACTCGTGGGCAAATATATGGGTTAACCTCGCGGTAACTACCGGTTACTGCGACTTTAATTCCATATTAGCGTCGGATGCGCAGGTTAAGCAAAAATCACCCGGGCGTCCGACTCTTGCAATTCAATATCGCATTTGCGCTAGTTTTTGCGCTGAATTAAAATCCCGCAGGGGAAATCCCTTACCGTGATTTACCCCCATTCACAATTGCGATATTGCGATTTTGGGTAAATGAGCCTGTAAGTGTTTGTAGGGAGGATTTTTTTTTTTGAGGTAGGTCTGGGATCTTGTTACTTATTCCCCTCTTGCCACCACTGAATGTTATTGATCCATGGTCTTTTCTCTATTAGGCTGTGGTCTTCCAGGCCATTGACTATTTACTAGTTAAGGGTAACTGTGGTCCAAAAATGACTTTAGGTAAATTGACAGGAATTGGTTTCCTGAGGATTTTTGCAATTTACTTTCATTATTTATTTTACATAGTTGTGAAGATATTTACATTTATATGTGTGATATGGTTGCAGCATCACCAGATCCCCTGCACTTCCTGCTTACTGCACTGAAACTATGTGACAGTCCCTCTTCGTGTTTCCTCCTCCTCATGGGCCCCATGGCCCCTCCCCTTGAGCCCCTTGGGCTTTTCCCTTGCCGCCTCCGTGGCCACTCCCACTCATGTGCTCTCTGGCCCCTCCCACTCATGGCTCGGGTCTCCTCCCTTTTGCAGGCCCCCGGGGCCCCTCCCACTAATGGCTCACAGGGCCTCTCTCATTGTGGGCCCCAGACCCCTCCCACTTGCAGGCCCTGGGCCCCTCCCACTCAGGGACCCTGGGGCCCCTCACATTTGCAGGACCCTCCCTCTTGTGGGCCCCTCCCACTCCGGACCCGCGAGTGTGCGGAGCCACAGAGTCTGTGAGTGGAGGGGGCCAAAGGGGGCTGCAGGGGAGGGGACACAGGGCCCATGATTGGGAAGGGTGAGCAAGTGGAGGAATTAAAAAGCAGTGCTTTGCTGTTCTCCCCCCCCTCCTACCCTTCAGTCATGCACTGAGCACATGCACTGAGCATGTGCCAACCACAGGTTAGAGGAGGTATAGTATTTCTGACTGCAGATTTAGAACCTCCCCCCCCCTACTTTCTTATCAGTGATTTCTTCATATTTTGGGCTGTGCGCACGTAGAGAGGTGGTTGATGGCTGTTTTAAAGGTATGAACCTGGCCTTTCATTTAAAATAAACTGTTTGGAGACCACAGCCCTTTAAGGGTAAAGTATAATTACTTTATATACTATACCTCAGGGCAGCACATTGGCATATTCCACGCCTTGTCAAAGTTTCCATCTTAAAATATATTTTGGCACTGAAATGGTTACAAAATCCAGTATTTTGGAACATATTGATGTTGGATCATTCTATCTGTACCTGATACCTCTGTCCCACCTACAACATTGTTACTAGCAGTAGGTGATTGGCCAGAAAACCTCATAAGATCACATACTATTGGATCCCTACCAAATGGAAGAAGGTGGTGATAGGAACGAGCTGGACCTATCCATGTCCCCCATTTGTCTCTGCCCCAGTAATTACAGCTCAGTCTCGACCACTGACCACACCTGGGACATATGAAATGTTTTTCTCTGTACATAAACACCCGGTCCTTAATGTGGCTTATTAAGATGTTTAGCAATCAGTAAATTTAATATCAATAATATTTTCCAACATGATATAATTTAACTACAACTTATATTGTCTTTTATATGTTTGACATTTTTAGCTCTGTTGTGTTAAATATTCATTTTCAATATTTTGTGTACACTGCACAGCCACCACAAGTAAGGGGTTAAACTTGCTCTAACCTGTTCAGTATCGGTTGGGAAGAGTTTAACCCCATATTACCGCTGGTGCTTTATTAAAAGACCAAAATCTTAGTGTAAACATCATTATAACCACGGTATAAATAATCAGTCTTTAAAGGGCATGTCCACCCCCCAAACAAACTAACCATTACTGGCCCCACTGTGTAGTGTAAAAAAAATCCTTACCTTACATCTCTGCTCCTTATGGTTCTCTGCCGTGCCTGTTCAAGGTCCAGGAAAACTGAAGAGTATGAGGTGTCTTCCTGTCCAAAAGGTTTTGCCTCCTCCTTGTCCTCTGAGAGGACAGTGGCAACCCCTCCCTCCCACCATCGTTGCAGCCCTTCCACCTAGCGCGTAATTGTTTGGTAAAATGGGTTACCCCTGCCACCCCCCAACAGCTATGTTAGTTTGTTAAAAAAAAAGATTTAGAACTGTACTTTACAAGACCTTCATTCCAGTGGCGTCCTCCATAGACGGCAGCCGCGTTCTGTGATCAGAACGCCAGGGGAATGAAGGCATGTAGTACAGTCCTAAATCTTTTTTTCCAAACTAATATAGTGGTTAGGGGTGGACAGGGTTAACCTACATTATAGCAAAAGTTTATATTTAGACTGGACATGCCCTTTAAACACCCAGCCTGGATGGATCACAACTGAAATATAGGACCAGCGTATCACCTTCCACAGATGTTAGGGTGGTGCTTCAGGGTAATATGTGACTTAGTCACCTCAAGAAAAAGACCCCAATGAGTCACAAACACAATGATAACATTTGTGCTGTAACTATTACAATCTACAAAAAATACACATACACAAAGGGATCCCCTCTATTATACAAATACCTATAATACACTAAAAGCACTTGATATAAAAGCCATTATGAAAGATTTTGGCATCCCCAAAGTTTAAACCCAGATGAGAGAAGATTAGTATGTCCATTGTCCAATGTCCCATTCCCTCTTCTAAATGGCTAGTCACTTTCCAATGTAAGGGTGCAGGTTTCTTGATTCAGGACTTTTAGAAGTGAGGGATGGGTGCAGCTGCGTTAAAATTAATTGCCACCCACAGCTTGGCTCTGCTCAAACAATAGTAATAAAAGCAAAAGTCTTATATGCTGCTCAACCAATCGGACTCACCCGGCTCTCTCTTACTCTTTAACACCTCGCTCTCTCCTATGGCCATGGATCTCCACTCTCATACTCTATGAACTCCATATACAGCACTGTCTCCTGTTATACTGAACTGACAACACACGTTTTACCCGCCACCCCACAGCCCTTAGACTGACATTAGCACAGGGGAATTTGGCAAATAAAGGCACTCTTGCAGATATTGCAAAAAAAAATAAAAATAATAAACAACACGCCTGGTTTCTGGCATTTAAAAAACATTATAAAAGGACCAGCAATAAATTAAATATTATCTGTATGTTAGTGTGGATCTTGTATACTGACCCTGTAACTGAACTTGGGACTCAACTTCTCTTGAGATAAATCTTGAAAATGATAAAATCATTATAAATGTATCGATTTTTCACACTGATGTTGTTACTTTGTGATGTTTATTTTTACCTTTAAAGCAAGAGAAATGGAGGCAAGAAGGCACATTGTGGGATAGTCTCAGTGAGGGCGAGGCGTCTTATGTGGGTCATTAACTTCCTGTTGACCTCACTGGTGTAAAAGATGTCCGACCCATTTTCATCACTAACACACAATTCATCGCAGGTTAGGGACGAGGCCTCAAGTGTACGTTGTCATCTTGTATCATTCAAAGACCAGAGGAAGAGTAATAACGGATGTGACCGATTCCCTGTACGATAAGGAAAATACAGGATTGTCTCAGTGTCTAGGTATGAACATTCTCTGGATTATTCACTGATATTACCCCATTTAGAGGTTTGTTTGTCACATTTGTCTTTTATTTATTGCTGTTACTAAACTGTACATGGGGTCATCCTATACCAACAGTCTGGCTGGGCATGAAGGCATCTTATATTTACTATGTGGGCTAGAAATGGGGGCAATCATATTTATTATTCTGTGCAGGGTGAGGATGGGGGCATCTTATATGGACCAGTCTGTGTGAGCTGGGCATGGGGGCACCTATATTTACCCGTTCATGTGGGCGACATGGGGGCATCTTATATGTACTAGTTGTTTAGGTAGGCATCTTATATTTACAAGTTGTGTGGGTATCTTATATTTTCCAGTCTGTATTGTGGGCCTTATATTTACCAGTTCACCAGACAGTGTTAAGACACACATCACTTGACCAGCCAGGGGGCATCTTATATGTACCAGTCTGTCTGTGCTGAGCATCTTATATTTACAAGTGTTTGTGGGCATCTTATATTAACCAGTCTGTGTGAGGGCACAGGACACCACCGGTGTTAAATCAGGCCTCCTTCACCAGTCAGTTTTAATTCGGTCCTCCAGTTCACCAGCCAAGTATCTCCACTAATAATATGTAACATATCCGTAATCCCGCTCTTTGGCCCTTCCTATGACAGGTTTCAACCATGGCCATACTCTCTTACAATATGCGCATGCCAACATATTTATTGGTGGAGATATTTTTAAGTGAGCCCTAGTTACCAGCCATTTTTAAGTCATTTCTACAGTCCACAAGCCAGTGTTAGGTTAGCCCTCCAGTTCACCAGCCCATTTTAAGTCATTCCTGCAGTCCACAGCCAGTTTTAGGTTAGCCCTCCAGTTCACCAGCCAGTGTTAGTCAATCCACCACACCTACTGCCATAAGCCATGCCCACCCCCACAAGCCTTGCCCACTTTGAGGGCAACTTTAAATATTGTTTTTCAGATTACAAAAAGGCTTAGGAACACCCCTGTATATGATTTATTGTATTTTAAAAATGTTACTTTTTATTTAATTTCTCACTGGGCAGGGAAAAAATAAGTAATTGTGGTGATTGATGACCTTGATGACAGCAGTGAAGAACAAAAGAGAAGAATCTTGCAGAATCAGCAAGTATTGGAAGACTCGCCAAGGACCTCTTTGTCTTCAGTGAGGAAGAAAAGACGTATCAACTCCACTTCCTGGTAGCTTCACAGAAATCAAATTACAGATGGAGAAAACACTAAAGGGAAAGTCAAGAAGAACATATTGGATAGGTAAGTAAAATATAAACTTTTGGTCGGGTGAGAAAAATAAATAATTAAGGCAGCAAGGCCCGCATTGAATATGAATGAGATGTTTGTACCCCCCTTAGCTATGGGTAAGACATGGAGTAAGAAGTGATTAGGGTGAATGACCTGGGATGAAAGTTTGTGCTATTCACAGGTGGAGGTTTTGGACAAATATTCCCTACAAGCTTTGATCTCAGGTTTGGTTCCATCCCCAGCCTAGAATTGTGTTTTCTGTATCTTTGATATTATCTGTTACCTAGAAATTGGCCATTTTCAAAGAAAGAAAAGTGATGGGAATTGTATTCACAATTAGTGATCAGGGAGAGAGTAATAATTGTGTAATACACAATTAGTGATCAGGGAGAGAGTAATAATTGTGTAATACACAAAATAGTGATCAGGGAGAAAGTAATAATTGTGTAATAGACAAAATAGTGATCAAGGGGAGAGTAATAATTGTGTAATACACAATTAGTGATCATGAGAGAGTAATAACTGTGTAATACACAAAATAGTGATCAGGGAGAGAGTAATGGTTGTGTAATACACAAAATAGTGATCAGGGAGAGAGTAATAATTGTGTAATACACAAAATAGTGATCAGGGAGAGAGTAATAATTGTGTAATACACAAAATAGAGATCAGGGAGAGAGTAATAGTTGTGTAATACACAAAATAGTGATCAGGGAGAGAGTAATAATTGTGTATACACAATTAGTGATCAGAGGAGATAATATAATTTGTAATACACAATTAGTGATCAGAGGAGAGAGTAATAGTTGTGTAATACACAATTAGTGATCAGGAGAGGAAGTAAGTTGTGTAATACACAATAGTGATCAGGGAGAGAGGGGAGCGAATTATTTATATAATTGTTAATTTTCTAAATTGAAATATTTCTTTTATTCAAGCCTAAAAAAAATATATGCTTACTAAAGAATACTCTCCCCGTAACTATGATAAAGGACAAGTACAATTAAACAACATTATTTCAGCCATGCTGCATGTGTTTTTAAAAGGTGCTCCTACATCTCTGAACTGCTACATAGCCTTGTAATATGTAGATTCAACACCTCTAACATTTTATTTAAATTTGCCCCAGTTTCTCACTGACTGCACACCATATGTATACCTTCAATTTACCCCTTAATAGTTACACTTATAGCAACAACATAGTACAGCGCGCAGGGGGAGGATATATGAAGTGAACCTGATCTTAGCACAGCTCGTGTGTAATGTTTTCTAAATATCACAACTTTAATAGTTTCACTTATAGAAATAACATGTACAGAGCTGCAGGGGGATGATAATGAAGTGACCTGATCTTAGCACAGCTCTGTGTAATGTATTCTCCATATCACAACTTTAATGGTACACTATAAGAAATAACATAGCACAGCTCTGTAAAATGTATTTTCTCAATATCACAACTTTAATATTTACACTTATAGAAATAGCATAGTACAGGGCTGCAGGGGAGGAAATGAAGTGAACCTGATCTTAGCACAGCTCTGTGTAATGTATTTTCAATATCACAACTTTAATAGTTACACTTATAGAAATAACAATAGTACAGAGCTGCAGGGGGAGGATAATGAAGTGAACTGATCTTAGCACAGCTTGTGTAAGTATTTCTCAAATCACAACTTTAATAGTTACACTTTAGAAAAACATAATTAGAGCTGCAGGGGGAGGATAGAATGGTGAACCTGATTTCTCATATCAAACTTTAAACGTAGTTACACTTATAGAAATAACATAGTTACAGAGCTGAGGGGGAGGATAATGAAGTGAACCTGATCTTAGCACAGCTCTGTGTATGTATTACTCAATATCTCAACTTTATAGTTATACTTATAGAAATACATAGTACAGGGATGCAGGGGGAGGATAATGAAGTGAATCTGATCTAGCACAGCCCTGTGCAATGTATTTCCTATAGTGTCCCTAAGGTGAATAACCTTACAAATTATTCCGGATTTGCATTTTTTTGATATGTACTAATTAACACTGACACTCTGACTTAGGGCCAACACCATGTTTTTGTGCATGTAGTGTGACCTCAGCTAGCCTTAGCTAGTGTTAGAATGAGATCTCACTGAAATCCAGTGGGAGGGAGACTTCTTACTATAGGATGAAATCAGTGGGTAAGGAGTCTCCTCCCACTAAATTTCATTCTATAGTAAGGAGTCTCCTCCCACTGGATTTCATCCTATAGTAAGAAGTCTCCTCCCACTGGATTTCATCCTATAGTAAGGAGTCTCCTCCCAGAAATGCCATCCCTAATATAGAGTAAGTGAACCCTCGATTCGGAATATGGAGAAATTACAAATATGTCCTTGATGTTAAATACTCAAAAATACTCAAATATGTAAACGATATGCGAAAAAAATCTGCGAAAACTAGAAATGGCTCTTGCGTGAAGAAAGTTGTTTTTAATAAGTTTTGGTAGAATGTATGCGTTCTCCAGACCATTTCCCAGGTCCCTGATCTAACTGACACTAACATACTATTACTAGTTTACCTTAGATTTAATCTGAAATGTTGGATTTTTTAACTCCCAATTGATCCGATTTTGGATTTTTTAAGTTTTCTAAAAAGTTTCAGAGCGGAACATTTCGGTTTCAGATTTAAATATTCAGAAGCTTTGATATTGTCCCTCTCTCTCCCATCTTTCTAACCCATTCTCAAAATATTGTTTTTATGGCAATTTAAAATCAGGGTCTGTCTGCCTTGATCTTCTCAATGCGACTAGAATATAGATATCCTGTACCTATACATTTTGATCACTGGCACTGTTTTTTATACTTACTGAGCTCACATGGGTATGAATGTATTATGTCTTTAAGAGTAATAAATCAGTTAGTAAAAGTAGAAACATTTTGCAAAATGGCTGCTTACCTTACAGTTGTTTCTGTTAGGGGCCTTTAAGATAAAGAAAAATTATAAACTAATTAGTAAAACAGAGAGATATCTGTCAGAAAACATTCTGTTCTGTTTCTCGACAGCTTTTACCAGACAGAGAATACTACAGGAGGTTCAATGGCTTAATAAACATGGATTCAATGTGTATAAAAATATCACAATATTACATCATTGCACTTTTGCTGTTAACCTTTGTGAAAATTAAGCTGGCAGATTGAGTTGGGCAGTATGGGAATGTTGGGCACTATTGGGAATATTGGCAGTATTGGGAATGTTGGGCAGTATTGGGAATGTTTGGCAGTATTGGGAATGTTGGGCAGTATTGGGAATGTTGGCAGTATTGGGATGTTGGGCAATTGGGAATGTTGGGCAGTATTGGGAATGTTGGGCAGTATTGGGAATGTTTGGCAGTATTGGATGTGGGCAATTGGGAATGTTGGGCAAGTATGGGAATGTTGGGCAGTATTGGGAATGTTTGGCAGTATTGGGAATGTTTGTCAGGATTGGGAATGTGGGCAATATTGGGAAACCAACAGGCCAGGTTTTCCTGGAAAACTCCTGTGAAAAGCTTTGACTAGACGAGGAGCATGCACATCTGAATGTTTAATCCAAGCTCTTTCTTCAGGACCAAAACCTTCCCAGTGGACCAAATACTGAAGAGACCTCCTAAAGAATCTAGAGTCCAAGATTTCTCGACCTCAAATTCTTGCTGACCATCAACGGCAATTGGAACGGGAGGTAGTAGAGATGTGGAACACTGATTAGAGCACGCTGGTTTGATGAGAGAATATGAACACGTTAGGAATCCGCATGTTGGAAGGAAGTTGGAGGCGAACAGCAACCGGAAGACAATTCCAGGAAAGGAAAAGGACCAATAAATTGGATCCCAATTTGGAGGAAGGAACAGTAGATTAATATGAGCAGAGGAGAGCCACACTTTATCTCCGACAGAATAAGCTGGGGGTTCTCTATGTCTCTATCTGCTGCAGTTTTTTGTACCAGAGCAGATTCTAAAGCCTGATTTCCGTAGCATGCCAGATAGCGGTCATCTGGGCCGCAGAGTCATTGGCAGCAGGTACATGTGTGGAAGAAAATCTTGAGGAAAACATCTAGGATTTGTCCCAAGACACACAAAAAGGAGATTTCC
Source organism: Hymenochirus boettgeri (assembly GCA_019447015.1). Classification (NCBI taxonomy): domain Eukaryota; kingdom Metazoa; phylum Chordata; class Amphibia; order Anura; family Pipidae; genus Hymenochirus; species Hymenochirus boettgeri. The sequence goes on along the minus strand of CM033477.1, from coordinate 8,278,320 downwards.
CAGTAGAAGCATGAGGTGAATTGTTATGGGCAAACTCAGCCCAAGGCAGAAGGTCAGCCCAATCATCCTGATTATGAAATGTAACAACGAAGATATTGTTCCAAAGATGGTTAGTGCGTTCAGTAGCCCCATTGGACTGTGGGTGGTAAGCCGAGGAAAATTGTAACTGATGTTCATGGACTTACAAAGTGCTCTCCAGAATTTGAAAACAAATTGAGTACCTCTGTCAGATACTTTTCAGAAGGGAGTCCATGAAAGCGGAAGATATGAGAAATAAATAGATGAGCTAACTAAGCGGTCTACTGTCACCCATATAACTGTGTATTTCTTGGAAGGCGGAAGTTCAACATAAAGTCCATGGATAGATGGGTCCAAGGTCTGGACGGAATGGGGAGGGGTTGAAGAGAACCACAGGGGAGGGTTCTAGAAGATTTGGATTGAGCACAGGGTACCACACTTGAACAAGTCTTTAACATCTTTTCTCATTTTGGGCCACCAAAGGGAACAGGCAAGAAGATTAAAGTTTTGTTAACACCGGGAAGCCCGGCTTGCTTGGAACAGTGAGTATGAAGAAGGATAGTTTTCCGAAGTGAAACAGGAACAAAGATTTTGCCAAGGGTTTGTCTGGAGGAGCAGAATCTTGTCGGCTTGAATCTTGGAACAGAGTTGAGGGATATAGAGGCCAAGATTTAGTGGTTGGGATAACAGAGCCCTTATCTGATTAATAAAGTCGGAAGCAACAAAAGATCTGGAAAGGGCATCAGCTTTTTTGTTTTTGGAACCGGTTGGTAAGTGATAATAAAGTTGAACCGGGAAAAGAATAAGGACCATCGTGCTTGACGGGATTTAACCTTTTAAGATTCTGGATGTATTTGAGGTTTATGGTCGGTAAGGATGGTGATAGTGGTACCGATGTGCCTCCAATAGATGACGCCACTCCTCGAGGGCCAGTTGATGGCAAGAAGTTCCCTATTCCTGACATCATAGTTCCGCTCGTGGGTGGTAGAAACTTCTTAGAAAAGTAAGCACAGGGATGAGGTTTCTTTGGGAAAGGATGGCTCCTGCACCCAAGTCTGAGGCATCAATTCGATGTAGAAGTGAGAATAGGATCTGATGAATAAAACTGGTGCATCAGCAAAGGCTTCCTTGAGTCGTTTAAAGGCTTCAAGGGCTGGTCCATGAATGTGGCTTACCACCTTACTGATGAGGGCTAAATCGGAGAAATTATGAAGAGAACGCTTAAATGAATTGTCATAATAATTGGCAAAACCAATTAATCTTGAATAGCTTGGTTCCATAGAAGAGACCAATCTTGGATGGCCAAACTTTAACAGGATCCATTGGAACCCTTGCGCCGACACGTTGTAGCCCAGAAAGGGTACTTGAGAACACCCAAAAAGGCACTTTTCCAGTTTGGATATAGGCTATTCTCTCTCAGATATAGTAATACCTGTTTAATATGGAGGCGGTGTGAGGGAAGATCTTGAGAAAAGATTAAAATGTCATCGAGAATATGACAACAGAGATCCCCAACATATCCTGGAAAATGTCATTCACAAACTCTTGGCAACCGCTGGAGCATTACAAAGGCCAAAGGGCATTACGAGATACTGTAGTGACCGTCCCTAGTGTTAAAGGCTGTTTTCCATCATCACTTTTGCGTATATGGAAAGATTGTATGTCCACAAAGATCCAGTTTGGTAAATATCTTTGCCCCTTTTATCTAGTCAATAGTTCAGAGATGAGAGGAAGAGGATACGATTTTTTACTGTGATTTTATTTAAACCACGGTAGTTGATGCAGGGTCGTAGACAAAAAAGAAAACAGCTCCAGCAGGGAAAGTGGAAGGTATGAAACCCCTAGACAAATGTTCAGTAATGTACTCTTTCATGGCTAGAGTTTCAGAGGGGGACAATGGTATGTGTGTCCCAGAGGAGGCATACTACCTGCGAGAAAATCGAGGGGCAATCGTAGGATCAGTGCGGTGGTAGCTTCTCAGCTCGCTTTTTACAAAACACATCAGAGAAAACAAAATAACATTCAGGGAGATTTTTCTAGATTATCTTCACAGATAACGGTGGTGCAATGAGTTGGAAGAGTAGAAAGGCAATTTTCAAAACAGAAAGGACTCTAAGACTTAAGTTCATTGTTGGACCAATCTATAACAGGGTTGTGTAATCGAGCCATGGAAGTCGAGAATCAGGGGAACGGAAGGACTTTGGATGACAAGAAAGACAAACGTTCTTGGTGAAATATGCCAACGCGAAATAGGTTTGTATGTAGTTTGGAGATGAATTCAGAAGCCAAGGGGTTATTGTCAATAGCCAGAACCGAAGAGGTGCTGCAAGTGAAGGAGAGGAAGCCCCAATTGTGCTGCATAGGTAGTCAATGAAGTTTCCAGCTGCACCGGAATCGACAAAGGCCCGGGAGGAAAAAGTTTTAGCATTAAAGGTGATAGTTGATGGTAGAAAGAGTTTCAGTTGGTTCAAATTTGGTGGGAGACTTAAAATTACCTAGAAGAGGCTCCCTCCTAAAGGCTATGTCCACCCTAAAATGTAATATTTGATATGTTGTTCCCCCTGGTCCCCCAGCCCCAACCGCGTAATTTTAATTTCAGAAAGCCCCCCAAACCTACTTACCTCCCCTCTTCCTCGCTGCGCTCCGGCCCTCTGCTGCGAGGAAATGCAGCAGAGGGGCGGGACCGGCAGCCGCGTCTGTGATTGGCTGAGCGGCTGCCGGCAGCTCACTTCCGCGTAGGAAAGCGGAGAGGTAAGTAAAACATTGGGGAGCTTTCTAAAAATAAAAGTATGCGGTTGGGGCTGGGGGAACTGGGGGAAGACTGTGTAAAGGGAAATAACGCTAGGGGGAGGGATAGCAGAACGGGAGGGAGGGAGAGGGAGGAGAGGGAGGGGGAGGGAGGGGGGAGAAGGGTTCAGCACGCATGGCAGAAATCTCGGGAGGCAGGTAGCAGGCAGTGTCCTATATGGACCTGCTAGCCTCCTGGTGGTCAGTTTTTGGGACTTTGGGGGGGACTACAGGAGAACCAGATGGAGTTGGGATGTGAGGTGGATTAAACTACACACATGGTGGGGCCAGTAGTTGGGGGGATTTAGTTTTGGGGGTGGACATGCCCTTTAACTTCTAGGTCATGGAGTTTCCCGACTTCTGGGGACAATTTCTTACAAGTGTCCTTGCCCAGCACATGGACAAAGTCCATCAGGAGACAGATGAGTGCCGCCAATTTGCATAGGCTCTTCAACCAAAGATATTGGTTGGGGAAAGGTCTGAGTAGGTCGAGGAAAAGTCCTAGGGAAGATGGAATGAGCTGCGGACCTTCTGCCTGCCATTCACGAAAGCGGGTATCAATCTGGAGCATAGAGTGGTAGTCAGAGAGTCCCTGCAAAAAGGTGCTGTAAGTGCCTCATGTACCAAGAAGTCTCCTCGGCAATGGTAGACATTCAATAGCGTATTGTCCACGGAACAAGACCTTGGCGGGAGGAGGCAGCAGAGGTTTCTTCTGGAGCATCGAAGACCTTTCGAAACCAACCCAGGAAATCGGTAACATTATTGACTAGAGGATCGTCTTTTTCCCATAGGGGAGAAGCCCAGGCCAGAGCATTGCCCTCCAACAAGGCGATGATGTAACCACCTTTGCACGATTCGATGCAAGATGAGATGGTTGAAGCTCAAATTGGATTCGGGACTGATTAATAAATCCGGAAGCTTGAGATCACCATCAAACCGGGAGGCGGAGGTATGCGGGGCTCTCTCCGAAGAGAAAGATCACCAGATCGGATGGTGAAGGAGGGGGCGTAGAACCCGGAGCAGAGGCAGAAGCTGGGGGTAGCGTACAGCGAGGGTACATGAATTGAGCCAACTGACCCTGATGGTGTTCAAAAACGTCCAGCGTTGGACAAAGTTTGGAGTGTTTTACTTACTCTGCCATAGCCCCCTCAAGCGTTTCATGGCCTGACTGTACTGTATCATGAGTACGCTTTAGGAGGAGGCGCTCCGAGGCTGTTGGGATTGCAGAACTGGATACAAGAGACTGCTGGGAACTAAGGCTGAGAAATGGTGACTAGGTGCTGCTGAGAGAGAAGGAGGGTACTGGGAACAGGCAAGGCAGAAACAGTCACTGAAACAGGTAGGTGAGTATGGATACTGGAACTGGCAAGGTAAGTCACTGATGATGGAGCTGGCAAGGTAAGTCTCTGATGATGGTGCTGGCAATGTAAGTCTCTGATGATGGAGCTGGCAAGGTAAGTCTCTGATGATGGAGCTGGCAAGGTAAGCTCTGATGATGGAAAGTAACATGAACTAGGGCAGGTAAGTAGAAGGAGCCGGGTAGGTATCTAACGTTGGGCAGTATTGATAATCTTGGGCAGTATTAAGAATGTTGGGCAGTGTTTGGAATGTTGCTCCGTGTTGGGCAGTGTTGTCAATGTTGCTCAGTGTTGTGAAAGTTGGGCGTTTTGGGAATTTGGACAGCATGAGAATGTTGGGCATATTTTGAATGTTGCTCAGTGTTGGGAATTTTGGGCAGCATTGGGAATGTTGCTCAGTGTTTGGAATGTTGGGCAGTATTGAGATGTTGAGCAGTATTGGGAATGTTGGGCAGTGTTTGGAATGTTGCTCAGTGTTGGGAATGTTGGCAGCATTGGGAATGTTGAGCGTGTTTGGAATGGGCAGTATTGAGAATGTTGAGCCTTATGGGAATGTTGGGCAGTGTTTGGAAGTTGCTCAGTGTTGGGAATGTTGGGCAGCATTGGGAATGTTGCTCAGTGTTTGGAATGTTGAGCAGGATTGGGAATGTTGGGCAGTGTTTGGAATGTTGCTCAGTGTTGGGAATGTTGGGCAGCATTGGGAATGTTGCTCAGTGGTGGAATGTTGGGCGTATTGAGAATGTGAGCAGTATTGGGAATGTTGGGCAGTGTTTGGAATGTGCTCAGTGTTGGGAATGTTGGGCAGCATGGCAATGTGCTCAGTGTTGGAATGTTGGGCAGTATTGAGAATGTTGAGCAGTATTGGGAATGTTGGGTGTGTTTGGAATGTTGCTCAGTGTTGGTAATGTTGAGCAGCATTGAGAATGTTGGGCAGTGTTGTCAATGTTGCTCAGTGTTGGGAAAGTTGAGTAGTATTGGGAATGTTGGGTTGTGTTGGAATGTTGCTCAGTGTTTGGAATGTTGGGCAGTATTGAGAATGTGAGCAGTATTGGGAATGTTGTTGTAGTGTTTGGAATGTTGGTATTGTTTGGAATGTTGGGTAGTGTATGGAATGTTTCTCAGTGTTGGTAATGTTGGGCAGTATTGAGAATGTGGGCAGTGTTGTCAATGTTGCTCAGTGTGGGAAAGTTGAGCAGTATTGGGGATGTTGTCTGCTACCAGACTTCGGCCCGGTCATGGTTTTAACCTGTTTGCTGATCCCACAGCATGTAGTACCTCTATTTATGGGCCGTGAGTATATGGAGATTTCCCATGATGCTTAGTGATGAACTGACCGACTTAACACCCATTTTTGATATTTACTGTTGAATGCTATTAGGTATATATAGTTCAGCACAGGATGTTTTTAATGGATTTTAGATAGGTCCCGGTATTAATAAAGTACATGTTTGTATATTTGCACAATTTGGTCTGTCTATATCTCTTTTTTGAGTTTATTGAGTGTTGCAGACTAGTAGCTTTTTCCTCTATATTTTGCAATCATTCTTGACTAGTCTAGCACCTCCTCACTGAGTTATTACCTTTGTACCTCTGGATCAACGTTAGATAGGGTTTAAAAAAAAAAAAGGTGAATAGGTTGGACTTGATGGACGTATGTCTTCATTCAACCTCAATTACTATGTTACTATGTTTACTGGTGGTAGAGGACTATAACAAAGAATTGTTCACCCAAACCAGTAAAACTTAAATGGAAAAACATAACTTACTGGGTTTGTGTTATCTCTGTAGGAAATACAAAGAAATGAAAACTGTGTAAATAAAGTAAACACAATGCATTAATAGAAAGCCTCATGTCTTTTATTAAAGGGCTTTTTCACTCACCTACAGTATGTCTTTTTTCTAGTCTCACCGCAGTTAATGGGCAACTACACCCTTTTATTACATACCGTAGTCTCTACTAACTTCAAAGGAAAGGAGAAAGGAGTCTCCTCCCACTAAATTTTATTCTATACTAAGAAGTCTCCTCCCACTAAATTCATTCTATAGTAAGGAGTCTCCTCCCACTAAATTTCATTCTATACAGAAGTCTCTCCCACTAAATTTCATTCTATAGTAAGGAGTCTCCTCCCACTGGATTTCACATATAGTAAGGAGTCTCCTCCCATAATGTATTTCTATAGTAAGGAGTCTCTCCCACTAAATGTAATCTATGTAAGGAGTCTCCTCCCACTAAATTCATTCTATAGTAAGGAGTCTCATCCCACTAAATTTCATTCTATGTAAGGAGTCTCCTCCCACTAAATGTCATTTATAGTAAGGAGTCTCATCCCACTAAATTAATTCTATAGTAAGGAGTCTCCTTCCACTAAATTTCATTCTATAGTAAGGAGTCTCCTCCCACTAAATTAATTCTATAGTAAGGAGTCTCCTCCCACTAAATTTAATCTCCCACTAAATTTAATTCTATAGTAAGGAGTCTCCTCCCACTGGATTTATCCTATAGTAAGGAGTCTCCTCCCACTGGATTTTATCCTATAGTAAGGAGTCTCCTCCACTGGATTTATTTCCTATAGTAAGGAGTTTCCTCCCACTGGATTTTATCCTATAGTAAGGAGTCTCCTCCCACTGGATTTTATCCTATAGAAGAGTCTCCTTACTAATTTCATCTATGTAAGGAGTCTCCTCCCACTGGATTTCATCCTATAGTAAGGAGTCTCCTCCCACTAAATTTAATTCTATAGTTGGAGTCTCCTCCCACTAAATTCAATCTATAGTAAGGAGTCTCCTCCCACAAATTTCATCTATAGTAAGGAGGAATGTTGGGCAGTGTTGTCAATGTTGCTCAGTGTTGGGAAAGTTGAGTAGTATTGGGAATGTTGGGTTGTGTTTGGAATGTTGCTCAGTGTTTGGAATGTTGGGCAGTATTGAGAATGTTGGAAGGGTGAGCAAGTGGGAGGAATTAAAAAAAGCAGTGCTTTGCTGTTCTCCCCCCCCCCTCCTACCCTTCAGTCATGCACTGAGCACATGCACTGAGCATGTGCCAACCACAGGTTAGAGGAGGTATAGTATTTCTGACTGCAGATTTAGAACCTCCCACCCCCTAACTTTCTTATCAGTGATCTTCATATTTTGGGCTGTGCAGCACGTAGAGAGGTGGTTGATGGCTCGTTTTAAAGGTATGAAACTGGCCTTTCATTTAAAATAAACTTGTTTGGAGACCACAGTTCCCCTTTAGGGTAAAGTATAATTACTTTATATACTATACCTCAGGGCAGCACATTGGCAACTATTCACCGCCTTGTCAAAGTTTCCATCTTAAAATATATTTTGGCACTGAAATGGTACAAATACAGTATTTTGGAACATATTGATGTTGGATCTTTCTCTATCTGTACCTGATACCTCTGGTCCACCTAAAACATTGTTACTAGCAGTAGGTGATTGCCAGAAAACCTCATAAGATCACATACTATTGGATCCCTACCAAATGGAAGAAGGTGGTGATAGGACTGAGCTGGACCTTCCATGTCCCCCATTGTCTCTGCCCCAGTAATTACAGCTCAGCCCGACCACTGACCACACCTGGGACATATGAAATGTTTTTCTTCTGTACATAAACACCCGTGTCCTTAATGTGCTTATTAAGGTTTAGCAATCAGTAAATTTAATATCAATAATATTTTCCAACGATATAATTAACTACAACTTATATTGTCTTTTATATGTTTGACATTTTTAGCTCTTGTCTGGTGTTAAATATTCATTTTCAATATTTTGTGATACCTGCACAGCCACCACAAGTAAGGGGTTAAACTTGCTCAACCTGTTCAGTATCGGTTGGGAGAGTTTAACCCCTCATATTACCGCTGGTGCTTTTATAAAAGACCAAAATCTTAGTGTAAACATCATTATAACTACGGTATAAATAATCAGTCTTTAAAGGGCATGTCCCACCCCCAAACTAAACTTTAACCATACTGGCCCCACTGTGTAGTGTAAAAAAAATCCTTACCTTACATCTCTGCTCTTATGGTTCTCCTGCAGTGCCTGTTCAAGGTCCAGGAAAACTGAAGAGTATGAGGTGTCTTCCTGTCCAAAAGGTTTCTGCCTCTCCTTGTCCTCTGAGAGGCAGTGGCAACCCCTCCCTCCCACCATCCGTTGCAGCCCTTCCACCTAGCGTAAATTGTTTGGTTAAAATGTGGTTACCCCTGCCCACCCCCAACAGCTATGTTAGTTTGTTAAAAAAAAAAGATTTAGAACTGTACTTTACAGACCTTCATTCCAGTGGGTCCTCCATAGACGGCAGCCGCGTTCTGTGATCAGAACGCCAGGGGAATGAAGGCATGTAAGTACATCCTAAATCTTTTTTTCCAAACTATATAGTGGTTAGGGGTGGACAGGGTTAACCTACATTATAGCAAAAGTTTATATTTAGACTGGACATGCCCTTTAAACACCCAGCCTGGATGGATCACAACTGAAATATAGGACCAGCGTATCACCTTCCACAGATGTTAGGGTGGTGCTCTCATGGGTAAAGTGACTTAGTCACCTCAAGAAAAAGACCCCAATGAGTCACAAACACAAATGATAACATTTGTCGCTGATCACTATTACAAATCTACAAAAAATACACATACACAAATGGGATCCCCTCTATTATACAAATACCTATAATACACTAAAAGCTACTTGATATAAAAGCCATTATGAAAGATTTTAGGCATCCCCAAAGTTTAAACCCAGAGTTGAGAGAAGATTAGTATGTCCATTGTCCAATGTCCCATTCCCTCTTCTAAATGGCTTAGTCACTTTCCAATGTAAGGGTGCAGGTTTCTTGATTCCAGGACTTTTAGAAGTTGAGGGATGGGTGCAGCTGCGTTAAAATTAATTGCCCACCCACAGCTTGGCTCTGCTCAAACAATAGTAATAAAAGCAAAAGTCTTATATGCTGCTCAACCAATCAGGACTCACCCGGCTCTCTCTTACTCTTTAACACACCTCGCTCCTCCTATTGGCCACTGGATCTCCACTCTCATACTCTATGAACTCCATAACAGCACTGTCTCCTGTTAACTGAACTGACCAACACACGTTTTACCCGCCACCCCACAGCCATTAGACGACATTGCACAGGGGAATTTGGCAAATAAAGGCACTCATTGGCAGATATTGCAAAAAAAAATAAATAATAAACAACCAGCCTGGTTCTGGCATTTAAAAAACATTATAAAAGGACCAGACAATAAATTAAATATTTATCTGTATGTTAGTGTGGATCTTGTATACTGATCCCTGTAACTGAACTTGGGACTCAACTTCTCTTGAGATAAATCTTGAAAATGAATAAAATCATTATAAATGTATCGTATTTTTCACACTGATGTTGTTTACTTTGTGATGTTTATTTTTACCTTTAAAGCAAGAGAAATGGAGGCAAGAAGGCACATTGTTGGGATAGTCTCACGTGAGGGCGAGGCGTCTTATGTTGGTCATTAACTTCCTGTTGACCTCACTGGTGTAAAAGATGTCGACCCATTTTCATCACTAACAACAATTCATCGCAGGTTAGGGACGAGGCCTCCAAGTGTACGTTTGTCATCTTGTATCATTCAAAGACCAGAGGAAGAGTAAACGTAACGGAGTGACCGATTCCCTGTACGATAAGGAACTACAGGATTTGTCTCAGTGTCTAGGTATGAACATTCTCTGGATTATTCACTGATATTACCCCATTTAGAGGTTTGTGTCACATTTGTCTTTTATTTCATTGCTGTTACAAACTGTACATGGGGTCATCCTATACAACAGTCTGGCGGGCATGAAGGCATCTTATATTTACTATGTGGGCTAGAAATGGGGGCAATCATATATTTATTATTCTGTGCAGGGTGAGGATGGGGGCATCATATGTACCAGTTGTGTGAGCTGGGCATGGGGGCACCTTATATTTACCAGTCTATGTGGGCTAGAACATGGGGGCATCTTATATGTACTAAGTTGTTTAGGATAGGCATCTTATATTTACAAGTTTGTGTGGGTATCTTATATTTTCCAGTCTGTATTGGGGCACTTATATTACCAGTTCACCAGACAGTGTTAAGACAACACTCACTTGACCAGCCAGGGGCATCTTATATGTACCAGTCTGTCTGTGCTGAGCATCTTATATTTACAAGTGTTTGTGGGCATCTTATTATAACCAGTCTGTGCTGAGGGCACAGGACACCACCCGGTGTTTAAATCAGCCCCTTTTCACCAGTCAGTTTTAATTCGGTCCTCCAGTTCACCAGCCAAGTATCTCCACTAATAAATATGTAACATATCCGTATCCCGCTCTTTTGGCCCTTCCTATGACAGGTTCCAACCATGGCCATACTCTCTTACAATGTATGGCATGCCAACCTATTTATTGGTGGAGATACTTTTAAGTGAGCCCTCCAGTCACCAGCCATTTTTAAGTCATTTTACAGTCCACAAGCCAGTGTTGGTTAGCCCTCCAGTTCCCCAGCCATTTTTAAGTCATTCCTGCAGTCCACAGCCAGTGTTAGGTTAGCCCTCCCGTTCACCAGCCAGTGTTAGTCAATCCACCACACCACGCCATAAGCCAGCCCACCCCCACAAGCCTTGCCCACTTGAGGGCAACTTTAAATATTTGTTTCAGATCACAAAAGGCTTAGGAACACCCTGTATATGATTATTTATTTTAAAAAGTAATTTTAATTTAATTTCTCACCTGGGCAGGGAAAAAAGGTAATTGTGGTGATTGATGACCTTGATGACAGCAGTGAAGAACAAAAGAGAAGAATCTTGCAGAATCAGCCAAGTATTGGAAGACTCGCCAAGGACTCTTTTGTCTCAGTGAGGAAGAAAAGACGTATCAACATCCACTTCCTGGTAGCTTCACAGAATCAATTCAAACAGATGGAGAAAACACTAAAGGGAAAGTCAGAAGAACATTATTGGATAGGTATAGTAAAATATAACTTTTGGTCGGGTGAGAAAAATAAATAATTAAGGCAGCAAGGCCAGCATTGAAATATGAATGGAGTTGGTACCCCCCTTGCTATGGTAAGACATGGAGTAAGAAGTGATTAGGGTGAATGACCTGGGAGAAAGTTTGTGCTATTCACAGGTGGAGGTTTTGGACAAATATTCCCTACAAGCTTTGATCTCAGGTTTGGTTCCATCACACAGCCTAGAATTGTGTTTTCTGTATCTTTGATATTACTGTTACCTAGAAATTGGCCAATCTTTCAAAGAAAGAAAAGTGATGGGAAATTGTATTCACAATTAGTGATCAGGAGAGAGTAAAATTGTGTAATACACAATAGTGATCAGGAGAGAGTAAGTAATATGTGTAATAGACAAAATAGTGATCAAGGGAGAGTAATAATTGTGTATACACAATTAGTGATCATGAGAGAGTATAATTGTAATACACAAAATAGTGATCAGGGAGAGAGTAATAATGTGTAATACACAAAATAGTGATCAGGGAGAGAGTAATAATTGTAATACACAATAGTGATCAGGAGAGAGTAATATGTGTAATACACAAATAGTGATCAGGGAGAAAGTAATAATTTGGTAATAGACAAAATAGTGATCAAGGGGAGAAGAATAATTGTGTAATACACAATTAGTGATCATGAGAGAGTAATAACTGGTAATACACAAAATAGTGATCAGGGAGAGAGTAATGGTTGTGTAATACACAAAATAGTGATCAGGGAGAGAGTAATAATTGTGTAATACACAAAATAGTGATCAGGGAGAGAGTATAATGTAATCACAAATAGAGATCAGGAGAGAGTAATAGTTGTGTAATACACAAAATAGTGATCAGGGAGAGAGTAATAATTGTGTAATACACAATTAGTGATCAGGGAGAGAGTAATAATTTTGTAATACACAATTAGTGATCAGGAGAGAGTAATAGTTGTGTAAACACAATTAGTGATCAGGGAGAGAGTAATAGTTGTGTAATCACAAATGTGATCAGGGAGAGAGGGAGCGAATTATTTATATAATGTTAATTTTCTAAATATGATATATTTCTTTTATTCAAGCCTAAAAAAAATATATGCTTACTAAAGAATAATTCCCCGTAACTATGATAAAGGACAAGTACAATAAACAACATTATTTCAGCCATGCTGCATGTTTTTAAAAGGTGCTCCTACATCTCTATGAACTGCTACATAGCCTTGGAATATGTAGATTTCACAACCTCCTAACATTTTATTTAAATTTGCCCCAGTTTTTACTGACTGCACACCATATGTATACCCTTCAATATTACCCTTTAATAGTTACACTTATAGCAACAACATAGTACAGCGCTGCAGGGGGAGGATAATGAAGTGAACCTGATCTTAGCACAGCTCTGTGTAATGTATTTCTAAATCACAACTTTAATAGTTTCACTTATAGAAATAACATAGTACAGAGCTGCAGGGGGATGATAATGAAGTGACTGATCTTAGCACAGCTCTGTGTAATGTATTTCTCAATATCACAACTTTAATGGTTACACTTATAGAAATAACATAGCACAGCTCTGTACAATGTATTCTTCAATATCACAACTTTAATATTTACACTTATAGAAATAGCATAGTACAGGGCTGCAGGGGAGGATAATGAAGTGAACCTGATCTAGCACAGCTCTGTGTAATGTATTTTCAATATCACAACTTAATAGTATCACATTATAGAAATAACATAGTACAGAGCTGCAGGGGAGGATAATGAAGTGAACCTGATCTTAGCACAGCTCTGTGTAATGTATTTCTCAATATCACAACTTTAATAGTTACACTTATAGAAATAACATAATTCAGGCTGCAGGGGAGGATAATGAAGTGAACCTGATTTCAAATCACAACTTTAATACGTAGTTACACTTATAGAAATAACATAGTTACAGAGTGCAGGGGGAGGATATGAAGTGAACCTGATCTTAGCACAGCTCTGGGTAATGTATTACTCAATATCTCAACTTTAATAGTTATACTTATAGAAATAACATAGTACAGGGATGCAGGGGGAGGATAATGAAGTGAATCTGATCTTAGCACAGCCCTGTGCAAGTATTTCTCTATAGTGTCCCTAAGGTGAATGAACTTACAAATTATTCCGGATTTGCATTTTTTTGATATGTACTCAATTAACACTGACACTCTGACTTAGGGCCAACACCATGTATTTTTGTGCATTGTAGTGTGACCTCAGCTAGCCTAGCTAGTGTAGATGAGATCTCACTGAAATCCAGTGGGAGGAGACTTCTTACTATAGGATGAAATCCAGTGAGGAGATCCTTGCTATAGGATGAAATCCAGTGGAGGAGACTCCTTACTATAGGATGAAATCCAGTGGGAGGAGACTTCTTACTATAGGATGAAATCCAGTGGGAGGAGACTCCTTACTATAGAATGAAATTTAGTGGGAGGAGACTCCTTACTATAGAATTGAATTTAGGGGAGGAGACTCCATACTATAGAATTAAATTTATGGGAGGAGACTCCTTACTATAGGATGAAATCCAGTGGGAGGAGACTCCTTACTATAGAATGAAATTTGTAGGAGGAGACTCTTACTATAGGATAAAATCCAGTGGGAGGGACTCCTTACTATAGGATAAAATCCAGTGGGAGGAAACTCCTTACTATAGGATAAAATCCAGTGGGAGGGGACTCCTTACTATAGGATAAAATCCAGTGGGAGGAGACTCCTTACTATAGGATAAAATCCAGTGGGAGGAGACTCCTTACTATAGAATGAAATTTAGTGGAAGGAGACTCCTTACTATAGAATTAAATTTAGTGGGATGAGACTCCTTACTATAGAATGACATTTAGTGGGAGGAGACTCCTTATATAGAATGAAATTTAGTGGGATGAGACTCCTTACTATAGAATGAAATTTAGTGGGAGGAGACTCCTTACTATAGAATTACATTTAGTGGGAGGAGACTCCTTACTATAGAAATACATTTAGTGGGAGGAGACCCTTACTATATGATGAAATCCAGTGGGAGGAGACTCCTTACTATAGAATGAAATTTAGGGAGGAGACTTCTTAGTATAGAATGAAATTAGTGGGAGGAGACCCTTACTATAGAATGAAATTAGTGGGAGGAGACTTCTTAGTATAGAATAAAATTTGTGGGAGGAGACTCCTTTCTCCTTTCCTTTGAAGTTAGTAGAGACATACGGTATGTAATAAAAAGGGTGTAGTTGCCCATTAACTGCGGTGAGACTAGAAAAAAAAGACATACTGTAAGGTGAGTGAAAAAGCCCTTTAATAAAAGACATGAGGCTTTCTATTAATGCATTTGTGTTACTTTATTTACACAGTTTTCATTCTTTGTATTTTACAGGAGATAACACAAACCCAGTAAGATAATGTTTTTCCATTTAAGTTTTACTGGTTTTGGGTGAACAATTCTTTGTTATAGTCCTCTACCACGCTAGTAACATAGTAACATAGTAATTGAGGTTGAATGAAGACATACGTCCATCAAGTCCAACCTATTCACTCTTTTTTTTTTTTAAACCTATCTAACAGTTGATCCAGAGGTACAAAGGTAATAACTCAAGTGAGGAGGTGCTAGACTAGTCAAGAATGATTGCAAAATATAGAGGAAAAAGCTACTAGTCTGCAACACTCAAAAACTCAAAAAAGAGATATAGACAGACCAAATTGTGCAAATATACAAACATGTACTTTATTAATACCAGGGACCTATCTAAAATCCATAAAAACATCCTGTGCTGAACATATATATACCTAATAGATTAACAGTAAATATCAAAATGGGTGTTAAGTCTGTCAGTTCATCACTAAGCATCATGGGAAATCCCATATACTCACGGCCCATAAATAGAGGGACTACATGCTGTGGGAATCAGCAAACAGGTTAAAACCATGACCGGGCCGAAGTCTGGTAGCAGACAACATCCCCAATACTGCTAACTTTCCAACACTGAGCAACATTGACAACAATGCCCAACATTCTCAATACTGCCAACATTACCAACACTGAGCAACAATTCCATACACTACCCAACATTCCAAACAATACCCAACATTCCAAACACTACACAACAGGCCTAATTTAATGCTGGAATGTTGGGCAGTATTGAGAATGTTGAGCAGTATTGGGAATGTTGTGTAGTGTTTGGAATGTTGGGTATTGTTTGGAATGTTGGGTAGTGTATGGAATGTTGCTCAGTGTTGGTAATGTTGGGCAGTATTGAGAATGTTGGGCAGTGTTGTCAATGTTGCTCAGTGTTGGGAAGTGGGCCAAAGATTGGGATGGCTATTGGGAATGTTGGGCAAGTATGGGAATGTTGGGCAGTATTGGGAATGTTTCGGCAGTATTGGGAATGTTTGTCAGGATTGGGAATGTTGGGCAATATTGGGAAACCAACAGGCCAGGTTTTCCTGGAAAACTCCTGTGAAAAGCTTTGACTAGACGAGGAGCATGCACATCTGAATGTTTAATCCAAGCTCTTTCTTCAGGACCAAAACCTTCCCAGTGGACCAAATACTGAAGAGACCTCCTAAAGAATCTAGAGTCCAAGATTTCTCGACCTCAAATTCTTGCTGACCATCAACGGCAATTGGAACGGGAGGTAGTAGAGATGTGGAACACTGATTAGAGCACGCTGGTTTGATGAGAGAATATGAACACGTTAGGAATCCGCATGTTGGAAGGAAGTTGGAGGCGAACAGCAACCGGAAGACAATTCCAGGAAAGGAAAAGGACCAATAAATTGGATCCCAATTTGGAGGAAGGAACAGTAGATTAATATGAGCAGAGGAGAGCCACACTTTATCTCCGACAGAATAAGCTGGGGGTTCTCTATGTCTCCTATCTGCTGCAGTTTTTTGTACCAGAGCAGATTCTAAAGCCTGATTTCCGTAGCATGCCAGATAGCGGTCATCTGGGCCGCAGAGTCATTGGCAGCAGGTACATGTGTGGAAGAAAATCTTGAGGAAAACATCTAGGATTTGTCCCAAGACACACAAAAAGGAGATTTCCCAGTAGAAGCATGAGGTGAATTGTTATGGGCAAACTCAGCCCAAGGCAGAAGGTCAGCCCAATCATCCTGATTATGAAATGTAACAACGAAGATATTGTTCCAAAGATGGTTAGTGCGTTCAGTAGCCCCATTGGACTGTGGGTGGTAAGCCGAGGAAAATTGTAACTGATGTTCATGGACTTACAAAGTGCTCTCCAGAATTTGAAAACAAATTGAGTACCTCTGTCAGATACTTTTCAGAAGGGAGTCCATGAAAGCGGAAGATATGAGAAATAAATAGATGAGCTAACTAAGCGGTCTACTGTCACCCATATAACTGTGTATTTCTTGGAAGGCGGAAGTTCAACATAAAGTCCATGGATAGATGGGTCCAAGGTCTGGACGGAATGGGGAGGGGTTGAAGAGAACCACAGGGGAGGGTTCTAGAAGATTTGGATTGAGCACAGGGTACCAACTTGAACAAGTCTTTAACATCTTTTCTCATTTTGGGCCACCAAAGGGAACAGGCAAGAAGATTAAAGTTTTGTTAACACCGGGAAGCCCGGCTTGCTTGGAACAGTGAGTATGAAGAAGGATAGTTTTCCGAAGTGAAACAGGAACAAAGATTTTGCCAAGGGTTTGTCTGGAGGAGCAGAATCTTGTCGGCTTGAATCTTGGAACAGAGTTGAGGGATATAGAGGCCAAGATTTAGTGGTTGGGATAACAGAGCCCTTATCTGATTAATAAAGTCGGAAGCAACAAAAGATCTGGAAAGGGATCAGCTTTTTTGTTTTTGGAACCGGTTGGTAAGTGATAATAAAGTTGAACCGGGAAAAGAATAAGGACCATCGTGCTTGACGGGATTTAACCTTTTAAGATTCTGGATGTATTTGAGGTTTATGGTCGGTAAGGATGGTGATATGGTACCGATGTGCCTCCAATAGATGACGCCACTCCTCGAGGGCCAGTTGATGGCAAGAAGTTCCCTATTCCTGACATCATAGTTCCGCTCGTGGTGGTAGAAACTTCTTAGAAAAGTAAGCACAGGGATGAGGTTTCTTTGGGAAAGGATGGCTCCTGCACCCAAGTCTGAGGCATCAATTCGATGTAGAAGTGAGAATAGGATCTGATGAATAAAACTGGTGCATCAGCAAAGGCTTCCTTGAGTCGTTTAAAGGCTTCAAGGGCTGGTCCATGAATGTGGCTTACCACCTTACTGATGAGGGCTAAATCGGAGAAATTATAGAAGAGAACGCTTAAATGAATTGTCATAATAATTGGCAAAACCAATTAATCTTGAATAGCTTGGTTCCATAGAAGAGACCAATCTTGGATGGCCAAAACTTTAACAGGATCCATTGGAACCCTTGCGCGACACGTTGTAGCCCAGAAAGGGTACTTGAGAACACCCAAAAAGGCACTTTTCCAGTTTGGATATAGGCTATTCTCTCTCAGATATAGTAATACCTGTTTAATATGGAGGCGGTGTGAGGGAAGATCTTGAGAAAAGATTAAAATGTCATCGAGAATATGACAACAGAGATCCCCAACATATCCTGGAAAATGTCATTCAAAACTCTTGCAACCGCTGGAGCATTACAAAGGCCAAAGGGCATTACGAGATACTGTAGTGACCGTCCCTAGTGTTAAAGGCTGTTTTCCACTCATCACTTTTGCGTATATGGAAAGATTGTATGTCCACAAAGATCCAGTTTGGTAAATATCTTTGCCCCTTTTATCTAGTCAATAGTTCAGAGATGAGAGGAAGAGGATACGATTTTTTACTGTGATTTTATTTAAACCACGGTAGTTGATGCAGGGTCGTAGACAAAAAAGAAAACAGCTCCAGCAGGGAAAGTGGAAGGTATGAAACCCCTAGACAAATGTTCAGTAATGTACTCTTTCATGGCTAGAGTTTCAGAGGGGGACAATGGGTATGTGTGTCCCAGAGGAGGCATACTACCTGCGAGAAAGATCGAGGGGCAATCGTAGGATCAGTGCGGTGGTAGCTTCTCAGCTCGCTTTTTACAAAACACATCAGAGAAAACAAAATAACATTCAGGGAGATTTTTCTAGATTATCTTCACAGATAACGGTGGTGCAATGAGTTGGAAGAGTAGAAAGGCAATTTTCAAAACAGAAAGGACTCTAAGACTTAAGTTCATTGTGGACCAATCTATAACAGGGTTGTGTAATCGAGCCATGGAAGTCGAGAATCAGGGGAACGGAAGGACTTTGGATGACAAGAAAGACAAACGTTCTTGGTGAAATATGCCAACGCGAAATAGGTTTGTATGTAGTTTGGAGATGAATTCAGAAGCCAAGGGGTTATTGTCAATAGCCAGAACCGAAGAGGTGCTGCAAGTGAAGGAGAGGAAGCCCCAATTGTGCTGCATAGGTAGTCAATGAAGTTTCCAGCTGCACCGGAATCGACAAAGGCCCGGGAGGAAAAAGTTTTAGATTAAAGGTGATAGTTGATGGTAGAAAGAGTTTCAGTGGTTCAAATTTGGTGGGAGACTTAAAATTACCTAGAAGAGGCTCCTCCTAAAGGCTATGTCCACCCTAAAATGTAATATTTGATATGTTGTTCCCCCTGGTCCCCCAGCCCCAACCGCGTAATTTTAATTTCAGAAAGCCCCCCAAACCTACTTACCTCCCCTCTTCCTCGCTGCGCTCCGGCCCTCTGCTGCGAGGAAATGCAGCAGAGGGGCGGGACCGGCAGCCGCGTCTGTGATTGGCTGAGCGGCTGCCGGCAGCTCACTTCCGCGTAGGAAAGCGGAGAGGTAAGTAAAACATTGGGGAGCTTTCTAAAAATAAAAGTATGCGGTTGGGGCTGGGGGAACATGGGGGAAGACTGTGTAAAGGGAAATAACGCTAGGGGGAGGGATAGCAGAACGGGAGGGAGGGAGAGGGAGGAGAGGGAGGGGGAGGGAGGGGGGAGAAGGGTTCAGCACGCATGGCAGAAATCTCGGGAGGCAGGTAGCAGGCAGTGTCCTATATGGACCTGCTAGCCTCCTGGTGGTCAGTTTTTGGGACTTTGGGGGGGACTACAGGAGAACCAGATGGAGTTGGGATGTGAGGTGGATTAAACTACACACATGGTGGGGCCAGTAGTTGGGGGGATTTTAGTTTTGGGGGTGGACATGCCCTTTAACTTCTAGGTCATGGAGTTTCCCGACTTCTGGGGACAATTTCTTACAAGTGTCCTTGCCCAGCACATGGACAAAGTCCATCAGGAGACAGATGAGTGCCGCCAATTTGCATAGGCTCTAATGTTGGGCAGTGTTGTCAATGTTGCTCAGTGTTGGGAAAGTTGAGCAGTATTGGGGATGTTGTCTGCTACCAGACTTCGGCCCGGTCATGGTTTTAACCTGTTTGCTGATTCCCACAGCATGTAGTACCTCTATTTATGGGCCGTGAGTATATGGAGATTTCCCATGATGCTTAGTGATGAACTGACAGACTTAACACCCATTTTTGATATTTACTGTTGAATGCTATTAGGTATATATATGTTCAGCACAGGATGTTTTTAATGGATTTTAGATAGGTCCCTGGTATTAATAAAGTACATGTTTGTATATTTGCACAATTTGGTCTGTCTATATCTCTTTTTTGAGTTTATTGAGTGTTGCAGACTAGTAGCTTTTTCCTCTATATTTTGCAATCATTCTTGACTAGTCTAGCACCTCCTCACTTGAGTTATTACCTTTGTACCTCTGGATCAACTGTTAGATAGGGTTTAAAAAAAAAAAAGAGTGAATAGGTTGGACTTGATGGACGTATGTCTTCATTCAACCTCAATTACTATGTTACTATGTTACTAGCGGTGGTAGAGGACTATAACAAAGAATTGTTCACCCCAAACCAGTAAAACTTAAATGGAAAAACATTATACTTACTGGGTTTGTGTTATCTCCTGTAGGAAATACAAAGAAATGAAAACTGTGTAAATAAAGTAACACAAATGCATTTAATAGAAAGCCTCATGTCTTTTATTAAAGGGCTTTTTCACTCACCTTACAGTATGTCTTTTTTTTCTAGTCTCACCGCAGTTAATGGGCAACTACACCCTTTTTATTACATACCGTATGTCTCTACTAACTTCAAAGGAAAGGAGAAAGGAGTCTCCTCCCACTAAATTTTATTCTATACTAAGAAGTCTCCTCCCACTAAATTTCATTCTATAGTAAGGCGTCTCCTCCCACTAATTTCTTCTATACTAAGAAGTCTCCTCCCCCCCTAAATTTCATTCTATAGTAGGAGTCTCCTCCCACTGGATTTTCATCATATAGTAAGGGTCTCCTCCCACTAAATGTATTTCTATAGTAAGGAGTCTCCTCCCACTAAATGTAATTCTATAGTAAGGAGTCTCCTCCCACTAAATTTCATTCTATAGTAAGGAGTCTCATCCCACTAAATTTCATTCTATATAAGGAGTCTCCTCCCACTAAATGTCATTCTATAGTAAGGAGTCTCATCCCACTAAATTTAATTCTATAGTAAGGAGTCTCCTTCCACTAAATTTCATTCTATAGTAAGGAGTCTCCTCCCACTGGATTTTATCCTATAGTAAGGAGTCTCCTCCCACTGGATTTTATCCTATAGTAAGGAGTCCCCTCCCACTGGATTTTATCCTATAGTAAGGAGTTTCCTCCCACTGGATTTTATCCTATAGTAAGGAGTCCCTCCCACTGGATTTTATCCTATAGTAAGAGTCTCCTCCTACAAATTTCATTCTATAGTAAGGAGTCTCCTCCCACTGGATTTCATCCTATAGTAAGGAGTCTCCTCCCATAAATTTAATTCTATAGTATGGAGTCTCCTCCCCTAAATTCAATTCTATAGTAAGGAGTCTCCTCCCACTAAATTTCATTCTATAGTAAGGAGTCTCCTCCCACTGGATTTCATCCTATAGTAAGAAGTCTCCTCCCACTGGATTTCATCCTATAGTAAGGAGTCTCCTCCACTGGATTTCATCCTATAGCAAGGATCTCCTCACTGGATTTCATCCTATAGTAAGAAGTCTCCTCCCACTGGATTTCAGTGAGATCTCATCTCACACTAGCTAGGCTAGCTGAGGTCACACTACAATGCACAAAAATACATGGTGTTGGCCCTAAGTCAGAGTGTCAGTGTTAATTGAGTACATATCAAAAAAATGCAAATCCGGAATAATTTGTAATGTTCATTCACCTTAGGGACACTATAGAGAAATACATTGCACAGGGCTGTGCTAAGATCAGATTCACTTCATTATCCTCCCCCTGCATCCCTGTACTATGTTATTTCTATAAGTATAACTATTAAAGTTGAGATATTGAGTAATACATTACCCAGAGCTGTGCTAAGATCAGGTTCACTTCATATCCTCCCCCTGCACTCTGTAACTATGTTATTTCTATAAGTGTAACTACGTATTAAAGTTGTGATTTGAAATCAGGTTCACTTCATTATCCTCCCCTGCAGCCTGAATTATGTTATTTCTATAAGTGTAACTATTAAAGTTGTGATATTGAGAAATACATTACACAGAGCTGTGCTAAGATCAGGTTCACTTCATTATCCCTCCCCTGCAGCTCTGTACTATGTTATTTCTATAATGTGATACTATTAAGTTGTGATATTGAAAATACATTACACAGAGCTGTGCTAGATCAGGTTCACTTCATTATCCTCCCCTGCAGCCCTGTACTATGCTATTTCTATAAGTGTAAATATTAAAGTTGTGATATTGAAGAATACATTGTACAGAGCTGTGCTATGTTATTTCTATAAGTGTAACCATTAAAGTTGTGATATTGAGAAATACATTACACAGAGCTGTGCTAAGATCAGTCACTTCATTATCATCCCCCTGCAGCTCTGTACTATGTTATTTCTATAAGTGAAACTATTAAAGTTGTGATTTAGAAATACATTACACAGAGCTGTGCTAAGATCAGGTTCACTTCATTATCCTCCCCCTGCAGCGCTGTACTATGTTGTTGCTATAAGTGTAACTATTAAAGGGTAATATTGAAGGGTATACATATGGTGTGCAGTCAGTAAAAACTGGGGCAAATTTAAATAAAATGTTAGGAGGTTGTGAAATCTACATATTCCAAGGCTATGTAGCAGTTCATAGAGATGTAGGAGCACCTTTTAAAAACATGCAGCATGGCTGAAATAATGTTGTTTATTGTACTTGTCCTTTATCATAGTTACGGGGAATTATTCTTTAGTAAGCATATATTTTTTTTAGGCTTGAATAAAAGAAATATATCATATTTAGAAAATTAACAATTATATAAATAATTCGCTCCCTCTCTCCCTGATCACATTTGTGATTACACAACTATTACTCTCTCCCTGATCACTAATTGTGTTTACACAACTATTACTCTCTCCTGATCACTAATTGTGTATTACAAAATTATTACTCTCTCCCTGATCACTAATTGTGTATTACACAATTATTACTCTCTCCCTGATCACTATTTTGTGTATTACACAACTATTACTCTCTCCTGATCTCTATTTGTGATTACAATTATACTCTCTCCCTGATCACTATTTTGTGTATTACACAATTATTACTCTCTCCCTGATCACTATTTTGTGTATTACACAACCATTACTCTCTCCCTGATCACTATTTTGTGTATTACCACGTTATTACTCTCTCATGATCACTAATTGTGTATTACACAATTATTCTTCCTCCCCTTGATCACTATTTTGTCTATTACCAAATTATTACTTTCTCCCTGATCACTATTTGTGTATTACACATATTACTCTCTCCTGATCACTATTGTGTATTACAATTATTACTCTCTCCTGATCACTATTTTGTGTATTACACATTATTACTCTCTCCCTGATCACTATTTTGTGTATTACAATTATACTCTCTCATGATCACTAATTGTGTATACACAATTATTACTCTCCCTTGATCACTATTTTGTCTATTACACATTATTACTTACTCTCTCCTGATCACTATTGTGTATTACACAATTTTACTCTCTCCTGATCACTAATTGTGAATACAATTTCCCATCACTTTTCTTTCTTTGAAAGATTGGCCAATTTCTAGGTAACAGTAATATCAAAGATACAGAAAACACAATTCTAGGCTGTGTGATGGAACCAAACCTGAGATCAAAGCTTGTAGGGAATATTTGTCCAAAACCTCCACCTGTGAATAGCACAAACTTTCTCCCAGGTCATTCACCCTAATCACTTCTTACTCCATGTCTTACCATAGCAAGGGGGGTACCAACTCCATTCATATTTCAATGCTGGCCTTGCTGCCTTAATTATTTATTTTTCTCACCCGACCAAAAGTTATATTTTACTATACCTATCCAATAATGTTCTTCTGACTTTCCCTTTAGTGTTTTCTCCATCTGTTTGAATTGATTCTGTGAAGCTACCAGGAAGTGGATGTTGATACGTCTTTTCTTCCTCACTGAGACAAAAGAGTCCTTGGCGAGTCTTCCAATACTTGGCTGATTCTGCAAGATTCTTCTCTTTTGTTCTTCACTGCTGTCATCAAGGTCATCAATCACCACAATTACCTTTTTTTCCCTGCCCAGGTGAGAAATTAAATTAAAATTACTTTTTAAAATACAATAATCATATACAGGGTGTTCCTAAGCCTTTTGTGATCTGAAACAAATATTTAAAGTTGCCCTCAAGTGGGCAAGGCTTGTGGGGGTGGGCTGGCTTATGGCGTGGTGTGGTGGATTGACTAACACTGGCTGGTGAACGGGAGGGCTAACCTAACACTGGCTGTGGACTGCAGGAATGACTTAAAAATGGCTGGGGAACTGGAGGGCTAACCAACACTGGCTTGTGGACTGTAAAATGACTTAAAAATGGCTGGTGACTGGAGGGCTCACTTAAAAGTATCTCCACCAATAAATAGGTTGGCATGCCATACATTGTAAGAGAGTATGGCCATGGTTGGAACCTGTCATAGGAAGGGCCAAAAGAGCGGGATACGGATATGTTACATATTTATTAGTGGAGATACTTGGCTGGTGAACTGGAGGACCGAATTAAAACTGACTGGTGAAAAGGGGGGCTGATTTAAACACCGGGTGGTGTCCTGTGCCCTCAGCACAGACTGGTTATAATAAGATGCCCACAAACACTTGTAAATATAAGATGCTCAGCACAGACAGACTGGTACATATAAGATGCCCCCTGGCTGGTCAAGTGAGTGTTGTCTTAACACTGTCTGGTGAACTGGTAATATAAGTGCCCCAATACAGACTGGAAAATATAAGATACCCACACAAACTTGTAAATATAAGATGCCTATCCTAAACAACTTAGTACATATAAGATGCCCCCATGTTCTAGCCCACATAGACTGGTAAATATAAGGTGCCCCCATGCCCAGCTCACACAACTGGTACATATGATGCCCCCATCCTCACCCTGCACAGAATAATAAATATATGATTGCCCCCATTTCTAGCCCACATAGTAAATATAAGATGCCTTCATGCCCGCCAGACTGTTGTATAGATGACCCCATGTACAGTTTGTAACAGCAATGAAATAAAAGACAAATGTGACAAAAACCTCTAAATGGGGTAATATCAGTGAATAATCCAGAGAATGTTCATACCTAGACCTGAGACAAATCCTGTAGTTCCTTATCGTACAGGGAATCGGTCACTCCGTTACGTTTACTCTTCCTCTGGTCTTTGAATGATACAA
The DNA here is from genome assembly GCA_019447015.1 of Hymenochirus boettgeri. Taxonomy (NCBI): domain Eukaryota; kingdom Metazoa; phylum Chordata; class Amphibia; order Anura; family Pipidae; genus Hymenochirus; species Hymenochirus boettgeri. The sequence continues at coordinate 8,253,404 of CM033477.1, read as the reverse complement.
GATGACAAACGTACACTTGGAGGCCTCGTCCCTAACCTGCGATGAATTGTTGTTAGTGATGAAAATGGGTCGGACATCTTTTACACCAGTGAGGGTCAACAGGAAGTTAATGACCAACGATAAGACGCCTCGCCCTCACGTGAGACTATCCCAACAATGTGCCTTCTTGCCTCCATTTCTCTTGCTTTAAAGGTAAAAATAAACATCACAAAGTAAACAACATCAGTGTGAAAAATACGATACATTTATAATGATTTTATTCATTTTCAAGATTTATCTCAAGAGAAGTTGAGTCCCAAGTTCAGTTACAGGGATCAGTATACAAGATCCACACTAACATACAGATAAATATTTAATTTATTGTCTGGTCCTTTTATAATGTTTTTTAAATGCCAGAACCAGGCTGGTTGTTTATTATTTATTTTTTTTTGCAATATCTGCCAATGAGTGCCTTTATTTGCCAAATTCCCCTGTGCAATGTCGTCTAATGGCTGTGGGGTGGCGGGTAAAACGTGTGTTGGTCAGTTCAGTTAACAGGAGACAGTGCTGTTATGGAGTTCATAGAGTATGAGAGTGGAGATCCAGTGGCCAATAGGAGGAGCGAGGTGTGTTAAAGAGTAAGAGAGAGCCGGGTGAGTCCTGATTGGTTGAGCAGCATATAAGACTTTTGCTTTTATTACTATTGTTTGAGCAGAGCCAAGCTGTGGGTGGGCAATTAATTTTAACGCAGCTGCACCCATCCCTCAACTTCTAAAAGTCCTGGAATCAAGAAACCTGCACCCTTACATTGGAAAGTGACTAAGCCATTTAGAAGAGGGAATGGGACATTGGACAATGGACATACTAATCTTCTCTCAACTCTGGGTTTAAACTTTGGGGATGCCTAAAATCTTTCATAATGGCTTTTATATCAAGTAGCTTTTAGTGTATTATAGGTATTTGTATAATAGAGGGGATCCCATTTGTGTATGTGTATTTTTTGTAGATTTGTAATAGTGATCAGCGACAAATGTTATCATTTGTGTTTGTGACTCATTGGGGTCTTTTTCTTGAGGTGACTAAGTCACTTTACCCATGAGAGCACCACCCTAACATCTGTGGAAGGTGATACGCTGGTCCTATATTTCAGTTGTGATCCATCCAGGCTGGGTGTTTAAAGGGCATGTCCAGTCTAAATATAAACTTTTGCTATAATGTAGGTTAACCCTGTCCACCCCTAACCACTATATAGTTTGGAAAAAAAGATTTAGGATGTACTTACATGCCTTCATTCCCCTGGCGTTCTGATCACAGAACGCGGCTGCCGTCTATGGAGGACCGCACTGGAATGAAGGTCTGTAAAGTACAGTTCTAATCTTTTTTTTTTAACAAACTAACATAGCTGTTGGGGGTGGGCAGGGGTAACCACATTTTAACCAAACAATTTACGCTAGGTGGAAGGGCTGCAACGGATGGTGGGAGGGAGGGGTTGCCACTGCCTCTCAGAGGACAAGGAGAGGCAGAAACCTTTTGGACAGGAAGACACCTCATACTCTTCAGTTTCCTGGACCTTGAACAGGCACTGCAGGAGAACCATAAGAGCAGAGATGTAAGGTAAGGATTTTTTTTACACTACACAGTGGGGCCAGTAATGGTTAAAGTTTAGTTTGGGGGTGGGACATGCCCTTTAAAGACTGATTATTTATACCGTAGTTATAATGATGTTTACACTAAGATTTTGGTCTTTTATAAAAGCACCAGCGGTAATATGAGGGGTTAAACTCTCCCAACCGATACTGAACAGGTTGAGCAAGTTTAACCCCTTACTTGTGGTGGCTGTGCAGGTATCACAAAATATTGAAAATGAATATTTAACACCAGACAAGAGCTAAAAATGTCAAACATATAAAAGACAATATAAGTTGTAGTTATTATATCGTTGGAAAATATTATTGATATTAAATTTACTGATTGCTAAACCTTAATAAGCACATTAAGGACACGGGTGTTTATGTACAGAAGAAAAACATTTCATATGTCCCAGGTGTGGTCAGTGGTCGGGGACTGAGCTGTAATTACTGGGGCAGAGACAATGGGGGACATGGAAGGTCCAGCTCAGTCCTATCACCACCTTCTTCCATTTGGTAGGGATCCAATAGTATGTGATCTTATGAGGTTTTCTGCAATCACCTACTGCTAGTAACAATGTTTAGGTGGACCAGAGGTATCAGGTACAGATAGAGAAAGATCCAACATCAATATGTTCCAAAATACTGTATTTGTACCATTTCAGTGCCAAAATATATTTTAAGATGGAAACTTTGACAAGGCGGTGAATAGTTGCCAATGTGCTGCCCTGAGGTATAGTATATAAAGTAATTATACTTTACCCTAAAGGGGAACTGTGGTCTCCAAACAAGTTTATTTTAAATGAAAGGCCAGTTTCATACCTTTAAAACGAGCCATCAACCACCTCTCTACGTGCTGCACAGCCCAAAATATGAAGATCACTGATAAGAAAGTTAGGGGGTGGGAGGTTCTAAATCTGCAGTCAGAAATACTATACCTCCTCTAACCTGTGGTTGGCACATGCTCAGTGCATGTGCTCAGTGCATGACTGAAGGGTAGGAGGGGGGGGGGAGAACAGCAAAGCACTGCTTTTTTTAATTCCTCCCACTTGCTCACCCTTCTCTCCTCCCACTAAATTTCATTCTATAGTAAGGAGTCTCCTCCCACTGGATTTCATCATATAGTAAGGAGTCTCCTCCCACTAAATGTATTTCTATAGTAAGGAGTCTCCTCCCACTAAATGTAATTCTATAGTAAGGAGTCTCCTCCCACTAAATTTCATTCTATAGTATGGGAGTCCTCCTCGCATCGTTAAGATGTGGTGGTGGGTTTATTCTATACTAAGAAGTCTCCTCCCACTAAATTTCATTCTATAGTAAGGAGTCTCCTCCCACTAAATTTCATTCTATACTAAGAGTCTCCTCCCACTAAATTTCATTCTATAGTAAGGAGTCTCCTCCCACTGGATTTCATCATATAGTAAGGAGTCTCCTCCCACTAAATGTATTTCTATAGTAGGAGTCTCCTCCCACTAAATGTAATTCTATAGTTCTCCTCCCACTGGATTTCATCCTATAGTAAGGAGTCTCCTCCCACTGGATTTCATCCTATAGCAAGGAGTCTCCTCCCACTGGATTTCATCCTATAGTAAGAAGTCTCCTCCCACTGGATTTCAGTGAGATCTCATTCTAACACTAGCTAAGGCTAGCTGAGGTCACACTACAATGCACAAAAATACATGGTGTTGGCCCTAAGTCAGAGTGTCAGTGTTAATTGAGTACATATCAAAAAAATGCAAATCCGGAATAATTTGTAAGGTTTCATTCACCTTAGGGACACTATAGAGAAATACATTGCACAGGGCTGTGCTAAGATCAGATTCACTTCATTATCCTCCCCCTGCATCCCTGTACTATGTTATTTCTATAAGTATAACTATTAAAGTTGAGATATTGAGTAATACATTACACAGAGCTGTGCTAAGATCAGGTTCACTTCATTATCCTCCCCCTGCAGCTCTGTAACTATGTTATTTCTATAAGTGTAACTACGTATTAAAGTTGTGATATTGAGAAATCAGGTTCACTTCATTATCCTCCCCCTGCAGCTCTGAATTATGTTATTTCTATAAGTGTAACTATTAAAGTTGTGATATTGAGAAATACATTACACAGAGCTGTGCTAAGATCAGGTTCACTTCATTATCCTCCCCTGCAGCCCTGTACTATGCTATTTCTATAAGTGTAAATATTAAAGTTGTGATATTGAGAAATACATTGTACAGAGCTGTGCTATGTTATTTCTATAAGTGTAACCATTAAAGTTGTGATATTGAGAAATACATTACACAGAGCTGTGCTAAGATCAGGTCACTTCATTATCATCCCCCTGCAGCTCTGTACTATGTTATTTCTATAAGTGAAACTATTAAAGTTGTGATGTTGAGAAATACATTACACAGAGCTGTGCTAAGATCAGGTTCACTTCATTATCCTCCCCCTGCAGCGCTGTACTATGTTGTTGCTATAAGTGTAACTATTAAAGGGGTAATATTGAAGGGTATACATATGGTGTGCAGTCAGTGAGAAACTGGGGCAAATTTAAATAAAATGTTAGGAGGTTGTGAAATCTACATATTACAAGGCTATGTAGCAGTTCATAGAGATGTAGGAGCACCTTTTAAAAACACATGCAGCATGGCTGAAATAATGTTGTTTAATTGTACTTGTCCTTTAATCATAGTTACGGGGAGAGTATTCTTTAGTAAGCATATATTTTTTTTTAGGCTTGAATAAAAGAAATATATTCATATTTAGAAAATTAACAATTATATAAATAATTCGCTCCCTCTCTCCCTGATCACTATTTGTGTATTACACAACTATTACTCTCTCCCTGATCACTAATTGTGTATTACAAAATTATTACTCTCTCCCTGATCACTAATTGTGTATTACACAATTATTACTCTCTCCCTGATCACTATTTTGTGTATTACAGAAATGCCATCCCTAATATAGAGTAAGTGAACCCTCGATTCGGAATATGGAGAAATTACAAATATGTCCTTGATGTTAAATACTCAAAATACTCAAATATGTAAACGATATGCGAAAAAAATCTGCGAAAACTAGAAATGGCTCTTGCGTGAAGAAAGTTGTTTTTAATAATTTTGGTAGAATGTATGCGTTCTCCAGACCATTTCCCAGGTCCCTGATCTACTGACACTAACATACTATTACTAGTTTACCTTAGATTTAATCTGAAATGTTGGATTTTTTAACTCCCAATTGATCCGATTTTGGATTTTTTAAGTTTTCTAAAAAGTTTCAGAGCGGAACATTTCGGTTTCAGATTTAAATATTCAGAAGCTTTGATATTGTCCCTCTCTCTCCCATCTTTCTAACCCATTCTCAAAATATTGTTTTTTATGGCACTTTAAAATCAGGTGTCTGTCTGCCTTGATCTTCTCAATGCGACTAGAATATAGATATCCTGTACCTATACATTTTGATCACTGGCACTGTTTTTTATACTTACTGAGCTCACATGGGTATGAATGTATTATGTCTTTAAGAGTAATAAATCAGTTAGTAAAAGTAGAAACATTTTGCAAAATGGCTGCTTACCTTACAGTTGTTTCTGTTAGGGGCCTTTAAGATAAAGAAAAATTATAAACTAATTAGTAAAACAGAGAGATATCTGTCAGAAAACATTCTGTTCTGTTTCCTGACAGCTTTCTACCAGACAGAGAATACTACAGGAGGTTCAATGGCTTAATAAACATGGATTCAATGTGTATAAAAATATCACAATATTACATCATTGCACTTTTGCTGTTAACCTTTGTGAAAATTAAGCTGGCAGATTGAGTTGGGCAGTATGGGAATGTTGGGCACTATTGGGAATATTGGCAGTATTGGGAATGTTGGGCAGTATTGGGAATGTTTGGCAGTATTGGGAATGTTGGGCAGTATTGGGAATGTTTGGCAGTATTGGGATGTTGGGCAATTGGGAATGTTGGGCAGTATTGGGAATGTTGGGCAAGTATTGGGAATGTTTGGCAGTATTGGAATGTGGGCATTGGGAATGTTGGGCAATATGGGAATGTTGGGCAGTATTGGGAATGTTTGGCAGTATTGGGAATGTTTGTCAGGATTGGGAATGTGGGCAATATTGGGAAACCAACAGGCCAGGTTTTCCTGGAAAACTCCTGTGAAAAGCTTTGACTAGACGAGGAGCATGCACATCTGAATGTTTAATCCAAGCTCTTTCTTCAGGACCAAAACCTTCCCAGTGGACCAAATACTGAAGAGACCTCCTAAAGAATCTAGAGTCCAAGATTTCTCGACCTCAAATTCTTGCTGACCATCAACGGCAATTGGAACGGGAGGTAGTAGAGATGTGGAACACTGATTAGAGCACGCTGGTTTGATGAGAGAATATGAACACGTTAGGAATCCGCATGTTGGAAGGAAGTTGGAGGCGAACAGCAACCGGAAGACAATTCCAGGAAAGGAAAAGGACAATAAATTGGATCCCAATTTGGAGGAAGGAACAGTAGATTAATATGAGCAGAGGAGAGCCAACTTTATCTCCGACAGAATAAGCTGGGGGTTCTCTATGTCTCCTATCTGCTGCAGTTTTTTGTACCAGAGCAGATTCTAAAGCCTGATTTCCGTAGCATGCCAGATAGCGGTCATCTGGGCCGCAGAGTCATTGGCAGCAGGTACATGTGTGGAAGAAAATCTTGAGGAAAACATCTAGGATTTGTCCCAAAGACACACAAAAAGGAGATTTCCCAGTAGAAGCATGAGGTGAATTGTTATGGGCAAACTCAGCCCAAGGCAGAAGGTCAGCCCAATCATCCTGATTATGAAATGTAACAACGAAGATATTGTTCCAAAGACTGGTTAGTGCGTTCAGTAGCCCCATTGGACTGTGGGTGGTAAGCCGAGGAAAATTGTAACTGATGTTCATGGACTTACAAAGTGCTCTCCAGAATTGAAAACAAATTGAGTACCTCTGTCAGATACTTTTCAGAAGGGAGTCCATGAAAGCGGAAGATATGAGAAATAAATAGATGAGCTAACTAAGCGGTCTACTGTCACCCATATAACTGTGTATTTCTTGGAAGGCGGAAGTTCAACATAAAGTCCATGGATAGATGGGTCCAAGGTCTGGACGGAATGGGGAGGGGTTGAAGAGAACCACAGGGGAGGGTTCTAGAAGATTTGGATTGAGCACAGGGTACCACACTTGAACAAGTCTTTAACATCTTTTCTCATTTTGGGCCACCAAAGGGAACAGGCAAGAAGATTAAAGTTTTGTTAACACCGGGAAGCCCGGCTTGCTTGGAACAGTGAGTATGAAGAAGGATAGTTTTCCGAAGTGAAACAGGAACAAAGATTTTGCCAAGGGTTTGTCTGGAGGAGCAGAATCTTGTCGGCTTGAATCTTGGAACAGAGTTGAGGAGATATAGAGGCCAAGATTTAGTGGTTGGGATAACAGAGCCCTTATCTGATTAATAAAGTCGGAAGCAACAAAAGATCTGGAAAGGGATCAGCTTTTTTGTTTTTGGAACCGGTTGGTAAGTGATAATAAAGTTGAACCGGGAAAAGAATAAGGACCATCGTGCTTGACGGGATTTAACCTTTTAAGATTCTGGATGTATTTGAGGTTTATGGTCGGTAAGGATGGTGATAGTGGTACCGATGTGCCTCCAATAGATGACGCCACTCCTCGAGGGCCAGTTGATGGCAAGAAGTTCCCTATTCCTGACATCATAGTTCCGCTCGTTGGGTGGTAGAAACTTCTTAGAAAAGTAAGCACAGGGATGAGGTTTCTTTGGGAAAGGATGGCTCCTGCACCCAAGTCTGAGGCATCAATTCGATGTAGAAGTGAGAATAGGATCTGATGAATAAAACTGGTGCATCAGCAAAGGCTTCCTTGAGTCGTTTAAAGGCTTCAAGGGCTGGTCCATGAATGTGGCTTACCACCTTACTGATGAGGGCTAATATCGGAGAAATTATAGAAGAGAACGCTTAAATGAATTGTCATAATAATTGGCAAAACCAATTAATCTTGAATAGCTTGGTTCCATAGAAGAGACCAATCTTGGATGGCCAAACTTTAACAGGATCCATTGGAACCCTTGCGCCGACACGTTGTAGCCCAGAAAGGGTACTTGAGAACACCCAAAAAGGCACTTTTCCAGTTTGGCATATAGGCTATTCTCTCTCAGATATAGTAATACCTGTTTAATATGGAGGCGGTGTGAGGGAAGATCTTGAGAAAAGATTAAAATGTCATCGAGAATATGACAACAGAGATCCCCAACATATCCTGGAAAATGTCATTCACAAACTCTTGGCAACCGCTGGAGCATTACAAAGGCCAAAGGGCATTACGAGATACTGTAGTGACCGTCCCTAGTGTTAAAGGCTGTTTTCCATCATCACTTTTGCGTATATGGAAAGATTGTATGTCCACAAAGATCCAGTTTGGTAAATATCTTTGCCCCTTTTATCTAGTCAATAGTTCAGAGATGAGAGGAAGAGGATACGATTTTTTACTGTGATTTTATTTAAACCACGGTAGTTGATGCAGGGTCGTAGACAAAAAAGAAAACAGCTCCAGCAGGGAAAGTGGAAGGTATGAAACCCCTAGACAAATGTTCAGTAATGTACTCTTTCATGGCTAGAGTTTCAGAGGGGGACAATGGTATGTGTGTCCCAGAGGAGGCATACTACCTGCGAGAAAGATCGAGGGGCAATCGTAGGATCAGTGCGGTGGTAGCTTCTCAGCTCGCTTTTTACAAAACACATCAGAGAAAACAAAATAACATTCAGGGAGATTTTTCTAGATTATCTTCACAGATAACGGTGGTGCAATGAGTTGGAAGAGTAGAAAGGCAATTTTCAAAACAGAAAGGACTCTAAGACTTAAGTTCATTGTGGACCAATCTATAACAGGGTTGTGTAATCGAGCCATGGAAGTCGAGAATCAGGGGAACGGAAGGACTTTGGATGACAAGAAAGACAAACGTTCTTGGTGAAATATGCCAACGCGAAATAGGTTTGTATGTAGTTTGGAGATGAATTCAGAAGCCAAGGGGTTATTGTCAATAGCCAGAACTCGAAGAGGTGCTGCAAGTGAAGGAGAGGAAGCCCCAATTGTGCTGCATAGGTAGTCAATGAAGTTTCCAGCTGCACCGGAATCGACAAAGGCCCGGGAGGAAAAAGTTTTAGATTAAAGGTGATAGTTGATGGTAGAAAGAGTTTCAGTGGTTCAAATTTGGTGGGAGACTTAAAATTACCTAGAAGAGGCTACCCTCCTAAAGGCTATGTCCACCCTAAAATGTAATATTTGATATGTTGTTCCCCCTGGTCCCCCAGCCCCAACCGCGTAATTTTAATTTCAGAAAGCCCCCCAAACCTACTTACCTCCCCTCTTCCTCGCTGCGCTCCGGCCCTCTGCTGCGAGGAAATGCAGCAGAGGGGCGGGACCGGCAGCCGCGTCTGTGATTGGCTGAGCGGCTGCCGGCAGCTCACTTCCGCGTAGGAAAGCGGAGAGGTAAGTAAAACATTGGGGAGCTTTCTAAAAATAAAAGTATGCGGTTGGGGCTGGGGGAACTGGGGGAAGACTGTGTTAAAGGGAAATAACGCTAGGGGGAGGGATAGCAGAACGGGAGGGAGGGAGAGGGAGGAGAGGGAGGGGGAGGGAGGGGGGAGAAGGGTTCAGCACGCATGGCAGAAATCTCGGGAGGCAGGTAGCAGGCAGTGTCCTATATGGACCTGCTAGCCTCCTGGTGGTCAGTTTTTGGGACTTTGGGGGGGACTACAGGAGAACCAGATGGAGTTGGGATGTGAGGTGGATTAAACTACACACATGGTGGGGCCAGTAGTTGGGGGGATTTAGTTTTGGGGGTGGACATGCCCTTTAACTTCTAGGTCATGGAGTTTCCCGACTTCTGGGGACAATTTCTTACAAGTGTCCTTGCCCAGCACATGGACAAAGTCCATCAGGAGACAGATGAGTGCCGCCAATTTGCATAGGCTCTTCAACCAAAGATATTGGTTGGGGAAAGGTCTGAGTAGGTCGAGGAAAAGTCCTAGGGAAGATGGAATGAGCTGCGGACCTTCTGCCTGCCATTCACGAAAGCGGGTATCAATCTGGAGCATAGAGTGGTAGTCAGAGAGTCCCTGCAAAAGGTGCTGTAAGTGCCTCATGTACCAAGAAGTCTCCTCGGCAATGGTAGACATTCAATAGCGTATTGTCCACGGAACAAGACCTTGGCGGGAGGAGGCAGCAGAGGTTTCTTCTGGAGCATCGAAGACCTTTCGAAACCAACCCAGGAAATCGGTAACATTATTGACTAGAGGATCGTCTTTTTCCCATAGGGGAGAAGCCCAGGCCAGAGCATTGCCCTCCAACAAGGCGATGATGTAACCACCTTTGCACGATTCGATGCAAGATGAGATGGTTGAAGCTCAAATTGGATTCGGGACTGATTAATAAATCCACGGAAGCTTGAGATCACCATCAAACCGGGAGGCGGAGGTATGCGGGGCTCTCTCCGAAGAGAAAGATCACCAGATCGGATGGTGAAGGAGGGGGCGTAGAACCGGAGCAGAGGCAGAAGCTGGGGGTAGCCGTACAGCGAGGGTACATGAATTGAGCCAACTGACCCTGATGGTGTTCAAAAACGTCCAGCGTTGGACAAAGTTTGGAGTGTTTTACTTACTCTGCCATAGCCCCCTCAAGCGTTTCATGGCCTGACTGTACTGTACTCATGAGTACGCTTTAGGAGGAGGCGCTCCGAGGCTGTTGGGATTGCAGAACTGGATACAAGAGACTGCTGGGAACTAAGGCTGAGAAATGGTGACTAGGTGCTGCTGAGAGAGAAGGCAGGGTACTGGGAACAGGCAAGGCAGAAACAGTCACTGAAACAGGTCAGGTGAGTATGGATACTGGAACTGGCAAGGTAAGTCACTGATGATGGAGCTGGCAAGGTAAGTCTCTGATGATGGTGCTGGCAATGTAAGTCTCTGATGATGGAGCTGGCAAGGTAAGTCTCTGATGATGGAGCTGGCAAGGTAAGCTCTGATGATGGAAAGTAACATGAACTAGGGCAGGTAAGTAGAAGGAGCCGGGTAGGTATCTAACGTTGGGCAGTATTGATAATCTTGGGCAGTATTAAGAATGTTGGGCAGTGTTTGGAATGTTGCTCGTGTTGGGCAGTGTTGTCAATGTTGCTCAGTGTTGTGAAAGTTGGGCGTTTTGGGAATTTGGACAGCATGAGAATGTTGGGCAGTATTTTGAATGTTGCTCAGTGTTGGGAATTTTGGGCAGCATTGGGAATGTTGCTCAGTGTTTGGAATGTTGGGCAGTATTGAGATGTTGAGCAGTATTGGGAATGTTGGGCAGTGTTTGGAATGTTGCTCAGTGTTGGGAATGTTGGCAGCATTGGGAATGTTGAGCGTGTTTGGAATGGGGCAGTATTGAGAATGTTGAGCCTTATGGGAATGTTGGGCAGTGTTTGGAAGTTGCTCAGTGTTGGGAATGTTGGGCAGCATTGGGAATGTTGCTCAGTGTTTGGAATGTTGAGCAGGATTGGGAATGTTGGGCAGTGTTTGGAATGTTGCTCAGTGTTGGGAATGTTGGGCAGCATTGGGAATGTTGCTCAGTGGTGGAATGTTGGGCGTATTGAGAATGTGAGCAGTATTGGGAATGTTGGGCAGTGTTTGGAATGTGCTCAGTGTTGGGAATGTTGGGCAGCATGGCAATGTGCTCAGTGTTGGAATGTTGGGCAGTATTGAGAATGTTGAGCAGTATTGGGAATGTTGGGTGTGTTTGGAATGTTGCTCAGTGTTGGTAATGTTGAGCAGCATTGAGAATGTTGGGCAGTGTTGTCAATGTTGCTCAGTGTTGGGAAAGTTGAGTAGTATTGGGAATGTTGGGTTGTGTGGAATGTTGCTCAGTGTTTGGAATGTTGGGCAGTATTGAGAATGTGAGCAGTATTGGGAATGTTGTTGTAGTGTTTGGAATGTTGGGTATTGTTTGGAATGTTGGGTAGTGTATGGAAGTTTCTCAGTGTTGGTAATGTTGGGCAGTATTGAGAATGTGGGCAGTGTTGTCAATGTTGCTCAGTGTGGGAAAGTTGAGCAGTATTGGGGATGTTGTCTGCTACCAGACTTCGGCCCGGTCATGGTTTTAACCTGTTTGCTGATCCCACAGCATGTAGTACCTCTATTTATGGGCCGTGAGTATATGGAGATTTCCCATGATGCTTAGTGATGAACTGACCGACTTAACACCCATTTTTGATATTTACTGTTGAATGCTATTAGGTATATATAGTTCAGCACAGGATGTTTTTAATGGATTTTAGATAGGTCCCGGTATTAATAAAGTACATGTTTGTATATTTGCACAATTTGGTCTGTCTATATCTCTTTTTTGAGTTTATTGAGTGTTGCAGACTAGTAGCTTTTTCCTCTATATTTTGCAATCATTCTTGACTAGTCTAGCACCTCCTCACTGAGTTATTACCTTTGTACCTCTGGATCAACGTTAGATAGGGTTTAAAAAAAAAAAAGGTGAATAGGTTGGACTTGATGGACGTATGTCTTCATTCAACCTCAATTACTATGTTACTATGTTTACTGGTGGTAGAGGACTATAACAAAGAATTGTTCACCCAAACCAGTAAAACTTAAATGGAAAAACATAACTTACTGGGTTTGTGTTATCTCTGTAGGAAATACAAAGAAATGAAAACTGTGTAAATAAAGTAAACACAATGCATTAATAGAAAGCCTCATGTCTTTTATTAAAGGGCTTTTTCACTCACCTACAGTATGTCTTTTTTCTAGTCTCACCGCAGTTAATGGGCAACTACACCCTTTTATTACATACCGTAGTCTCTACTAACTTCAAAGGAAAGGAGAAAGGAGTCTCCTCCCACTAAATTTTATTCTATACTAAGAAGTCTCCTCCCACTAAATTCATTCTATAGTAAGGAGTCTCCTCCCACTAAATTTCATTCTATACAGAAGTCTCTCCCACTAAATTTCATTCTATAGTAAGGAGTCTCCTCCCACTGGATTTCACATATAGTAAGGAGTCTCCTCCCATAATGTATTTCTATAGTAAGGAGTCTCTCCCACTAAATGTAATCTATGTAAGGAGTCTCCTCCCACTAAATTCATTCTATAGTAAGGAGTCTCATCCCACTAAATTTCATTCTATGTAAGGAGTCTCCTCCCACTAAATGTCATTTATAGTAAGGAGTCTCATCCCACTAAATTAATTCTATAGTAAGGAGTCTCCTTCCACTAAATTTCATTCTATAGTAAGGAGTCTCCTCCCACTAAATTAATTCTATAGTAAGGAGTCTCCTCCCACTAAATTTAATCTCCCACTAAATTTAATTCTATAGTAAGGAGTCTCCTCCCACTGGATTTATCCTATAGTAAGGAGTCTCCTCCCACTGGATTTTATTCCTATAGTAAGGAGTCTCCTCCACTGGATTTATTTCCTATAGTAAGGAGTTTCCTCCCACTGGATTTTATCCTATAGTAAGGAGTCTCCTCCCACTGGATTTTATCCTATAAAGAGTCTCCTTACTAATTCATCTATGTAAGGAGTCTCCTCCCACTGGATTTCATCCTATAGTAAGGAGTCTCCTCCCACTAAATTTAATTCTATAGTTGGAGTCTCCTCCCACTAAATTCAATTCTATAGTAAGGAGTCTCCTCCACTAAATTTCATTCTATAGTAAGGAGCTCCTCCCACTGGATTTCATCCTATAGTAAGAAGTCTCTCCCACTGGATTTCATCTATAGTAAGGAGTCTCCTCCCACTGGATTTCATCCTATAGCAAGGAGTCTCCTCCCACTGGATTTCATCCTATAGTAAGAAGTCTCCTCCCACTGGATTTCAGTGAGATCTCATTCTAACACTAGCTAAGGCTAGCTGAGGTCACACTACAATGCACAAAATACAGGTGTTGGCCCTAAGTCAGAGTGTCAGTGTTAATTGAGTACATATCAAAAAATGCAAATCCGGAATAATTTGTAAGGTTTCATTCACCTTAGGGACACTATAGAGAAATACATTGCACAGGGCTGTGCTAAGATCAGATTCACTTCATTATCCTCCCCCTGCATCCCTGTACTATGTTATTTCTATAAGTATAACTATAAAGTTGAGATATTGAGTAATACATACACAGAGCTGTGCGAGTCAGGTTCACTTCATTATCCTCCCCCTGCAGCTTGTAACTATGTATTTCTATAAGTGTAACTACGTATTAAAGTTGGATATTGAGAAATCAGGTTCACTTCATTATCCTCCCCCTGCAGCTCTGAATTATGTTATTTCTATAAGTGTAACTATTAAAGTTGTGATATTGAGAAATACATTACACAGAGCTGTGCTAAGATCAGGTTCACTTCATTATCCTCCCCCTGCAGCTCTGTACTTGTTATTTCTATAAGTGTAACTATTAAAGTTGTGATATTGAGAAATACATTACACAGAGCTGTGCTAAGATCAGGTTCACTTCATTATCCTCCCCTGCAGCCCTGTACTATGCTATTCTATAAGTGTAATATTAAAGTTGTGATATTGAGAAATACATTGTACAGAGCTGTGCTATGTATTCTATAAGTGTAACCATTAAAGTTGTGATATTGAGAATACATTACACAGAGCTGTGCTAAGATCAGGTCACTTATTATCATCCCCTGCAGCTCTGTACTATGTTATTTCTATAAGTGAAACTATTAAAGTTGTGATATTTAGAATACATTACACAGAGCTGTGCTAAGATCAGGTACTCATTATCCTCCCCTGCAGCGCTGTACTATGTTGTTGCTATAGTGTAACTATTAAAGGGGTAATATTGAAGGGTATACATATGGTGTGCGTCAGTGAGAAACTGGGGCAAATTTAAATAAAATGTTAGGAGGTTGTGAAATCTACATATTACAAGGCTATGTAGCAGTTCATAGAGATGTAGGAGCACCTTTTAAAAACACATGCAGCATGGCTGAAATAATGTTGTTTAATGTACTTGTCCTTTAATCATAGTTACGGGGAGAGTATTCTTTAGTAAGCATATATTTTTTTTTAGGCTTGAATAAAAGAAATATATTCATATTTAGAAAATTAACAATTATATAATAATTCGCTCCTCTCTCCCTGATCACTATTGTGTATTACACAACTATTCTCTCTCCCTGATCACTAATTGTGTATTACAAAACTATTACTCTCTCCCTGATCACTAATTGTGTTTACAAAATTATTACTCTCTCCCTGATCACTAATTGTGTATTACACAATTATTACTCTCTCCCTGATCACTATTTTGTGTATTACACAACTATTACTCTCTCCCTGATCTCTATTTTGTGTATTACACAATTATTACTCTCTCCCTGATCACTATTTATGTAAATGCTAATTAAGCTCTGTGACTGCTTGTGAAGGACATGATGCTATTAACCAGTTAGGTGGACTGGATGAATGGTGTTATGTTAACCATTTAAGCTGCCAGACAGGGTGTGCATAGTCAGTGAAGTCAAGAGTGTTTTTGGGGCGTCTTTACAGGCCGTAACTTAAAGTGGTGGCAGCGTAGTACCGATTGATGTCAGATCACGTGCCCAGCGAACTGGCGTTCGTGACATATGATCGTTATTGTTCTTGCGATAATGATCGCTAAACCCATCGGAAATGAACCATTCATACTAATATCTACATAAGATATTAATAGTGGAGAGTCGACCTTGTCTGTGTTGGTGATGGGGGATTGTCAGGGGAATCAGAGAACTGTCATTATGGGCAGCTCTCATTGATACTAGGTTAAGGTTCGAACACACATGCAGACCCGCGACGCAGGATGTGTACGAACGGCCGGGCGAAATCATCCAGTGTATGGGCACTTATATATTTTCTACCTCCTGGAAAATTCTACATTTTTAGTCTTAAAGTTGTTTTTAAAGGTACAGTGTCCCTTTAATATTATAGTTTGTAGACTGTAATTTTTATTTTTCAACTTTTTCTCCTAGATGTGAAGAAAGGTCTCGCTCCTGAGGAAATGGAGGAGCTCAAAAACTGCTAAACTGTGCTAGAGACCTGACAGGTAAGGCCAAATGACCAGGTGCCTCTAGTGAACACTATGAAGGCTTCATTAGGAACATCCAGTATTTAAATCTTGGAACTTGAAAAGCAACTCAATTAATAAAGGCAACGGAGGAGCTTTACTATACAGACAGAATAGATAAGGGGAACTAAATTCACCAGAGAACATTGACAATAGATAGAGCATAATCGCAAAGTTCAAAGCTGTGTCTCACCTTTACCTTATCGCACATTAGCGATACAACGCGTTTCGGTATCGTACAATACGTCCGTATATTTACACCGAATGTTCGTTAATTAATGAACGTTCGTTCGTAGTAAATTACCGCATGGTATGGGGACCGTAAATCTACGATTTGTTTATTACTATAACTTCTACTATACAGAGGTAGAACTATTCCCTGACTTTTCTCCTTTTAAATGGAAAGAATTTAATTTGTTTTAGCAGGTACTTTATGACACGGCTTTTCTACAAACAACTCCCACGTCCTTTAACTCCTAACTATTCCATTTATGCATAACTAACCATTTATGTTATGCCAGAATGCAGAGCTTAGTCATTTAAAACAATAAACTATATTTGCCATTTTGTTGCCCAATCAGCCTGGTTTTAAGGTGGAGACATCTTCACTGAGCCAATCATCCCACCAATTTAGTATCATCAGCAAACACAGAGATTGTACTTTAATGCCCACACTACGTTATTTGTATATAGGTTACAGTAAAAAAGCCATAGCCTAATATTCAGTGGGGCTGGACTGGCAGGGGGTCCTGTGATTGGCTGAGACAAAATATTTTTTATAGTTGGCCTTTAAAGAAATGAATGTTTCTACACTACATACATCTATTAGAAAATAGTCATAATACATATAAACATTTTATCTCCATAGAGATATTCCCTTTTGTGGTTCTGACCCATAAGACCAGTGGGGACCTGACAGATATGAAGGCAAAGCTTGAAAACTTGGGGGTGGAACGGATATTTGCCCTTGAAAATTTCACCCCTGAAGATCTCATCAAGACCAGAGGAAGGCACGAGGATGTATTGAAGTTTTTCTGTGAGGTCATTGAAGATATTCGCTTTGCTTGGAAAGAACAGGGGATCCAGTAATGAGAAGAAGATGGAAAGGAAGAAAAAGGTCTGAACTTCATATATGAAAGGGAAATGAGAAGAAAGATGAAGAGATAGAAAGGCCAAACGGAATGCAGAGAGGATGTCTGAGGAAATGAATAGGATGTCTAGACACCCTTGGTTTTGGTTTGTCAGGAAGTAAATTCTATAGTAATTCTGTGCACAGGTAATACCTATTATCTTTCACACCTGATAAGGACTATTCAGTCCGAACATGTTGTGTGTTTCACTCCAATAAAGAACACTTTACTCTTTACAATTGTGTTGTGTTAAGACTTCTCTACGTGCCGCACTCCATTTCTACTTATTGATTATTGCATGGTCAGGGAAGCAGCATGACTGGAGGCAGCCATTTTACAGCCAGAATGTCTGATCTGACTTTTGCCTCTTCTTATCGATCATTCTCTTGGTGTCAAGCACATCCCTTCACCTGGAACCAAGGGCCATATTTATACCGCCACTAATCACTAATGGGTGTTATCCTGATCGTTAATTTACAATTGCTACGTAAATCTACGTCTGGGATCGTAGATTAACGATCGCCTGCAGAGCTAATATGGATTAAGTTTTGCAGGAAGGGAAAGTAAACCAGAACTCTACCAGACACATCACCAGGTTTAGTTTACCACTGCCAGCCAGTTACTAGTCTCAGCTTGCCATCCATTTTACATCTCAGCTTTCCAACAAATTCACCAGTGTCAGTCTTCCAGCCAATTCACCGGTGTCAGTTTTCCAGCCAATTCACCAGTGTCAGTTTTCAGCCATTCACTAGTGTCAGTCTTCCAGCCAATTCACCGGTGTCAGTTTTCCAGCCAATTCACCAATGTCAGTTTTCCAGCCAATTCACTGGTTTCAGTTTTCCAGCCAATTCACCAGTGTCAGTCTTCCAGCCAATTCACCAGTGTCGTTTTCCAGCCAATTCACCAGTGTCAGTTTTCCAGCCATTCACCAGTGTCAGTTTTCCAGCCAATTCACCGGTGTCAGTTTTCCAGCCAATTCACCGGTGTCAGTTTTCCAGCCAATTCACGGTGTCATTCGTTTTCAGTCAATTCATCGTGTCAGTTTTCCAGCCAATTCACCGGTGTCAGTTTTCCAGCTAATTCACCGGTGTCAGTTTTCCAGCCAATTCACCAGTGTCAGTTTTCCAGCTAATTCACCGGTGTCAGTTTTCCAGCAATTCACCAGTGTCAGTTTTCCAGCTAATTCACCAGTATCAGTTTTTTCCAGCCAATTCACCAGTATCAGTTTTCCAGCCAATTCACCAGTGTCAGTTTTCCAGACCATTCACCCTTTCTTGCTTGCCAGACAATTTTCCACAGTTTGTAAACCAATTCATAATCATTGTTAGCCATCTGTTTCAGCACTTCCAGACACTTTCCTATTCTAAGCTTCCAGATGTTTTACCAGATTTGGCTTTCTAGCTATTACACCAGCCTTGTTTATTGTATATGAGGCTTTAAAAGGTGAAAATTTTCTATTAAAGGACAAGTGTTCAAATTTAATTGAACTCACTGCTTATTGAGCTGAATACCATAATTGGGCCAAACTTGGTTTCTCTTTGTGAACAGAGTTATGTTTATTAACCGACCTTGATCCAAACAGCTTGAACGTTACCCAATTACGGTTAGGAAAAGAGTGAACAGTTCAGAGTCTATGCTGGGTGTTTTGCTTTGTACAGGCATTATTAAAGCCAGATTGGAATAACATGGACCATAGCAGCACAATAAATACTTGTTTAACCCCTAGATCAGCGGGTTACCTGGGGAGGACTGGGACCTTTTGGCCTTTGGGGATAATACAACCAAGTGGCCCTTACATTGTAGAGCGTAACGTTTTTGACCATGCCCACTTGTTAGGTCACACCCACTTTGTTAAGTTACGCCATTTTTAAGACCACTATTACCATTTAACATTGTTGCTTGCAACATTTTCAAGTGGTTAAGGTAACAGTAATATCTCAAAGGGCTTGTCCACCCCCAAAACTAAAATCCCCCCCCCCCACTGGCCCCACTGTGCAGTGTTAAAAAATCCTCACCTTACCCCTGTGCTCCAAATGGTTCTCCTGTAATGTCTGTCCAAAGTCCTAGAAAGTGAAGGCCAGGAGCCTGGCTGTGAGTGAAAATGTTTCCTCCTCTTACCTTTCCTCTGAGAGGTTTCTGGCTTGCCACAGTGAAAGCCCCCCCCCCCTCCTCCTCTGAATCCTTCCTCTAAAACATTTTTCTGTAGTGTAGTGGCTCCTATCCCCACTCCCAGCATGGCTAATGAACTGGAGGATACCGGCAAATTAACTGGAGGGCTGACTAAAGAACAAGAGAGCGGACAATACTAGGTAATGAACTGGAGAGCTGATGTAACATGGCTAATGAACTGGAAGGCTGACTAACACTGGCTAATGAACTGGAGGACACTGGCAATGGAAAAAAACTGGAGGGCTGGCTAATAAAACTGGAGGGCTGATGTAACACTGACTAATGAACTGGGGGCGAGGCAACACTGGCTAATAAAATGGAGGTCTGAATAATAATAAATGCGATTATATCCTGAGACCCCCATGTATTGCTCTGCACTCAGCTTCCTTCAATGTGCTGACAGTCTGGGTAGGAGTGTGAATGGAGCCAAGATCAGAGCAATGTATGTAGTGTCATAGATAAGGACAGGCTCTCTCCCCCCCTCAATATCTTTCAGCATGTCTGCAAAGGCAGGCAGCTCATAACGAAGCTTTACACTGAGGCAGTGTCTCCAAAACCTCATTTACAAATGCTTCTGCGGCAGCCTCATTTTTTTATTGGAGACCAGCCCAGTGGGTATTTCCCCTCAGCCTGGACCAGTCCTCCCCGCGGGTTAGTCAGACTATTGATGGATGGCATGTGTCGTTTCGTCTGCATTCTGGGGTGATTCAAGGCTTTTACCTTCGAAAAATTGTGCCTAAAAACTCAAGGTTTAGTTAATAAGGTGAGAAAATTAGACCAGTGCTAATAATCTGCAGGAACCAGATTATTATTATTATTATTGATTTTATTCCGTGGCGCTTATGTTATCTAATTGTAGTAGAGAGGTAAAAATCTAGCAAATCTAGCAAATAATTAGCAAGGCAACATTTGTATCTCTTTCACAACCATTTAATACATGATCCGATCGCTTGTTAATGGGGAAGTTAAGTGGAAAATTTTTTTTTACATCATTATGCATATCTAGTTATTCTACATAATCTCTTTCATTTTGAATTCATACCTCTTGCTATTTCCTGGGCTGACATTTCAGGTTCGAACGGCTTTTCTTCCCAGGATGCACTCTACCTTGGAATATGTGTTGAAATTATGCACATAAATAACATAATAGAGGTCTCCACTGTAGTCCACTGATTTCGAGGAAACTGAGCCTCACCTTTAATGCAAGCAATTTTCCCCAGTTTCCAATACATTCATTAAAAGATAGAATTTGTGGGGACCAGTAAGTGTGTAAAACGTCTGCGTCTGTCAGTGACACTTTCCACTCAATAGCAATAAAAAGTGAAGGCTTGTGGACATTCATTAACAGCTCTGAACACAGTGGAAGAATCTTAATGGTGCTGATCAATGGGCCATATTGTAGGTAGGAATAGAAGGGGCTTGATTTGGGTTAAAAAATGATTCATTTATTTTAAGATGGATTAAAAGGTGAACAAACTCCTTCAAGGAACCCTTAAAAAGTATCCATGGACTCACCTAAACTGTCCCATCCAAGGTAAGTGGATGGCTGTTCAAGTGGGCACATTGTGGTTCGACCTGGCAGATCAATGAACAATGCCAGACTATTCAACTATGCCAGACTATTCAACTATGAATATGAGCGTCAGGTATTAGATATTATTTATTATTATTATTGTGGATTTATTTAGCCAACATCTGTGGCGCTTTACAGTTACATAGTCATACATGTTACATACAAGGATAGTATACGATAATACAAGTCATACAGATTACAACAAGGGTAAGTACACAGCGTGATGAGTTATTACAGCAATACCGTGATATAATACGAAGGGGGACCCTGCCCAGAGCTTACATTGCAACCTTTATCAGGCCTTAATTTTCAGATCAATGTGCAATACATCAATGTTACATAATAACCCCTAAACCTTCATTACGTAGCTGGTTTCTTACATTTAACAAACAATATGAATTCGGGACCAATTACAAGAAGCAGGAGGAGACTACAGATACCAAAGGTAAGTTTCAGGAATAAGTGCTTGTGAGCTCAAGAACAGAAGCAAGAAATCCAGTAACATGCTTGTGTCCCTGTTATGATCTGTAGATTGGTCAGTACAATCTAGATAACCTACGTTCAGGGTTATTCAATAAAAGTTGACAGTAGTCTTGATAGTGGAGGTTTCAGGAAAAGTAAATCAATGGGCTTTTGGAGCTAAGGTTGAGCCAGGATGATAATTATAATCAAAATTACAATTACACCTGCAATGTATATCTGAAAGACACAAAATGAATTAAAACGGGTTAGAGGAAAGATGCCCCTTTGAAATATTTATTAAGACTACAATGTTGATTAACATGATGGGTAGCCTATCGATTTGAATTCTACTGGTACAATTCTGATATTCCGACTCGGAACTAACGGTTCAGACGTTCTAATGGAACGTTCATAAATTTCCCCAGATATTCGAAAGTTTCAAAATCAAATATTCCATAATTATCGAATTTTTAATGCTGAATATTCGGAAATGATGGAATATACAGGCGGATTTTGAGAAATATTGAGTAGAGATGTCCGAACTTCGCCAAATCCGGTCCGCTCGAGGATCCGCGAATTTTCGAGAAAATTCGAAAAAACACGAGCGGACCCATTAAAATGAAAAATATCCTCGAAATTACGAGATTTTCGAAAATACGAGTAATCCGCAGTTCAGAAGTTCGGAAGGCGGAAAAATCAACCGTTCGCGAACGGGATAAATCCGCGGCGGATTCAGGTTCGGATCCACGAACCGGCCATCCCTAATATAGGTAAGTGAACCCTCGATTCGGAATATGGGAGAAATTACAAATATGTCCTTGATGTTAAATACTCAAAATACTCAAATATGTAAACGATATGCGAAAAAAATCTGCGAAAACTAGAAATGGCTCTTGCGTGAAGAAAGTTGTTTTTAATAAGTTTTGTGTAGAATGTATGCGTTCTCCAGACCATTTCCCAGGTCCCTGATCTACTGACACTAACATACTATTACTAGTTTACCTTAGATTTAATCTGAAATGTTGGATTTTTTAACTCCCAATTGATCGATTTTGGATTTTTTAAGTTTTCTAAAAAGTTTCAGAGCGGAACATTTCGGTTTCAGATTTAAATATTCAGAAGCTTTGATATTGTCCCTTCTCTCCCATCTTTCAACCCATTCTCAAAATATTGTTTTTTATGGCACTTTAAAATCAGGTGTCTGTCTGCCT
The DNA here is from genome assembly GCA_019447015.1 of Hymenochirus boettgeri. NCBI lineage: Eukaryota > Metazoa > Chordata > Amphibia > Anura > Pipidae > Hymenochirus > Hymenochirus boettgeri. The sequence goes on along the minus strand of CM033477.1, from coordinate 8,231,138 downwards.
TGATCTTCTCAATGCGACTAATATAGATCATCCTGTACCTTATCACATTTTGATCACTGGCACTGTTTTTTATACTTACTGAGCTCACATGGGTATGAATGTATATGTCTTTAAGAGTAATATAATCAGTTAGTAAAAGTAGAAACATTTTGCAAAATGGCTGCTTACCTACAGTTGTTTCTGTTAGGGCCTTAAGATAAAGAAAAATTATAAACTAAATTAGTAAAACAGAGAGTATCTGTCAGAAAACATTCTGTTCTGTTTCCTGACGCTTTCTACAGACAGAGAATACTACAGGAGGTTCAATGGCTTAATAAACATGGATTCAATGTGTAAAAAATATCACAATATTACACATGCATCCTTTTGCTGTTAACCTTGTGAAAATTAAGCTGGGCAGTATTGGGAATGTTGGGCAGTATTGGGAATGTTGGGCACTATTGGGAATATTGGGCAGTATTGGGAAGTGAATGTTGGGCAGTATTGGGAATGTTTGGCAGTATTGGGAATGTTGGGCAGTATTGGGAATGTTTGGCGTATTGGGATGTTGGGCATATTGGGAGTTGGGCAGTAGTATGGGAAGTTGGGCAGTCTTGGGAATGTTGGCAGTATTGGAATGGGGCATATTGGGAATGTTGGGCAGTATTGGGAATGTTGGGCAGTATGGGAATGTTTGGAGTATTGGGAATGTTTGTCAGTATGATGTGGGCAATATGGGAAACCAACAGGCCAGGTTTCCTGGAAACTCCGTGAAAAGCTTTGACTAGACGAGGAGCATGCACATCTGAATGTTTAATCCAAGCTCTTTCTTCAGGACCAAAACCTTCCCAGTGGACCAAATACTGAAGAGACCTCCTAAAGAATCTAGAGTCCAAGATCTTCTCGACTCAAATTCTTGCTGACCATCAACGGCAATTGGAACGGGAGGTAGTAGAGATGTGGAACACTGATTAGAGCACGCTGGTTTTATGAGGAAATATGAAACACGTTAGGAATCCGCATGTTGGAAGGAAGTTGGAGGCGAACAGCAACGGACCGACAAATTCCAGGAAAGGAAAAGGACCAATAAATTGGATCCCAATTTGGAGGAAGGAACACGTAGATTAATATGAGCAGAGGAGAGCCACACTTTATCTCCGACAGAATAAGCTGGGGGTTCTCTATGTCTCCTATCTGCTGCAGTTTTTTGTACCAGAGCAGATTTCTAAAGCCGATTTCCGTAGCAGCCAGATAGCGGTCATCTGGGCCGCAGAGTCATTGGCAGCAGGTACATGTGTGGAAAGAAAATCTTGAGGAAAACATCTAGGATTTGTCCCAAGACACACAAAAAAGGAGATTTCCCGTAGAAGCATGAGGTGAATTGTTATGGGCAAACTCAGCCCAAGGCAGAAGGTCAGCCCAATCATCCTGATTATAGGAAATGTAACAACGAAGATATTGTTCCAAAGACTGGTTAGTGCGTTCAGTAGCCCCATTGGACTGTGGGTGGTAAGCCGAGGAAAATTGTAACTTGATGTTCATGGACTTACAAAGTGCTCTCCAGAAATTGAAAACAAATTGAGTACCTCTGTCAGATACTATTTCAGAAGGGAGTCCATGAAAGCGGAAGATATGAGAAATAAATAGATGAGCTAACTAAGCGGTCTACTGTCACCCATATAACTGTGTATTTCTTGGAAGGCGGAAGTTCAACAATAAAGTCCATGGATAGATGGGTCCAAGGTCTGGACGGAATGGAGGGGGGGGTTGAAGAAGACCACAGGGGAGGGTTCTAGAAGATTTGGATTGAGCACAGCTGGTACAACACTTGAACAAGTCTTTAAAATCTTTTCTCATTTTGGGCCACCAAAGGGAACAGGCAAGAAGATTAAAAGTTTTGTTAACACCGGGAAGCCCGGCTTGCTTGGAACAGTGAGTATGAAGAAGGATAGTTTTCCGAAGTGAAACAGGAACAAAGATTTTGCCAGAGGGTTTGTCTGGAGGAGCAGAATCTGTGCGGCTTGAATCTTGGAACAGAGTTGAGGAGATATAGAGGCCAAGATTTAGTGGTTGGGATAACAGAGCCCTATCTTGATAATAAAGTCGGAAGCAACAATGATCTGGAAAGGGCATCAGCTTTTTTGTTTTTGGAACCAGGTTGGTAAGTGATAATAAAGTTGAACCGGGAAAAGAATAAGGACCATCGTGCTTACGGGGATTTAACCTTTAAGATTCTGGATGTATTTGAGGTTTTATGGTCGGTAAGGATGGTGATAGGTACGATGTGCCTTCCAATAGATGACGCCACTCCTCGAGGGCCAGCTTGATGGCAAGAAGTTCCTATCCTGACATCATAGTTCCGCTCGTTGGGTAGAAACTTCTTAGAAAAGTAAGCACAGGGATGGAGTTTCTTTGGGAAAGGATGGCTCCTGACCCAAGTCTGAGGCATCAACTTCGATGTAGAAGTGAAGACTAGGATCTGGATGAACTAAAACTGGTGCATCAGCAAAGGCTTCCTTGAGTCGTTTAAAGGCTTCAAGGGCTGGGTCCATGAATGTGGCTTACCACCTTTACTGATGAGGGCTAATATCGGAGGAATTATAGAAGAGAACGATTAATGAATTGTCTATAATAATTGGCAAAACCAATTAATCTTGAATAGCTTTGGTTCCATAGGAAGAGACCATCTTGGATGGCCAAACTTTAACAGGATCCATCTGGAACCCTTGCGCAGACACGTTGTAGCCCAGAAAGGGTACTTGAGAACACCCAAAAAGGCACTTTTCCAGTTTGGCAATAGGCTATTCTCTCTCAGATATAGTAATACCTGTTTAATATGGAGGCGGTGTGAGGGAAGATCTTGAGAAAAGATTAAAATGTCATCGAGATAATGACAACAGAGATCCCCAACATATCCTGGAAAATGTCATTCACAAACTCTGGAACACCGCTGGAGCATTACAAAGGCCAAAGGGCATTACGAGATACTCGTAGTGACCGTCCCTAGTTTAAAGGCTGTTTTCCATCATCACTTTTGCGTATATGGATAAGATTGTATTGTCCCACAAAGATCCAGTTTGGTAAATATCTTTGCCCCTTTTATCTAGTCAAATAGTTCAGAGATGAGAGGAAGAGGATACGATTTTTACTGTGATTTTATTTAACCACGGTAGTTGATGCAGGGTCGTAGACAAAAAAGAAAACAGCTCCAGCAGGGAAAGTGGAAGGTATGAAACCCCTAGACAAATGTTCAGTAATGTACTCTTTCATGGCTAGAGTTTCAGAGGGGGACAATGGTATGTGTGTCCAAGGAGGCATACTACCTGCGAGAAGATCGATGGGGCAATCGTAGGATCAGTGCGGTGGTAGCTTCTCAGCTGCTTTTTACAAAAACAATCAGAGAAAACAAAATAACATTCAGGGAGATTTTTCTCAGATTTATCTTCAATAACGTGGTGATGGTGCAATGAGTTGGAAGAGTAGAAAGGAATTTTCAAAACAGAAAGGACTCTAAGACTTAAGTTCATGTGGACCAATCTATAACAGGGTTGTGTAATTGAGCCATGGAAGTCGAGAATCAGGGGAACGGAAGGACTTTGGATGACAAGAAAAGACAAACGTTTTGGTGAAATTGCCAACGCGAAATAGGACTTTGTATGTAGATTTGGAGTGAATTCAGAAGCCAAGGGGTTATTGTCAATAGCCAGAACTCGAAGAGGTTGCTGCAAGTGAAGGAGAGGAGCCCCAATTGGTGCTGCATAGGTAGTCAATGAAGTTTCCAGCTGCACCGGAATCGACAAAGGCCGGGAGGAAAAAGTTTTGCATTAAAGGTGATAGTTGATGGTAGAGAGTAGTAGAGTTTCAGTGGTTCAAATTTGGTGGGAGACTAAAATTACCTAGAAGGAGCTCCTCCTAAAGGCTATGTCCACCCTAAAATGTAATATTTGATATGTGTGCCCCCTGGTCCCCCAGCCCAACCGCGTAATTTTTAATTTCAGAAAGCCCCCAAACTCTACTTACCTCCCCTCTTTCCTTCGCTGCGCTCCCGGCCCTCTGCTTGCGAGGAAATGCAAGCAGAGGGGCGGGACGGCAGCCGCGTCTGTGATTGGCTGAGCGGCTGCCGGCAGCTCACTTCCGCGTAGGAAAGCGGAGAGGTAAGTAAAACATTGGGGAGCTTTCTAAAAATAAAAGTATGCGGTTGGGGCTGGGGGGACGGGGGAAGACTGTGTTAAAGGGAAAAACGCTAGGGGGAGGGATAGCAGAACGGGGAGGAGAGGGAGGGAGAGGGAGGGGGAGGGAGGGGGGAGAAGGGCTTCAGCACGCATGGCAGAAATCCGGGAGGCCAGGTGCAGGCAGTGTCCTATATGGACCTGCTAGCCTCCTGGTGGTCGTTTTTGGGACTTTGGGGGGGGACTACAGGAGAACCAGATGGAGGTGGGATGTGAGGTAAGGATTAAACTACACACATGGTGGGGCCAGTAGTGGGGGGATTATAGTTTTGGGGGTGGACATGCCCTTTAACTTCTAGGTCATGGAGTTTCCCGACTTCGGGGACAATTTCTTACAAAGTGTCCTTGCCCAGCACATGGACAAAGTCCATCAGGAGAACGATGAGTGCCGCCAATTTGATAGGCTCTTCAACCAAAGATATTGGTTGGGGAAAGGTCTGAGTAGGTCGAGGAAAAGTCCTAGGGAAGATGGAATGAGCTGCGACCTTTCTGCCTGCCATTCACGAAAGCGGGTATCAATCTGGAGCATGAGTGGTAGTCAGAGAGTCCCTGCCAAAAGGTGCTGTAAGTGCCTATTGTACCAAGAAGTCTCCTCGGCAATGGTATGACATTCAATAGCGTATTGTCCCACGGAACAAGACCCTTGGCGGGAGGAGGCAGCAGAGGTTTTTTCTGGAGCATCGAAGACCTTTCGAAACCAACCCAGGAAATCGGTAATTATTGACTAGAGGATCGTTTTTTCCCATAGGGGAGAAGCCCAGGCCAGAGCATGCCCTCCAACAAGGCGATGATGTAACCAACCTTTGCACGATTCGATGCAGATGAGATGGTGAAGCTCATTGGATTCGGGACTGATTAATAATCCACGGCAAGCTTAGCATCACCATCAAACCGGGAAGGCGGAGGTATGCGGGGCTCTTCCGAAGAGAAAGATCACCAGATCTGGATGGTGAAGGAGGGGGCGTAGAACCCGGAGCAGAGGCAGAAGCTGGGGGTAGCCGTACAGCGAGGGTATCCATGAATTGAGCCAACTGACCCTGATGGTGTTCAAAAACGTCCATGCGTTTGGACAAAGTTTGGAGTGTTTTACTTAACTCGCCATAGCCCCCTCAAGCGTTTCCATGCCTGACTGTACTGTACTCATGAGTACGTTTAGGAGGAGGCGCTCCGATGGCTGTTGGGATTGCAGAACTGGATACAAGAGACTGCTGGAACATATGCTGAGAAATGGTGACTAGGTGCTGCTGAGAGAAGGCAGGGTACTGGGAACAGGCAAGGCAGAAACAGTCACTGAAACAGGTTAGGTGAGTATGGATACTGGAACTGGCAAGGTAAGTCACTGATGATGGAGCTGCAGGTCAAGTAAGTCTCTGATGATGGTGATGGCAATGTAGTCTCTGATGATGGAGGCAGGTAAGTCTCTGATGATGGAGCTGGCAATGGTAAGTCTTGATGATGGAAAGTCATGCAGACATATAGGGCAGGTAAGTGAGAAGGAGCCGGGTAGGTATCAACGTTGGGCAGTATTGATAATCTTGGGCGAGTATTAAGAATGTTGGGCAGTGTTGGAATGTTGCTCAGTGTTGGGCAAGTGTGTCAATGTTGCTCAGTGTGTGAAAGTTGGGCAGTTTTGGGAATATTGGACAGCATTGAGAATGTTGGGCAGTATTTGAATGTTGCTCAGTGTTGGGAATTTTGGGCAGCATTGGGAATGTTGCTCAGTGTTTGGAATGTTGGGCATGAGTGAGTATTGAGAATGTTGAGCAGTATTGGGAATGTGGGCAGTGTTTGGAATGTTGCTCAGTGTTGGGAATGTTGGGCAGCATTGGGAATGTTGCTCAGTGTTTGGAATGTTGGGCAGTATTGAGAATGTTGAGCCTTATGGGAATGTTGGGCAGTGTTTGGAATGTTGCTCAGTGTTGGGAATGTTGGGCAGCATTGGGAATGTTGCTCAGTGTTTGGAATGTGAGCTGAGTATTGGGAATGTTGGGCAGTGTTTGGAATGTTGCTCAGTGTTGGGAATGTTGGGCAGCATTGGGAATGTTGCTCAGTGTTGGAATTTGGGCTGTGAGTGATGAGATGTTGAGCAGTATTGGGAATGTTGGGCAGTGTTTGGAATGTTGCTCAGTGTTGGGAATGTTGGGCAGCATTGGCAATGTTGCTCAGTGTTTGGAATGTGGGCAGTATTGAGAATGTGAGCAGTATTGGGAATGTTGGGTAGTGTTTGGAATGTTGCTCAGTGTTGGTAATGTTGAGCAGCATTGAGAATGTTGGGAGTGTTGTCAATGTTGCTCAGTGTTGGGAAAGTTGAGTAGTATTGGGAATGTTGGGTTGTGTTTGGAATGTTGCTCAGTGTTTGGAATGTTGGGCAGTATTGAGAATGTTGAGCCGTATGGGAATGTTTGGTAGTGTTTGGAATGTGGGTATTGTTTGGAATGTTGGTAGTGTATGGAATGTTGTCAGTGTGGTAATGTTGGGCAGTATTGAGAATGTTGGGCAGTGTTGTCAATGTTGCTCAGTGTTGGGAAAGTTGAGCAGTATTGGGGATGTTGTCTGCTACCAGACTTGGCCCGGTCATGGTTTTAACCTGTTTGTGATTCCCACAGCATGTAGTACCTCTATTTATGGGCCGTGAGTATATGGAGATTTCCCATGATGCTTAGTGATGAACTGACAGACTTAACACCCATTTTTGATATTTACTGTGAATGATATAGGTATAATAGTTCAGCACAGGATGTTTTTAATGGATTTTAGATAGGTCCTGGTATTAATAAAGTACATGTTTGTATATTTGCAAATTTGGTCTGTCTATATCTCTTTTGAGTTTATTGTGTTGCAGACTAGTAGCTTTTCCTCTATATTTTGCAATCATTTTGACTAGTCTAGCACCTCCTACACTGAGTTATTACCTTTGTACCTCTGGATCAACTGTTAGATAGGGTTTAAAAAAAAAAAAGAGTGAATAGGTTGGACTTGATGGACGTATGTCTTCATTCAACCTCATTACTATGTTACTATGTTACTAGCGGTGGTAGAGGACTATAACAAAGAATTGTTCACCCCAAACCAGTAAAACTTAAATGGAAAAACATATATACTGGGTTTGTGTTATCTCTGTAGGAAATACAAAGAAATGAAAACTGTGTAAATAAAGTAACACAAATGCATTAATAGAAAGCCTCATGTCTTTATTTTAAAGGGCTTTTCACTCACCTTACAGTATGTCTTTTTTTTCTAGTCTCACCGCAGTTATGGGCAACTACACCCTTTTTATTACATACCGTATGTCTCTACTAACTTCAAAGGAAAGGAGAAAGGAGTCTCCTCCACTAAATTTTATTCTATACTAAGAAGTCTCCTCCCATAAATTTCATTCTATAGTAAGGAGTCTCCTCCCACTAAATTTCATTCTATACTAAGAAGTCTCCTCCCACTAAATTTCATTTTATAGTAAGGAGTCTCCTCCCACTGGATTTCATATTAGTAAGGAGTCTCCTCCCACTAAATGTATTTCTATAGTAAGGAGTTCCTCCCACTAAATGTAATCTATAGTAAGGAGTCTCCTCCCACTAAATTTCATTCTATAGTAAGGAGTCTCATCCCACTAAATTTCATTCTATAGTAAGGAGTCTCCCCCCAATAATGTCATTCTATAGTAAGGAGTCTCATCCTAAATTTAATTCTATAGTAAGGAGTCTCCTTCCACTAAATTTCATTCTATAGTAAGGAGTCTCCTCCCACTAAATTTAATTCTATAGTAAGGTCTCTCCCAAAATTTAATCTCCCACTAAATTTAATTCTATAGTAAGGAGTCTCCCCACTGGATTTTATCCATTAGTAAGGAGTCTCCTCCCACTGGATTTTATCCTATAGTAAGGAGTCTCCTCCCACTGGATTTTATCATATGAGGAGTTTCCTCCCACTGGATTTTATCCTATAGTAAGGAGTCTCCTCCCACTGGATTTTATCCTATAGTAAAGAGTCTCCTCCTACTAAATTTATTCTATAGTAAGGAGTCTCCTCCACTGGTTTCATCCTATAGTAAGGAGTCTCCTCCCACTAAATTTAATTCTATAGTATGGAGTCTCCTCCCACTAAATTCAATTCTATAGTAAGGAGTCTCTCCCACTAAATTTCATTCTATAGTAAGGAGTCTCCTCCCACTGGATTTCATCCTATAGTAAGAAGTCTCCTCCCACTGGATTTCATCCTATAGTAAGGAGTCTCCTCCCACTGGATTTCATCCTATAGCAAGGAGTCTCCTCCCACTGGATTTCATCCTATAGTAAGAAGTCTCCTCCCACTGGATTTCAGTGAGATCTCACTTCTAACACTAGCTAAGGCTAGCTGAGGTCACACTACAATGCACAAAAATACATGGTGTTGGCCCTAAGTCAGAGTGTCAGTGTTAATTGAGTACATATCAAAAAAATGCAAATCCGGAATAATTTGTAAGGTTTCATTCACCTTAGGGACACTATAGAGAAATACATTGCACAGGGCTGTGCTAGATCAGATTCACTTATTATCCTCCCCCTGCATCCCTGTACTATGTTATTTCTATAAGTATAACTATTAAAGTTGAGATATTGAGTAATACATTACACAGAGCTGTGCTAGATCAGGTTCACATTATCCTCCCCCTGCAGCTCTGTAACTATGTTATTTCTATAAGTGTAACTACGTATTAAAGTTGTGATATTGAGAAATCAGGTTCACTTCATTATCCCCCCCTGCAGCTCTGAATTATGTTATTTCTATAAGTGTAACTATTAAAGTTGTGATATTGAGAAATACATTACACAGAGCTGTGCTAAGATCAGTTCACTTCATTATCCTCCCCCTGCAGCTCTGTACTATGTTATTTCTATAAGTGTAACTATTAAAGTTGTTGTGAATGAGAATACATTACACAGAGCTGTGCTAAGATCAGGTTCACTTCATTATCCTCCCCTGCAGCCCTGTACTATGCTATTCTATAAGTGTAAATATTAAAGTTGTGATATTGAGAAATACATTGTACAGAGCTGTGCTATGTTATTTCTATAAGTGTAACCATTAAAGTTGTGATATTGAGAATACATTACACAGAGCTGTGCTAGTCAGGTCACTTCATTATCATCCCCCTGCAGCTCTGTACTATGTTATTTCTATAAGTGAAACTATTAAAGTTGTGATATTAGAAATACATTACACAGAGCTGTGTAAGATCAGGTTCACTTCATATCCTCCCCCTGCAGCGCTGTACTATGTTGTTGCTATAGTGTAACTATTAAAGGGGTAATATTGAAGGGTATACATATGGTGTGCAGTCAGTGAGAAACTGGGGCAAATTTAAATAAAATGTTAGGAGGTTGTGAAATCTACATATTACAAGGCTATGTAGCAGTTCATAGAGATGTAGGAGCACCTTTTAAAACACATGCAGCATGGCTGAAATAATGTTGTTTAATTGTACTTGTCCTTTAATCATGTTACGGGGAGAGTATTCTTTAGTAAGCATATATTTTTTTTAGGCTTGAATAAAAGAAATATATTCATATTTAGAAAATTAACATTATATAAATAATTCGCTCCCTCTCTCCCTGATCACTATTTGTGTATTACACAACTATTACTCTCTCCCTGATCACTAATGTGTATTACACAAACTATTACTCTCTCCCTGATCACTAATTGTGTATTACAAAATTATTACTCTCTCCCTGATCACTAATTGTGTATTACACAATTATTACTCTCTCCCTGATCACTATTTTGTGTATACACAACATTACTCTCTCCTGATCTCTATTTTGTGTATTACACAATTATACTCTCTCCCTGATCACTATTTTTGTATTAAATCTCGGCCTATTCATAGGAATATGTGATTAGTTATTACACTTGCTAAAATTGAAGGTACAAGGAATCCAGGGGTTAAGAACCTAATACCCTGTTTTGGGTTATTAAATTAACCCGGGGACTATTCATTGGTGGATGAGGGTAGATTTTTTTTGGCGAAGCAGGTTGGTAGAGGATCTTTGGTGGGCGCATACACTAACAAACTAAAAATTACAGATCCTCGACTTTGCCTGGACGCTCTCGACCTCTTCTCCTATTCGTGCGCTCTCCTTCGTCTTTCTCGTCTGCCTCTCCCCGTGCTTCTCGCTCTCTCTCCCTGCCTCTCTCTTCTCTCTTTCCTTCTCTACTTCCCTCCTTGAATCGTTTTCCATCATGCAATCCTGATTGTCATTATTGTGCTCAGTCGGGGTCCTTGCTTAAAACTAAATATCGGAACCAAGTGGATGGAAAACCACAGAGGATTTTATTTTAATTTTACAATTTACACAATACTTACTCACTAACCGCGAGCACTTCCAAACTCCAGCCAAACATCTTGTCACAACGTGTTCCCTACCTTACCCCCTACCGGAAACTTCAAACCGTCACTACAACAAGAATGTGACCGAATTTACACAACAAATTATTAATTACCTTTCGCCACACATACAATACGGACAAGGCAATTTCAGACAAATTTTTCCTTTACCACGAAAATGCGACAGAAATTCAACACAATTTGTCGCTTACCACACGAAAGCTACAAAGAATTTCAACAAATTTTTTCCTTTATCCTTTTACCACAGAACTGCGACAGCAATTTCAACAATTTCCTTTACCACATGAAAATGCGACAGAAATTTACAACACTTTGACTTTCCGCTACGAACTGCACAGAATTTACAGCTATTTTATCTTGACAACAGAAAATGCTACGGATACACAGGATATTTATCTCCACTACAGAAAATGTCTTCCTGGCTACTTCTACTCTAGCCCAAGGACTTTCCTCCTTGAAACCAGCAAATATTATACAAGTCCAAGAACATATTCCTGCCAGCTCATGAACTACACTTCAAGCCCGAAGTCCTCAAACCCGCCGCTTTAGTAATACGACCTTGTAAACACACATTTCCTTTACATTATTACTTCTATCCCATTAGATTTACTTCTGGTTCTTAGGCGGATACAACACATTACTACTATGTAGCAGATCATAGACAATATTGTTTCCCTCTGCATCCTGCTACAGAATCTACTACACACATATCCTGACCAATCTCCTTTTACTGAATATAGGGGGGTACAGGATCCTTTGTGTTAGGGAATTAAACACATAAAGCTTTTAACAATTTAACAAAGCCTGGTTTTTCCTTCAATCCACATGTTTGCATATGACCTTTGTGGCCTTGTTGGCTTTGTGATTTTCACCGTGTTTCCCTTCTAAGTGTGCGCTCGTCGTCGCAGCACACAAACTCTGCAGGACCCTTGTACACATTGGTGGTGCGCACACAAATATCTGCTGGAATATAATCATTGCGGTATGTAGTGCGCACAATTTCATTTTTTTATGCGCACAGCCATTTTAAAAAATTTACTCGGCACTCACCGACGATTTTAACTTAGAGTGAACAATGATTTTCAAATGTTTTTTTACAACAACTTCTGTCATGGTCCTCCTGCGGCCAGTATCTCAATTACAATTAACTTCGTGTCGTAATGTCGCTTGCACTCCAAAAATCGGTAATTTATGACCACCGCATCATAATGCATAATGGTCACAGTGGTAAAATGGCCTGATCAGTGGAAGGAACAGAATTGCTACTGAGTGATACCGTGCCTTTTAAAGTCATATCCATAGATAAGGGAACTCATCACATTTTACTGAAATACGTTAACCATACACTGGAAATGCGTTTTACGCATCTTGCTTTGTTATGATCGCCGTAACAGAGTTTACTGACTTTTATGTACCTCTGTTTTGTTCAGTTTTAGTGTTTATGATCCCTGCCACTGCAGTGGGTCTGTTTAACATATATGTAAAATACAGACAGAAGACATCTGAAATTTCAGTTTGGGGGACTTTATTCTTCTTTTCGCTAACCCTGTTTGTGTAACAGGATTTTTAAAAACCACACCCCGTATTCTAACCATGCCCAACTGCCAACCTACCACAAATACTCTAGTTCATCCAGAAAAAGCATCAAGTTTCCAATTTTTTACAAGGCATGTGGGATTCTCAGGAGTTCTTCTGTTCCATAAATGTGAATTGCTGTCCCGTGATCCATTCCTATGTCACAGCCACCATGCATGTGTCATTAAATAAATTGATTACCTAGATTGTACTCACAACTACTACCAAATCCAGGCACCATGGCCCTTCAATTGAACAAGAATCCTTATCAAAGGAGTCGGCTCATTTATAAATAATGGTCCATTGGAACTATCCCATCCATTATTTTAAAACATAGTCTTAATCCTTGTTCTCCCCCTACTCAACTTCCTCTGCACTTATAAATAAGTTATGTTTCAAGGAGAATTTAGTAGCTTCCGAGTGTCATTAATCACTAATTACCCATCACGTACCCAGCCAATGAAGCAGTTCTGGATCTCTGTACTCAGGTGCATCCTGCATGGGCCCAGGCCCCACCTTGAGAATTGGATTACTGGCCCGGACCAATCCCCCCTCCCAATGCACCTGTTAAACAGCTTGAATCACACCTATGATTAAACAGACGCGCAACCCAGAGTTTAACAGCGGGAACCGCAACTTTGGTACCAGAGGTTCAAGTACACTGAACGTAAGCATTCATTTCTCAGAAGGAATACTTCCCTATATCCACTGCAATATGAATGGTATTAAACTGGAATTCCCTATCTGTATTCACTCATGTTTTACAACACTAATGGCCACAGCACCAAAATTTAATAAACTGGCCTTTGGGCAGAGTACCGATGGTTTTTGAACGGAATACAGTCTATCAGCGCCCTCTAACTGGTGAAATAAAGAAATGCTCATCTACAAAAAGGCCCATATTTTATCAAAAAAAAAGCCGCAGTCTCGATTATTAGCGATAACCGCGGTTTAATAACGAGCATATCGACCATTTATGATCGTCAAAAATCGATCGTGAAGATTAACCGATCGGTTTAACGGGTCAACCTTTACAATAAACCCGATGTACATGTACGCTCTGTTTCGCAATCTAGATCTTACGATCCCCATGGTATTGCTAAATCCTCTACCGCCGGCTCTATGATTGTGGAACGTACGGTAATTCGTGATCTCTACCTAAGCTAAAAGCGATACCGCAGGTTTTTTAAAATATTCCTAAAGAATCTAGTTACGGTTACAATAATTTTACCTATGTACATGTATGTGTACGGTAATATATACTGTAGGTGTTACTGATGTAGCGTTAAGGAGCTTTCAACTAATCTCTACATGACTGCTCTGATTAGTATGTATGGCCCGTTTTCGCCGGGATTGCCGAACCCGGATCCGCCGCTGATTTTGTATCCCGTTCGCGAACGACGGATTTTTTTTCCGGATTTTCCCGCCTTCCGAGACCTTCCATTCGCGGATTTTTTAGTATTTTCGAAAATTTTCGAAATTACGAGTTTTCACGTATTTTCGGAATTTTCGAAAATTTGAAGGAATTTCTTCTTATTTCCCATAAATACGTTTTTCGCAAATATTTCGAAATTCGAGGATTACTCGTATTTTTTTGGAAAAATCCGTAATTTTTTCGAAAATTTTCGAAAATACCGAAACCCCGTAATTTTGAAAATTTTCAAAATATCGAGAACTCCTCGTATTTCGAGGTATTTTTCATTTAACAAAGTCGCTCGCGGATTTATTCGAATTTCGGACAATCTTCTACTACTGATGCCAAACCAATTGGGCCAGGTACCATCACAGTCAATTAGAGGTGTGGTAAGAGAATTGTTGGAGTTGCTCCTTTACATAAATAACTGGTAAGTTTACAGAAGTGAAACGAAAACGGCCAGCGCAGAGACAGATCCCCAATTAGGACCCAGAGTGAAGCACCGCCTTCGCTCAAATGCTGGTGCAGTTTAAACTTTTAACAAAGATACTACAATTTAGAAGTTTACTTGGCCTATGTGGATTCACATGTATTTTGTTGTATACAACATGAACATTATTGTTATAGTTTATTACCATGGTTTCTAAACCTACTTTACCCTAGTTAACCCTTGAATAACCTTGACCACGTTGGGTACCCCCCTATATAACACATTAGTAGGATTACTCAAGGAAACCTATTGCAGAATAGACCAATGGCTGTCATTTAACACCTAACAGGCAATGTAATAAAAGTTATTATCATTAAACTGCTGCTAATGTTTCCCCAACGCATCAGATGTTATTTACCATTAAAAACTAACATTGATTGGTGGTGCAACATTTAGCACTATCCTTTTTGAAATGATAGATTTTATTACACTCCCTGTACTTAAAACTATTACCACTTCCCTGGGTGTGTTGGGTATTTGGTATGGGGTGGGGGGGGGTTTGGGTGGTCCATGGCTTTGGGGTTGGGTTGTACCACAGCCAGCCACAACCCACTGTTGTCCTCTTTAAAACTGGACCACTTAAAAACTCCATGCTGGCAATCCCCAGGATTGAATAAATCATCCAATTTATGTATTTGAAGTGTTGAATAAAGACATACGTCATCCAGTCCACCCATGCTGCCACATATACCTCATTTCCTGCCTAACCGTTGACCCGGGAAAGAAAACAAACACCAAATTATGAGGGGGGAAAATAATTCCTTCCTACTCCAGTGGCAACGGAAAAACCTTCCATTTTACATAAAGTAAGTTAATGGTAACACATAGGAACACTAATGAAATAATTAAAAGAGTATGTTACCTTTAAACACACCTCTGCCCCTTGGGACAGGGTGTGTTGAAATAGAGTTGAAGATAGATCTGTGAGTTCAGGAGGTCTTACCCTATAATATCTGGTTAATGATACTGGCGTCAAGGTGTGGGCATATCACCATATTTTTTTCCACCTGTTCCACATTTTGTGGCCAGCTTTCACACCACGGTCTTTAAGCGATCCCACACAACAGTTAGTGTGGCTTGTGGAGGTGAGTGTGTGGTTATTTAACACTGGCTCGGTTGCTCTGTAGTGCTCAACTAAAACTGGCTGTGGAACAGTGTTTGCCCAACACGAACTGGTAAGTTAAAAGAAGTTGCCCCCATAGACTGGAAGAATATTTAAAATGCCACATAGACTGGTAACATATTAAGTTACCCCACAAGACTGAAATAATTGTAAATATGCCAAGACTGTTAATATATAAGATGCCCACATAGATTGTAAATATATAATATGCCCACACTCGGCTGGTAAATGAATATAAAATGCCCCACATAGGATGGTAAATCATAAATATGCCCCAGGCTGGTAAAATATAAGAGCCCCATAATTGAATGAGAGCATGCTTATATGTCCTATCTCTGTGTGGCTGGCATGAGGATTCTGTATATGTACCCATAGGTGTGACTGGGGTGTAAACGAGGCAGGAAGCATCTTTAATATACCAGTCTGTGTGAGCTGGGCATAGGGCCATCTTATATCGTCCATCTGTTAAGCTGGGCATGAGCATCTTATATGTCCCCGGTCTGTGTGTAAACTGGCATGAGGGCATCTTGTATGTACCTATCTGTGTGTGCTGGGCATGAGGGCATCTTAATATGTACCTATCTGCGTAAGCCTGGGCCATGGGTGTTATCTTATATGTAGCCACTCCTGGTGAGCTGGGCATTGGGAATATGTATTTACCAAATTGTGTACTGTGGCATGAGGGCAATCTTGTTAGTACCTCTCGGGCTGGGCATGGGGATATCTTATATTTGTACCAGTCGTGACGCTGGGCACGAGGGCATCTTGTATTACCAATCTGTGTGGTTGGGAATGAGGACATCTTGTATGTACCAATCTGTGTGAGCTGGTCATGGGGATATCTTATATGAGAACCACTATCGTTTTTCTCTAAGGACAACCCGTTTTTGAAGAGCCCTGTAATCCTGTACAATCCTGGCATTGGGCGGGCATGGGCATTCCGGGTGTGCTTGTGATGTTTAGATGTGGGTGGCTCAGCCCCCTTCAGTGTTCCCCTCTTTGGAAAGTTAGGAGCATGCTTTATTGTAATCACTAATCCATTAAATAGGATAGGGAGTCAAACAGGCTTGAACCCCCTTTTCAGCAAATTAATTTTGTAATTGGAAGCTTTTGAGGATGATGGGAATCATCACTACTCGAATTTAACAGCCTGTCCACCAAGCCTTGTGTCGGTGTGAGTAGGGACACATGACACATCACCACCCTTCCCCGTGTTATGTTCTGGATGAAGCCATCACTGTGGGGTTGTGAACTGTCTTACAGAGGGGACGTCATGCAGATCGAACTCCTTTCACTTCTTCTCTACTGGACCAGTCACTGTACAGAGACCAGACGCAGGAAAGGTGAGAGGCTCACATACGATTAAGTCTGGGTAAATAATACTGCAACCGGTAGTTAGGTCACTTCTTCCTTTTAATCCATACTACCGACACTAAGGCTTCGTCTCACACGTGTGATTATGGGGGGCCCCACCTCGATACACCATGTGTATGATGATCTTCCTGTTTCCGCTACCAATCGTGTCTTGTAATGGGCAATTTGGTTGGCAAAACAGACTTTCACACTAAGCTTCGTTATGAGGATACGCGGCGGATCGTCGATGAAGGCCGACCAAAGTCCATTTCCCCGACAAAGTGCCAATACTGTTACCTGATGTTTTTACAAACTTGGTCTGTCTGCCTGAACTGTTATTTTGTCCTAGTTTTAAATTCTATAATGGTCGTGTATTTTATTATTAGCACATTATGGTGGTTATTGTACAATGGATTGTGATGAAATAAACACATTAACATTTATCCAGACTCGCTGGGCAATCTATGGTTAAACCCTCGCGGTAAACTACGGTTACTGCGACTTAATTTCCATATTAAGCGTCGGATGCGTCAGGTTCAGCAAAAATCCACACCCGGTGCGTCCGACCTCTTGCACATTCAATCTCGCATTGCGCTAGTTTTTTTGCCTGAATTAAAATCCCGCAGTGGGGAAATCCCTACCAACCGTGATTTACCCCCGCATTGCACAATTGGCTATATTGGATTTTGGGGTAAATGAGCCTGTAGTTTTGGTAGGGAGGATTTTTTTTTTATTGCGGTAGGTCTGGGATCAATATTGTTACTTATTCCCCTCTTGCCACCACTCTAATGATTATTGACCACATGTGTCTTTCTCTATTAGGCTTGGTCTTCCAGCCATTGACTAGTTACTAGTTAAATGGTAACTGTGGTCCAAAAATGACTTTAGGTAATTGAACGGATTGTTTGCCTGAGGATTTTTGCAATTGTACTTTCATTGATTTTTTACATAGTTGTGAAGAAGTTTAGACATGTATATGTGTGATATGGTTGCACATCACCAGATCCTGCACTTCCTGCTTACTGCAACTAAACCATTGTGACCTGTTCCCTCTTCGTGTTCCTCCTCCTCATGGCCCCCCCTGGCCCCTCCCCTTTCAGCCCCTTGGCTTTTCCCTTTGCAAGCCTCCCTGGCCCCTCCCACTCATGTGCTCTCTGGCCCCTCCCACTCCTGGCTCGTGGGTCTCCTCCCTTTTGCAGGCCCCCGGGGCCCCTCCACTAGGGCTCACAGGCCTCTCACTTGTGGGCCCAGACCCCTCCCATTGCAAGGCCATGGGCCCTCCCACTCAGGGACCCTGGGGCCCCTCACTTTGCTACCTCCTCTTGTGCCCCTCCCACTCAGACCCCGCGAGTGTGGGGATCCCACAGAGTCTGTGAGTGGGGGGGCCAAAGGGGCTGCAAGGGAGAGGGACACAGAGTCCCTGATTTGGGAAGGGGATGCATGTGGTAGGATTACAATAAAGCAGTGCTTTGCTGTTCTCCTCCACCTCCCCTCCTACCCTTCAGTCATGCACTGAGCACCTATGCACTGAGCATGTGGTGCCAAACACAGGTTGAGGAGGTATAAGTAATTGTCTGACTGCAGATTTTAGAACCTCCCACCCCCTAACTTTCTTATCCAGTGATTTCTTCATATTTTGGGCTGTGCAGCACCGTAAGAAGTGTGGTGTGATGGCCTCGTTTTAAAGGTAGGAACCTGGCCTTTTCATTTAAAATAAACTTGTTGGGAGACCACAGTTTCCCCTTTAAGAGGGTAAAGTATAATTTTTAATATACTATACCTCGGGCATCACATTGGCAACTATTCCACCCGCCTTGTCAAATTTTCCATCTTAAATATATTTTTGGTCACTGAAATGGTTAACATATACCAGTATTTTGGAACATATTGATTGGATCATTTCTCTATCTGTACCGCTGATAACCTCGGTGCCACTACAACATTGTTCCGAGCAGTTGTATTGGCCAGAACAACCTCATCAAGATCACATACTATTTGGATCCTACCAAATGGAAGAAGTTGTGATAGGAACCTGAGTCTGGACCTATCCATGTCCCCCATTTGGTCTCTGCCCCAGTAATTCACAGCTCAGTCTCCCACACTTACCACACCTGGGACAACTATAATTTTTTTCGCTTCTTACTAACACCCCTGTCCTAATGTGCTTATTAAGATGTTTGCAATCAGTACATTTAATAATCAATAAATTTTCCAACATGATATAATTTAACTACAACCCTTATATTGTCTTTTAATATGTTTGACATTTTAGCTCTTGTCTGTTGGTGTAAATATCTCCTTTTCAATATTTTGTGATACCTGCACAGCCACCACAAGTAAGGGGTTAAACTTGCTCTAACCTGTTCAGTAATCGTTGGGGAAGACGTTTAAAACCCCCGTATTACCCGCTGGTGCTTTTAATAAAAGACCACAATATCTTAGTGTAACATCATTATAACCTACGGTTAAATATCTAGTCTTTAAGGCATGCCACCCCCCAAACTAAACTTTAACACCCATTACTGGCCCCAACTGTGTAGTGTAAAAAAAAAAAAATCCTTACCGTTACATCTCTGCTCTTATGTTTCATCGCATGCCTGTTCAGGTCCCGGAACTAGAGTATTGAGGTGTCTTCCTGTTCCAAAAGGTTTTCTGCCTCCGCCTTTCCTCTGAGAGACAGTGGCACCCCTCCTCCCACATCCGTTGCACAGCCCTTCCCGCTAGCTGTAAATTTCGTTTGGTTAAATGAGGTTACCACCCTGCCCCCCCCAACAGCTATGTTAGTTTTTTTGTTTAAAAAAAAAAGATTTAACGTACTTTACAGACGCTTCATTCCAGTGGCCGTCCCCTCCATTACGTGCAGCCGCGTTCTGTGTCAGAAACCCAGGGGAATGACGGCAGTTAAGTACGTCCTAAATCCTTGTTTTTCCAACTAATATACGTGGTTCAGGGTGGACAGGGTTAACCTACATTATGCACACATTTTATATTTAGACTGGACATGCCCTTTAAACACCCACGCTTGGATGGATCACACTAAATATAGGACCAAACGTAGTCACCTCCACAATTTTAGGGAAGTGGTGCTCTCATGGGTAATATGTGATTTAGTCACCTCAAGAAAAAGACCCCCAATGAGTCACCAACCAAATGATAACATTTGTCGGCTGTCACTATTACAAATCTACAAAAATCACATACAACAATGGGATCCCCATCATAGTTCATACAAATCCCTATACTACACTAAAAGCTACTTGATATAAAAGCCATTAGGAAGATTTTAGGCACTCCCCAAAGTTTCAAACCCAAGAGTTATAGAGAAGATTATATGTCCATGTCCATGTCCCATTTCCCTCTCTCTACAGGCTTAGTCCACTTTCCAATGTAAGGGTGCAGGTCTTCTTGATTCCAGGACTTTTTAGAAGTTTGAGGGATGGGTCATGCTGCGTTAAAATTAATTGGCCCACCCCAGTTGGCTCTGCTCAAACAATAGTAATAACAAGCAAAAGTCTATATGCTTCTCACCACATCAGACTCCAACCCGGCTCTGCTCTTACTCTTTAAACACCTTCGCTCTCGTCCTCCTGATTGCCACTGGGATCTCCACTCTCATACTCTAATGAACTAACTCCATATACAGCATGCCTCCGTTTACTGAACGACAACAACCGCAACGTTTAACCCTCAAAACCAGCCACCACACGCCCTTAGACTGCATTTTATCACAGGGAATTTGGGCAAATAAAGCACTCATTGGCAGATATTGCAAAAAAACAAATAAAATAAATAACAACACAGCCTTGGTTTCTGGCGATTCTAAAAACATTTATAACAGACCAGAAATAATTAAATATTTATCTGTAATGTTCGGTGGACTTGTATACTTGATCCCTGTAACGGAACTTGGGACTCTCAACCTTCTCTTGAAGATAAATCTTGAAAATAAATAAAATCATTAAAATGTATCGGTATTTTCACACTGATTTGTTAAGACTTACTTTGTGATGTTTATTTTTTAACTTGTAAACGCAAGAAAATGGAGGCAAGAAGGGCACATGTTGGGAAGTCTCACGTGAGGCGAGGCGTCTTAATCGTTGGTGTCATTAACTTCCGTGTTGACCTCTCACTGTGTGTACAAGATATCCGAACCATTTTCATCCTAACAACCAAATGGTCGATCGCAGGTCTGGGACGAGCCTCCAAGTGTAACGTTTGTATCTATTTCATAATTCAAAGACAGAAGGAAGAGTAAACGTCACGGATGTGACCGATTCCTATCCCTGTATCGAGTAAGGACTACAGGATCTTGTCTAGTGTCTAGGTATGAACATTCTCTGGATTATCACTGATATTACCCCATTTAGTAGGTTTGTTTGTCACTTTGTTCCTTTTATTTCATTGGCTGTTACAAACTGTACATGGGGTCCATCCTATACCTAACAGTCTGGCTGGGCATGAAGGCATCTTATAATTTACTATGTGGGGCTAGAAATGGGGGCAATCATATATTTATTATCTGTTCAGGGTGGGAAGGGTGGCAGCTTATATGTGACCAGAATCCTGTGGGAGCTGGGCATGGGCACCTTATATTTACGCAGTCTATGTGGCTAGACATGGGGTCATCTTATATGGTCTAAGTTGTTTAGGCATAAGTCATCTATATTTAAATTTGTGGTGGGTATCTAATTTTTTCCGTCTGTATGTGGGGCACTTATATTTACCACTTCACCAGACAGTGTTTAAGACAATCCTTCCACGTTGAACCAGCCAGGGGGCATCTTATATGTACCATCCTGTCTGTGCTGACATCTTATATTTACAAGTGTTTGTGGCATCTTATATTATCCAGTTTGGCTGACGGAACGGACCACCACCCTTGTTTAATCAGGCCTCCCTTTTCACCAGTTCAGTTTTAATTCGGTCCATCCAGTTCACCAGCCCAGTATCTCCACTAATAATATGTAACATAATCCGTAACCCATCCCGCTCTTTTGTGCCCTCTCTATGACAGGTTCCAACCATGGCCTCACTCTCTTACAATGTCTGCCATGCCAACATATTATTGTGGATATACTTTTTTAGTAGCCCTACCCAGTTTCACCACCATTTTAAGGTCATTTCTACATTCCACAAGCCAGTGGTTACGGTTAGCCCTCCAGTTCCCCATCCATTTTTAAAGTCATTCCAGTCAGTCCACAAGCCATGTTGGTAGGTTAGCCCTCCAGTTCATACCGCCATGTTAGTCAATCCACCACACCTATGCCTAGCATCGCCCACCCCCACAAGCCTTGCCCACTTTTGAGGCCACTTAAATATTATGTTTCAGATCACAAAAAGGCTAGGAACCCCCTGTATATGATTTATTGTATTTTAAAAATGTGGTATTTTAATTAATTTCTCACCTGGGCAGGGAAAAAAAAAGGTAATTGTGGGTGATTATGACCTTATTGACAGCAGTGGAAGAACAAAAGAGAGAATCTGCAGAATCAGCCAAGTTATTGGAAGACTCGCCAAGACCCTCTTTGGTCTTCATGGAGGAAGAAAAAGACGTATCAACACTCCCTTCCTGGTAGCTTCTTCACAGAATCGAATGCAAAACAGATGGAGAACACCTAAAGGAAAGTCAAGAACATTATTGGTGGTATAGTAAGTAATATACTTTTTGGTCGGGTGAGAAAAATACAATATAAGGCAGCAAGGCCAGCAATTGAAATATAATGAGATGTTTGTACCCCCTTGACTATGGGTAAGACATGGTAAGAAGTGATTTAGGTGAATGACCTGGGATGTAAAGTTTGTGCTATTCACAGTGGAGGTTTTGGTGTACAAATATTTTCCCTACAAGCTTTGATCTAGGTTTTGGTTCCATCACACGCCTAGAATTGTGTTTTCTTGTATCTTTGATATTATCTGTTACCTATAAATTGGCCAATCCTTTTCAAGAAAAGAAAGTGATGGGAAATTGTATTCACATATAGTATCAGGGAGAAGTAATAATTGTGTATACCAAAATGTAGATCATGGAGAAGTAATAATTGTGAATACCACAAATAGTGATCAGAGAGAGAGTAATACTTGTTGTAATTAACAAATAGACAAGGAGAGTAATAATTGTTTGTAATCATCAAAATAGTGATCAGGATAGAGTAAATAACTGTGTAAACACATTACTTACTGCTACAAGACAGTACTTACTGGTGCAATGCATTACTTACTGCTACAAGACAGTACTCACTGGTCTAATACAATAATTACTGCTACAAGACAGTACTTATTGGTAAAATACATAACTTACCAATACATTACTTTCTGCTACAAGACAGTACTTACTGGTCTAATACAATAATTACTGCTATAAGACAGTATTTACTGGCAAAATACATAACTTACTGCTACAAGACAGTACTTATAAGTAAAAGACATTTCTTACTGCTACAAAACAGTACTTACTGGTGCAATACATTACTTACTGCTACAAGACAGTACTTATTGGTAAAATACATTACTTACTGTTACAAGACAGTACTTACTGGTGAAATACATTACTTACTGCTACAAGGCAGTACTTACTGGTGAAACACATTACTTACTGCTACAAGACAGTACTTACTGGTGAAATACATTACTTACTGTTACAAGACAGTACTTATCTGTGGGCATACATTACTTACGCTACAAACAGTACTCACTGGTGACATACATTATCTTACTGCTACAAGCAGTACTTTCTGTGAAAACATTCACTTACTGTTACAACGACAGTACTTACTGGTGCAATACATTACTTCACTGCTACAAGACAGTCACTTACTGGTGCAATGCATTACTTTTATACCTGTTACAAGACCAGTATCTTCTGGTGCAATACATTTTACTCCTACTGCTACAAGACAGTACTTTATTGGTAAATATCATTACTACTTGTTACAACAGTACTTCGTGAATACATTAGCTTTTACTGGTGCAATACATTACTTACTGCTACAAGACAGTACTTACTGGTGAAATACATTACTTACTGCTACAAGGCAGTACTTACTGGTGAAACACATTACTTACTGTTACAAGACAGTACTTACTGGTGCAATACATTACTTACTGCTACAAGACAGTACTTATTGGTAAAATACATTACTTACTGTTACAAGACAGTACTTACTGGTGCAATACATTACTTACTGCTACAAGACAGTACTTACTGGTGCAATGCATTACTTACTGCTACAAGACAGTACTTACTGGTGCAATGCATTACTTACTGTTACAAGACAGTACTTACTGGTGCAATACATTACTTACTGCTACAAGA
>CM033477.1:8069067-8207115 GCA_019447015.1 Hymenochirus boettgeri | reverse complement strand
TCTACACACAGTGTTTATACATATCTATACTGAGATATCGACTCCACATGTATCTACGATCATACGGGTATAAGCGACAGCACAGTGAATTATACAGAGCTAGACTGGTATAGCGCACACAGTGGAACTTCTACTGTTAGATCTACACGAGGTATGATCAGACGATCTGTATGACTACAGCACAGGTGTGTTATACAATCTCTACGTATTCTAAGCACAGTGGGTAGCATATCAGCTGTAAATAATCTACGGCACAGGGGGTTGAGACAGATCTATAGATACTGTATAGGCGACAGCACGGGGGTATCATGCATACTGAGTACGGACACACATGGACATGGACATCTCTGTACGGATATGCTATACACACGGGGGGGTATACAATCTACTGTAGATATTCGCCAGCACAGTGTTGTTACAAATCTAGACGGAATCTACAGCACAGTGTGTGTATATACACTCTATACTGTATATCTACAGCACAGTGGTTTAGCATATCTATCCTGTATATATCTACAGCACAGTGTGTTATACAATCTATACTGTAATACTAAGCACAGGGGTGATACAGATCTAACTGTTATACTACCACAGGTTCTATCTGATACTGTATATATCTACACACAGGGTGTTATAATATCTGACTGTATATATCTACAGCACAGTGTTATTACCATATCTGTAACTGTATATATCTACGCACAGTTGTGTTATACAATATCTATACTGTATATATACTACAGCACAGTGTGTTATACCTATCT
Source organism: Hymenochirus boettgeri (assembly GCA_019447015.1). NCBI lineage: Eukaryota > Metazoa > Chordata > Amphibia > Anura > Pipidae > Hymenochirus > Hymenochirus boettgeri. The sequence continues at coordinate 8,206,351 of CM033477.1, read as the reverse complement.
ACGTATCTACAGCCAGTGTGTTATACTTCTAGACTGTATATACTACAGCACAGTGGTTATAATCTATCGTAGTATATCTACAGCACCGTGTGTTATACTATCTATACATGTATGAGATCTACAGCACAGTGTGTTATACTATCTATACTGTATTATCTACAGAACAGTGTATTTACATCTACTATATATCTCACACAGTGTTGTTATACATCTAGTACTATCGTTGATCTACAGCACATGTGTGTGTTATACATACTATACTGTATATATCTAGCACCAGTGTGTTATACATCGTTACTGTATATATCTACAGCACGGTGTTTACATATCTATACTGTATATATCTACAGCACAGTGTGTTTACTATCTGACTGTATATATCTACAGCACAGTGTGTTATACATAGCAGCTTTCCTGTATATATCTACAGCACAGTGGTTATACATATCTATACTGTATATATCCAGCACCAGTGTGTTATACATCTATACTGTATACCAACTCATTTTGTAAGCACGTGTGTATACAATCTATCTGTATATATCTACAGCACAGTTGTGGTATACATATCTATACTGTATATATCTACAGCACAGGTGTATTATAACATACTAGTACGGTAGATATTATAGCACAGTGTGTATACATATCTAGACTGTATATATCTACAGCACGTGTGTTTATACATATCGAACTACTGTATTATCTACTAGCACAGTGTGTTATACAATCTATATACGTATATATCACAGCACGGGTGTTTATACAATATCTATACTGTAACTATACCGGTGTGTTATACATATCTATACTGTATATATCTACAGCACGGGTGAATACATATCTATACTGTATAATCTAGAGCACAGGTGTGTTATACATATCTATACTGTATATATCTACAGCACAGTGTGTTATACATATCTATACTGTATATTCTACAGCACAGTGTTTTTATACATTCTATACTGTATAATCTAGCACAGTGTGATACATACTATACTGTATATATCTACAGCACGGTGTGTATAATATCTATACTGTATATAATTACACACAGTGTTATTAACAATATATACTGTATATCTATAGCACTGGATTATACATCTATCTATACTGTTATATACTATAGCACAGTGTGTTTACTATCTATACTGTATATATCTAGCACAGTGTATTATACATATCTATACTGTATATACTATCAATCACTCCGGTGTGTTATACATATCTATACTGTTATCATCTACAGCACAGTGTATTATACTATCTATACTGTATATATCTACCAGTGTATTATACATATCTCTATGTTTATATCATAAGCACAGTGTGTTATACATATCTATACTGTATATATCTAACACCGTGTGTTATACATATCTAACTGTATATATCTACACACAGTGTTTATACATATCTATACTGTATATATCTACAGCACGTGTGTTATATCCTATCTATACTGTGTATATCTATAGCACGGTGTTATACATATCTATTACTGATATATCTACATACACATCACGTTGTTTATACTATCTATACTATATATATCTACAGCACAGTGTTTTATACATATCTATACTGTAATATCTACAGCACATGTTTTATACACTATCTATACTTTATATTATCTACAGCAATTGTTTATACATATCTATCTGTATCTATCTCAGCACAGTGTGTTATACATATCTATACTGTATATATCTAAGCCCAGTGTGTTATACATATCTATACGTATATATCTACTAGCACGTGTATTATACCTATCTATACTGAGTATATCTACAGCACAGTGTGTTTAATCATATCTATACTGTATAACATCTACACACAGTGTGTTATACATATCTATACTGTATATATCTAACACAGTGTGTTATACATATCTATACTTATATATCTATCGCACAGTGTGTATACATATCTATACTGTATATATCTCAGCACAGGTGTGTTAACATATCTATACTGTATATATCTACAGCACAGTGTGTTATATATCTTATACTTATATATCTACATCACGTTGTGTTATACATATCTATACTGTATATATCTACAGCACGGTGTGTTATACATATTCTGTACTGTATATATCTAAGCACAGTTGTGTTATACATATCTATACTGTATATATCATCTATCACAGTGTGTTATACATTATATACTGTATATTCTATAGCACAGTGTGTTATACATATCTATACTGTATATTCTACAGCACGTGTGTTATAATATCTATACTGTAAATAACTCTACAGCACAGTGTGTTATACATATCTTACTGTTATATCTACAGCACAGTGTGTTATACATATCTATACTGGTAGATATCTACAGCACAGTGTGTGTTATACATATCTATACTGTATATATCTACAGCAACAGTGTGTTATACATATCTATACTGTTATATCTACAGCACAGTGGTGTTATACATATCTGTACGTATATATCTACAGCACAGTGTTTACATATCTGTACTGTATATATCTACACCATGTGTATACATATCTGTACTGTATATACTACAGCACATGTGTTAATATATCTGTACTGTATATATCTACAGCACAGTGTGTTATACATATCTATACTGTATATACTCTACAGCACAGTGTGTTTATACATATCTATACTGTATTATCTACAACCAGTGTGTATACATATCTATACTGTATAATCTACAGCACAGTGTGTTATACATATCTATACTGTATTTACAGCACATGTGTATACCTATCTACGTATATATCTCAGCACAGTGTGTTATACATATCTATACTGTATATATCTACAGCACAGTGTGTTTACATATCTTATCTGATCTTCTACAGCACAGTGGTTATACATATCTATACTGTATATATCTACAACAGTGGTGTTATACATTCTGTACTGTATAATCTACAGCACAGTGTGTTATACATATCTATACTGTATATATCTACAGCACAGTGTGTTATACATATCTTACTGTATATATCTACAGCACAGTGTGTTATATATCTATACTTTAATTATCTCAGCACATGTGTCTAAACTATACTGTATATATCTACAGCACAGTGTGTTATACATATCTGTACTGTATATACTACAGCACAGTGTGTTATACATATCTTATACTGTGTATATCTCTATCACAGTGTGTTTATACATATCTATACTTGTATTATCTATAGCACAGTGTGTTATACATATCTATACTGTATATATCTAAGCACATGTGGTTATCATTCTATACTGTATATTCTAGTCACAGTGTGTTATACATATCTATACTGTATATATCTACAGCACAGTGTGTTATCATATCTATACGTATATCTACAGCACATGTGTTATACATATCTATACTGTATATATCTACAGCACAGTGTGTTATACTATCTATACTGTATATATCTACGCACAGTGTGTTATACATATCTATACTGTATATTCTACAGCACAGTGGTTGTTATACATATCTAACTGTATATATCTACAGCACAGTTGGTTTATCATATCTAACTGATATATCATACAGCACAGTGTTTATACATAGCTATCTGTGATATATAGATAGCACAGTGTAGTATACATATCTATACTGTGATATATCTTAATAGCACAGTTGTTTACATATGTAACTGTATATATTCTATGCACAGTGTGTTATTCATATCTATACTGTATCTATCTACGTGTGTTAACATATCTATACTGATATCTATAGCCACAGTGTGTTATACATATCTATACTGTATATATCTAAGCACAGTTGTGATAAATCTATACTGTATATTCTACAGCACAGTGTGTTATATATCTATACTGGATATATCTATAGCACAGTGTGTATTCTATCTGTATATTCTATGCACATTGTATATCTATACGATAATCTAGCACAGTGTGTAATATCTATACTGGATATATCTATAGCACAGTGTGTAATATCTATACTGTATATATCTATAGCACAGTGTGTAATGTCTATACTGGATATATCTATAGCACAGTGTGTTATACATATGTATACTGTACCTTTATTTTTTTTTTTTGTTTTTTATAGAACATTTCCAGTGCTCTTCAAAGTTTGGTTTAAATCTATATTCATGTTGTTCTTTCTCCCTTTCTTTATAGCTGATCAAAGTAAGAGGGGTTGTACCAGTAAGTACTGTTTGTAGCAGTAAGTAATGTATTGCATCAATAAGTACTGTCTTGTAACAGTAAGTTATGTATTGCAACAGTAAGTACTGTCTTGTAGCAGTAAGTAATGTAGTGTACTAGTAAGTACAGCCTTGTATCAGTAGTAATGTATTGTACTAGTAAGTACAGCCTTTATGACAGTAATAATTGTATTGCAACAGTAAGTACTGTCTTGTAACAGTAAGTATGTATTGCATCATAGTACTGTCTGTAGCAGTAAGTAATGTATTGCACAGTAAGTACTGTCTTGTAACAGTAAGTAATGTATTGCCCAGTAAGTAATGTCATGTAGCAGTAAGTAATGTATGTACGAGTAAGTATGTCTTGTAGCAGTAAGTAATGTATCTCACCAGTATGCACTGTCTGTAGCAGTAAGTATGTTTTGCACAGGTAGTACTGCCTTGTAGCAGTTAGTATGTATTTTACCAGTTAGTGACTGTCTTGTAGCAGTAAATATGTTTGGCAACTAGTAGTACTGTCTGTAGCAGTAAGTAATGTATTTAAGCCACCAGTTAGTACTTGTCTTGTACGCAGTAAGTAATGTATTGTACCTAGTATAGTACTGTCTTGTAGCAGTAAGTTAAAGTATTTTGACTAATTTTTTACCAGTAAGTACTGTCTTGTAGCAGTGAGTAATGTATTGCACCAGTTAGTTCTGTTGTAGCAGAAGTAATGTTGCACCAGTAGTACTGTCTTGTAGCAGAAAGTAATGTATTGGTTAAGTTTATGTCTTTTACCAATAAGTACTGTCGTTGGTAGCAGTAGTTATGTATTTTGCCAGTAGTAACGGTCTATTTGTCTATCTATCTATCTATCTATCTATCTATCTATCTATCAATCAATTATATATGTGTCTATCTATCTATCTATCTATCTATCTATTTACCTATCATCTATCTATCTATCTATCTATCTATCTATCTATCTATCTATCATCTATATATCTATCTATCTATGTATCATTTATCTATCTATCTATCTATATATCATCTATCTATCTATCTATCTATCTATCTATCTATCTATCTATCTATCTTTCTATCTATCTATCTATCTATCTATCTATCTATCTATCTATATATCTATCTATCATCTATCTATCTTTCTATCTTTTTGTCTATCTATCTATCTATCTATCTATCGATCTATCAATTATATATGTATCTATCTATCGATCTATCATTTTTTTCTGTTGGGTGCTGGTCCTTGCTGGGTGCCTGTATTTTCCATCTCAGAATATTGCTGTGAGAGTGAGATCTATGGCTCAATCAGGGCGATGCACTGAGAGTCATTGTTGGCAACCCGCTGCAAAGTCAATTTTTTATGCCGAAATCGGCTCTCGGTTGTAAATATTGCCCCATGACGTCTACCTTTTTGTTGTCTTAATAAATGGGATGAAGTGGGGGGGGGTCCTGAATCACTGCCGTGAGAATGATAGTGATTTCAGGACCAAACGGTTAGTTGATCGACGAGAGTGCCTAGGGGATGAGGGGAGCACGAGCCATCAGAGGGAGCAACACAGGAACGGCTAAACGCCGAACTAACCAGACGAAGACGATAATGACCTAACATGGTAGACCCTACGTATAATGACTAATACTGTAATGGACCAACATGGTGACCCCTACGTATAATGACTAATACTTAATGGACCTAGCATGGTGACCCTACGTATTAATGCTAAACTATAAGGACCTAGCAGGTAGACCCTACGTATTAATGGCAATCATAATGGACCTAGCATGGTAGACCCTACATTAATGGCTAATACTATAATGGACCAATGGTAGAGCCCTACGTATTATGACTAATACTATAATGGACCTAGCATGGTAGACCCTACGTATTAATGTAATACTATAATGGACCTAACATGGTAGACCCACGTATAATGACTAATACTATAATGGACCTAACATGGTAGACCCTACGTATTAATGACTAATACTATAATGGACCTAGCATGGTAGACCCACGTATTAATGACTAATACTATAATGGACCTAGCATGGTAGACCCTACGTTATAATGACTAATACTGTAATGGACCTAACATGGTTGACCCTACGTATTAATGACTAATACTATAATGTACTGCTGGTGACCCTACGTATTAATGACTATACTAAATGGACCTAGCATGGTAGACCCTACGTATTAATGCTATACTATAATGGACCTAGCATGGTAGACCCTACGTATTAATGGCTAATACTATAATGGACCTAGCTGGTAGACCCTACGTATTAATGGCTAATACTATAATGGACCTAGCATGGTAGACCCTACGTATTAATGGCTAATACTTAAATGGACCTAGCATGGTAGACCCTACGTATTAATGACTAATACTATAATGGACCTAGCATGGTAGACCCTACAATTATGATTACTACTAATGGACCTACATGGTAACCCTACGTTAATACTATACTATAATGGACCTAGCATGGTAGACCCTACGTTTAATGACTAATACTATAATGGACCTAGCTGTAGACCCTACGTATTAATGAGTAATACTATAATGGACCTAGCATGGTAGACCCTACGTATTAATGACTAATACTATAATGGACCTAGCATGGTAGACCCTACGTATTAATGGCTAATACTATAATGGACCTAGCATGGTAGACCCTACGTATTAATGACTAATGCTATAATGGACCTAGCATGGTAGACCCTACGTATTAATGACTAATACTATAATAAATATAGCTAATATTGTTGGAGCCTTAAATCCAAACCAAGTCTTGATTAGAAAACATCCCAGAATCGTTGCTTTAGGAAGATTATCGTATTCGTGTGATACATGGTCACCTGGGCCACAGAGAGGCAAGATTGACTGTCAGACAAGTTTATCTTTGTATTGCATGTGATGAAATCCTAATTATTATTCAGCACAGGAGCTTCCATCCATTCTCCATTAGCCTTCCTGTGCTACCTGCCATTTCACACAAGTTACTTTGTCACAGAACTATAACAATCCCTCTATCCTCACAGAATCACTTCTGTGGCACACAAAAAAAGATTTTTAATGAGCTGGAGGTTTGACGCTGCAGAATGTGTTTTAAGGGGAACTTAAACTTTGACGGAACTTGACAATTTTATTTAGATTTTTTTGCTATTTGGAAACCTGCCATAAAAATGATGCCACCTTTATTGGCTTTGACAGCATTGAATGTGCAGACTGGTAATGCCAGTCCCTGTTGTTACTTATTTACGTGCCCTGGAATGTTTTTACATTGGAATTAAATCCTTACTGGGTTTTTTTTGTTTGTTTTTTTTTACAGTAACAAGTGACTGTCGGATCAGTATGTGCGCCCCGTCGCCTTGTCTTACAGTGCAGCTGAGAAAACCGTGTTACAGAGAAAAAACAAACTTAAATGAAATGTATTGAGTTTAAAGGAAAGTTACTGAAATGTGCTACATTGGCAAGGATTAGAAATGTCAAGAAAAATGGAAAACTTTTAAGGTAGATAAGAGCGCCTTCTAGTGTCCCAATGTGGTTACTGCAAGAGCTGGAATGTAAAAGTTTCAAAAATGTAAAGAGTTTTTTACTGGACAACTTTTAGGAGCTAAAAAACAGTTGCTAGTGTGTGTGTGCGTGCGTGTAGATAGAATGTTAATAGGACATCATTATGGTGACACTAATTACCCAGCTTCGGTGCTGCAAGGAGGAAGTTGCTATTTGAAACCAACTTGCCACATGCCTCAGTGCGAGAATCAGCTTTGTGGATCCACATTGAATCTGAGAATGCTCTGAGCTATGTTAATAATGTTTACATGGATCCCAACCGACCCAATGTTACACACATCATAATCTTTTATACTCTTGGTTTTTCATTTATAGAGAAATGCCCCATCTAGTGCAACAGCTTTCTACCTCCCCCTGTAGGTCACAATTGGCACAACAGTAACTTCTTACACCTCTCAGATTCTTACAGGTCACAATTAAAATGTTATTTATCCATCATTGTCCTTGGTAAAAGTACACAGGGTGATATAGTCAATATTGCACTACTATAAACCTCATGACATGACATGGTTAATTAAATAACTGCGCTGTGGGCGTGTCTACCATCTACGTGCCCTCCCACATGCAGCCATAAAGGAGAGGCGCAGTCTCCACCCAAACAAGTGGTAATTAGCTGATGTCATTATATTTCTTTAACTCTACATCTACGTTCGTTGCCGGATTCGTTTCCTAAACAAATAGAAAGGCTGGAAGTCAATCTGCCCCTAAAGGCTTCTGTTTGGACTCACTTAACACTTTAAGTGCCAGCGTCATAGATGTCAAAATTCTACCCCAGGGGAAGGGAGGGTGGGGGTGGGGGTTAGAATTTAACTATCGGGGGATGGGGTTGTATTTAGAAAGTAAAGAACCTTCTAAAGGGAGTAGAAACGGAATTTGGTTTCTAATAATGAACTTTCTGCTCCTTTATTAATTATTATTATTAATTGTTATCTGTCCCTGTGTACGTAACATTGTCATTGTTTAACCCAATCCCCCTCCACCCCCCCTTCGTCTGGTGTAAAAAGAAAAAAGGGGGTTAACACACAAAGGAGCTCTGGCCCTATTCCCCAGTCCACACCAGTTACACTGCCTAGTTCCTGGCTCACACTGGGTGTCTTGATATATCAGATTGCAGCTGAACTCTGGCAGCCATCCAGGGCTAGTCTATTTAAAAAAGACCAGCCTTGTTCCACAGACATTAGTCTCTTCACAAACTTCTGCAGGGTGAAAAGTGTTTGGAGCTTTACATTCGAATCCTCGGTCCCATTTTAGTTCATTTTTTTCCTGCAGATTTAACTTCACAAAAGTTATTTTTGTTGTGTTGGGAGGTTTTTTTTTTGTTGTTTTTTTGCATTTTTTGGAGAATTTGCATTTTTTGAGATTTTCGCCCAAAAAAAAAAAAAAATCCCAAAACAAAGAGAGTCGAGGTTTAGTGGGAAGATTAGGAGGATTTTCTGGATCTCGTCGCTCAGATTTTGTTCTTTTTACCAAGAAATTAAGATATTTTGCAGCTGTGTCAATAGAACTGACCCCCCTCTCTGGCTCTTGTTCTATTTGACCATTTTGGTTGCAACCTGCTGCACAGAGAGACAGGGACCCCAGTGCCCAATCTCATGGGTCCTGCACGCCAGGCAAAGTGAGGGCAGTATTTGTGGGGTAACCGAACTTTGTGCCCCCCTCACCAGGCTGCAATTTTCCATTTATTTCTTTCATTAGAATTTTTGCACTATCACAGGCGACTGTGAACTTCCAACAGGGGAGTTTGTACCCACAACTCTGCATTTTGCACTCCAGAAGATGTTGACCCTCCTGCCAGCCTGCCTGCTCCTCTCTCTGTACCTGGGGCCGTGCCAGGCTCTGGGCTCCTTTGTGCACTGTGAACCTTGCGATGATAAAGCTCTGTCCATGTGTCCCCCTACCCCAGTGGGCTGTGAGCTGGTGAAGGAGCCAGGCTGTGGGTGCTGCATGACCTGTGCTCTGGGTGAAGGACACAGGTGTGGAGTCTACACTGAACACTGCGCTAAGGGTCTCCGCTGTCTGCCAGAGCAAGGAGAGGAGAAGCCCCTGCATGCCCTCCTCCATGGCCGGGGTGTCTGTCATAACCTGAAGACCCACAGGGACCAAAGCAAAATAGGTAAGAGATGGAGAAAAAACTCAACAGCTGCTGCAGAACCTCTTGGAAGCAAAGTTGTCAGTCACCCCTATACCCCCTATACCCCCTATACCCCCTATATCCCTATACCCCCTATATCCCCATACCCCTATATGCCCATACCCCTATATCCCTATATCCCTATACCCCCTATATCCCCATACCCCTATATCCCTATACCCCTATATCCCTATACCCCTATATCCCTATACCCCGTTACGGCGCCCCCACCAGGCTTATTAAATTCACTTTATTTCTGCTGGTCGTATAGCACTCAAAGGTAATGTTTTCTGTCCTGGACACCTAACGGTCCAGGTTGAGAGTTGTAGTTGAACCAAACTCTAGGGATCTATGGCTGACAACCTATAGCAATTACTGAATTGAAACTCTACTGGTTAGGTAGTGTACTGTTCCTACTGCCCTCTACTGGTTACGTAGTGTACTGTTCCTACTGCCCTCTACTGGTTAGGTAGGGTACTGTTCCTACTGCCCTCTACTGGTTAGGTAGGGTACTGTTCCTACTGCCCTCTACTGGTTAGGTAGTGTACTGTTCCTACTGCCCTCTACTGGTTACGTAGTGTACTGTTCCTACTGCCCTCTACTGGTTAGGTAGTGTACTGTTCCTACTGCCCTCTACTGGTTAGGTAGGGTACTGTGTCGGGTACTGTTCTATTGCCCTCTACTGGTTAGGTAGTGTAATGTTCTTATTGCCCTCTACTGGTTAGGTAGTGTACTGTTCTTATTGCCCTCTATTGGTTAGGTAGGGTACTGTTCCTATTGCCCTCTACTGGTTAGGTAGGGTACTGTTCTTATTGCCCTCTACTGGTTAGGTAGGGTACTGTTGTTATTGCCCTCTACTGGTTAGGTAGTGTACTGTTCTACTGCCCTCTACTGTTAGGTAGGGTACTAGTTCTTGTTCTATACTGCCCTCTACTGGTTACGGTAGGTACTGTTCTTATTGCCCTCTACTGGTTAGTTATGTTAACTTGTTAGTTATATAAACATGTTGTTTAACGTTATATGGTAACAATTCCTACTTCACCTTTAAACTGAGCACAGTGAAGATACTGAACTTTCTATTTCTGAGCCTTTACTTCCCCCTACTGGCAAGTTACCATAATAGCAGTAAGAGCTGCAAATCCCTTTATTCTCATTCATTGTTTTGCATGATTAAAGGGGAACTTCTACTGCAAATAGTCAGGGGTAACTTATTAATGGGCTTTACGGAAAACTCTGGTGAATCTTTCTAATGTATAAAACCTGTAAATATGATCAGGGAAGAGACTGAACAGACCGTGTCACTTGGTTAAACACTATTTGAGCCAATGTGGGAGAATGTGGCTCCCTTGCTGTTCCCCGTGGGCATTTAGTGTTTTGCCAGTAGGTGGCACTGTTGTAGTGTGTTTGTAGAGATGGAAATTGTCTGTAAGGTGGCACTGTTGTAGGTGGTGTTTGAGAGATGGAAATTGTCATAGGTGGGCACTGTTGTAGTGTGTTTGTAGGATGGAATTGCCATTAGTGTGCACTGTTGTAGTGTGTTTGTAGAGATGGAATTGACTGGTAGGTGGCACTGTTGTCGTGTGTTTGGTAGAGATGGAATTGCAGTAGGTGCACTGTTGTAGTGTGTTTGTAGAGATGGAAATTGCCAGTAGATGGCACTGTTGTAGTGTGTTTGTAGAGATGGAAATTGCCAGTAGGTGGCACTGTTGTAGTGTGTTTGTAGAGATGGATATTGTCAGTAGGTGGCACTGTTGTAGTGTGTTTTTTAGAGTGGAGGCCATCTCTACAAACAAACACTACCACAGTGCCATCTACGGCAAATTTCATCTATACAAAACACAATACAACAGTGCCACCTACTGGCAATCATCTACACAAACACACTACAACAGTGCCACCCTAGACATTTCCATCTTACAAAACAATACAAAAGTGCCACCTACTGACAATATCCATCTCTACAAACACACTACAACAGTGCCACCTACAGACAGTTTCCATCTCTACAAACACACTACAACAGTGCCATCTACATGGCAATTTCCATCTCTACAAACACACTACAACAGTGCCACCTACTGACAATATCCATCTCTACAAAACACACTACAAACAGTGCCACCTACAGAAAGTTTCCATCTCTACAAACACACTACAACAGTGCCACCTACTGGCAATTTCCATCTCTACAAACACACTCAACAGGAGCCCCTACTGGACAATATCCATCTATACAAACACCACTACAACAGTGCCACCTACAGACAATTTCCATCTCTACAAACACACTACAACAGTTTGCACACTAACTGGCAATTTCCATTCTACAAACAACATAGCAACAGTGCCACCTACTGACAATATTGCCATCTCTACAAACACATACAACACAGTGCCACTACAGACATCAATCTCTACAAACACACTACAAACAGTGCCACCCTACTGGCAATTTCATCCTACAAACACACTAACAACAGTGCAACCTAACTGACTTCTCCAATCTCTACAAACCACAACTACAACAGTTGCCACCTACGAGACGACATTTCCATCTTCTACAAAAACACTACAACAGTGCCACTACTGGCATTTCCATCTCTACACAACACCTACAAACAGGTGCCACCTAAGACGATTTCCATCGTCTACAAACAACTACAAACAGTGGCCACCTTTGCACTTTCCATCTCTACAAAACACTGACAAACAGTGCCACCTACTGGCAATTTCCATCTCTACAAAACCATACACAGTGCCACTACAGACATTTCCATCTTAACAAACACACTACAACAGTGGCCATCCTTACTGGCAATTTCCATCCTCTACAAACCCACAACGTAGCCACCACGGGATTCCATCTAAACACTACGTGCAACTTTGACAATTTCTCTACAAACACACTACAAACAGTGCCACCTACTGACCATTTCCAATCTCTACAACACACGCAACAGTGCCATCTACTGAGCAAATTCCATCTCTACAAACACACTACCAACAGTGCCCACATACTGACCATTTCCAACCCCCTCTCTAACAACACACTAAACTGCCATCTACTGACATATCCATCTCTACAAACAACACTAAACAACAGTGGCCACTACATGACAGTTTCCATCTCTCTACCAACACACTCATACAACGTGCCACTTGACTGGACAATTTCCATCTTTACAAACACACTAACAGTGCCACCTACTGGCAATTTCCATCTGCTACCAAACACACTACACACAGTGCCACTCTACTGACAATATCCATCTTACAAACACACTACACAGTGACTACTCATTCCATCTCTCAACACACGTGCCTACTGACTACATCTTACTACCATACACATTCACTACGTGAACACAATGCCCCGGGGAACAGCAAGTGGAGACACACATTCTCCCACATGGCTCTCAAATAGGTTTAACGCAATTGACACGGTTGTTCAGGGTCCTTCCCTGATCATATTTACAGGTTTTATACATTGAAAGATGCACCCCGAGTTTTCCGTAAGCCTCTTAATACGTACCCCTGGGATATTGCAGTAGAAGTTTTCCCCTTATATGCAAAGAAGAATGAACTCAAGGGATTTGCAGCTCTTACTGCATTATGGTAACTTGCCAGGTAGGGGGAAGTTCAAGGTCAGAAAGAATAGAATTCCAGTTTCTCACGTGCTCAGTAAGGTGAAGTAGGAATGTTACCAATAACGTAAACACATGTTTTATATAACTAACAAGTTAAACATAAGAACCAGTAGAGGGCAATAAGAACGTACACCTACCTAACCAGTAGAGGGCACTAGAACAGTACCCTACCTAACCAGTAGAGGCCAGTAAGAACAGTACACTACCTAACCAGTAGAGGGCACAGTATATAAGAAACATACACTAGTAACCAAAGTAGAGGGCAATAAGAACAGTACCCTACCTAACCAGTAGAGGGCAATAAGACAGCAATACTAACAACCACACCATGACCTAAACCAGTAGAGGGCAATAAGAACAGTACCCTACCTAACCAGTAGAGGGCAGTAAGAACAGTACCCTACCTAACCAGTAGAGGGCATAAGAACAGTACACTACCTAACCAGTAGAGGGCAATAAGAACAGTACCCTACCTAACCAGTAGAGGGCAATAAGAACAGTACCCTACCTAACCAAGAGGGCAATAAGAACAGTAAACTACCTAACCAGTAGAGGGCAGTAGGAACAGACTACCTACCAACCAGTAGAGGGCAATAGGAACAGTACCCTACCTAACCAGGAGAGGGCAATAAGAAACAGTACCTACCACCAGTAGAGGGCGAGTAGGAACAGTATACCTAACCAGTAGAGGGCAATAAGAACAGTACACTACCTAACCAGTAGAGGGCAATAAGAACAGTACTCTACCTAACTAGTAGAGGGCAATAAGAACAGTACTCTACCTAACTAGTAGAGGGCAATAAGAACAGTACCCTACCTAACCAGTAGAGGGCAATAAGAACAGTACCCTACCTAACCAGGAGAGGGCAATAAGAACAGTACTCTACCAACCAGTGAGGGGACATTAGAAACAGTCCCTACCTACAGTAGAGGGCAATAAGAACAGTACCCTACCTAACCAGTAGAGGGCAATAAGAACAGTACACTACCTAACCAGGAGAGGGCAATAAGAACAGTACTCTACCTAACCAGTAGAGGGCAGTAAGAACAGTACACTACCTAACCAGTAGAGGCATAAGAACAGTACCCTACCTACCAGTAGAGGGCAATAAAAACAGTACTCTACCTAACCAGTAGAGGGTAATAAGAACAGTACCCTACCTAACCAGTAGAGGGCAGTAGGAACAGTCACTACCTAACCAGTAGAGGGCAATAAGAACAGTACACTACCTAACCAGTAGAGGACAATAAGAACAGTACCTACCTAACCAGTAGAGGGCATAGGAACAGTACCTACCTAAAAGTGAGGGCATAGAACAGACACTACCTAACCAGTAAAGGGCAATAAGAAAAGTACCCTACCTAACCAGTAGAGGGCAGTATCGAAAAGACCCTACCTAGCAGTAGAGGCGTAGGAACAGTACCCTACCTAACCAGTAGAGACAATAAGAACAGGACACTCCAACAGTAGAGGGCATAGGACAGGACTACCTAACCAGTAGGACAAAAGAACAGTACCCTACCTAACCAGTAGAGGGCTAGTAGGAACAGTAGACTACTAAACCAGATAGAGGCAATAAGAAAACAGACCTACCTAACCAGTAGAGGGCATAGGAACAGTACCCTACCTAACCCTAGAGGACAATAAGAAAGTTACCCTACCTAACCAGTAAGGGCAGTAGGAACAGTACACTACCTAACCAGTAGTAGGGACATAAAAAACGTACCCTACCTACATAGAGGGCATAGCACAACACTAACCTAACCAGTAAAGGGCAATAAGAAAGTTACCCTACCTAACAGTAGAGGGCATAGAACAGTACCCTACCTAACCAGAGAGGCAGTAGGAACGTACACTACGTAACCAGTAGAGGGCGTAGGAACAGTACCTACCTAACCAGTAGAGGGCAGTAGGAACAGTACCCTACCAACCAGTAGAGGGCAGTAGGAACAGGACACTACCTAACAGTAGAGTGCAGTAGGAACAGTACACTACGTAACCAGTAGGGGCAATAGAACAGTACCCTACGCTAACAGTACGAGGGGCAATAGGAACGTACCCTACCTAACCAGTAGAGGGGCAGTAGGACAGGACACTACCTAACCAGTAGAGGGCATAGGAGGGGAACAGACATACCTAACCAGTAGAGGGCAATAAGAACAGTACCCTACCTAACCAGTGAGAGGGCAGTAGGGAACAGTACACTACCAACCCGTATAAGGCATAAGAAAAGTAACCCTACCTACCAGTAGAGGGCAGTAGGAACAGTACCTACCTACAAGTAGAGGGCATAGTAGGAACAGTACACTCTACCAGTAGAGGGCAGTTGGAAACAGTACTAACCTAACAGTAGAGGGCATACAGTACACATCAAGAGGCAGTTAGGAACAGTACAACCTAACCAGTAGCGAACGTACTACTACACAGTAGAGGGAAACTGTACAACTTATATACTTTATATTGAGACATTCCGCTGACCAAAATTCACCAAACTATTAACAATGCTCAAGTATAACTTTGCAATCCTGGTGCGGTTTCCACTGATTCGTCGACATGGGGAGAAATTCATTTCAAGTTTGTGCGTACCAACTTTTTACCAGTTGACACAGATTAAATATTTCCTACCAGTCAGTCAGACAGGCGCCACTCATCGAGAGACCTGCCTGGCAAATGAAATACAGCTGTAAACATTTTTAACCTGTAGATACAACACAAATCTGGTTAAAGGTCCAGGTCCAACTAGACAGTACCACACAACATGCTAATTATGTGTAATATCAGAAACACAGCAATCCGCAAAAAATGACAATCGGATTTGCAAGCGGTACGGACAGAGACGCAGCTAGTGTGGCCAGACAATTTGCGTAAACTAGACGCGTGCTTTTAGAAATCGGGGCTGGTGGGTCCTAGCCCTAAATCTAGAAAAGGCAATGTAAACACTAATAGTTTTAATGGGGACCCATAACACACATGATGGCAGAAGCCGATAGTGTGCTCTTCACTCATTCTGACGTAGAATTTTCGGACGACCCCGGAACAGACGTTAAACTGTCATAGACACTGGATGAAAAAGGCTTGGTACCTGTGTATTGTATTTCATCTTATTATAAACAAATTGCGCCGAAGTCCTTGTCCAATACAGGTTACAGAGTTAATACAACCTTCCGACCTGCTTTATTATTTATATCGAATATGTAAATAGACGTGTGAAGGCCCAAATTATCGATCCTGTATAAAAATACGGCCCTATGGGATTCACTAACAGGCGAAGTGCGTCTGTTTACAAGCCATGGATACCACAGTAGGATGTCACACATGTTGTAACATTCAAATCTCTTTACTGGAGCCAGTCGATTCCTGGGTGACTGTTCGTCTTACATCATCAAACCAAAGCTTGTGTGGTTGCACCTGTGAATGTTTGTCACATCAAATACCAAAGGAGTTCCCTTTATAGTTGGATTTCCGTAACTTGTTTCAGAACAGACGTTAGAAACAATCTCCTTCTAACAAATGTTGCCGAACAAAGTCTCCAAGGAATCCCCTGGGAGTTGTAGTTTAAATAGAGGGATTATTACTGGGGACTTTAAACCTTATTCACTGTGTACTGGTGACTCGTGAAGGTTTAATTTGTGTGTAGGGATAGTAGATAGGTAGAAGATAGATAGATGAAGATAGATAGATAGATGATAGACAGATAGATGATAGATGATAGGATAGAGGATAGATAGATGGATCGATAGATAGATAGATGCTAGAAGATAGATAGAGATAGGACAGATCGATAGATAGATGAAGATAGGATATAGATAGATGGATAGATAGATAGATAGATGATAGATAAGATAGATAGATAGATAGGTGATAGATAGATAGATAGATGATAGATGATAGAAGCTATATAGATAGCTAGAGAGATGTAGATAGATAGATAGATAGATAGATAGAGAATAGATAGATCGATAGATAGTAGATGATAGATATAGATAGAGACTAGATTAGAGTGATTTAGATGTAGGAGAGATAGATAGATAGATAGATAGATAGAGGATAGAGAGATAAGAGATCGATAGATAGATAGATGAGAGAGATGTAGATAGAGAGAAGATATAGATGATCGCGAGATAGAAGAAGATAGAGAGATAGATCGGCTAGATGATAGAGAGATAGATAGATAGATAGATAGAAGATGATTAGAGAGGGATAGATAGAAGATAGATAGGATAGAGATTTAGATGTAGAGAGAGAGATAGATGATAGATAGATGATGATAGATAGATAAGAGAGATAATAGATAGTAGATAGATAGATGATAGAGAGATAGATAGATAGATAGTAGAAGATAGATGATCGATAGATAGAAGCTAGATAGATGATTAGATAGCTGATAGATAGACGATTAGATAGATAGTAGTATGATAGACGTAGATAGAGATAGATAGATGATAGAGAGATAGATAGCTAGATATAGATAGATAGATGATAGAGAGATAGATAGATAGACAGATAGATGATAGAGAGATAGATAGATGAGAGATAGATAGCGGATAGATAGGCGATGATAGATAGCTAATAGATAGAGAGATAGATGATAGATAGGATAGCTAGATGATAGATGATAGATAGATAGAAGCAGATAGATAGATGTAGGATAGATAGATAGATGTAGATAGGGTTAGAGTGATAGACGATTAGAGAGATAGATAGATAGATAGATGAAGATAGATAGAGAGGATAGATAGATAGATGATAGATTAGATAGATAGATAGATAGATAGATGATTATACTAGATAGATAATAGTTCGATGATAGATAGATAGATAGATAGCTAATATAATAGATAGAAGATACATTAATATAGAGATAGATAAGTAATAGAGAAGATAGAAAGATCATTATAGAAGATAGATAGATAGATAGATAGATAATTCATAAGATAGTAGATAAGAAATTAATAGATAGATCGTAGAGATAGATAGAGAGACAAGACGATAGATAGATAGATAGATAGATAGATAGATAGAGAGAGAGATAGATAGATCGCTAGCTGATAGATAGATAGATGGTTCTAGCTAGATACTTCAATGATAGAGAGATAGATAGGTAGATAGATTAGATAGAGAGAGATAGATAGAAGATGGATAAATAATAATAGATAGATAGGATAGGTAGATATGATAGATAGATAGAGACATAGAAGATAGATAGCTAGATAGAAGATGATAGCTAGATAGATAATGATAGAAGAAGCGAGAAATTAAGAGATATGATAGGATAGATAAGATAGCTAGATTAGATGATAGATAGATGTAGATAGAAGATAGATAGATGATTGATCGATAGATGATAGATAGATAGATAATTAATAGATAGATAGATAGATAATTAATAGATAGATAGATAGATATTCATTTGCAATGGGAAGCCCCTAGTTCACACACATATCTTGCTTTTGACATTCACGTGTCTGGCTGTGTCCATAGAGGACAGGCCTTTTGGAGTTTGACTGCTTGTGGAATTGTGCAGGTTTCACATAGGTTGTTATTAATGCGAGTGAATTGCTCAAGTAGATGAGGAATGGTGGCCAAGGCCAAACTACAACGCACCAAATCGAGCACACAATTTTGTGTGCTATTTCTTGAGTTTTCATGCGCCAAAGGGACAGGGCCGTATGTCACCCACTGGGTATTCAGGTACTAAAAGGGACAGGGCCGGATTGTCACCCAATGGGTATATAAAGGGTTAAATAAAGGGACAGGGCCGTATTTTCACCCACTGGGTATACAGGTAATAAAGGGACAGGGCCGTATTGTCACCCACTGGGTATACAGGTAATAAAGGGACAGGGCCGTATTGTCACCCACTGGGTATACAGGTAATAAAGGACAGGGCCCGATGTCACTCACGGGGATACAGGTAATAAGGGCAGGGCCGTATTGTCCCCAATGGTTACAGGAAGAAAGGGACAGGCCCGTTAGTCACCAACTGGGGGTATACAGGGTAATAAAGGACAGGGCCGTATTGTCACCCACTGGGTATACAGTAATAAGGACAGGGCCGTATTGTCACCCACTGGGTAACAGGTAATAAAGGACAGGGCCGTATTGTTCACCCACGGTTATACAGGTAATAAAGGGACAGGGTCGTATTGTCACCCACTGGGTATACAGGTAATAAAGGGACAGGGCCGTATTGTCACCCACTGGGTATACAGGTAATAAAGGGACAGGGCCGTATTGTCACACGGGTTAACCAGGTTAATAAAGGGACAGGGCAGTTGTCACCACTGGGTATACAGGTATAAAGGGACAGGGTCGGTTGTCACCCACTGGTAGACAGGGAATAAAGGGACAGGGCCTCTTGTCACCCACTGGGTTAAAGGTAATAAGGGACAGGGATATCGTATTGTTACCCCACTGGGAGACTAGGAAAAAGGGACAGGGCCGTATGTCACCCACTGGGTATAAAGGGTAATAAAGGACAGTGCCGATAGTGTCACCCACTGGGTATACAGGTAATAAAGGGACAGGCCGTATCTGCACCCACTGGGATTATACAGTATAAAGGGGCAGAAGCAGTTTGTCACCCATGGGCTACAGGTAATAAAGGGAAAGCGCCGTATGTCACCCCACTGGTATATACCGGTAATTAAAGGGACGGGGCCGTATTGTCACCCACTGGGTTATACGGTAATAAAAGGGACAGGGCCGTATGTCACCATGGGTATACAGGTATAAAGGGACAGGGCCGTATTGTCACCCACTGGGTATACCGGTAATAAAGGGACGGTGGGCCGTATTGTCACCCATGTGTTACCGGTAATAAAGGGAACAGGGCCGTATGGTCACCCACTGGGTGTATAAAGGTAAAAAGGGACAGGCCGTATTGTCACCCACTGGGTATACAGGTAATAAAGGGACAGGGCCGTATTGTCACCCACTGGGTATACAGGTATAAAGGGACCGGGCCGATATTGGACCCCATGGGTATACAGGTAATTAAAGGGGCCAGGGCCGATGTCCCCCACTGGATACAGGTAATAAAGGGAAGAGGGGTCGGGGATGCACCCACTGGGTATAAAGGTAATAAAGGGACAGGGCGGGCCGTATGTCACCCACGGGTATACAGGTAATACAAGGGACAGGGCCGATTGTCACCACTGGGTATACAGGAATAAAGGACAGGGCCTGTATGTCACCCACTGGGTATACAGTAATAATAGGACAGGGGCCGTATTGTCACCAGGTTATCAGGGTAAATAAAGGGGAACAGAGCCGTATTGTCACCCCACGGGTATCAGGTAATAAGGGACCGGGCCGTCTTGTCACCCCACTGGGTTATACGTAAATAAAGGGACAGGGCCGTATTGTCCCCACGGGTATTACAGGTAATAAAGGGACAGGCCGTATTTCACCCATGGTATACAGGTAATAAAGGGGACAGGGCCGTAGGCCGTATGTCACCCACTGGGAGACAGGTAATAAAGGACAGGGCCGATTGTCACCCACTGGGTATAAGGTAATAAAGGGACAGAGGCGTATGCACCACTGGGTATACAGGTAAAATAAAGGGACAGGCCGATTGTCACCCACTGGGTTTATACAGGTAATAAAGGACGGGCCGATTGTCACCACTGCGGTATACAGGTAATAATAGGGCCAGGGCCGTAGTGTCACCCATGGCCGGATACAGTAATAAAGGGACAGGGCCGTTATGTCACCCACTGGCTTATACAGGTATAAAGGGACAGGGCCTTTATTGTCACCCAATGGGTATACAGGTAATAAGTGGACAGGCCGTATTGCACCACTGGTTATACGAATACAGGGACAGGGCCGTATTGTCACCCACTGGGTATACAGGTAATAAAGGGACAGGGCCGTATTGTCACCCACTGGGTATACAGGTAATAAAGGGACAAGGCCGTATTGGTCACCACTGGGTTATAAGGAAATGGGTGTTCATACAAGGGTCTATGTGTTATGTGTGATGTCAGGAGGGGGTGACTATTGACTATTGTAACACACAGTGAACTCTCTGTGGTTGTATTGAATACTCTGCACTCACCATGGATATCAGCTGGAGAAACATTGTCTCCCCCCATATCTCTGTGACCTTTTCAAACAACCCCCCAGGCAACTGTCTATTCTGCACACACACCTGCTCTGTCCGCCAGCCCCAGGGGGAGAGAAATAGATTTAACTGGTTCATTGCCAGAATCACTAAACGCAACACGTGTCCATGCCATGGAACTACTCAATTCCCACAATCCTCAGTGGGTGATCATGCGAGCCATTCTTTCAATTCAGTAATTGCTATAGGTTGTCAGCCATAGATCCCTAGAGTTTGGTTCAACTACAACTCTTCAAAACCTGGACCAGTTAGGTGTCCAGGACAGAACAAATTACCTTTGAGTTGCTATACGACCAGCAGAAATAAAGTGAATTTAATAAGCCTGGTGGGGGCGCCGTAACCCCAACTGTTCTCATGCTAAGATAGACGCTGGGAGTGAGGGGGTTAATTGAACTGCACGAGTCTCTGTTCCAAATCCTCATCTCTCTGCATCTAGACATCCCATCCCCCACACACCTTGCAGTCTCTTTCTCTCTCTCTCTGTCTCTTTCTCTGTCTCACAAGGGATTGGACGTTGGCCCGCCTTTTTTGCAGTGTTTAGTTCTATTAACACAAAGGGGCAAAAGCAAATACGTCAAACTCATAATTCTTATTACATAATGGGCAATCTTCCTTTAACCGCCCCAAAATAAACCCAGATTCACCGCACCCTGGCCAATGCCGTCGGTCCAAATCTTTCCATAATCACTGTTAATAATACTATAACTTATAAGCTGTGTCCACCCTCCCCCACCCCACAACAAAGTGTCTAGATGGAGTGAAAAGCTGAATTGGGAAACTTCTCCTTTAATTGAACCAAAGCTCAGTTGAGCTGGGGTTGGTGATAGGGGGTTGAGCTGGGTGTGCGATAGGGGGTTGAGCTGGGGTTGGTGATTATGGGGTTGAGCTGGGGTTGGCGATTGGGGGGTTGAGCTGGGTGTGATTATGGGGTTGAGCTGGGGTTGGTGATTAGGGGGTTGAGCTGGTGTTGGTGATTAGGGGGTTGAGCTGGGGTTGGATTAGGGGTTGAGCTGGTGTTGGTGATTAGGGGGTTGAGCTGGGGTTTTGGGATTAGGGGGTTGAGCGGGGGTTGGTGATTAGGGGGTTGAGCTGGGGTTGTGCTAGGGGGTTGAGCTTGGTGTTGGTGATTAGGGGTGAGCTGGGTGGGTTAGGGGGTTAGCTGGGTTTGGTGATATGGGTTGATGATGGGGTGGGTGATGTAGGGGGTTGAGCTGGGTTGGTGATTAGCGGTGTAGCTGGGGTTGGCGATTGGGGGGTTGAGCTGGGGTTGGTGATTATGGGGTTGAGCTGGGGTTGACGATTAGGGGTGAGATGGTGTGGTGATTATTTTTTTTTTTTTTTTTTTATTTTTTTTTTGTTTTTGGGGTTTGGATGGGGTTGGGATTAGGGGGTGAGATGGGGTTGGGTGATTAGGGGGGGTGAGCTTGGGTGTTGGTGATTAGGGGGCTGAGTGTGTGGTGCTAGGGGTTGAGCTGGGTTGCGGATTGGGGGGTTGAAGCGGGTTGGTGATTAGGGGGTTGAGCTGGGGTTGGCGATTAGGGGGTGGAGATGGAGTTGGCGATTAGGGGGTTGAGCTGGGGTTGGCGATTAGGGTTAAGCGGGGTGGGATAGGGGGTTTTTGGGGGGGGAGGCTGGGGTGGTGATTAGGGGAGGTTGAAGCGGGGTTGGTGATTAGGGGGTGAGGGGGTGGTGATTAGGGGTTGAGCTGGGGTGGCGCGATTGGAGGGGTTGGCGGGGTTGGTGTTATGGGTTGAGATGGGTTATGATTAGGGGGTTGAGCTGGTGTTGGCGATTAGGGGGTTTGAGCTGGGGTTGGGAATTAGGGGGTTGAGATGGGGTTGGTGATTCAGGGGTTGCGCTGGTGTTGGTGATTAGGGGGTTGAGCTGGTGTTGGTGTTAGGGGGTTTGAGTGGGGGTTGGCGATTGGGGGGTTGAGCTGGGGTTGGAGATTAGGGGGTTGAGCTGGGGTGGCGATTAGGGGGTGAGCTGGGGTTGGCGATTAGGGGGTGAGCTGGGTGGCGATTAGGGGGTAAGTGGTGTGATTAGGGGGTGGTTGAGCTGGTGTGGTGATAGGGGGGAGCTGGGGTTGGTGATTAGGGGGTGAGCTGGGGTTGGTGATTAGGGGGTTGAGCGGGTGGTGCTTAGGGGTTGAGCTGGGTTGGTGCTTAGGGGTGAGCTGGGTTTGGCTTATTAGGGGGTGAGGATGGGGGTTGGTTGATTAGGGGGTTGAGCTGGGGTTGGTGCTTAGGGGGTTGAGCTGGGGTGGTGATTAGGGGGTTGAGCTGGGTGGGATTAGGGGGTTGAGCTGGGGTTGGTGATATTAGGGGGTTGAGCGGGGTTGGTGATCTAGGGGGTTGAGCTGGGGTGGTGATTAGGGGTGAGATGGGGTTGGTGATAGGGGGTTGAGTGGGTTGGCGATTGATTTGAATATGGTATCAAGTGGAAGAATTGTACAGTATTGCACCGGTGTTGGTTTATTTTGTGGTTAGATTGCCATAAGGTTTCTTATAGATCCACAGCAGAAACAAACCTCCAGCTAAAACTTCCCTTTTAAATGAGCTCTCTCCCATTGAAAGTGACACAGGATGTTGGTGGATTGTGGTATTAATGTCCAGCTGGGACCTGCAGGTGGATTTCTGACCTTTCACCCTTTAACCACTGGAATGTGGAGGGAACTAGCCCATTTCCACAGTATTCATGATATTGTAAAGGGCCCAGGTGGATCTTGCCTGTTACTGTTATCTCAGTGCTGTGCGGGGTTAATTAGTCTATAATATTTAATACAAATAGGTTTTGGATCCCAGATGGAGCAAAGAGCCACAAAGGATTGTGGGAGGAAACATTTTGTCTTTGGGATCTTCTCAAGCACTTACTGTGATAATGGGACTGCCATACTGCTTGATATAATTCATGGCTGTGCGAAATATGGACTATTAAACGGTAAAATATTAATGAGATGTGACCAGCAGTATTTTTGACATTTTAAGGACCAATAATCATCCTATGGCTAGTTGTTATGCCCAAAGAAATATCCCATGCTGTCTGCATTGCCCATACAGGCAGCCCAATGAAATATCTCCCAGGTGTGTTCGTCTGTTTGCCCCATGCAGCAGCCAATGAATATCTCCATTATTGATGGCATTTGCCACTGTAGTAGCCAATGAAATATCTCCCAATATTGCTCTGCATTAGCCCCTGTAGGGTTTCCCATCCAAAATCTTAATGGTCCATAATTATATTTATTATAGGGTCCTACATGTTCATAATATCTTTATATTAGGGCCCTACATGGTTCCATAATATCTTATTATAGGGCCCTACATGGTTCCATAATATCTTTATTATAGGGCCCTGCATGGTTCCATAATATCTTTATTATAGGGTCTTACATGGTTCCATAATATCTTTATTATAGGGCCCTACATGGTTCAATAATATCTTTATTAAGGGCCCTGCATGGTTACCATAATGTCTTTATTATAGGGCCCTGCATGGTCCCATAATATCTTTATTATAGGGCCCTGCATGGTCCCATAATATTTTTTTTATAGGGCCCTACATAGGTTCAAATCTCTTATTATAGCGCCCACATGGTCCCATAATATCTTATATAGGTCCTAAATGCGTTCCATAATATTCTTTTATTATAGGGGCCATTACATGGTTCCTATATTCTTATTAAGGGCCCTGCATGGCTTCCATAATATCTTATTTTATAGGGTCTTACATGGTTCCATAATATCTGTATTATAGGGCCCTGCATGGTTCCATAAATCTTTTATTAGGGCCCTGCAGGGTTCCATTAATATCGTTAGTATAGGGCCCTGCATGGCCCATACTCTTCTTCTTTATTATAGGGCCCTGAATGGTCCCCATATAATTTGTAATAGAGGGCCATAAATGGTCCATAATATCTTTATTATAGAAGCCCTCATGGTCCCCTTAATATTGATTATTAGGGCCCTACATTGGTGCCATACATATCTTTAGCTAGGGCCACATGGTCCCATAATCTTTATTATGGGAATTACATGTCCATATTGATATCTTATTATAGGGTCCTACATGGTTTCATAATATCTTTATTATAGGGCCCTACATGGTCCCATAATATCTTTATTATAGGGCCCTACATGGTTCCATAATATATTATAGGACACTACATGGTTACATTAATATCTTTATTATAGGACCCTACATGGTTCCATAATATCTTTATTATAGGGCCCTACATGGTTCCATTATATCTTTATTATAGGGTCCACATGGTTCAAAATATCTTTATTATAGGGCCCTACATGGTCCATAATATCTTTATTATAGGGCCCTACATGGTCCATAATATCTTATTTATAGGGCCCTCATTGGTTCAATAAATCTTTATTATAGGGTCCACAAGGGTTCCAAATATCTTTATCGATAGGGGACCTACAATGGTTCCATTAATATCTCCTTATAAGGTCCTACATGTTCCATAAAGCTTATTAATAGGGCCCTACATGGTTCCATAATATCTTATTATCGGGGCCCTACATGGTTCCATAATGATTTTATTATAGGGCCACCATGTCCAGATATCTTTTAATTATTAGGGCCCTAAATGGTTCCATAAATATCTTTATTATAGGGTCCTACATGTCCATAGATATCTTTTTTATAGGCCCTACAGGTTCCAAAATCCTTATTATAGGGTCTAACTGGTTCTTAATTATCTGTATTATAGGGGCCTGCATGGTTCCATAATATCTGATATAGGGCCCCTAAATGGTTTCCATAAATCTTTTAGAGGGCCCTGCATGGTTCATAAGATCTTATTATAGGGCCCTGCATGGTTCCCATAATCGTTAGTATAGGCCCCGCATGGTTCCATAAATCTTTATTATAGGGTCATACATGGTAGCCATAATATCTTTCTTCTAGAGTCTACATGGTTCCATAATACTTTAGGTATAGGGTCCACATGGTTCCATAAGATCTACGTATAGGGGCCCGCATGTGTCATAATATCTTATATTAGGCCTGCATGGTTCCAAATATCTTATTTATAGGACCCTACATGGTTCCATTAATATCTTTATTTATAGGTCCTACAGGTCCCATAATATTTTTATAGGACCACATGGTTCCATAAGATCTGATAAGGGCCCTACAGGTCCATTAATATCTTTATTATAGGACCCACATGGTTCCATAATATCTTATTTAAGGGCCTACATGTTCCATTAAATCTTATTATAGGGGCCCTGCATGGTTCCAATATATCTTTATTATAGGGCCCTGCATGGTTCCATATATTTTATTATAGGGCCTACCATGGTTCCATAATATCTATTATGGGCCTACATAGTTCCATAATATCTTTATTATAGGGCCAGACCTGGTTCCATAATATCTTTTATTAAGGGCCCTACAATGGTTCCATAATATCTTTATTATGGGCCATGCAGGTTCATAAGATATTATATAGGTCCTACATGGTTCCTTATATCTATTATAGGGCCCGCATGGTCCATAATATCTGTTATTATAGGGGCCTACATGGTTCCAGTAATATCTTTATATGGGGACCCTACTGTTCAGTAATCTCTTTATTATAGGGCCCTGCAGATTCCATAATAGCTTTATTATGAGGGTCCTACATGGTTCATAATATCTTTCTTAGAGGGCCCTACCCTGGTTCCATTAAATATCTTTATTATAGGGCCCCGCATGGTCCATTAATATCTTTATTTAGGGCCCTGCATGGTTCCATAATATCTTTATTATAGGGCCAATGCCATGGTCCATAATATCTTTATGATAGGGCCTACATGGTTCCATAATATCGTTATTATAGGGTCTATCATGGTTCCAGATATTTAGTATAGGGCCTACATGGTTCCATAGATCTTATTAATAGGGCCCTACATGGTTCCAAATAGCTTATTATAGGGTCTAAATGGTCCATAAATTTATTATAGACCTAAATGGTTCCATAATATCTTATTTAGGGCCCTACATGGTCCATAATTATCTATTATAGGGCCCTCATGGGTCCACCATCTTTACTTATAGGTCCTACATGTTCCCTAATTATTCTTTATTATAGGGCCTGCATGGTCCATAAAATCTTTATTCTTAGGGCCCTACATGGGTCCATAATATCTTTATATAGGGCCTACCATGGTTCCATATATCTGTAGTAAAGGGTCCTAAATGGTTCCATAATATCTATTAAGGCCCTACCTGGTTCCCATAAATATCTTTATATAGGCCTACATGGTTCCATAATCTCTTATTACGGGCACTGCATGGTCCAAAGATTTTATTATGGGCCCTAACAGGTTTCCATAGATATCTTTTATATCGGGCCCTACATGGTTCCATCTATCTTATATAGTGTCTCCATGGGTCCAACTTCTGTATTATAGGGCTACATGGTTCCATAACATCTTTTTATAGGCCTACTGGTTCCATATATCTTTATTATAGGGCCCTAATGGTTCCATAATATGGTATTATAGGGCCCAAAATTGTTCCATAATATTTTATATAGGCCCTACATGGTCATAATATTCTGTATTATAGGGCTACATGGTTCCATTAAGACTTTATTATAGGGCCCTACATGTCCATAAAGTTTTATTATGGGCCATAATGGGTTCCATCATATCTTTTATAGTGGCCCTACATGGTCCCATATATGTCTTTATTATTAGGGCTACAATGTTCCATAAATCTTATTATACGGGCCCCTACCGGTCCAAATCTTTATGTATAGTGGCCCTACAGGTTCCATAATATCTCGTATATAAGGCACTACCGGGTCCCATAATATCTTTATATGGACCTAATGCATAATATCTATTAAGGCCCGTACATGGTTCATAAGAATATATCTTAGGCCCTACATGGTTCCCTAATATCTTAATAGGCCCAACATTGTCAAATATCTTTATTATAGGGCCCTACAATGGCCATAAGATCTTAATATAGGGCCTACATGGTCCCATAGATGTTATTATAGGGCCCTACATGGTTCAAATCTTTATTATAGGGCCCTACATGGCTTCCATATAATCTTTTTTATAGGGCATACATGGTCCCAAGTGATCTTTTATTGTGGGCACTACATGGTTCCATAAACTTTATTATAGGGCCCAATGGTCATATAATCTTAGTAGGCCCAAAATTGTTCCCATAATATTTTATATAGGGGGCTACCATGGTTCCTCAATCTATTATAGGGGTACATGGTTCATAAATCTTATATAGGGACCTGCATGGTTCCATAATCTGTATTATAGGCCATACATGTTCCCATAAATCTTTTATAGGGTCCTACATGTTCCATAAGTATTCTTTATTATAGGGACTACATGGTTCCTAATATCTTTAGTATAGGGCCCTACATTGGTTCATAATATCTTATATAGGGTCTACATGGTCCCAAATATTTTTGTTTTTTTTATATAGGACCTAACGGTTCCAAAATCTTTATTAAAGGGACCTACATGGGGTCCATATCTCTTATTATAGGGACTACATGGTTCCATAATACTTTATTTATAGGGTCTCCTATGGTTCAAATTTTTTATTATAGGGAACTGCATGGTTACTATAATCGTATTTAGGAGCCCACATGGTTCCATAATATTTTTCTTAGGGCCAACATGGTTCCAAATACTTTATTAAGGGTCCCTACATTGTTCCAGAATATCTTTATATAGGCCCAAATGGTTCATCATATCTTTCTTTATAATTGCCAGTAGGTGGCACTGTTGTAGTGTGTTTGTAGAGATGGAAAGGACCTGCCCTGTGGACAATGAGATGATGAAATGTTTCTTCTCTTGCAGACAGAGAGTCGAGGGAGGAAGATCCCACCACCTCCGAGACCGAGGACATGTTACAAGTCAAACCCCGTGGGAAGACCAGGCTATCGGATCAGAAAGCCATTGCCTTGAATACTTTCCGCCAGAAGAAGCAGTCACAGTCTAGGATTGTGTCTGTGGACAAGGCCCTACCTCCCCCCAACCCAGAACACAGCATTGAAATGGACATGGTGAGCCACATGCCATGATCCTGGCCAATACCAGGACAGGAGGGTGGGGCTTATTGGGTGGGGGTGTGGCCTGATACCATTTAAAGGGACAGTCCCAAAGGGTTTGTGTTACGTGGTTCGCTAATAACCAAAGTAAAGTCTGTGTTAGACATTTTGGAGTTGCCTTAAAGAGAATAAATGGAAAAGAACACAGTGCACACTAGGTATATGTGTATTACTATGAGCGGGAGATGCCATACAGCTTCCCCTGCCCATATAAAAGTATTAGTCTATAATATACTCTACTGTGTTTACTAAGGTGAAAATTCTAGTTTTCCTGGATTTATTGAACACAAAATGTTACTGACAGATTGCTTAGGGGCTTTGTCTCTTTAATTCTCATCACCTGAATCTGTGTTTTTAGGGTCCTTGTCGACGCCAGATGGAGACCCTCATGCAGGAAATGAAGGTTTCCCATAGAGTTTACACCAGAACATTCTACCTTCCCAACTGCGACCGCAAAGGGTTCTTCAAAAGGAAACAGGTGGGGATCATTACAATAGGAATTTAAAGGGCAAGTTCAGCCCCCAAAACAGCAATAGTAAGAAATCTGAGAGACGGAAGTCTAACCTGAAATGCTGGCTGGTGTTCTGTTACCTTTCTTCCTGCTTCTTCCACTTAGCAGCGGTCAATTATGGATGTAATAGATGACAACCAATGACTAGATGTTATTCCCTCTCTGATCACGTGCGAGCTTGTAGTGAGCTTGGATAGTGGAAAGAGGGAGAACATCAGCCAGTCTGTCAGATTTCTAACTATCGGAGTTTTGTAATATAGAGTTCATACACATATATATATATCAGAGCTCATCTGATGGGTGAATTTAACCTTTAATCTAAAGGGAATGGCAGGTTACCATAGATTTTCATTGAATCTGATTGCATAAAAATGGGCTCTCATTGCAATAACAGAAAAACTAACTTAGCACAGTAAGTGAAGAGAAGAGACGGACCCATGGACAGGGGGTAAGTAAGGGAAGGTTATTTATTTGTTTATTTTTAACCCTTTGCAGTGCAAACCTTCTAGAGGCCGCAAACGGGGAATCTGCTGGTGTGTAGACAAATATGGCTCAAAGCTTCCTGGGATTGACTACGTCCATGGAGACCTCCAGTGCCACAGTTTTGACAGCAGCAACACAGAATGACCCTCCAATCTATATCTGCATCTTCTAACCCTAAAGATTCTTCTGGGATAATCCTGAGGGGATACACTTTTTTTTTTTCATCTCATTGTCCAAAATAATGGAAACTTCAACCAGAAAACAAGCGGAAAAGACGGCAATGATCTCGACGAGGAATTGGGAACTTTTTTTATTGAAAAATATCAACGGCAACAAAAGCAAAATTCTAGAGAAGGAAAAAATATATAATATTAAAATAATCCTATGACAGGAGGCAAGAGAATCGGCTCAGGAGCCCCCAACCCCCACCAGACCTGCACTGTGTAGAAATCTCTCTAGGAGACCCCCCTGACCCCACCAGACATGGACTGTGTAGAAATCTCTCTAGGAGACCCCCCCTGACCCCACCAGACATGGACTGTGTAGAAATCTCTCTAGGAGACCCCCCTGACCCCACCAGACATGGACTGTGTAGAAATCTCTCTAGGAGACCCCCCTGACCCCCACCAGACATGGACTGTGTAGAAATCTCTCTAGGAGACCCCCCTGACCCCACCAGACATGGACTGTGTAGAAATCTCTCTAGGAGACCCCCCCTGACCCCACCAGACATGGACTGTGTAGAAATCTCTCTAGGAGACCCCCCTGACCCCACCAGACATGGACTGTGTAGAAATCTCTCCACCTTTCATACCTGGGGGGCTCTTTCATTTTACTAAACTTTACAGACATTGAAATTCGTGCTTTAGCTTTGGCATGAAAGAATCCCGTGTATAAACCAGTATGGGGGTCCCTGTGGGGGGGACACAATAGAGTTAGGGAATCTCTTGTTATATCAGAAGGTTCCAGTTCATTTGAATGGTGCTTGTTTCCTTTTGACTTGTCACATTAGAAGGAGTCACATTTAAACATGGCGACCACTAGATTTATTAAAAATGATGAAAATGCTCTTGTGTTCCCACTAGCGCATCTTCAAATTCCCGTTTCTTTTAAGTCAAACACGGTATTCGCTGTAAAGCTGTGACTTGCCCTTTTTGTGTAGATATTTTATTTTATTTTTTTTTTATATTTCACAAAATTTATTTGCCATTTTTTGTCTCTCTTTGTTGAATTAAGTGTGATACATTGCTGATT
Source organism: Hymenochirus boettgeri (assembly GCA_019447015.1). Taxonomy (NCBI): domain Eukaryota; kingdom Metazoa; phylum Chordata; class Amphibia; order Anura; family Pipidae; genus Hymenochirus; species Hymenochirus boettgeri. The sequence continues at coordinate 8,174,360 of CM033477.1, read as the reverse complement.
TCTTCTTTTGTGGCCAATTCTTGCCTCGTAGCACATTTCACAATGACAGAACCTTCTTTGTCCACTAATAATGTTTTCAGGTCCTTAGAGAAGGGTCTCCGAGCTCTGCACGTGGGCAGTGGGACATTATTGGGATATGGTAGGACAATGTCCCATAACGCTTGTTGATCTTTGAGACGTTTCAATAGTTTGTTGAAAAGTATAAGCTACAGAGAAAAAAATGAAAGCAAAAATGTTTTATTTTATTTTATATTTTGGACGATGGTTGAGATTTTCTGACACTTTACTAACAATGGGATGACTCGAGCTTTCTGTGATGGCTTCAGATTTCACCCAAACCCCAATAGGAAATCATTTGGACAGATTTATCCGATGGAGATAACCAGGATGGATCCATTTTATTACCCAGACTACCCATCCCAGACTGGGATGTTTCTCCATTCTGCACCGTTGAACCCACTCAGTCCAGTCACAAAGACTCAACATGGATTTGATTGTTTCAAACCAATGGTAACGATGGTCCGGTGGGTTTCCTCATCTGTCCCCTTTCCTTGACCGTCCTGGGCAGCAGATTCAGGTCTGTAGACTGGACACTAGAAGATTAATTAATGTTAGAGACATTGATAATTCCGCCATGTACAAGACAATGGCGACTGCTCAGTCAATGTTCCAGAATGAGGATGATGCAACCTTAACGTTGCCTTTACAATTACCAAAGTCATGGTAATTGGTCGACACAGAGAGAGCCACAGAGAGGGGGCCCTGCCATTCTACCATAGAGAGGGGGCCCTGCCATTCTACCATAGAGAGGGGGCCCTGCCCTCCACACTAACCATAGATAGGGGTGGGCCCTGCCATTCTACCATAGAGAGGCCCCTGGCCATTCTACCATAGAGAGGCCCCTGCCATTCTACCATAGAGAGGGGGCCCTCCCATTCTACCAAGAGAGGGGGCCCTGCCATTCTACACAATGAGAGGGGCCCTGCCATCTACCATATAGATGGGGGCCCTGCCATTCTACCATAGAGAGGGGGCCCTGCCATTCTACCATAGAGAGGGGGCCCTGCCATTCTACCACAGAGAGGGGGCCCTGCCATTCTACCATAGAGAGGGGGCCCTGCCATTCTACCATAGAGAGGGTCAGTGAATATCTTCTTTTTCAGTTTCCCTGCAGCTCCCCCCACTGGCTGTACGTTTGGGGAGACCCCCGATTCCTTAACCCCCCAGGTTATATGACTGGTAATTCTCTCCTGAATGATTTGGCATGAAATGGGTTAATTCCTCACGGTTCCGAGTCAGTAGATGTTTAACTCCAGGGATTTGTTACCCATAAAGACACAAAACACCATTTTCATTCAATCTAAACAAAATGGCGATGAGATCAGAGCAGTCTCTAATAGCAGGAGCTGCCATGTCTCTAATAGCAGGAGCTGCCATGTCTCTAATTGTAGGAGCTGCCATGTTGTTTAGTTGGTGAATCCAGTGAACATTATCAGTTCTTTTTAAATACATTGAGGCAAGCGATAGGGCAACTCACATACAAATATACAGGAAAGGAAGCTTGGGACCCTGTTTATAAAGGGCCACGGGAACGTTAATAGAGAACTTGTGTGTTCATACATAAGGACAGTGTGGGGGTAATTAGAGGGTAATTCACTTCGCATAGAGAACTACTAATGGGAAGAGGGTCGGGCCACTGCCAGGCACATTAACCTGCACAAATCTCCTTCATCTTTGGTAAATTGGTGCAAAGTGTGAATTCACCATTTTGTAAATTCCCCTAAAGTGAAGATCCCATTTAATCCCAGTGTTACTTCCCCTTTATCAACTGACATTTCTCATAGAACTTCCATCCACTTGGTGGCATCCTTGAGTACCTCACCTGCAGAGTAAAGAGGGGGTTGACACATACAAGGGTTCCCCGGCAATTCTGCGCCCACTCATGGCAGACGCATTGCAGGTCTGTACGGATTATTACGTTAACTTAATTGGTAAATGAAACTTATTTATAAATTCGATTTCCTGCTTTATTGGCTGTTTTGGGTCTCAAACAGAAAGTAAATGACTTGTTCCGATTAGAAAATGTCCGGCCCTCGGAGTTGACATTCAACTGGATTTGGGAATTCGCTGGTTGTATTAAAGACAATAAAGGACGGGATTTAGACTGCGCCGTTAGCCAGGGAATCCTGGGAAGTAATTCCTCACTGGGAACACCGTGTGCAATAAAATCCCTGGAAACGCAGAAAGTTGTGGGGAAAACGAAAAAACGTTTTGTGGGAAAAAAAAAGCAGTTTTGTAAAACGCTGACAGAAATTTGCTTTGTATTTTGTGGAAATTTTTTTTTTAACCACTATGTCAGGAGTAATTTTGCACTATTTTTCTCTCTTCTTTTTGAAATAATTCCTTTTCCAATTCTCCCAATCAGTTCACCCTCCACGTACCAAAGCACTTTCATCCGGCTGTCAATATCACACGATTCCAATATCCGCCTTTTGTAACCTGTTTTAACTCCATATTCACGGTAGTTTTATTCAATATTCACCTTGGTTTTTACAGTTTTCAAGGTTTCATCATTTACACAAACCATTACGTTATCTTAACCGGTATATGACAAAAGTAGCAAACAAAACAGTTTTGTGAAAATAAATAAAGAACTATATATACAAAACTCAGTTGTTAAGTGTTGTTTAACATTTTGTACTTAATAAAAACAAAAAATTCTCATTTTATTACAAAACAAAGTGAAGATTTGCTGTAATCTATTTATTCATCTTAATAATTTATGTTATTCTTTGATTTTGTCCTGACAAAGCATTTATTTAATAAAGTTATGTATTCAAGTTTGTTTTTGATAAGTTCTAGTTTAAAATCCCTTGAACTAAAGGTTAAAATGAATTGATATTAATATATAACTGGAGACGGGACCTGCCTGTTTATTGTCCTATTGACTATATTAGACCCCAATGTAGGCAGTTCATTCCTTCATTCCTTCCTTCATTCATTCATTCATTCCTTTGTTCATTCGTTCATTCCTTCCTTCCTTCCTTCATTCATTCATTCCTTCGTTCATTCCTTCATTCATTCCTTCATTCATTCATTCCTTCGTTCATTCGTTCGTTCATTCATTCATTTGTTCATTCATTCATTCATTCATTCCTTCATTCCTTCATTCGTTCCTTCATTCCTTCGTTCATTCATTCCTTCCTTCCTTCCTTCATTCATTCATTCATTCATTCCTTCGTTCATTCATTCATTCATTCATTCATTCCTTCATTCATTCATCATTCCTTTATTCATTCGTTCATTCATTCATTCCTTCATTCATTCATTCCTTCATTCATTCCTTCATTCATTCCTTCGTTCGTTCATTCATTCATTCCTTCGTTCGTTCATTCATTCATTGCTGGGGGTTTTGTTTGTGGAATGGGGGTGAGTAGATGAATAAGACTAATAAATTAAAGGGCAATATAAAACCTTCCCCCCCATACAAACTTTACCTTTTCAATGTTCCTGAAGCTTCATATTGATTGCAGTCCTCTGCTGTCCTTTCCTCCATTCCATTGTTTTCAGTGACTTGTTGGTTGCTACAGACCGTAACCCCTCCTTTGAGCATGTGCAAAGCTCGTAAAGAGCTCATACACCAAGAGGAGTCTGAAATTAATATCAAGCTTCAGGAATGGTAAGAAAGCAATCTTAATGTTAATTGGCGTGGGGAAGTGAACACGGTGGTGAAAAGTATCAGAATTCAGAAAGGTATAAATTGGCAAACTATGTTAAAGGAGAACAAAAGCAAAAATATTAATATGTGGAGAAGATAAGTGATACAGCATTTAAAATGGCTGCCTTAACATTGCCAGAAGTTGAAAGAGCATGTCCATTCTGGGCATGCTCAGATAGTACATAGACAGCTTGTAATTCATTCTGCTGTGATATAAAGTAAGTAACTTACACATAGTAACATTCAAGGCAACAATCTTGGCTGCCATATTTTCCATTTAGTTCTCCTTTAAATTTTAATTTGCTGTGAAATCATTTAATGACACTCAAACCATTTATCTAAACACATTGTTGTTATAATGTAATTATTATTTACAATAAGAGAGTGAAAGGGGGAAGCTAAACCAAATCTATCATGTCTAGACTATTCCAGGACCCAATGCAATGTAAATAAGGTGGCACTGAGGATTGTAAGATGAAAATGGTCGCAGTGATCAAATCTGTTATAGGACAAATAAGAAGATTACAGGGAGTCGGGCACGTCCGTTATGTTTATCCTTCCTCTGTTCTTGGAGTGGTAGAGAATGGTGAACGTGCACTTGGAGATCATTGGTATGAGGTTCTTGGAGTTGGCATTGGTGACCACAACCGGCCGGACATCCACCCCTGGAAAGGCGAGAAGGGAACGGACCAGCCATTTGTAGGTCTGAGGGTCTTCTCGTGAGATGATCGCAATTCCTTTTTTTGCCACCATCTTTTTTCCCTTTGGTTTTATAAACTAGGCCTAAAGAAACAAAGCAAATACAAGGCCCCTATTATGACTATACAGACGCATTTCCAAGGTTGAAAATATATCATATATATTTTAACCCAAAATAACAATGTAACTATGCCCATATCTGGTAAATGTGAGAGGGCTCATTGTGAAGGCAGCACGGTGGCTCAGTGGTTAGCACTGATCCCTTGCAGCGCTGAGGTCCTGAGTTCGATTCCACCCTTGGACACATCTGCAAGGAGTTTGTATGTTATCTCCGTGCTTGTGTGGGTTTCCTTCGGGCACTCCGGTCTCCCCCACAATCATAAAGACATACTGATAGGTTGTATGTGTCAAATAAATGTGCTTAGATTGTAAGCTCTTCGGGGCAGGGCCTGATGTGAATGTATACATGGAATTGCAAAGCGCTACGGAAGATGTTGGCGCTATATAAAGTCACAATAATAATAAACAATATATCTTGTTTGACGCTGTAGTGTTATTTTATGGTAAACTACAGGCTTGGCCAGTAAATAATACGGCTATGTAGGATACCGCACGGTTATAAAATACAGTGCAGTATATTACAATCCCTGGTAAGGTCCTGAGATCTTTTATCATGTCCTGTAATACATATTCTCCTGGGGATGTTGAACTGTAACTCCCAGTTTTAGCCAATGGGTGTATGAAGATTTGCTGCTATTTAATGGGATCCTCGAGAAGCTTGACATTACCCCCTTAGCCTGTTACCGTTCCATCCAATTATATCCTTAAGAACAGACACATGACCCTTATGTTGGATTATAATAAGGCCACACATTACCATCATCTATGGGCCCCATGTAAGGCACCAGGGAGAGAATGTGTTAACACTATTTAACCCTATTTAGTCCTGGTTAACAGGCACCAATTCTGTTTGATGTACAAGATGAATTTAGTCTTATTGATGAATGCTGGGGTAGTTTCCAGATGAGTGAAACACGTACGGACACCTACTGATATGGAATTATTGTTTTTTAAAGGGTATGTCCACCCCCAACAAACTTTTTAAACCTAGTTTAATTGACCCCCAAAACCTCAACCTCGAGATGTTCTTACAAGTGCTGCTAAACCTACTTACCAGTTTTTGTTCCTTTGTCTAAGTCTTCTGCTTAGAAGGGGCCTGACCAGCAGCGGCGTCTGTGATTGGCTGAGACATGCGGTCTCAACCAATAGGGAAAGAAGGCTGGTAAGTAGGTTTAGCAGCACTTTTCAGATGTAAGAACCTTGCGAGGTCAATGTTTTGGGGTCAATTAAGCTAGGTTTAAAAGTGTGTTGGGGGTGGACAAACCCTTTAATTGCAATCAGAGCAGCACTGCTAATTACATTGCGTGTTCCTATCATATAAAATGATCCAGTAATCCAGCCAGGAGCCCACAGAGTTAACTGGGTGTTGGTATTTGACCTTTCTGACCTACACTATCACTCACATTCTAGGGTTATAAATAATATCTCTGGCAGCATCGTGCTAGTCCACACTGGCACATTTCTCATGGGCTTCTGATCACGTCTTACGCTAATGCTTTGCAATATATGGGCACATTTTGCAGTGCACGTGATCAGCATTTTTTGTGCGAATCGCATGTGCTCCAAGTCTCAGATAACAGATTATTGGTGAAAATACTGTGCTAGTGCACTCTAAGTAAAGTAACGCGCTTTGCATTGCAATGGTGTGCTTTACACATGCTAGTTCCTTAATCCCCTTCATACAGTCACAAACATTGTTACAATGATCCTGGGATTAGCAGGTGACTTCAATTCCAAGGTAGGACAGAATAGCATTAGCGCCCCACTGGGAAATGGAAACAGGCGCCGGGTCACATTAACAAACATCAAGGGACTTTCAGATATTGGGACAGATTTAATAGGAAAATAAACTTTCCCAAGGTCTGCAGTAACAGTAAGTAATATATAGTAACAATATAAGGTCTGCAGTAACAGTAAGTAATATACAGTAACAATATAAGGTCTGCAGTAACAGTAAGTAATATACAGTAACAATATAAGGTCTGCAGTAACAGTAAGTAATATACAGTAACAATGTAAGGTCTGCAGTAACAGTAAGTAATATACAGTAACAATGTAAGGTCTGCAGTAACAGTAAGTAATATACAGTAACAATGTAAGGTCTGCAGTAACAGTAAGTAATATACAGAAACAATATAAGGTCTGCCGTAACAGAAAGTTATATACAGTATCAATATAAGGTCTGCAGTAACAGTAAGTAATATACAGTAACAAAATAAGGTTTGCCGTAACAGTAAGTGATATATAGAAACAATATAAGGTCTGCAGTAACAGTAAGTAATATACAGTAACAATATAAGGTCTGCAGTAACAGTAAGTGATATACAGAAACAATATAAGGTCTGCAGTAACAGTAAGTAATATACAGTAACAATATAAGGTCTGCAGTAACAGCAAGTGATATACAGAAACAATATAAGGTCTGCAGTAAAAAAATATAAGGTCAGCAGTAACAATGTACGGTCTGCAGTAACAATATAAGGTCTGCAGTAACATTAAGTGATATACAGTAACAATATAAGGTCTGCAGTAACAATATAAGGTCTGCAGTAACAATAAGTGATATACAGTAACAATGTAAAGTCTGCAGTAACAAAATATGGTCTGCAGTAACAATAAGTGATATACAGTAACAATGTAAGGTCTGCAGTAACAATATAAGGTCTGCAGAAAAATAAGCGACATACAGTAAAAATGTAAGGTCTGCAGTAACAGTAAGTGATATACAGTAACAATGTAAGGTCTGCAGTAACAGTAAGTGATATACAGTAACATGTAAGGTCTGCAGTAACAGTAAGTGATATCAGTAACAAGTAGGTCTGCAGTAAAGTAAGTGATATCAGCAGTAACAATTTAAGGTTGCAGTAACAGTAAGTGATATACAGTAACAATTTAGGTCTGCAGTAACATAAGTGTATACAGTAACAATGTAAGGTCCTGCAGTAACAATGTAAGGGTCTGCAGTAACATTAAGGATGACAGTAACAATATAAGGTGACAGTAACAGTAACAGTGTATACAGTACAATGTAAGGTCTGCAGTAACAATGTAAGGTCTGCAGTAACAGTAAGTGATATACAGTAACAATGTAATGTCTGCAGTACAGTATTGATATACATTAACAATGTAAGGTCTGCTAACTGTAAGGTCTGCATTTAACATTAAGTGATATACAGTACCAAAATAAGGTCTGCAGTAAACAGTAAGTGACATATCAGTAACAATATAAGGTCTGCAGTACAGTAGTGATATACAGTAACAATATAAGGTCTGGCAGTAACAGTAAGTGATATACATTAACAATTAAGGTCTGCATTAACAATGTAAGGTCTGCAGTAAATGCATAACAATGTAAGGTCCTGCAGTTCAGTAAGTGATATACATACAATGTATGGTCTGGCAGTAACAGTAAGTGGTATACAGTAACAAATAGGTTTTTGCCGTAACAGTAAGTGATATCAGTACAATGTAAGGTCTGCATATAGTAAGATGCTATACATAACAATATAAGTCTGCAGAACAGTAAGTGATATACAGTAACATTATAAGGTCTGCAGTAACAGTAAGTTATATGCAGTAACAATGTAGGTCTGCAGTAAAGTAAATGATATACAGTAACAATGTAAGGTCTGCAGTAAGTAAGTGATATACAGTAACATTTAAGGTCTTGGCAGTAACAGTAAGTGAGTATACAGTAACAATGTAAGGTCTGCAGTAAACAGTAAGTGATATACAGTAACATGTAGGTCTGCATAAAATAGTACATGTAAGGTCTGCAGAACAGTAAAGTGATGTTCATTAACAATGTAGGTCTGCAGTAACAGTAGTGATATACAGTAACAATGTAGGTCTGCAGTAAAATGTAAGTGTCGGCCGTAACATAAGTGATATACAGTAACATGTAAGGTCACTGCAGTAACATAAGTGATATACATTAACATGTAAAGTTCTGCAGTAACCATTAAGGGCTAGTAACATAAGTGAAACAGTATATAGGTCCTGCATTACAGTAGTGATATACAGTAACAATATAAGGTCTGCAGTAACAGTAAGTGATATACAGTAACAATAGGTCTGCAGTAACAATGTAAGGTCTGCAGTAACAATGTAAGGTCTGCAGTTACAGTAAGTGATATACAATAACAATGTATGGTCTGCAGTAACAGTAAGTGGTATACAGTAACAATGTACGTCTGCAGTAACAGTAAGTGATATGCAGTAACAATGTAAGGTCTGCAGTAATAGTAAGTGCTATACAGTAACAATATAAAGTCTGCAGTAACAGTAAGTGTATACAGTAACAATATATGTGTCTGCAGTAACAGTAAGTGGATATGCAGTAACAATGTACGGTCTGCGCAGTAATCAGTAAGTGATATACAAGGACATTATGGTCTGCAGCTAACAGTAAGTTGATTATACAGGAAAGGCAAGGGGGAGAGTAGAGGGTAAGGCAGTGTAAACCTAAAGGGGAAAGTAAATGGAGCTGGGGGAAGTAAGACAGGGGGAGAGGAGAGGACAAGGCAAGGCAAGGGCCTGTATGGTTCTCAAATGAGGGGGTGGATTATACTAAATAATGCACCCCCTATAGTAAAATATTCGGATATTAGAAGTCACCTTGGAGTTCCGTGCCCTGTATAAAAGGTACACAGCCTGCGGCCTCGTGCTTTTATATGGTCACGGAACTCCTCTGTGACTTCTAATATCCTTATACGGTAATTTACAGTTGGGGGTGCATTATCCACTATATAATGTTACAGTCCTGGGGTTAATTCTATTGGTTATTAGTTTATAATGTTACAGTCGTGGAGTTAAATCTATTGGTTATTAGTTTAGAATGTTACAGTCCTGGGGTTAATTCTATTGGTTATTAGTTTATAATGTGACAGTCCTGGGGTTAATTCTATTGGTTATTAGTTTATAATGTGACAGTCCTGGGGTTAATTCTATTGGTTATTAGTTTATAATGTTACAGTCCTGGGGTTAATTCTATTGGTTATTAGTTTATAATGTTACAGTCCTGGGGTGAATTCTATTGGTTATTAGTTTAGAATGTTACAGTCCTGGGGTGAATTCTATTGGTTATTAGTTTATAATGTTACAGTCCTGGGGTTAATTCTATCGGTTATTAGTTTATAATGTTACAGTCCTGGGGTTAAATCTATTGGTTATTAGTTTATAATGTTACAGTCCTGGGGTTAATTCTATTGGTTATTAGCTTATAATGTTACAGTCCTGGGGTGAATTATATTGGTTATTAGTTTATAATGTTACAGTCCTGGGGTGAATTCTATTGGTTATTAGTTTATAATGTTACAGTCCTGGGGTGAATTCTATTGGTTATTAGTTTATAATGTTATAGTCCTGGGGTGAATTCTAAATCTAGATTGGTTATTGGTTATAATGTTAGAAACAGTCCTGGGTTAATTCTATTTGGTTTTTAGTTTATAAATGTTACAGTCCTGGGGTTAATTCTATTGTTATTAGTTTAATATGTACAGTCCTGGGGTTATTCTATTGGTTATTATTTATAATGTTACAGTCCTGGGGTGTAATTCTATTGGTTATTAGTTTAATGTTACAGTCCTGGGGTTAATTCTATTGGTATTAGTTTATAATGTTACAGTCCTGGGGTTAATTCTATTGGTTATTAGTTTATAATGTTACAGTCCTGGGGTTATTCTATTGTTATTAGTTTATAATGTTACATTCCGGGGTGAATTCTATTGGTTATTAGTTTAGAATGTTAATCGTGGGTTAAATCTATTGGTTATTAGTTTATAATGTTACAGTCCTGAGTCCTGGGGTTTCTTTCTGTTCCCAACTCTAATGGGGAACTTTGGTAGAACAACCTGCTGCCATATAGATGTTGTACTAGAACTTAGGGCCATATTTGTAAAGAAGAGGTTACTGCGCCTTCAACGAGAATTTTATGACTTCAATTGTAACTGTATAATCGCCTATACAACACTATTGCAAGTAATACCGCATGGTAAATGTTTATTTGTGGCCATACTTCTATGATAACCAGAAGTATCGGAAGATTTTAGTAGCTGGGTATCCCATCATGCATTATGTCAATCTGTATATCCTGTTGTCCGCTGCCTCTATTGTCATAAAACCACACAGTCCTGGGGTGAATTCTATTAGTTATTAGTTTATAATGTTACAGTCCTGGGGTGAATTCTATTGGTTATTAGTTTATAATGTTACAGTCCTGGGGTGAATTCTATTGGCTATTAGTTTATAATGTTACAGTCCTGGGGTTAATTATATTGGTTATTAGTTTATAATGTTACAGTCCTGGGGTTAATTCTATTGGTTATTAGTTTATAATGTTACAGTCCTTGGGTTAATTCTATTGGTTATTAGTTTATAATGTTACAGTCCTGGGGTGAATTCTATTGGTTATTAGTTTATAATGTTACAGTCCTGGGGTGAATTCTATTGGTTATTAGTTATAATGTTACAGTCCTGGGGTGATTCTATTGGTTATTAGTTTATAAGTTACAGTCCTGGGGTTTAATTATATGGGTATTAGTTTAATGTTACAGTCCTGGGGTAATTCTATTGGTTATTAGTTTATAATGTTACAGTCCTGGGGTTAATTCTATTGGTATTAGTTTATAATGTTACAGTCCTGGGGTAATTCTATTGTTATTAGTTTTAATGTTACAGTCCTGAGGTGAATTATTGGTTATTAGTTTAATGTACAGTCCTGGGGTTGAATTCTATTGGTTATTAGTTTAATGTTACAGTCCTGGGTTAATTCTATTGGTTATTAGTTTATAATGTTACAGTCCTGGGGTGAATTCTATTGGTTATTAGTTTATAATGTTACAGTCCTGGGGTTAATTCTATTGGTTATTAGTTTATAATGTTACAGTCAAGGGGTGAATTCTGTTGGTTATTAGTTTATAATGTTACAGTCGTGGAGTTAAATCTATTTGTTATTAGTTTATAATGTTACAAGTCCTGGGGTTAATTCTATTGGTTATTAGTTTATAATGTTACAGTCCTGGGGTTAATTCTATTGGATTAGTTTATAATGTTACAGTTCTGGGGTAATTCTATTGGTTATTAGTTTATAATGTTACAGTCCTGGGTTGTAATTCTATTGGTATTAGTTTTAATGTTACAGTCCTGGGGTTAAATCATTGGTTATTAGTTATAATGTTACAGTCCTGGGTTAATTCTATTGGTTATTAGTTTATAATGTACAGTCCTGGGGTTAATTCTATTGGTTATAGTTTATAATGTTACAGTCCTGGGGTGTAATTCATTGTGTATTAGTTATAATGTTACAGTCCTGGGTTAATTCTATGGTTATTAGTTATAATTGACAGTCCTGGGGTTATTCTATTGGTTATTAGTTTATAATGTTACAGTCCTGGGGTTAATTCTATTGGTTATTGTTTATAGTTACAGTCCTGGGGTTAATTCTTTGGTTATTAGTTTTAAATGTTACAGTCCTGGGTTTTTTGTTGGTTAGTTAATTCTATTGGTTATAGTTTATAATGTTACAGTCCTGGGGTATCTATTTGTTATTAGTTTTATAATGTTACAGTCCTGGGGTATATTCTATTGGTTATTAGTTTATAATTACCGTAGTGGATTTTTTTATAAGAAGGGGAACTGTAAATTAGTTATTAGTTATAATATTACAGTCCGGGGAGAATGGAACAGAAGCACAGGGTTACTAGGTTATATAATAATACAACTGGTAATTATGTATAGGTATTAGTAATTGTTCAGTGCCGGTTAAGGAAAGCCTGGTGTTTTGTTTATATCAGAAATCCTGGATCTAATTCTATAGGTATTTATTGTTATATTATAATGTACGTCCTGGGGTTATTCTATTGTTATTAGTTTATAATGTTACAGTCCTGGGGAATTCTATTGGTTATTAGTTTATAATGTACAGTCCTGGGGTTAATTCTATTGGTTATTAGTTTATAATGTTACAGTCCTGGGGTGTAATTCTATTGGTTATTAGTTATAATGTTACAGTCCTGGGGTTAATTCTATTGGTTATTAGTTTATAATGTTACAGTCCTGGGTTAATTCTATTGGTTATTAGTTATAATGTTACAGTCCTGGGGTAATTCATTGGTTATTAGTTTATAATGTTACAGTCCTGGGGTAATTCTATTGGGTTATTGGTTATAATGTTACAGTCCTGGGTGAATTCTATTGGTTATTAGTTTATAATGTTACAGTCCTGGGTGAATTCTATTGGTTATTAGTTTATAATGTTACAGTCTCGGGTTAAATTCATTGGTTATTAGTTTATAATGTTACAGTCCTGGGGTAATTCTATTGGTTATAGTTTTATAATGTTTACAGTCCTGGTGGAATTCTATTGGTTATTGTTTATAATGTTACAGTCCTGGGTGAATTCTATTGGTTATTAGTTATAATGTTACAGTCCTGGGGAATTCTTTGGTTATTAGTTTATAATGTTACAGTCCTGGGGTTAATTCTATTGGTTATTAGTTTAAATGTTACAGTCCTGGGGTGAATTCTATTGGTTATTAGTTTATAATGTTACAGTCTGGGGTTAATTCTATTGGTTATTAGTTTATAATGTTACAGTCCTGGGGTTAATTCTATTGGTTATTAGTTTATAATGTTACAGTCCTGGGTGATTCTATTGGTTATTAGTTTATAATGTTACAGTCCTGGGGTTAATTATATTGGTTATTAGTTATAATGTACAGTCCTGGGTTAATTCTATTGGTTATTAGTTTATAATGTTACAGTCCTGGGGTTAATTCTATTGGTTATTAGTTTATAATGTTACAGTCCTGGGGTTATTCTATTGGTTATTAGTTTATAATGTTACAGTCCTGGGGTGAATTCTATTGGTTATTAGTTATAATGTTACAGTCCTGGGGTTAATTCATTGGTTATTAGTTTATAATGTTACAGTCCTGGGGTTAATTCTATTGGTTATTAGTTTATAATGTTACAGTCCTGGGTGAATTCTATTGGTTATTAGTTTATAATGTTACAGTCCTGGGTGTTAATTCTTTGGTTATTAGTTATAATGTTACAGTCCTGGGGTGAATTCTTTTGGTTATTAGTTTATAATGTTACAGTCCTGGGGTTAATTCTATTGGTTATTAGTTTATAATGGTACAGTCCTGGGTGAATTCTTGGTTATTAGTTTATAATGTTACAGTCCTGGGTGAATTCTATTGGTATTAGTTATAATGTTACAGTCCTGGGTGAATTATTGGTTATTAGTTATAATGACAGTCCTGGGGTGAATTCTATTGGTTATTAGTTTATAATGTTACAGTCCTGGGGTGAATTCTATTGGTTATTAGTTTATAATGTTACAGTCCTGGGGTGAATTCTATTGGTATTAGTTATAAATGTTACAGTCCTGGGTGAATTCTATTGGTTATTAGTTTATAATGTTACAGTCCTGGGGTGAATCTATTGGTTATTAGTTTATAATGTTACAGTCCTGGGGAATTCTATTGGTTATTAGTTATAATGTTACAGTCCTGGGGTTAATATTGGTTATAGTTTATATGTTACAGTCCGTGAGGTGAATTTTTGGTTATTAGTTTATAATGTTACAGTCCTGGGTGAATTCTATTGGTTATAGGTTATAATGTTACAGTCTGGGTGAATTCTATTGGTATTAGTATAATGTACAGTCCTGGGGGAATTCTATTGGTTATTAGTTTATATGTTACAGTCCTGGGGTTAGATATGGTTATTTTATTGTTTATAATGTACAGTCCTGGGTGAATCTATTGGTTATTAGTTTATAATGTTACAGTCCTGGGGTGAATTCTATTGGTTATTAGTTTATAATGTTACAGTCCTGGGTGAATTCTATTGGTTATTAGTTTATAATGTACAGTCCTGGGTGAATTCTGATTGGTTATTAGTTTATAATGTTACAGTCCTGGGGTAATTCTATTGGTTATTAGTTTAAATGTTACAGTCCTGGTGAATTCTATTGGTTATTAGTTTAAATGTTACAGTCCTGGGTGAATTCTATTGGTTTTAGTTATAATGTTACAGTCTGGGTGAATTCTATTGGTTATTAGTATAATGTTACAGTCCTGGGTTAATTCTATTGGTTATTAGTTTATATTGACAGTCCTGGGTTAATTCTATTGGTTATTAGTTAAATGTTACAGTCCTGGGGTTAATTCTATTGGTTATTAGTTTTATAATGTTACAGTCCTGGGGTTAATTCTATTGGTTATTAGTTTATAATGTTTCAGTCTGGGTGTGAATTCTATGGTTATTAGTTATAAAGTTACAGTCCTGGGGTTAATTCTATTGGTTATTAGTTAAATGTTACAGTCCTGGGTGAATTCTGTTGGTATTAGTTTATAATGTACAGTCCTGGGTTAATTCTATTGGTTATAGTTTATATGTTACAGTCTGGGGAATCTATTGGTTATGTTATAATGTTACAGTCCTGGTGGTGGTGAATTCTATTGGTTATTAGTTTATAATGTTTACAGTCCTGGGGTGAATTCTATTGGTATTAGTTTATAATGTTACAGTCCTGGGGTGAATTCTTTGGTTATTAGTTTAATGTTACAGTCCTGGGGTGAATCTATTGGTTATTAGTTTATAATGTAGTCCTGGGTGATTCTTGGTTATTAGTTTAATGTTACAGTCCTGGGGTTAATTCTATTGGTTATTAGTTATAATGTTACAGTCCTGGGTGAATTTTTGGTTATTAGTTTATAAGTTACAGTCCTGGGGTGAATTCTTGGTTATTAGTTATAATGTTACAGTCCTGGGGGTGAATTATATGGTTATTAGTTTATAATGTTACAGTCCTGGGGTGATTCTATGGTTATTAGTTTATAATGTTACAGTCCGGGGTGAATTCTATGGTTTATAGTTTATAATTGACAGTCCTGGGTTGAATTCTTGGTTATTAGTTAAATGTTAAGTCCTAGGGTAATTCATTGGTTAGTTTATAATGTTACAGTCCTGGGGTGAATTCTATTGGTTATTAGTTTAAATGTTACAGTCCTGGGGGGGTGAATTCTATGTGATTAGTTATAATGTTACAGTTCCTGAGGTGAATTCTTGGTTTTGAGTTTATAATTTACAGCTGGGGTTAAATCTATGGGGTATTAGTTGATAATGTTACAGCCTGGGGTTAATTCTTAGTGGTTCTTGGTATTAATGTTACAGGTCCTGGGTTAAATCTATTGGTTATTAGTTTATAATGTTACAGGCCGGGGGGTTAAAATAATGGTTGATAGTTTATAATGTTTAACAGTCCTGGGGTAATTTCTATTGGTTATAGTTGTATAATGATTACAGTCCTGGGGTGAATTTATTGGTTATTAGTTTATAATGTTACAGTCCTGGGGTGGAATTATCTATTGGTTATTTATTATAATGTTCCAGTCACTGGGGTTAATTCTATTGGTATTAGTTTATAATGTGACAGTCTGGGGTTAATTATTGGTTATTAGTTTATAATGTTACAGTCCTGGGGTTAATTCTATTGGTATTAGTTTAAATGTCACAGTCCTGGGGTGAATTCTATTGGTTATTAGTTTATAATGTTACAGTCCTTGGGGTGAATTCTATTGGTATTAGTTTAGATGTTTACAGTCCTGGGGGGTAATTCTATTGGTTATTAGTTTATAATGTGACAGTTCTGGGGTGAATTCTAGTGGTTATTAGTTTCATTAATGTTACAGTCCTGGTAAATCTATTGGTTATTAGTTTATAATGTTCCAGTCCTGGTGAGTGAATTTGAATTTATTGGTCTATTAGTTTATAATGTTTACAGTCCTGGGGTGAATTCTATTGGTTATTATTTTTTGTTTAGAATGTTACCAGTCCTGGGGTTAAGTAATTGGTTATTAGTTTATAATGTTACAGTCCTGGGGTTAAATCTATTGGTTATTGGTATATAATGTTACAGTCCTGGGGTTAATTCTATTGGTTATTAGTTTATAATGTTACAGTCCTGGGGTTAATTCTATTGGTTATTAGTTTATAATGTTACAGTCCTGGGGTGAATTAAAAAAACAACAAACACAAAAACAAGATCAAAAACCAAAAAAACAAAAAACGAAACAACAAAAAAACAAAAGAACAAAAACAAAAAAACCAAAAAACAACAGAAACAAAAATCCAACCAAGGCATAACACAAAACCAAAAAACAAACAAACAAACAACAAAAACAACAAAAAAAAAAAAAAAAACAATAAGTAAATGATGCTTTTTAAAATAAAGAACGTCCTCTTTAAAATATGTTGATATATCATAGTTTGTCCTATGAATTCATTACTGTATGTCTGCTATGCTTCTGGATGCCTCATGGAAACTGAGCAATTTTAGAAACTTGTACTGAGCCTGTACTGAGCCTGGGCATGCTCAGAAGAGGCAGACAGGGGATTAACATTCAGTCATTGGCTGTGATGTCAACTGTCAAATCCATAACTGACAGTTACTAACTGGAAGAACCAGGAAGCAGAAACGGGCAATAGGAACATTGTGCAGGATTTCAGGTTAGACTTATATATTTCACATTTCAAACTATTACAGTTTAGGGTTTTGGGTTGTTATTTACCTGTATGTAGTTTTCATTTCAGGGCTGGACTTGCCCTTTAAGGATCAGATCTGCTCTGGAAACAGCAATATGGAGTAATATATTTAGAGGGACAGGAACAGTAACGTAACTGCAGGTCAACACAAGAACATATAAAGATAAAATGCTGTTGATCCAATTCCAATATTCAAGCTGAAACCTTCTCAACTCTGCGCTTTATCCACGTAATGAATAGATGAAACCTTTCACTTCATGGGACGTTACATTCAATTGTTATTGGAAATAAGATTGTTGGTTCTTTTTTGCCCTTTTGATGATGTTCTCCTACTGAAGTTTTGTGGCTATACACTGTAAATAAAAATTAAGATATCACTAAGGAGTTCTGTGACCGATAAAGGTACAAGGACAGAGACTGATTGCAGAATACAATTCTATAATAGACCCCCTAACCCCGCCCCTCCCTACCTCATTCCATATCACACGAAAGGTTCCCATACATTAGTACCTTACCTGTCAACCAATCCTGCGACATTCAATCAATTCTTCTGGAACCGCCTTTCCTGTTCGTCTTTAGGACCGACATACCATCACAAATGAATGGGCCAGACGGGACCAAGAATGGGAAAAGGCGGTTCCAGAAGAATAGATTGAATGTCACAGGATTGGTCGACAGGTAAGTTTCTAATGTATGGGAACCTAACACCTGAATATCAGCCCCCCTACACAGGAACATAATGTCTGACCACTAACAGGGGACAACACAGCAAGTTTAAATGGCTGCAGGAAAGACTGGCCATATCCCAGGGAGATATATTCGGGCTATACACTGAAGCCATTATCCCCTCTATTGCTTCCCTAGGCAATGCACTGGGCCCGATAATCGGCTCGTACATTCTTGGTTGAGGCAGTTGGGAACAAGTTTTTTCGTACCGCTGCAACCACCGCAAGTTATGTCTCAAGTCACGTTACTATTGGAACATGGGTTAACGTGACATTTAGATGGAAAAAACCATTTGCGGCTTTCGGTGCTAACCATTAGTTGGTAGCGTGGGAAGATCAGTAACGGGGAACAGTAAAAATGACTCGGTCAATCACTAGTCCTGTCAGTAGATTCCCTGTCCAATATTCTCTTTACTGAAGAAGTGTGGGGCAGTACAGGTATCCCACCCCTTCCATGACTCACGGGAGTCTCCTTCATTATGGGGTGGTCTCTCACACTCCCCCGCAAGACCACCCCAGACTACCACGACCGAGAGGAGACTCTAGTCTCCTCCTTGAACCACGCCCCCCTTTTATCACAGCCACGTCCCCGGAATGCCCGAATGCCCAGGAAACGACCCTACCCTGCCTCCTTCCACTTCCTAGTCTCTATTGCCACCCCCTAAATGACATCACAGACACCATGCCCCCTCACCATGACCCTTCCCCACCCTGCCCGAAGCCTGAAATGGCAGGTGGGATGTCAGCGGTAGATTGTGGAGGGGTTAAACTTTATGATTTATTGTCTTTTTCCAACCCAACATTAACTGCGTAGCTGTGTATAATGACCTACCCCAGGGGTGTAACTACCAGGGGAGCCAGTGATAACTGCAGGGGGCCCTGGTAACCAAGGGGGCCCCATCTTCTTATTTTTCCTATGACAGATATACCTCCTCCCAGAAAACCACTGTGGATGAAGCATGGAATGGGGCCCCCA
Organism: Hymenochirus boettgeri; assembly: GCA_019447015.1. Classification (NCBI taxonomy): domain Eukaryota; kingdom Metazoa; phylum Chordata; class Amphibia; order Anura; family Pipidae; genus Hymenochirus; species Hymenochirus boettgeri. The sequence goes on along the minus strand of CM033477.1, from coordinate 8,155,567 downwards.
TCATAGTTCTGCAGGGAACCCCAGTGATTCTTATCTACACCACCGAGCTACCGTGTGTATTAAATTCATTATTTGTTTTCCCCTCACGAACAATAAACGGAATTTTCTGAATAACATTTTTCACTTTCTATTTGACTCTGCAGATCATATTGGATGGGATGGGGAGAGAGACATAAACACGGGGTGGACAGTGAAGAAAGAAGTTGGTTTGAAGGATTGGAATAAGGAGATCAGTGGTGGGACAGAGAGAGGAAAGACCTGGTGACTGTACAAGAAAAGGGCAGGCGGCTTCTTCACACACAGTAGTTTTACACTAGCGTATGCACATTTATACGTCCTGGCTTATTTTACTATCAACGTAATGAACAATATAAACAGTGAACATTCCCCCCTTCTGAGCAAAGTTCATAGTTCAATCCTTTCACTTTCTATATGACTCAATACATTATTCACATTGTCCATAACTGTAAAGCCATTCACATGGAGTAGAACATAGAGGAAATAAGACCTTATTCTGAGGAGCAACAGTACGGTATGAGTGTGTTACATAAACACCAGATGGCGCTCTTCTATTGTGTAGTTTTGCTGTGTGAGCAACAGGTATTGCATTGCATTCATCATCATATTCAGATGTTTAGACCTGGTAAAGTCAATTTTAACATTTTGTACCTTAAATGGAATTTACACTGGAATAATGGCTTTTTAAATGTACCCATTACTGGAAACTTGTTCCCAACCACCACTGTACCATTTTTTTTTGTGGATCCGTCCCCTATTTCTTTAGAATCTTACATTTGAGCTGTCAATCAAGTGCCTTACTATCAAAAAACACTCCTGCTGTGTGCAGTTAGGGTGACAGTTGATATGTGTGAATGCATTGTTACTAATTTCCTTCCCCAGTGCTGGTTATTGAGCATGCTTGAGCTCACAAGAGTCGTGTCTGATAAAGGGGGTGTCGGTTAAGAGTGGCAATATTTAGCCCGTGCAAAACAAGTACTCAGACATTAGCATATAACATACTTCAGAATATGTGCTACATACTGTACTGTATTATTTATAGATTAAGATGAGGCAAAATTCATTTTTCTTAGTAAACCCCAATATACCCATTAACCTGAGGTAAGACATTATTTTGTTTTATCGCAACTCTTTCTCTTAATCTATTGGTGAACACTAGTGTGTTTTATAATGGGCCCTAAAATGGAACATGTAGCAGGAAGCTTATTTACAAAGGGGAAGGGGAATAACTATTGTAACTTTTATTTCTAATTTCCATCAATAGAGGTACAAGCTTGTTATTCCGGATAAACATGGCTCCTATACCCATGATGAGAGCTCCAGTTTGTTTCATTGTTAATGAACCTGGTCAAAGAATTTCTGTAAACCAAGAAGCCAAGAGAATCCTGGAGAAGATCACGCAGCCCTTGGTGGTCGTGTCTGTGGTCGGACCATATCGTACAGGAAATCTTACTTGATGACCAAGCTGGCGGGGGTGGGAAGCTGTGAGTATGGATCAACTTAACCAACTAGAACAGGATCTAGAGTTTTCTTTCTGTTCCCACTCTAATGGGGAACTTTGGTAGAACAACCTTCTGCCATATAGATGTTGTACTACTACGTAGTAGCGCGCCGATTATAACTTTCCGGGACTGCCTTACCCTCTTCTCTCCCCCTGCCTCACTTCCCCTCACTTCCCCCACCTCCGTTTACTTTTCCCTTTACACTTACCGTGTTTCGCGTTCTGTTTCACACGGAGTTACGCGGCTTCGGCACCACGTGTATGGCGCGGCTCCACCTTTTCCTTTTACATGTAAGGGTGAGCCGCGCCATACACAGTGGTGCGGAAGCCGCGTAACTCCGTGAAACAGAATGCGAACACACACTAAACCTAAATGGAAAGGAAACAGAGGTGGGGAAGTGAAGACAGGGAGAGAAAGGGTAAGGCAGTGGAACCTAAATGGAAAAGTAAACGGAGGTGGGGGAAGTGAGGCAAGGGAGAGTAGAGGGTAAGGGCAGTGTAAACCTAAAGGGGAAGTAAATGGAGCTGGGGGAAGTAAGACAGGGGAGAGGAGAGGACAGGCAGGCAAGGGCCTGTATGGTTCTCAAATGAGGGGGTGGATTATACTAAATAATGCACCCCCTATAGTAAATATTCGGATATTAGAAGTCACCTTGGAGTTCCGCGCCCTGTATAAAGGCACTCGCGCCTGCGGCCTCGTGCTTTTATATGGTCACGGAACTCCTCGGTGACTTCTAATATCCTTATAATTTACAGTAGGGGGTGCATTATTCACTATATAATGTTACAGTCCTGGGGTTAATTCTATTGGTTATTATTTTATAATGTTTACAGTCGTGGAGTTAAATCTACTATTGGTTATTATTTTGAATGTTACGTCCTGGGGTTAATTCTATTGGTTATTAGTTTATAATGTGACAGTCTTGAGGTGAATTCTATTGGTTATTAGTTTTAAAATGTTACAGTCCTGGGTGAATTCTATTGGTTTTAGTTTTAGAATGTTAAGTCTTGAGGTGAATTCTATTGGTTATTAGTTTAGAATGTTACAGTCCGGGGTTAATTTATTGGTTATTATTTTAGAATGTTACAGTCCTGGGTTAATTCTATTGGTTATTAGTTTATAATGTGACAGTCTTGAGGTGAATTCTATTGGTTTTTAGTTATATGTTACAGTCCTGGGTTAATTCTATTGGTTATTAGTTTAATATGTACGTCTTGAGGTGATCTTTTTCGTTGGTTATTAGTTTGAATGTTTCAGTCGTGGAGTTAAATCATTGGTTATTAGTTTATAATGTTACAGTCTTGAGGTGAATTCTATTGGTTATTAGTTTATAATGTTACAGTCCTGGGGTTAAATCTATTGGTTATTAGTTCATAATGTTACAGTCCTGGGGTTAAATCTATTGGTTATTGGTATATAATGTTACAGTCCTGGGGTTAATTCTATTGGTTATTAGTTTATAATGTTACAGTCCTGGGGTTAATTCTATTGGTTATTAGTTTATAATGTGACAGTCCTGGGGTTAATTCTATTGGTTATTAGTTTATAATGTTACAGTCCTGGGGTTAATTCTATTGGTTATTAGTTTATAATGTTACAGTCCTGGTTATCTATTGGTATTGTTTATAATGTTACCGTCCTGGGGTTATTCTATTGGTTATTAGTTTATAATGTTACAGTCCTGGGGTTCATTCTATTTGTTATTAGTTTATAATGTTACAGTCCTAGGGTGAATTCTATTGGTTATTAGTTTAGAATGTTACAGTCGTGGAGTTAAATCTATTGGTTATTAGTTTATAATGTTACAGTCCTGGGGTTAATTCTATTGGTTATTAGTTTAGAATGTTACAGTCCTGGGGTTAAATCTATTGGTTATTAGTTTATAATGTGACAGTCCTGGGGTTAATTCTATTGGTTATTAGTTTAGAATGTTACAGTCCTGGGGTTAATTCTATTGGTTATTAGTTTATAATGTTACAGTCCTGGGGTTAATTCTATTGGTTATTAGTTTAGAATGTTACAGTCCTGGGGTTCATTCTATTGGTTATTAGTTTATAATGTTACAGTCCTGGGGTTCATTTATTATTTGTTATTAGTTTATAAGTTACAGTCCTGGGGTTAATTCTATTGGTTATTGTTTATAATGTGACAGTCCTGGGGTTAATTCTATTGGTTATTAGTTTAATTTTACAGTCCTGGGGTTAATTCTATTGGTTATTGGTATATAATGTTACAGTCCTGGGGTTAAATCTATTGGTTATTAGTTTATAATGTTACAGTCCTGGGGTTAATTCTATTGGTTATTTATTTATAATGTTACAGTCCTGGGGTTAATCTATTGGTTATTAGTTTATAATGTTACAGTCCTGGGGTTAATTCTATTGGTTATTAGTTTATAATGTTACAGTCCTGGGGTTAAATCTATTGGTTATTGGTATGTAATGTTACAGTCCTGGGGTTAAATCTATTGGTTATTAGTTTATAATGTTACAGTCCTGGGGTTAATTCTATTGGTTATTAGTTTAGAATGTTACAGTCCTGGGGTTAAATCTATTGGTTATTAGTTTAGAATGTTACAGTCCTGGGGTAAATTCTATTGGTTATTAGTTTATAATGTTACAGTCCTGGGGTTAAATCTATTGGTTATTAGTTTATAATGTTACAGTCCTGGGGTTAATTCTATGGTTATTAGTTTAAATGTTACAGTCCTGGGGTTAATCTATTGGTTATTAGTTTATATGTTACAGTCCTGGGGTGAATTCTATTGGTTATTAGTTTATAATGTTACAGTCCTGGGGTAATTCTATTGTTTTATTAGTTTTAATGTTACAGTCCTGGGGTGAATTCTATTGGTTATTAGTTTTAATGTTACAGTCCTGGGGAATTCTATTGGTTATTAGTTTTATAATGTTACAGTCCTGGGGTGATTCTATGGTTATAGTTTATATGTTACAGTCCTGGGGAATTCTATTGGTTATTAGTTTATAATGTTACAGTCCTGGGTTAATTCTATGGTTTTAGTTTATATGTTACAGTCCTGGGGTGAATTCTATTGGTTATTGGTATAATGTTTACAGTCCTGGGTTAATTCTATTGGTTATTAGTTTATAATGTTACAGTCCTGGGGTAATTCTATTGGTTATTAGTTTATAATGTTACAGTCCTGGGGTTAATTCTTTGGTTATTATTTTATAATGTTACAGTCCTGGGTGAATTCTATTGGTTATTAGTTTATAATGTTACAGTCCTGGGGTGATTCTATTGGTTATTGTTTTATAATGTTACAGTCCTGGGGTTAATTCTATTGGTTATTATTTTATATGTTACAGTCCTGGGTTTAATTCTATTGGTTATTAGTTTATAATGTGACAGTCCTGGGTTAATTCTATTGGTTTTAGTTATAATGTTACAGTCCTGGGGTTAAATCTATTGGTTATTAGTTTATAATGTGACAGTCCTGGGGTGAATTCTATTGGTTATTAGTTTATAATGTTACAGTCCTGGGGTGAATTCTATTGTTTATTAGTTTAGAATGTTACAGTCCTGGGTTAATTCTATTGGTTATTAGTTTATAATGTGACAGTCCTGGGGTTAATTCTATTGGTTATTATGTTTATAATGTGACAGTCCTGGGGTTAATTCTATTGGTTATTAGTTTATAATGTTACAGTCCTGGGTTAATTCTATTGGTTATTAGTTTTAATGTTACAGTCCTGGGGTGAATTCTATTGGTTATTAGTTTAGAATGTTACAGTCCTGGGGTGAATTCTATTGGTTATTAGTTTATAATGTTACAGTCCTGGGGTTAATTCTATCGGTTATTAGTTTATAATGTCAGTCCTGGGGTTAAATCTATTGGTTATTAGTTTATAATGTTACAGTCCTGGGGTTAATTCTATTGGTTATTAGCTTATAATGTTACAGTCCTGGGTGAATTATATTGGTTATTAGTTAATAATGTTACAGTCCTGGGGTGAATTCTATTGGTTATTAGTTTATAATGTTTACAGTCCTGGGTGTTTTTGGTGTTTATTATAATGTTTATAGTCCTGGGGTGAATTCTATTGGTTATTAGTTTATAAGTTTACAGTCCTGGGGTGAATTCTATTGGTTATTAGTTTATAATGTTACAGTCCTGGGGTGAATTCTATTGGTTATTAGTTTATAAGTTACAGTCCTGGGGTGAATCTATTGGTTATTAGTTTATAATTTACAGTCCTGGGTGAATTCTATTGGTTATTAGTTTTAATGTTACAGTCCTGGGTGAATTCTATTGGTTATTAGTTTATAATGTTACAGTCCTGGGGTTAAATCTATTGGTTATTAGTTTATAATGTTACAGTCCTGGGGTTAATTCTATTGGTTATTGGTATATAATGTTACAGTCCTGGGGTTAATTCTATTGGTTATTAGTTTATAATGTTACAGTCCTGGGGTGAATTCTATTGGTTATAGTTTATAATGTTACAGTCCTGGGGTTAATTCTATTGGTTATTAGTTTATAATGTTACAGTCCTGGGGTTGAATTCTATTGGTTATTAGTTTATATTGCAGTCTCGGGGTTAATTCTATTGGTTATTAGTTTATAATGTTACAGTCCTGGGGTTAATTCTATGGTTATTAGTTTATAATGTTACAGTCCTGGGGTTAATTCTATGGTTTTAGTTTATAATGTGACAGTCCTGGGGTTAATTCTATTGGTTATTAGTTTATAATGTTACAGTCCTGGGTTAAATCTATTGGTTATTAGTTTTAATGTTCCGTCCTGGGGTGAATTCTATTGGTTATTAGTTTATAATGTTACAGTCCTGGGGTGAATTCTATTGGTTATTAGTTTAGAATGTTACAGTCCTGGGTGTTAATTCTATTGTGTTATTAGTTTATAATGTGACAGTCCTGGGTTAATTCTATGGTTATTAGTTTATAATGTGACAGTCCGGGTTAATTCTATTGTTATTAGTTTATAATGTTACAGTCCTGGGGTTAATTCTATTGGTTATTAGTTTATAATGTTACAGTCCTGGGGTGAATTCTATTGGTTATTAGTTTATAATGTTACAGTCCTGGGGTGAATTCTATTGGTTATTAGTTTATAATGTTACAGTCCTGGGGTTAATTCTATTGGTTATTAGTTTATAATGTTACAGTCCTGGGGTTAATCTATTGGTTATTAGTTTATAATGTTACAGTCCTGGGGTTTTCTATTGGTTATTAGCTTTATAATGTTACAGTCCTGGGTGAATTCTATTGGTTATTATTTTTTAATGTTACAGTCCTGGGGTGAATTCTATTGGTTATTAGTTTATAATGTTACGTCCTGGGTGAATTCTATTGTTATTATTTATAATGTTATAGTCCTGGGGTGAATTCTATTGGTTATTAGTTTATAATGTTACAGTCCTGGGGTGAATTCTATTGGTTATTAGTTAATATGTTACAGTCCTGGGGTGAATTCTATTGGTTATTAGTTTATAATGTTACAGTCCTGGGGTGAATTCTATGGTTTTGCTCAAACTTCCGGTTACTGCAGACTTTATATTTTTACGGTAGAGCACTACTATTACTGCAGACCTACATTGTTACTGCAACAACAAATTCACTACTGTTTACTGCAAAGCCTTATTTGGTTACTGATATCACTTACTGTTACTGCAGACTTTATATTGTTACTGTATAGCACTTACGATTACTGGCAGACCGTACATTGTTACTGACATTCACTTTCAGCTTTATGGCAGACCTTATATTGTTATGTAATACACTACTGTTACTGCAGACCTTATTTGTTAGCTGTATAGCACTTACTATTACGCAGACCTACATTGTTACTGCATATCACTTCTGTTACTGCAGACTTATATTGTTCGTATATCATCTTACTGTTACTGCACGACCATCATTGTTCTGTATATCATTTACTCATTACTGCAGACCTTACATGTTACGCATATCACTTACTGTTACTGCAGACCATTATTGTTACTGTATATCTTACTGTTACTGGTTAACTGCAGCTTTATATTACTGTATAGCCTTACTATTACTGCAAAGACTCTTCATTGTGTACTGCATATCACTTACTGTTACTGGCCAGACCGTACTATGTTACTGTATAGCACCACTTTCTGTTTTACTGTCAGACCTATACATTGTTATGTATATCACTTACTGAACTGCAGACCTTACATTGTTACGCAGACCTTACTTGTTACTGTCAGAACCGTTACATTGTTACTGTATATCACTCTTACTGTTACTCTGCAGACTTTATATTGTTACTGTTATCACTTACTGTTACTGCAGAACCTTATATTGTTACTGTATGTCACTTACTGTTACTGCGAGACCTTAACATGTTACTGCAGACTTTACTTGTACTGTATATCACTTACTGTTACCTACTTCAGACCTTACAACCTTGTTACTGTATATCACTTACTGTTCGCCAGACCTTACATTTAGGTTACTGCAGACCATTTACATTGTTTACTGTAATCACTTACTGTTACTATCTGTTACTTACGTGCGACCTTACATTGTTACTGTCTCCTTACTGTTCTGCAGAACCTTTACACTTGTTACTGCAGACCTTACATACGTTACCTGTATATTGTTAATGTACATCTTACTGTGATTACATCTGAGAGACCTTACATTGTTACTGTATAATCACTTACTTGTTCTACGCTGCAGACCTTAACTTGTTACTGTATATCACTTACTCGTTACTGCCGACCTTACATTGTTACTGTATATCATTACTAGTTACTGCTACCCTTACAACATTGTTACTTTACTGCATATCACTTACTGTTACTGCAGACCTTATATTGTTACTGTATATCACTTACTGTTACTGCAGACTTATTGTTTACTTACTGTATATGTACTTAACTAGTACTGCAGACCTTACATTGTTACTTCATATCACTTACTGTTACGGCAAACCTATTTTGTACTGTATACCACTTACTGTTACTCAGACCTACATGTGTTATTGTATAATCACTTACTGTAAACTGCAAGACCTTACCATTGTTACTGCAGACCTTACATTGTTACTGCAGACACTTAACATTGTTACTGTATACACTATACTGTTACGCAGACCTTATATTGTTACTGTATATCACTTACTGTTACTACTGCAGACCTTATATTGTTCTGTATGTCACTTACTGTTACTGTCCGACCTTATTTGTTACTGTATATAACTTATACTGTTACTTTGCGACCTTACAAATGTTACTGCGACCTTCACATTGTTACTGTACATCACTTACTGTTCTTAACTCTGCAGACCTTACATTGTTACTGTATATCACTTACTGCTGCAGACTTACATTGTTCTGCAGAACCTTACATTGTTTTACTGTAGATCACTTACTGTTACTGCAGACCTTATATTGTTACTGTACATCATTCTGTTCCTATGCAACCTACATTGTTACTGCAGACCTTACATTGTTCTGTATATCACTTAGTTACGCAGACCTTAATTGTTACTGTATATCACTTCTGTTACTCGCCACCTTAATTGTACTTGTATATATCACTTACTCTTACTGCAGACCTTACATTGTTACTGTATATCACTTACTGTTACTGCAGGACCTTACATTGTTACTGTATATCACTTACTGTTACTGCAGACCTTACATTGTTACTGTATATCACTTACTGTTACTGCAGACCTTACATTTTTACTGTATATCGCTTATTTTTCTGCAGACCTTATATTGGTTACTGCGACCTACATTGTTCTGTATATACTTATTGTTACTGCAGACCATATTTTGTGTACGCAGACTTTACATTGTTTACTGTATATCACTTATTGTTACTTACTGCAGACCTTATATTGTTACTGCAGACCTTATATGTTACTGTTATCACTTATGTTACTGCAGGACTTATATTGTTACTGCAGACCGTTCATTGTTACTTATGCTGACCTATATTTTTACTGCGACCTTATATTGTTTTCTGTATATCCTTGATGTTACTGCAGACCTTATATTGTTACTGTATATTACTTACTGTTACTGCAGACCTTATATTGTTTCGTATATCACTTACTGGTTACTGCAGACCTTATTATTGTTACTGTTATTACTTACTGTTACTGCAGACCTATATTGTTTTATATATCACTTACTGTTACGGCAAACCTTATTTTGTTACTGTATATATTACTGTTACTCGCAGGACCTTATATTGATACTGTATATAACTTTCTGTTACGGCAGACCTATAGTGTTTCTGTATATTACTTCTGTTACTGCAGACCTACATGTTACTGTATTACTTATGTACTGCAGACCTTACATTGTTACTGTATATTACTTACGTGTCTGCAGACTTACATTGGTTACTGTATATTACTTACTGTTAACTGCAGACCTTATATTGTTACTGTATATTTTACGTTACTGCAGACCTTATTTGTTACTGTAATATTACTTACTGTTACTGCAGGAGGACCTTATATTGTTAATCTATATTACTTACTGTTACTGCAGACCTTGGGAAAGTTTATTTCCTATTAAATCTGTCCAATATCTGAAAAGTCCCTTGATGTTTGTTAATGTGACCCGGCGCCTGTTCCATTTCCCAGTGGGGCGCTAATGCTTTCTGTCTACCTTGGAATTGAGTCACCTGCTAATCCCAGGATCATTGTAACAATGTTTTGTGACTGATGAAGGGGATTAAGGAACTAGATGTGTAAAGCCACCATTGCAATGCAAAGCGCGTTACTTTACTTAGAGTGCAACTATCACCTAATTTTCACCAATAATTTATCTGGAGGCTTGGAGCCACATTCGATTCGCACAAAAAATGCTGATCACGTGCACTGCAAAATGTGCCCATATATTGCAAAAGCATTAGGCGTAAGACGGATCAGAAGCCCATGAAGAATGTTCCAGTGTGGACTAGCACGATGCTGCCAGAGAGTATTATTTATAAACCCTCAGAATTTGATGATATGTAGGTCAGAAGGGTCATACCAACACCCAGTTAACTCTGTGGGCTCCCTGGCTGGATTCTGGATCATTTTATATGATAGGAACACGCAATGTAATTAGCAGTATGCTTCTGATTGGCAATTAAGGTTTGTCCACCCGCCAACACCTTTTAAAACAGCTTATGAACCCCAAAACATTGGACCTCGCAAGCGTTCTTACATCTGAAAAGTGCTGCAAACCTACTTACCACCTCTGTTCCCTATTGGTTGAAGACGCTATGTCTCAGCCAATCAAGACGCCGATGCTGGTCAGGCACCTTCTAAGAAGAAGACTTAGACAAAGAACAAAAACTGGTAAGTGGTTGTAGCAGCACTTGTAGACATCTCGGGTTTTGAGGTTTTGCGGAGGTCAATCTAAACTAGGTTTAAAAGTTTGTTGGGGGGGATCTACGCCTTTAAAAAACTAATAATTCCATATCAGTCAGGTGTCCGTACGTGTTCACTCACTGGAAAGACCCCAGCATTCTCAATAAGATAATTAATTTGTACATCAAACAGATTGGTGCTGTTAACAACCAGGACTAAATATGGGTTAAATAGTGTTAACCACATTCTCTCCCTGGTACCTTACAGTGGGGCCCATAGAATGTATGGTGGGCCTTATTATAATGCCAACTAAGGGTCATTGTTCCTGTTCTTAAGGATATAAATTGGGATTGACGGTGAACGGTAAGGGGTAATGTCAGCTTCTCGAGGATCCCATTAAATACAGCAAATCTCATACCCCATTGGTTAAACTGGTGAGTTTACAAGTTCAAACATCCCCAGGAGAATATGTATTACAGACATGATAAAGATCTTCAGGACCTTACCAGGGATTGTAATATACTGCACTGATTTTATAACCGTGCGGTATCCTAACATAGCAGTATTATGTTACTGGCCCAATCCCTGTAGTTTACCTAAAAAAACATAAAGCGTTCAAACAAATATTTGTTTATTATTATTGTGACTTTATATAGCGCAACATCTCGTAGCGCTTTGGCAATTCCATGTTACATTCACATCAGGCCCTGCCCGAAGAGCGTTACATTCAGCACATTATTTGACACATACAACCTTATCAGTATGTCTTTAATGATTGTGGGGGGAGACCGGAGTGCCCCAAGGAAACCACCACAAGCACGGACTAACATACAAATCCTTGCATGAATGTGTCCAAGGGTGGAATCACTCAGGACCTAGCGCTCTGCAAGGGATCAGGTAACCACGAGCCACACGTGCTGACCCTTCACACATGAGCCTCTCACATTTACCAGATATGGGCATGTTACATACTGTTATTTTGGTTAAAATATATATGATATATTTTCAACCTGATAATGGCGTTGTATATACCATAATAGGGGCCTGCTTTATTTGCTTTGTTTCTTTAGGCCTGTTATATAAAACCAAAGGGAAAAAAGATGGTGCAAAAAAAAGGATTGCGATTCTATCCTCACGATAAGACTCAGACCTACAAATGGCGGTCCGTTCCCTTCTACGCCTTCAGGGGGGATTGTCGGCCCCGGTTTGTCACCAATGCCAACGCCAAGAACCTCATACCAATGATCTCCAAGTGCACACGTCACCATTCTCTAACCACTCCAAGAACGAAAGAGGAAGGAAAACATAAGGACTGGCCCGACTCCCTGTCCAGGGCGGGACGTAATGACCTGTCTCAACACTTCGGTAAGAAACATTTTTGGGGACAATTTTTTAAACCCTAAAAATTCAAATTCTAGTATCTTCCCCAATTTATCTGATCTTACCGGGATTTGTAAGATTCAGAGCAGGATCTTCCACAAGAAGTAGACATGCAGTAAACACGTTATTACAGTCAATATAATTCACATATATCGTAGAAAAGAACACAATTCATATCAATCCACTTGTGGTAGGAATGTTCTAAATCCTTCTCTTTTTATGATTACGGAACATCCTCACTCAGTATTATTTAATGGTTCTACTTGACTTGCTAAGGGTGGAAACCATGGAAATAGCATCTACATTGTAATGTGGGTGTAATTTCCAGTTGCAGATACCACCAGCTGTTTTCCACTTCCCAGCAACTACCAAGGGAGCAAGGTAAGGACCGCAGGGGGGCCGAGAGCCAAAGGGGCCCCAATTCCTCACTAGTTTTTTCCGACTGACCCCACGATATAGCTCCAACCTCCACCACTTACAAACCGCTGTAGATGCAAGCACGGATAGGCTGGCACCATCATAGATTTCCACTGGCGGGCGACCCCCCCACCAGCCCCGTCTGTAATACTAGTCCAACCACTGATTCCCAGTCACAATTTCAACCACAGAAATGAACAGATGTACCATAGAGGAATACAAGGTGGTGCCATTGTTGGGTAACTCTTAGTTATTATAAACATTTACTTCCTTTAGAAACCAGTTAGGGGAGCCCTCTGGCTTCTTCGTCTTCATGGTCTAAATACATATTTTAAAAACAAGGAACAGCTCCCATCCTGCCCCAATGTGAACCCACAGCCATCTTGAACATTGAATGAGGCAATATAGTTGACCTAGATGTCTATTGCATTTCAAACCTTCTATTCAAATTTAATGCAAAGCAAGTTGATTGTGTGCAAAACTAATGGGAAGACTAATTAATCCATAAACTATTACAGATGTTCCATTTCTCTATATTATTCTACATGTCTTGTTATCAATGTTGTGTCCAATGGCATGAACACAGGTAGAGACAAAGTCATGGTGGTCATCGATGACCTTAAGGACAGCAGCTCGGAGGAGAAGAGAAGGATCCTGGAGAAACAGCCCAGTATTGGGCGACTGGCCCGGGAACTCTTCCTCTTCGGTGTCCAGATAAGACGGCAATAAGGCAAAATCCTTGATCTGGGCCCTGGAGCTTCCAAAAAACTGAGGCAAATGAAAAACATAATAATGGGAAGAGGTAATTAAAGTACTGCTTACATATGATAATATATACACATATATATATATAATATCAGTATATATAATATATATATATATATATATATATATATATATCTACAGCACAGTGTGTCTATACAATCTATACGTATAGTATCTATAAGCAACAGTGTGTATACATATCTATACTGGTATAATCTATAGCACAGTGTGTTATACATTTATACTGTTATATATCTAAAACAGCACGGTTGTTTATACATATCTATACTGTAATATATCTACAGCACAGTGTGGTATTATACATATCTATACCTGGATTATATCTGACAGCACAGTGTATTAATACAAATCTATACTGAGTATATCTACAGCACAGTGTGGTATACATATCTATACTTGTATATTTATAGCCACAGTGGTTGTCTTTTATACAATCTGTACTGCATTCATATGCTAGAGCCGACAATGAGGTAGGTTACGTATACATATCTACTGACACGATGTATGAGATCTAATAGCACAGTGTTATACATTCTATACTGTATATATACTATGAAGTCACAGTGTGTTATTACATTTGCCTTATATATTCTATAGCACAGTGTATTATACAGGTATCATATACTGTTAATCTACAGGCAACGGCAGACGTGTTGTTATACATATCTATTGAACTGTATATATCTATAGCACAGCCGTGTTATTACATATCTGTACTGTACTATATCATAGCACAGTGTAAATTATAATATCTATTACGTGTATATATCTACAGCACAGTGTCAACAGTATCTATACTGCACTATATTTCATCAGAACACAGTGTTAATTATACATAATCTATACTGGATATATATCGTACAAGCTACAGTGTGTATACCATATGTATACTGTATATATCTGATTAGCACAGTGTGTTATTAATATCTATAACTGTATATATCTACAGCAGCACGTGTTTGATTATACATTCTATACTGATATATCTACAGCACAGTTGTATTATAATATCTATACGGTAATAATCTAAGCACAGTGTATTATACATATCTATACTGTATAGATCTTACAGCACGGGTGTTATACATATCTTATACTGTTAATATCTACAGCACAGTGTGTTTACATTCTATAACTGATATATCTATAGAACAGGTTTATACATATCTGTACTGTCATATATCTACAGCACAGTGTGTTATTACATATCTATACTGAGTATATCTACAGCACAGTGTGTATACATATCTTCTAATGGATCTATATGCACAGTGTGTTATACATTTATCTGTCTGTAATTATACTACAGCACAGTGTTTATCATTATCTATAACTGTCTATATCTACACACTGTGGTAACATCTATACTTTATAATCTACAGCAAAGTGTGTTATACATTCTTATACTGTATATCTTAGCACAGTGTGTTATATATCTATACTGTAATATCTTACAGCACAGTGTGTGATACATATCTATACTGTAATATCATCTACTATTGTCTACAGTTCGGTTATACATATCGTACTGTATATATCTACACGTTGTGAACATGTTAGTGATATATACACCTACTACTGGCCTCTGTCGAGACTGACCCAGAATAGCACCCACTCCCTCGTCGTCGACAGTACGTATCCTGTACTTCCATATATGCATACAAGTAGCGGATTATTATCACTCATTGCGCCCCTCGACGATGATCCGTACGAGCACGGAGTGGTGGATTTATACAGTGCTCTATACGTGTATATATCTACAGCACGTATGTAGTGTATATGCATGGATCTATAGCGGTGGTTAGTGGGGATACGTATGCTGACGCTATCAGCGTGTTTATACATATCGTATACTATGATAATCAAGCACGCGTGCGGGTATATAGCTATCTGTGGACTATATTCGTGATAGCACAGTGTGGGGTATATGTCTATATGATCTGTCTACAGCAAGTTTATATAGATCACTACTATATGTATGATACAGATAGTCGTGTACGGTTTATGTACACACAGGTATGTATACGTACTCGTAGCGGTGTATGGGGTATTCATATCCGCCAGGGGGGGGGTTTCAGTTATACTTATACTTACAGCACGTGATGGTGGTATAGCGAGATAGTACTGCTACTGATATCTTAACCCGTGTTGATCAGTAGCGGACTAGATGTGTTAGCTACAGTTGATTATACTTATATCTACGCAGTTTTTATACATAGCTTAACGTATATATCTAGTGGGGACACGGTGTATTAGTAACGCTGGATACGTGCTGTATGTTTATGTCTAACAGCAGCAGTGATGTTATACATATTTAGTGTATATCTATAGCAGTGATATAGTCATTGGGTAACGTAATATCAAGCACGAGTGTATGGGATACATATGCTATAAGTGTATATATCTTCAGCACAGTGGTATTAGTCGCATATCTATACTGGAATATCGATGTCAGTGCACAGTGTGATTATAGCATATCTATACTGTTAGTATAGTCATTAGAGGCACGTGTATTATCATATCTAGTACTGGGGTAAGTATTATAGGCACAGTGGTGATTATACAGTATCTATCTGAGTTAATTTAGTAGCACATTTGTGGTATACAATCGAGTACTGAGTATATCTAGCACGAGTGTGGTATGGTTATTAACATATCTATAGCTTTATACTACTGGCACAGTGTTCATTATACATATCGTTACGGTGTCGGTAATAGTAGGAGCACAAGTGTTGTACAGCATTTGATCGATACTGTAGGTTATATATCTAGTAGGCAGAGTGTTATAAATATTGACTATGTATCTATACCGCAGGTGTTAATCGTGTGAGGTATATTTAGCGAGCACAGGTGTGTGGGTGATAATATGCCGTCTACTGAGTATATCTACCTAGCACAGTGGGTGTTAGTACAATATCTACGTGGTAGTATGTCGGCTAGGCACAGTTGTTATACATAGTCTAATATGTGAGTGAATAGGATGCTTACGCGTGGTGTTGTATAGCATATAGCTTACTGTATATATCTAGGGTAGGCAACAGGGTGTGTTGTAGCTGACGAAATAGTCGTATACTACTGTGAGTAGCCGTTGCTACAGATATCTGTATTATAATACTATCATAATATGTATGGCAAGGTTAACATATTCTATACTGCTGATATCCTCAGCACTGGGTGTGGGGAGTACATGATCTGATGACTGTAGGTATATCTGATAGCACAGTGTGGGATGTAGAACATATCTATAACTGTAGGTAGATCTACAGCACGAGTAGGTAGTACATACTGTACTGTATAATCTAGCAAGTGTATGCAGGTTTCGATACAGCGTAGGTCAGGTGACTTATACATGAGTGGATGTACGGTGTGGTATATTACGCACAGGTTTGTGTTAAGCGCTATCTATACTGTAGTATGTCTCATAGCACGAGGTGTATGGTAGCATTATGCTCTGTTATATACAGCACGTGATATATCATGGACTATACGAATCTAGCGGAGTGTATACGATGATCGACTGTGAGGATGGATTGATAGTCACAGTGATTATAGCGTGATCTACGAACATGGGATTATTTATACACGAGGTGTGTATATACGATAGTCTATACTAGTAGTGAGTATTATCTATAGCCGGAGTGTGTATATGGGATCCTATGACTGTATATTCAAGATCACAGCACAGTGTGGTTAGCATGATATATACTGGTAGTATATATACAGCACGAGTGTGTGTATTCATATCGTGGTATCTGTATCATAGTCTATAGCCAGCAGGTGTTAGTTATAGGCATAGTGTCTAGACGTGATAATATGATCTACTAGTACGTATTGTTGAAGTGTATAATGGCTATGATGTATATATCATATGGCAAAGGAGTGTTATACCAGTATCTATTAACGTATAATCGTATGGCACCGTGTGGTATGTCTGTGATAATATATCTATACGCACATGTATATGCATACAGCTAGAGGATCTGAGTCAAGGTGTGTTGTAACATATCTGTACGTTGTAGGGATCATTAGTAGCACAGTTGGTGACTATAGCGCTATCTATACGTGTGATGATATCTACATCGCCAGTGTATGTATACGTATCTGTATGTGAGTATATCTTACAGCAAGCAGTGTGTGGGGTAATACGGATTCTATCGCTTGGTATATGCTAGTAGTCACAAGGGTGTTGGTTACAGTAGTCTATAACTGTATATGAGTCTACAGCAGCTTGAGTGTTTATCATATCTATTCTGTAGTATATCTTAGCGAACTGGAGTGATAGCATAGTCGTGTCTGTATATATCTATAGGCACGGTATGTATTACATGATCGATACTGAGTATATTTATAGGCACAGTGTGTATATATGACAGGATATCTATACCAGGGATTGTGGTATACGATGCTGTGACGAGTGTGTATACTACTACAGCGTTTATTTACGCTTTGTATAGCATATCTATACTGTATATGTCCTACGGCACAGTGTGGGTTACAGATCTTACTGTATATATCTATAGGCAGAGGGTGTGTGTATACATGGCTTACTTAGTATATATCATATAGCACAGTGGTGTTGGTGTACATCTGATACGTGTATGTTGCTAGGTTAGCACGGTGTATTATACATACTCTAGACTGAGGTAGTAGCTACCCGTGAGTTGTGTGGATACATAATTGTACTGATATATGCTATAGCACAGGTGTGGAGTGTATCGACAGTATCTGGTAGCTGTAGAGTCAGTCTACGTGCGACAGTGTTGGGGGTAGTACATATCTATACTGGGTATATATCTACAGGGCGTGTAGTATACACGTAGTGCTATTGACGGACCGTGTGGTTATATCTGTATAGCTGTGCCCATTATTATACAGAGCTTAGCTGTAGATAGGGCTAGAAGCAGTTCTATACTCTAATATCTAAGGCGCGTGGGGGTATAAATTCGTGGGATCGACAGCACAGTGGTGTTAGATACATATCTATACTGTTAAGATCTAGCAGCACGGAGGGATGTGTGTAACAATCTATAGCTGATATAGTATACAGCACAGGGGTTTAGTAGGGATGATGGGGGGGGCTATAGCTACTGCATTACTTTAAGTGCCAGCACGAGCTGTGTAGATACATATCGCTATACGTGTATAGATCTACAGGCCTACGGTGTGTTAGTATCAGTATCGGTATCTGAGTATATCTGACAGCGACGTGTGGTATAGCATACATATGTATATCTAGGGTAGCAGGTTATATCAATGTGTATCATATCTACGAGCACAGGTGTTTATATACTATCGTGTACTGTATATAGATTCGTATAGGCACGATGTGTATTATAGGGGAGCATATCTATACTGTAGGTATATCTATAGCACAGTGCGTTTACATATCCTATTACGTAGTATATATAGCACAGTGTCGGTTATACATATCTATACTGTATATATCTAATAGGCGGGGGTATAATATATCTTATTATGTATATATCTTATAGCAGACAGTGTGTATACATCATCATACTGAGTATATATAGTGCAAAGAGTGGTGTTCTTCTAGTAGCAGTATTATATCCTAAGCACCGTTACATTATCTCACTCATCAAGCACAGTGGTATATCATATCTATACACGTATATTGGCGTACGTTAGCACAGTGGTGTTTCCATATCTATACTGTGAGTATACTATAGCCACTATTCACTTATGTACTTACGACGTGTGTCTACATATCATAATACTGGTATATGTCTACGCACAGGGTAGTTATAAGCACGTATATGACTGTATATATCTACAGCACAGTGTGTTATACTAATATCTATAGTTGAATATATCTATCAGCACGTGTGTTATACAATCTATACTGGTATAATCTACGCAGACAGTTATTACATTCGTCTGTGACTATATCACACTGTTTGATGTTAAACAAAGCACATGATTACTGTCTATACTGAGACTTGGCTGTGTATACTATCACTGTACATGCATATCATCGTGTGTTATTACATATTATACTGTATATATCTATACGCACAGGTGTTATATATCATCTAGTAATCTGTAACATATTTCTACATACAGCATTATGGATATTATACACAGTTTATACTATACTAGTATATATATCTAGCAGTGGGGGAGTGTGGTATACATATCTACTGTAGTATATCGTATAGCCAAGTCGTTGATTCATCATATCGATATCTGAGTATATTCTACAGCACAGTATGTTAGGTTACATATTTATTATGATATCTATACGATGTGTTCACATGATACTGGGATACTAGACAGCACAGGTGTGTGATACATATATCTTACTGGTATATAATTCTCGCACAGTGTGTATACATATCTATACTGTATATTTACAGGACAGTGTGTTCATATCTAGACGATAAAACTACAGTCAGGTGGTTACATATCTATACTGTAATATATCTACAGCACAGTGTGTTACACTACTTATACTGATATCTACATTCACAGTGTGTTAACATATCTAATACTGTATATATCTAACAGCACAGTGTGTTATACATATCTGTACTGTATATATCTACAGCATCAGTGTTGTTGATCATATCTTGTACTGTAAATATGACTCAGCCACAGTGTGTTATACAATCTATGTACTGTATATATCTACAGCAACAGTTGTGTTAACATATCTGTTACTGTATATATCTACAGGTCAGGCGTGTTATAATATCTGTACTATCTATTACAGGTTGTACTCGCCTGTATATATCTACAGCAACAGTGTGTTATACAAATCTGTATGTATAGATCTACAGCACAGTGTGGTTGATACATATCTTGTACTGGATATATCCTACAGCACAGTGTGTTATACATCTACTGTACGTTATACACTAGCCACAAGTTGGTGTGTTATACTATCTGTACTGTATATATCTACAGCACAGTGTGTTATAATACTGTATGTTATTCTGTACAACAGTTGGTGTATTATATCTACTAGATTCAGTACAGAGTGTGTGTGTGTGTGTATACATCATCTGTACTGGTAGTATTCTACAGCACAGATGTGTTGTGTGTTATACATTCGTACGTGTTCTAGCTACAGTGTGTATTATCTGTAACTGTACTATCTACGTCACAGTTGGGGATTAGTACATATCTGTAAGCTGGTATATATCTATCAGCACAGTGTGATTAACATAGTCTGTACGTATATATCGAACAGCACTATTGTGTTATAACAGATCTGTAGCTGTATGATTCTACAGCAGAACAGTGTGTTATACATACAGTCTGTAGTGTATATATTAAAGGCACACAGTGGTGTATTAGTCATATTACTGACGTGTATCATCTAGAGGCACAGGGGTTTACTATCTATACTGTGTATATCAGAAGTTGTATAGTCTATGACTAGTGACCGCACATGGATGTTATCAGGTCGCTATACTGGAGATATATATCGCACAGTAGATCGATTCTAGAGCTGAGTAATGCGGTGTTATATCATACTATCCAGGAGTATTCACAGCACCGTGTATTATACTATCTATACGTATATATCTACAGCGACGGGTTGCAATATATGGGCGGCAGTGTATTATACATATCTATTAGTAAGATCCGAGTGGTATATGCTAGTTCTAACGGTATAAGTTCAGGTGAGGGGTATGTGTTGATAAACATACCTCTAGCTGTAGTAATCTATTCAGCACAGCGTGTATACATATCTAACTGATATCTATAGCAGGTGGAAGTTGGATATACATATCATTTACTACAGCAGCGTGTGTGTTACAATTATGACGGATATATCTATAGATCAGCTTGAGGTATATATCGTAACGAGGAATCGGACGGGCGGTGTGTGTATAAATACTAATACTGTATATCTACAGCACGTGGGTTATTCTACATATCTATACTGTTATATAATCTCTACAGCACAGTGTGTGGTGGATACATACTATGACATACTGTATATATCTAAGATCAGCGGTGTTATGACAATCCTAGTACATGTGTATAATCACAAGCACAGGGTGTGTGTTTACATATCATATGGACTTGTATAAGATCGTAGTATGCACGGTGGTGTTATTATACCTGTATTATCTATAGCAGTGAGTAATCTCTGAGAGAGTCTACAGCAGTGGTGTTGGATACATATCTGCTAATGTATATATCTACAGCACAGTGTGTATACATATCTATACGGAGTATATATCTAACACGGGTGTGCCAGTTGTGTCTATAGGCATATCTATACTGTAATATATGCACGCAGTGGTGTTATACATATCTCAGTATTATATACGAGTGTATACTATCGATTGTATTCTCATCGGCACAGGGTGTGGTATATAGCATATCTATACTGTATGTATACTACCGAGCACAGATGTGTATACAATATCTATACTGTTTATATCTACTGCAACAGTTGTGGTATACATATCTATATGTAGTATATCGTACAGCATCAGTGTGTTTACAGTTATGTATCTGTATATATCTAAGCACAGTTGTGTATACATTCTATACTGTATTATCTACGCACGTAGTGTGGTATACAGGTTATCTATACTTATATATCTACAGCACAGGTGTGTCGTACATATTAGCTAATAATCCTAACTGTGTGGAGATATCTATCTGTAATAACTACGCTTAGCACGTGTGTTATACATATCTACACTGTATGATCTCTACACAGCACAGTGGTGTATACATATCATACTGTATATAGTCTACATGCATAGGTGTTATTTACATGCATCTTAATATCTTAGCATAGTAGTATACAATACAAGCGAGATATCTACGGAAGTTTGTATACAGGTATCTATACGGTATTATATCTAACAGCTCAGTGGGTTGATACAGTATATATACTGTATATATCTAATAGCAGCAGTGTATGTAATATCTATACTTAGGATATCTACAGCGCAGTGTGTTAGATTTAGCTGTTATATCATCAAAGTGTACTATATACTGAATATCTACAAGGCACAGTGCTGTGTTGTTATAACAATGATCTATACGGTATATGTACTACAGGCACAGTGTTTATACATAGTCTAGTACGCTAGGTATAGTCTGTACCAGCGTCACAGGGTGTGTTTTTGGATATACAAGACGTATAGTACTAGCTACAGGTGGTTTATTTGACTATTCTGTAGTAACGCTATGCATAGTTGTGGTTATACATATCTATTACTGTATATATCTAGTCGCGACGTGTGTTATATATTACTGAGTATATAGTAAAAGGAACTGATGCAACGAGGTGTGTATAGCATATCTAGTACTGTTATATATCTAGCAGCACAGTTGTGTGATACATACAGACTGAATCTAGTACCATGTTTGTGGTACATAGTCTGTAAGTGATATCAGCGCCAGTGTGATTATACAATCGTATACTTGGTATATATACTCAGGAAGGGGGTTTGATGTTATACATACTCTATACTAGTATAGTTATACAGCAAGCAGTGTGTGTGTTACATACTATGGACTTGATAGCTCGCATACGGGTGCTCTGATATTAAGCAAGTATTGTCTTATACGTATATATCTACAGGCACAGTGTGGGTGTATAATATCTAACTGTATATATCGTACGCAGCACGACTGTTGGTTACAAGTTTAAATAGCTGTATGGTTTGTATATATCTCTAGCACAGTGTGTGTTATAGCACTCCATCTTCGTATATTCTATACCCAGCAGGACGGACAGTCGTAATTATACATATCATTACTGTAATATTACTAAGCACTAGTGTGTGTTCATCGATTCTCTATGATTCTAGCTGGACAGTGTGTTATATACTATAGGTGACTACAGTACAGTGGTATACATATTTACTTTATATATCTACCAGCAGCAGTGTGTTATACATATCTATAACTGTAGTAGTATCTACAGCAGGTGATTATACTATCTGATGCTGTATATTCGGTATAGCACGTGTTAGTCTATACTGCGGATATGTATACGGCAAACTACGCGGTTGTATACATATCTATACTGTAGTTATCTATACAAGGTGTGGTTACAATGTGTGTTATATCTACCCTTAGTCACAGGTTATACTGGTAATAATCTACAGCACAGTGTGTTATAGCGATATCTGTACTGTATATATCTATAGGGGACAGTGTGTGTAATATCATGGATCATATCTATACGCTATATTGACATTCCTACTGAGGAGTGTACACAGTGGTATTATACATATCTTACGTGAGTATTATCTACAGCACCGAGTGTGTTATACATATCTTATGTATATATCTATAGCACAGTGTATTATAGCATATCTGATACTGTATATATCAAGCAGTGGTGTACATGCATCAGTGTAATGTACCTAGCACCGAGATCCTATTACTGTATATATTATAGCACAGTGTTGAGTACATATCATGACTGTATAATGATTCTAAAGTCAACAGGGGTAAGTGTAACTATGCTACTACTGTAGTTTATTACAGGCAGCGAGTGTGTTATACATATCTATACTGTAGAATCTACAGACCAGAGTGTGTTATACATATCTATCCGTGTATATATCTATACAGCACAGTGTGTTATATCAATCATATACTGTTAATCTACAGAGCAGGGTGTATAGCAAGCTATACTGGTATATGATGTATAGCACAGTGTGTTTTACATTCATTACTGTATAATCTCACAGCACAGTGTGTTATAACTATCTATAATGTATTATACTCTACAGCACAGTGTTATACATATCTATATGAGTATCCTATCAGCATCAGTGTGTGATAACATATCTGTTACGTCGTAATGTATCTATAGCAGCAGTGTATTATACAATCTATCTGAGTATTCTATAGACGTATAAATATCACTATAGCTGCCTACAGTGCTGTTATTACATTCTATTACTGTATATATCTCAGCACAGTGGGTTAACATATTACTGTATATCTAAGCAGTTATTAAATACATAGGTTGTCAAGGCACAGTGTCGTTATACATATCTATTGATATATCTACACCAACCAGTGTATTATACATTCATATCGTGTAATTCTATCAGACACGTGTGTTATGTATCATATCTATACTGTAATATCTATGGCACCGTGTGTTAATAATATCTATACCTGTATATATGCTAGCATCACAGTGTGATTATACATATCTATGACTGATATATCTAAAAGCACAGTGGGTGTATACTATATCTATATCGTATATATCTACAGACCGGTGTGTCTATACATATTATACTGTATATATCTACAACATGTACACTAATGTTAACTAGTAGCACTTCTATACATATCTTATAACTGTATATAATCTACAGAGGGCCAGTGTGTTATACATATCTAGGTAATTACATTGTATACATTGTATATCTATAGCACAGTGTGAATACATATCTATCTGAGGATATCTATAGCACAGTGTGCTTATACATATCTATACTGTATATTGAGTGCTATACAATGCACGATCAGCCATTGTTTATACATATCTATACTGTAATATAGCTATAGTCACGTGTGATTATACAATCTCATTACTGACGTCATATTATATCACAGATAGTGTTATAAACATACTATAATGTTATATATTTTAGCTACAGCACAGTTGGTTATAACAATCTATACTGTATATATCTTAAGCACAGTGTGTTTCATATCTATACTGAACTATAATCTAAGTACCGTGTTTATAATATCTACTGATATCTAGCACAGTGTTGTTTATACATATCTACTTTATAATCTAAACGTTTGTATTATAAATCTAGTATACAGCCAGTGTTTGCTACATATCCTATATCTGAGTATATGCTACAGTAACAGTGTGTAATAGCATCTATACCATGTATATACTACAGCACATGTGTTATACATATCTATACTGTATGATATCTACAGAAACAGGTGTTATTCGTACTAATATCTAATGTACATATGTATTATATATCTACAGCACATGTGTGTCTATACATATCTGTACTGTATATAGCTACACAGCAAGTTGTGGTTATACATATCTGTACTGTTATATCTAAGCACAGGTGTTATATACTATCTATACTGATATATCTACTATGCACAGTGTGTTATACATATCTATACGGTATATTATCTAAGCCACAGTGTGTTATACATATCTATCTGATAATATCTACAGCACAGTGTGTTATACATATCTGATACTGTATTATCTACAGCACTAGGGGTTTTAACATATCGTAATACTGTATATATCTAACCGCACAGTGTGTTATACATATATACTGTGATACTGATAGCAGCATGTTCACTATCTATCTAGTGCACAACTACGCGTGTTATACATTCTATGATCATCTACGCACAGTGTTGTTTAAGGATATTTTCTCGTGCAGTGGATATCTACAGCCCAGTTTGTGTTATATCGTATGTATACTCTATCATGGCAGTGTAGTTATATCTATCACACTTGTATATAGCAGGCATCTGTGTTATACAATCATACGTGATATATATCTACAGCTACAGTGTGTTATAACTATCTTACTGTATATATCTACACACGGTGTTAACATATCTGTAGCTGTTATATCTACAGCACAGTGGTTATACAATCTGTACTGATATACTCCATGAACAGTGTGGTATTACATATCTGTACTGAGTATAGAGTCTACAGGCACCGTGTGTTATACCATATCTTGGATACTGTATATATCTACAGCAGCAGTGTGTTATACATATCATGACTGATATATCTACATCAGCATGTGTTAGACAATCTATACTGAGGTATAAACGTACAGCACAGTGTTGTATAGGCGATATCTAGTAGCTGTATATATTTACAGCACCAGTGTTATATACTATCGTAGTCATTGTACGGACGGGGGGTGGGTGGTGGTACCTACATGGCTAATACGGGATGACCAGAGCGGGGGTTTGGGGAGTCTGTATATATCTATCAGCACAAGTGTGTTATACAGTATCTTATCGGTGTAAATTCGTACAGAGCACGTGTGGTTTACATATCTTACTGTAGTATCTGACAGCGCAGCGTGTTTATATAGTCTGTACTGTATCCGTAGCACGGAGAAGTGTGTTATACATACTACTGTATTGTATATCTACTAGCACGACATGTGGTTGTATAACCTTATCTGATACTGTATATATCTAAGCAGCATTTTACAGTACTGAGGTTAGTACTAGCGTGTGTTATACATATCTTTACTGTAGTTATCTACATCACTTGTGTAGGTATACATATCTACTGTATCTATCTACAGCACGAAGTGTGTATGACATCATTCTGTACTAGAGACCTTCTACAGCACAGTGTGCTCCATATCATACTGTATTGTATATTTACCTCAGCGAGCATGTGTTATATACATATCTAGTACTGTAATAATCATATCGCACGTGTGTTATACATATCTGTACTGTGTAGTATCTATGCACAGTGTGTGATACATATTCTATACTGTATATATCTATACACGAGGATTGCACCAGTCGGGGTATACGTAAGCACTGTTATTACATATCTGTTATGTATATTCTACAACACAGTGTGGGGTTATACATATCTTACTGAGTATATCTAGAGGCACAGTGTATTCTAATATGTCTGTAGTAATCTATAGCGTGGATTATTATTGAAGCATATCGTTGTATGGTACTACAGCACGTGTATGCAATGATACTGATATATCTACGCCACAGTGTGCAGCTATATCATGATATCTATCTGTAGACAGTGTCTCGTCTACATTATTATACGTATATTTCACACGTTTGAGTTAACACTACTAGTACTTAATATTAGACATAACAGATGTTATAAATCGCGTGTGTGTTATCATATCTATAGCTGTATCTATCTAACAGCGCAGCGTGTGTTATATCATACTGCTAATGATTTAGATACTACGCACGTGTGCTTATACATATTATAACTGTAGTATATGATATGCACATAGTGTTATCATAGTCTATAAGGTATGATGGCTATAGCACAGTGTCCGGTGTGTGATACAATAGTACTGATATATCTACAGCACGAGTGTATTTATCATATCTATACGGTATAGCTACGGCAGTTGGGGGGATATCGAGATATCTTACTGTGATACACCAAGTGAATTATCATATCTATACTGAGTATATCTACAAGCATACGGTGCTGTTAGATACTATAACTGTATATATGCTACAAGCACATGGATGTGTGTTATACATATTTACTGTAGTATATCTACAGCACAGTGTGTGTATAACATGATCATACTGTATATCTTTACGGCACAGGTTTGTTATAATACGTATACTGATATTATCTACCGGGACTACAGTGGTGTAGCAGATCGTGTCTGTTATTTAGATATTAAGCATTGTAATCGTACTAGCACGTGTGGGTGTTATCATATCTGATACTGTCCTAGTATCATATAGGCACAGTGGTTGGATTTGACAATAATCTATACTCGATATATCTGACAGCACAGTGTGTATACATATCGTGTACTTTATATATAGCCACAGGTGCAGTGTGTTAGTTACATATCTATACTGTATATATCTATAAAGCACAGGTGTATTATAATAATTTCTATACTGTATCATTCTATAGCACAGTTGGAGGGTATACATATCTATACTGTATATATCTACAGCACAGTGTGTGTTACATATCTATACTGTATATAATCTACATCACAGTGTGTTAAACATCTCTTGTACTGTATATACTATAGCAGGCGTGTGTTATAGCATATCTATACTGTATATATCTAGTCAGCAGCATGTGTGTTATACATATCTATAGCTGTATATATCTACCGTTAACCCAGTGTGTTATACATATCTATACGTATATATCTACAGCACATGTTTTATAGCATATCTCCTGTATATATCTACAGCATCATGTGTTATAACAATCTCCTGTACTGTATATATCTAAGCACAGTGTGTTAACATATCTATACTGTTATAATATCTACAAGCATAGTGTGTTATACATATCTATAACTGATATTCTGTAGCACAGTGTGTTATACATATCTATACTGAGTATTATCTAATCAGGCATCTTCGGTGGTATTATACATTATCTCTACTGTATATATCGACAGCACGTGTGTTATACATATCTATGACCTGTATATATCTACAGCACAGTGTATTATAGCATATCTATACTGTATATAGTCTACTAGACAACCTCAATGCATGTGTGTTATAAACATATCTAGACTGTATATATTACAGCACAGCAGTCGTGTGTGTTAGAATAACATCAAAATTTATATAACTGTATATCCTCCATCAACAGTGTGTTTATAGCATATCTAATACTGATATATCTATAGCAGCAGTTTGTTATGTATACATACTATGACTGTATAATCTACAGCAACGTGTGTTAAAAGCACATAGCGTACTGTATATATCTAGCAGCACGTGTGTTATATCATTCTGTAACTGTATATATCATAGGCTATATTGTTTTATACATATCTATAACTTGTATATATCTACAGCCAGTGTGTTAATAACCTCGCTGTACTGTATATATCTATAAGTATAGCACAGTGTGTTTACATATCTATACTAGTAAATATATCTATAGAGCCCAGTGTATTATTACATATCTATACGGGTAATATCTACAGTCAGCAGATGTGCTTTTATACATTCTATACTGTATATATCTACAGGGCACAGTGTGTTATACTCTCTATACTGTATATTATCGACAACACAGTGTGTTATAATACGATATCTGTCTGTATATATAATCTACAGCACGTGTGTTATACATTCTATACTGTATAGAATCTTACATGCCACGTGTGTTATTACATATCTATCCTGTAAATCTATAGGCACAGTGTGTTTACATACTATACCTAGTATATATCTACAGAGCACAGTGTGTTATACATATCTATACTTTTATATAATCATAGCACGAGTGTATTATAGCATATCTATACTGTAATAAAAATCTATCTAGCATCCCGGTGTGTGATAGCCATCTCATACCAACTGTATATAATCTAACAAGGCAGCAGTGGTGTTATACATATCTATACTGTATATTATCTACCAGCACAGTGTATTATACCATATCTATACTTAACTGTATAAATCTACAGCACAGTGTGTTCTACTATCTAATACTGTATAATATCGTACAGGCATAGTGTGTTATACATATCTATCCTGTATCATATCTAATAATAATGCAGAGTGTATTAATACATATCTATAAACTGTAATATCTACAAAGCACAGTGTTTATACCTATCTATACTGTATAGAATCTACAGCACAGTTTGGTTCTATCTTCTAATACTCTATATATCTACAGCACAGTGTGGTTATACTATCTATCTGTATATATCTACAACACAAACAGGGCACAGTGTGTTATACACTCTATGCTGTAAATATATCTAATAGCACAGTGTATGATACATATCTATAAAACTGTATATATCTACAAAAAAAAAAAACACTAAACAAACCAAGACAACAAAAAGCATCATTGTGTTATACATATTATACTGTATATATCTAACACACAGTGTATTATAACATATCTATACTGTATATATCTACAGGCATAGTGTGTTATACATATCTATACTGAGGGGGGGCTTTATATTATCTGACCAATCACAGTGTTGTGTTATACATATTTATACTGTCTATATCTCAAGCATCAGTGTGTTAATGAACGATATCTATACGTGGTATATATCTACACACATTGTTAATACTATCGTACTGACGTAGTATATATCTACAGCTACAGTGGGTTATGATACATATCTGTACTAGATATTCTAGTCACAGTGTGTTAATAATATATAAGCTGTAATATTCTATAGCACAGATGTATTATACACTATCTAATAATACGGGTATATATCTACAAAGCACAGTGTGTTAATCATTATCTATACAACTGTATATATCTATACACAGTGGTATTATACATATCTATCACTGTATATACTACAAGCATCAGTGTGTTATAACATATCTATACTGTATATATCTACAGTCACAGTGTATTATACATGATCTATACTTACTGTTATATCTACAGGCAAAACAACACAGAAAAAATCAGCAGCGTGTATTATACATATCTAACTGTAGTATATAATCTATCTACTGGCAGCACAGTGTGTTAAAATATACATATCTATACTGTATATAGCTCCAGCATCAGTGGTTGTTACTACATCTCTGGTTCTAACTTAGATATCTACAGCACAGTGTGTTATCCATATCGATACAAAACTTTGTATATAATCTACAGCACGTGTGTTATAACATATCTATACTGTATTATATCTACAGCACAGTGTTTTTATCCATCATCTATAACTGTATATACTACAGGCAACACCAGTGTGTTATAGATTTACATATCTGTACTGATATATCTACAGCAGCGTGTGTTATATCATATCTTACGTATATAATCTATCAGCACAGATGGTTAATAGCTATCTGTACTGTATATATCTACAGCATCAGTGTGTTATTTGTAAACATATCTGTATCTTGTATATACTACAACAGTCACATTGTGTTTTACATATCAACTGTATATATCTACAGCACAGTGTGTTAAAAAACATATTAGATATAATATCATATCCTGTACGTGTCGATTCTCTACATCACAGTGTGTTATACATATTTTATACTGTATATATCTACATCCAGTGTGTTATACATTCTAATACTGAGTATATCTACAGCAAAGTGTGTATAGGCAATATCATATATGAGCTGTATAGTGATCTATCAGCAGAGCAGTGTGTTATAATAGCATATGCTAGTACTATACAACCGCTGTATAATTATGCTTACAATAAGCCAAAAAACACACAACAAAAACTACACATAGCAATGTTCATAGCTACAGTCTGTGCTAAGTATATCAGAACAGAATATACAAATTGAAGCATACCATACTGCAGAGCACATAAAAACAATCGAAACAAGCCACAGTGTGTTATAGCATACATAGAAAATATAACTTTATATCTCTATGCTAAGCACGCACTAGTGTTATTTATCATATTTCTTACTAGGGTAAAGCTGTGATTTGCGATATATATTTACAAGGCAGCAGTGTATTTAATACACTACCAATGTTCTATACCTTGAGATATAATAATTAAACGGTCACTTAGGTATTGTCTAACAACAATATCTACTATTAACTACATAAGCGGGATATATCTATAAGTAGCCACAAATACTGCTGTTATAGGCATATGGGCCTATGAAAACTGGATATATCTATAGGAGCACAGGTTAAGCAACACAAACCCTTTGTGTTAATGCGGTCTTGATTATACTGGATATATCTATAGGGGCAGGCAGTGTAGTTATACTATATGTATATGCGTACCTATTATTTGTTATTTTTTAGTTTTTCACTAGTAACTACTTTTTCTCGCTTATTCGCTATGGCTCTTACATAAGTTGTTTATATAATGGGCTATATTCAGTTGTTATTTGCTTTGCTCAAGCTTTCTTTTATATTTGTATAAAGCTGATGAAGGAGATAAGAGGTCGTTGTAGTTCATTGTAAGTCTTGTCTTGTATGCAGTAAATTACTTGTATTGCATTCAATTAATTACAAAGGCTTGTCTTGTATATGCAGTATAGTATGTATTGCTTAACATAGCAGTACTGATCTTGTAGCATGAAGTAATGTATTGCTACTAGTAAGTATGGGGGGCACGGGGCCTTGTATCCAGTAATGTAAATGTATTTAGCTAGTAAGTAGCAGGCCTATGTAGGGGTGTGAGTTAAATAATGGTGAATTGGCAGATCAGTAAGTAGCTGTCCTCGTCTTGTAACAGTAAGGCTAATGAGTATTTGTGGCATCCAGTAAGTAGCTAAGTTCTTGTAGCAGTAAGTATGTACTTGCAGCACCAGATGTACTGTCTTGTAACAGATATATCTTAATGTATTAGGGCACCAGTTACTGTAAAATGTTCTGCTATGCAGTAAGTAATTTGTATTGTAGGGGCCGAGATAAGTTCTGTTTGTGAGGCTAGTAGTAACTGTATGTGGCTCATCAGTGCGGGCAGTTATGCACTGTCTGTAGGGCATTATAGTCAATGTTTTGGGCAACCAGTGCCCGGTAGTAGCTGCCTTTGTAGCTATTAAAGTATATGTATTTTAGGCGAGGCATTTAGTACTGTCTTGTAGGGTCAAGTCAGATATATGTATTGCATAGGACTAGTAAGTACTGTCATAATGTAGCCTATTACCGTATATGTGTTGGCTATAGCTAAGGCTAACGGATTTATTACTATGTCTTCGATAGGGGGCAGTTAAGTAATGTTTTTTACTCTATGTAAGTAGGCTGTCAATAGAGCAAGTTAAGTAGATGTTTTGTTAAGCGGGGCCTAGTAAGTATGCTGGTCTTGTAGGCAGTAGTTAGGTGTTATTGGTTCGGCTGACATCTAGTTCTGGTCTGTAGGCAGAAATGTAATGTATTGCAGGCGGCAGTAATTAGCTCGTTTCTTGTATGGGGGGTCAGAAAGTAATGTATTTGTTAAGTTATGTGATGTCTTTACGGCTTAATAATTGTCGTACTAGTCTTGGTATTCAGGTAATTTATTCTGTATTTTTGCCATGTTGTTAGCTAATCTCGTCTTGAAGGGCAGTAAGTAATGGTATTGCGACAGCAGTATAGTACTAGCCTTGTTAAGCCGGCAGTAATAGTATTATCGTATTGCGCACTCATAGATTAGAGTACTAGTGCTCGTAACAGTAGTATATGCATTGGGCAGTAGCAATGTTGGGTGGCTTGGGCAAATGCAGGTGGGGCAGCCAGTATGTAACTGCTTTGAGCAGTGTAGTCCACGGCTTGCCCTCAGTAAGTAGGTCTGGTCTTGTTAGCATGTAAGTAGATTATTGGCAACCAGTAAGTACTTTCTTGTAACACGTAGCATCTTGCTATTGGCACGGCATAATGTTCTGTTCTTGTAGGGGCAGAATTAACTGTCTTGCAAGGGCAACCGGTAAGTTAGCTCTTGGGTCTTGTAACATGTAACTTAGATATTAAGCATTGGGGCATATTGTAGTGCCAGAATATATATCTCGTCATTGTTGAGGCGTAATTAATCGCATTGCAACAGTTAAGTTACTGCTCCTTGTATGCAGTAGTTAATGTATTGCAGAGGGCTGTCCGCAGTAAGACTGTCTTGCTATACAGTAAGTAAGCATTGCTCACTTCGAGTACGTACTTGTCATTGTGGGGCCAGTAAGCTAAATGGCAATTGGGCAGCCAAAAGTAAGTAGGCTGAAGTCTTGTTAAGCAGTAAGTAATATAGTATTTCACGGGCAGCTAGTAACTACGTCTTGTAGTGATAGCAGTAGTAATGTGTTTGTCTACGCAGTTAATGTATCATAGGCCCTTGTTAGCAGTAAAGTAATTTAGTATTTTCACGGCAGTAATAGTACTGCTCATGAGGAATTGTTCGGGGCAGTAGATAATAATGGTTATTTTACTTATATCCCATAAGTACTGTCTTGTATTAGGGGCTAGTAAGTAATGTTAATTGGGCACCGTTCATGTAAGTACATCGTCCTTGTAACCTAGTAAGTTAAATAGCATTGCAGTGTACTCAGTAATGTACTTGTCTTGTAGTCAGATAAGCTACCCTGTATTGCATTTACCCATAAGTA
Source organism: Hymenochirus boettgeri (assembly GCA_019447015.1). Taxonomy (NCBI): domain Eukaryota; kingdom Metazoa; phylum Chordata; class Amphibia; order Anura; family Pipidae; genus Hymenochirus; species Hymenochirus boettgeri. Next base: position 8,121,391 of record CM033477.1, on the reverse strand, counting down.
GCCTGGTCATTGTTAAGTTAATCAGTAAGTAATAGCATTGTTCTACGAGCAGATAGATAGCTTGTCCTTGTAAGGCAGTATGAGTAAAACTGTGATTGGCAGCACCATGTATACTACTTAGTGCTTGTACAGCGTACGTTTAATGTATGATTCAGGCGAGCATGTTAGATGATACTGTGCTTGTTATCCAAAAGGCTAGTAAGATATATGTGTTTCAACTGGCAGTCAATGTGACATGGCTGTATGCAGGTTTAAGTAATGTATTTGCCCCATGTATTAGCTTGTCTGTAAGTGCATAAGTAATGTTATTTTACCCAATTAAGATCTCATGTCTTAAATGGTATGTAGGGCTAGTAAGTACTGTATTGGCAGTAGCATAGCCAGTAGTACTGTTCTTTGTGAGCATTAAGTTATTGTATTTTGCAGTAATAGTACTGTCTTATAGGGCAGTAATTATGTATAAGATGCCAGTAAGTACTATGTCTTTGTAGCCAGAGTTAATGTCTTGGTAAGATGTCTATGGTATTTTGAGCACTAATTCTCTACCGTCTTGTAATCCCCAGTAATCTATTGGTGATTAGACCACATCACCAGTGAGTAGGCTGTCTTGTAGCTTAGTTATTAGCGTATATACGCTAATTGTGGCATTACGTTGCAGTAAGTATCTTGGTGACTTTGTAGGTAAGGGCAGTATAGTATATGTTCTTTAGTATAGTTCCACATTAATGTATCATGTCTGTAGCATTTAAGTTAAACTGTAGTTTTGGGGCGGTGCAGTATACTGTCTTGTAGGGGCAGTATATTTATTGTATATAGATCCAGTTATGTAGCTGTCTGTAGCAAGTGTAAGTAGATGCAATTGCGGCAGTGGCACGATCCTAGTATGTAAGGTATCTTCTTGAGCTAGTAAGTAAATATGTGTTCTTTTAAACGAATTGAACGCAATATAGTAGGCTGTCTTGTATAGCAGTAAGTAATGTCTTTTTTTATTATAACGAGCCAATAAGTACATGTCATTGCTACATTGTGATGAGTCTCTATGTATTTTGCCAGTAAATAGGCTTGTCTGTTAGCATAATTATTGTAGTTATGTAATGACCAGTGAGTACTGTCTGCTAGGGCAGTAGTAATGTCATTGGGCAGACGTCCATTTGATTTAAGTACTCGTCTTGTAGCAGTAAGCTAATTGGTCTTTTAGCCATTAAGTAGGCTGTCTTGTAGCGTAAGCTAATGTATTGCACTGTCAGTGAAGTACTGTCTTGTAGGGGGAGCAGTATAGTTATTAGGTAATTTTGTCGGCAGTAACATACGGTCTTATACGCCGTATATTATTGTATTAAGTAGATGCCTATGTAAGTACTGTCCTTGTAGCAGAAAGTAATAGTTTGGTAAGACCTTATGTATTTTAGCAATAAGTACTGTCTTGAGATACAGTAATTATTGATATACTGAGTCCACTGAGTATGCTGTCTTGTAGCAGTAAGTTAATCTGGCATTGCTAAAAGAGGGTCGGGCAGTTAGATTACATCGTCATTGTAGCATGTAATTAATGTCTTTTAACTATTATAAGTAGGGCTAGTCTCTCGTATGCATGTAAGTTATATGTATTTTGTGCCATGGCATCAATACTCTAGTCTTGTAGGCGAGTATTATTGTATTTATGAGCTGGGGTGCTAGTGAGTATGTCTGCTTGTAGCGAGTAATAACTTTGCATTGGCCCGGGCAGTATAGTAGCTGTGCTTGTCAGGCAGGTAAAGAATGTCTTTTTTGAGTCCCAGAATAAGTAGCTGTGGCTTGTAGCAGGTAAGATAATTTCTTTTAGGCGCTAATTAGAGTACTGTCATGGTAGGGGGCTAGTAAGTTTGTATGTCTTGGGCCAACAGTAATACTGTCTTGTAGGGGGGCAGTAATGATTGTATAGAATCTCTAGTTAATAGTTGAACTGATCCTTCTAGGTGGTCATTAGTGTGATATTATTGTATTAACCTATGTTACCGTACTGTGCTGTTAGTGCATGCAATAGTGAAATGGTATTGTGTACGTTTATGTATTTTTGGCCAGTAAGTATCTGTTCTGTAGGCAGAATAAGACTAATGTATTGCATGTAGGATTGATAATTCATTCAGTTGTACCAATAGTCTATAGTTCAATTAACCACTATCAGGTCGATTGCTTTAAATGATTAGGCTTTGGGCCAACGCGCACGGGGCTCCCGGGGGGGGGGAAGTGTCGATGTGCCGTGTCGGCGGCCCCCTCCCTGTCCCTGCTTCGCTCGTTTCGTCGCCTGTGTGTTCTCGCCTCCCTCCGCGTGGCGTCTGCTGCCTCTTGTGTTCCTTTTCCTTTCCTCGCCTCCCGTCCTCGCATAAATCCAGTGTATTATGTTACACCATAGTGACATTGGTGAACAGGAAGCAACACCAACTCTAAATGCATATTGGGCGAAGAGGTATTCGTCAACCACAGGCGATGTGGGAGGGGCGACTTGTGATGCCGAGGCTCCTCCAGAAATAAAATGGCAGTTATCCGCGATGTGTACGACGGCTCTGTTCGGCTGATATATCGGGCGACTGGGCATGGTTATGGGGGCATGCTGTTTATGAGTCGAAATTGTGGCCTGTTTGAGCCCTGCGAATTCGGCAAACCTATCGGGCTTGACTCAGGAGATTGCATTGCGCCGACCTATCACTCCTGGGTCGCTATAACGTAGTCCTGCTGCACAGCAGGAAGGCAGGATTATTTCAAGCCGAAACGGCGGCGGGGCATTCGTACACATTGTTTGAAATCGTCGTGTGTTGCAGCGCTCGTTCCTGGCCCTCCGTGTGTACTAAGCCGCTTTAGGATGATTTTTCTAGTAAAGTAGCACTCCGTATTATTAACTGTACTTAGGTAAGCTCCATACATATACTTATACAACTACGCAGGCCCATTATGTCTGTACCTAAAGTGAAACATGTATTACAGAGGCGTGGGCTAACAGATTCAATTTTCTGTTTAGCATCATTTCCATCGATATGTTCCTATTGGCCAGGAATCATGGTGGGTATCATTAGGGTAAAATCTTTTCATCCGGTACTGCGCTCTGGGCAGCGTTCTGTGGCTTTAGAAGACACTGATGAGTCATGTGCTGGGCATCAGAATGGGAGAGGGGGGGGGGGGTGCATTTCGGCTGGCCACATGTATCCAGTCTGCAGTCACTGTGGCTAGGGGGGGAAACCACATATTTATTATTATTTTCTGCTGTCCTAGTCTTTGCGGTCACTCTATAGCATGTTTAAAGAGGCGCATAATAACTTATGTAGGTAGCATCCGGGCTTTGACAGGGCCTATGACTGGCAAATAAAAGACAAACTCTTAAAATGTCGCTGGGCTGCAAAAAATGAAAAAGGGGAATAGAACGGGCGTTTTTTTTTAATTAATGGGTGATTAAAATAGTTAGCATGGCTTACCCCTAGTCCGCTTCGGCCTTTCGCTGCTGGTACGCTGAGATAACGACTTATGCTTCGAGGTGGGCCCCTGTAATATGATTTTTTGTTCATAGGAGCCGTTCGTCAGACGTCCGTCTGGGGCGGCTATCATGTATAAAAGTACAAGATTCCCATGTGAGCATGTGAGCATCACTGCGTAGCATACACAAGTGGGGGCTGTTGCTTTGAATTGAATGTTTGTTACGGCTTTAGGAGGGAAAGTAGGGCTAAAGTGGTAACAGCATAATAATGGGAGTATGTAGGGTGGATATGTAATTGCTGGCGGCCATTTGAGTTTCCCTTAATCACATATATGTAATGTGAACAATTGCATTCAAAACGAGAGCATCGGGATGCACGAGAGAATTAAACCATTTAAAAAGAGGCGATAATTGGCTTAACAATCATATTGGGTGCTGAAAGGCATATGGCGGCGGCTTATGGGAATATGGCCCTAAGTCTAGTCACCAATGAGGTGCGTAGTATCGGGCGTTGGCTGAAGACCGAGGAATGTGTCAGGGAGTGTCCGGCTGAGCAGCATTGTGGCGGAGTCGCTAATGTGAACCTTATCACTATCTGTTTATGTAAGTTTGCTTGTGTTTTGGTTAGATACGAAAAGGAGGTTCCAAGGCGGCATCTGTTAAAAAAAGAAAACACAACCAAAACAAAAAAAAAAAAAAGAACGAGAAGGAAATGAAGAGATTTTCGGCAAATGTATAATAGTACGTTGGTTATCTACTGCAGTATGTTTAGAAGGCGTGGGCTTACAAGCTGTACGCGATTATGATCATCTTAGGGCTTACACAGACACATACATGATGATAAGGCTGTCTAACATGCTTAGCGTGCTGCTTATGCAGGCACAACAATAGTCACGATCATGTAGTAATTTATTATGACTACATATGGAATGTGGTAATGTCTAAATTCTGCCAGACTCGCAGGTGAGCAGGCTTGCAAACAGTAGCTCAGATTCTGGTCTGTTTAATTTAATAAAATAGTTTGGAAAAGGGGCTATTTATACCCGCTATTATTGTCAGAATACCGCTTCTGATATGTTGGACATATCTCCATAGTACTTAGGGGGTCAAGCACACTATGCTGCCCTAGCTATAGGAGGAGTGAAATGCATGCGCACACGCGCTTAAGAAACCGCTCCATAAATATGAAATAATAACGTTGACAATCCTTTTTGCGCAAATACATAATGAAGTACTAATGGTGGCATAAATAGGACGGGATAGCAGCTTGCTCGTGTGGCAAAATTTTAGGCTTATAGGTCATATGTGGCACTGTAGCATTCGGCCTTTAAAGAGGACGGGAGGCTGTGTCTACAAATAGCAAGTGCCCTGGGCTTAACTTTTGGGGGGGGGGGGGGGGGGGGGGGGGGTTGTTTATGTGGGGTTTTGTGTTGGGAGGGGGGGGGTGGATTTATAGCTAAGGTCTTATATATCACCTAGTCACCTTGTTATTGCCTCTTAATAGTAATAAGGTTAATTTGTGTTTTAGATTTAATAGGGAAGCACAATTAGTGAAAAATGGTAACACAACTCGCATGTACTTCGATGGCAGTATATTATACGGTGCCGGTCCTGTCTATCCTTAAGACGGCTGACGCGCTACCATCTAACGCTAGGCGACTCCAAAAACGTACATATTTTTGCATGATCTCGATAGGCTATAATTGTTCGCTGTGGGCACATGGATGGGGGGGGTTATAGAATGCGGATCACATTATAATACGTTCTGGCTGCATGCGCTTTGGGCAATGTGATTCATGGGCAATGATAGGTGGGCTTGGCGCTGTGGGGCTTGCCCATGATATTATACTATGGCCGGGCATGATTGGGGCTGGGGCTTTTCATTACTCCCGTGCTCGTACGTATACACTGTTTTGGGTTAGTATTGCTCGTGCTGTTAGCAGGGGCTATTTTACGTGTATGTGGTTGGGGCAGGAAGTCTAAGGACCCCTATCCCCAATAATAGCAATCCGCTATTAGCGCTACTTTATGTATTTAATTAGAATGACATAGGGAGATTGGGAAATTTTATCTTGGGAGTCAAATGTGTCACTATTCTGTGTACATGCACATAATCATGTTGGATTTGTGGTGGAAGCTTTATTTTTTTCGTGGCCGCATATCTGGCATGTTGGTCTATTAAAGGAAGATCCAGCTGAATATTTAGAGAAGATTAGCTGCTGGCGGGCTTTAAGTGCTTATTAGATAGGCTCTGTAACACTGGGGAATGTTTATTTAGAATTCCCGCTTCCATTCTTACCCCGGTTTTCATTCCATGTGTATAGTTATAAAACACGGTGATTATGAAAGAATAAGATTGTTAAAGGTCCATGGAATGTAAACTTGACAATCAGGCAACTAAATATTTTCGGACTGATTTCATTTCAGAGCAAATTGACTATAGTAAAGAGGAATGCATGTTACAACATATTAAGCCAGAAGTCTTTACTAGAGCATGCTTCTCCCCCGAGGGCAAGAGAGCTAGACAGAGGTCAGGTGTATCACAATCAACCACTACTAAAAAGCAGGAGTTTAAAAACATCACCTCGATATAACCATGTTTCATCACCAGACGAGGATGAATGACGTATCCAGAGATTGCTGTATTATCAGGCCCTCATTAATTCTATAAGAAAAAATAACGCAGGTTTTTCAAATGTAACGTTACCTTAACACTTGTTTGAGAGACAAACTGTAGCCTTTTTCCCCCATAGGGACGGGGAGGCACCCAATTGAGAGATTACTTTTTAGTAACAGGACTCTTGTTAATATATCACAATGCTATATGTAGATGTCACAATTGGGGGTGGGGGGGGGGGGGGGGTGGGGGGATGGGGTAACAGTTGCTCCAAATTATCAACAAACCCACCCCACGTCATTACAAATAGTACATACCTGATCCGCATGCGGATGATCGTAGGGGGGGGGGGTTCTGATGTAAATTAAAAAAGTAAAAAAAGGACCTCCTAAAAACTGCATGGGGTGCAGACCCAATGGGTCTCACCTGATAATCACCTCGACCGATGCCCTGTTAACCCCCCGATTGGGGGGGGGGGGGGGGGGGGGGGGCCTTAGTTAAGATTGTGACTCATGCAGATACTTGCTGAACATCAATAGAGGAAGATGCGCTCAGCAACCAATTTGTAGAAAATGGGGAAAGGTCCCTGTCCCGGATTGGAATAGGGCATCATTCCAGTAGGACCAAGGTTAAACCGCAGGATTGAAGGACCCAGTGATGGTCCTGTACAGAACGCATTACCTTGGCTGTACTATCAATGGAGAGCAGCGCTGAAGTAGGAGGGACAACAGATTAAGAATGTCACTTTATTGCGTTATAAAACAAGTATTTTTAACAGGTATTTTATGACATGTCACACATTAATCCCCCCAACATAAGGGCTTCAACTCGTTCTAAAACACTCCCACCACGGTCATCGTTCCTGCAATCAGGATGACAACTTTCTATGATATATAATCTAAAAAAGGATACTAGGGAGTCTTCTTAGATGCATCGTCATCATTGGAGCCTTTTGCTGTTTGCTTTGCGTTTTACACTAAGCGTGACCTGCTGCAGATAGCAATGAGAGTGCCAGGAAGGGAGGCTAGGCTCTTTCTATCTTGGAAGTCAGCCCCTACAAAACGTGTAGGTACATGTTATTCATTAAACGAGCTTAAGGTGATTATTTCAGACCACTCCATAACCCTAGTAGACAGTCCATGATACCTAACCCTTCCACAAATCATCACACCTCCGAAGAACTTCCTGATATCCAAGAATAACACCAAGGTAGCGACGACTGATTTGTCCGGATGAAGTGGGGAACCGCACCACATCCAGTGCCCTTAGTTTGGGCTCAACTGATGTTGTCCCAAAGAAGAAACCCAACCTGGAGGCATCAGAGTCCAGCGCCCGAGCAGAGGACTATAAGGCATTGTACGAACTACTCATAAATGAAAACACCCAATAGAAGTCCAGCCCAGGACCTGTAAATGCTAAACACACATTAACCAATAGAATTACAACCAGGACTTAAACCTTTATAAAACTAAAAACCAATAAGAACTCCCCCCCTCAACCCCAAGGGACTGTAACATCTATAAACTAATAACCAAAAAGAAATTCAACCCCAGGGACATAAACAAATACTTAACCTATATAACCAACTAGATTCACCCCAGGACCTGATTGTACCATTATAAAACTAATAAACAAAGAGAATTCACACACAGGACGGTAACATTATAAACTAATAACCAATAGAAATATTTCACCCCAGGACTGTAACATATATAAGGCTAATAACCATAGAATAAACCCCAGGACTGTACACATTATAAACTAATAACCAATAGATATTTTAACCCCAGGACATGTAACATCTAAACTAATAGAACCGATAGAATTACAACCCCAGGACTGTCAAACATTTCAAATGATAAAACCCAATAGAAATACACCGGAGGGGGGGGGGGGGGGTGCATTCTAAAAACTAATTAACAGACGACGTGAGGTTCCCACCCCCAGGTACTCGTAACATTATAGAATAACCAGAGAACTCACCCCCCGTGGACTTTGACATTATAAACACTAATAACCATAGAATAACCCCAGGACTGTCAATTATAAATAATAAAATACGAATTAACCCCAGGACTTTCACATTATAAACTGAATAACCAATAGAATGTGACGCCCCAGGGACTGCAACCATTCTAAACTAATAACCAATAGAATTAACCCCAGGACTGTAAAACATCTATAAACTAATTAACCAATAGAATTCACCCCAGGACTGATAACCGATTTATAACTTATAAACCCCACTAGATTAAACACCAGGACTGTACCATTATAAACTAATAAACAATGGGGGGTTAACCCCAGGACTGTCGCGATTAGTAAACTAAAACCAATAGAATTAACCCCCCAGGACTGTAAACATTATAAAATTAATAACCAATCGAATTAACAACAGGGACTGTAACATTATAAACTAATAACAATAGATTAACCCCCCGACTGAACATTATACACTAATAAACAATAGAATTCACCCTAGGACTGTAACATTATAAACTAATAACCCATAGGAATTAACCCCAGGACTGTCACATCTAGAAACTAATAAACCAATAGAATTCACCCAGGACTGTAACATTAAACTAATAAAACAAAAGGAATTAACCCCCGGGACGTAACCTATATCCAAATAAACCATAGAGTAACCAAGGGACAGTAAACATTATAAACTAATAAACCAATAGAATTAACCCCGGACTGAACAGCTATAACCTAAGAACCATAGAATACCCAGACATGTAACATTATAACATAAAACCAATAGAAGTCACCCCGGACCTGTAACCATTATACAATAAATAACCCAATAGCATTCCCCAGGAACCCTGTAACATTTAAATAATAACAATATGAATTCTACCCCAAAGGGACCTGTAACATTATAAACGATAAACCAATAGAAATTCACACCAGGACTGTAACTTATTAAACTACTAACCACTCGAATTCACCCCCAGGACGATTAACATTATTAAAACAGAATAACCAATAGAATTCACCCGACTCGTAACATTATAACACTAATCACAAATAGCATCGAATTCACAACCAGGACTGTCAGCATTATAACCTAAAAACCAATATATTCACCCAGGACTGTAAACAATTATAAGCTAATAACCCAAGGAATTAACCCCAGGACTTGGAAACATTATAAACTAATAACCCAATAGCTTACCCAGGACTGTAAAACAATAAACATAATAACCGAGCATTAACACCAGTTTTTCTTGACTGTACCAACATTATAACCTCATAACACCACAGAATTCACCCCCCAGTGACTGTAAAACTCATTATAAACCTAATAACCAAAGATTCCCCCGGATGTCAACTATCAAACTAATAACCATAGCAATTAACACACGGGACTGTAAATTATAAAAGCACATACACCACTAGAATTAACCCCAACGGACGTCACCATTATCAATACTAACACATAGAATTAACACCCAGGACGTCCCATGTTATATACAAAAATACCCAAATAGGAATTAAACCCCCATCGGACGTAACATTCTAAACTAATAACAAGAGAATTTCACCCCAGGACTACTGTAAACACTTATCACAACTATAACCAATAGAATTAACTCGGACTGTCAATTTATAAACTAAGAACCATAGATTTAACCCCACGGGACTGGAACATTATAAACTACTAACCAAGTGATATACAGTAACAATATAAGGTCTGCAGTAACAGTAAGTGATATGCAGTAACAATGTAAGGTCTGCAGTAATAGTAAATGATATACAGTAACAATGTAAGGTCTGCAGTAACAGTAAGTGATATACAGTAACAATATAAGGTCTGCCATAAGAATGAAAGTGATGTACAGTAACAAAGTAAGAATTCTGTCCGCTAACCATCCCTCTATAATATGTACCCCTGTTCAGTACCTGGAAGTCCCAGAAGATACTGTGTCTGGTACAATTAGGATCTCCACATTCTGCTCAGTTTTTAACTGGATACAATTTTTTTCTTAAAAGTAACGGAACATCCCTGTGAGTTTCCAGCCCTCCTCATTAGGAAACTATGTCATGACTCATAGAATCTTTCAAACAGGGAGAGGCAACATTCCACATTCTATATTGCAGAACTGCAACACTCTGTACCCTCTATCCGATCTGCTCTTACTGCCAAATTACACTATATTACAGGATACATTTTAAAGTAACTTTACTGTGGGCAATAAAAAATCTAAAAAGAATTGTTGAACAGATGTAAATATCCTGAAACACAAGGAAAATCCCCACTGGAACTGTAGGGTGAGATGGGAAAATCACTTACCATCTAAAGGGGCCCATACACGCAACAATGCCAATCGTACAAACACGACATCTGGGTTGGTCCAATAAACGTTCTCAACTGGTTGGAAAGTGGAAAAATTTCATGGATCATCAGCTATATGAGATGGAACCATAGCCTAAGGCTGAAGCCACACTGCAACGCACAAGAATCGCAAGTGTAATCGCACGCGATTGTGTGCGCTTTTCTTATGCGTTCATGTTTGCGTTTTCGCCTTTTTGCGTTATGGAAACGCTGCGTTAACGCACCAAAAATGGTGAACGCATGCGTTACCCTGCGGCCAATGTTGTACTATTATACCTCTCCATGTTGGGCATGTTACGAAGGAGATTATTATCATTCTAGAGCCTATAAGAATATCATGGATCCCTGTGGCCAATGCTGTACTATTACACCTCTCCACGTGGGGCATGTTACGGAGGAGATTATTATCATTCTAGAGCCTATAAGAATATCATGGATCCCTGTGGCCAATGCTGTACTATTACACCTCTCCATGTTGGGCATGTTACGGAGGAGATTATTATCATTCTAGAGCCTATAAGAATATCATGGATCCCTGTGGCCAATGCTGTACTATTACACCTCTCCACGTGGGGCATGTTATGGAGGAGATTATTATCATTCTAGAGCCTATGAGAATATCATGGATGCCTGTGGCCAATGCTGTACTATTATACCTCTCCATGTGGGGCATGTTATGGAGGAGATTATTATCATTCTAGAGCCTATGAGAATATCATGGATCCCTGTGGCCAATGTTGTACTATTATACCTCTCCACATGGGGCATGTTATGGAGGAGATTATTATCATTCTAGAGCCTATAAGAATATCATGGATCCCTGTGGCCAATGCTGTACTATTATACCTCTCCGTGTGGGGCATGTTATGGAGGAGATGAATATAATTCTGCATTTACCTTCCTACCATCCTGTGTAACCCGCAGCTCTCTGTTATAATGGAAGGGAAGTTTTCTTTCCGCTTAAGGCTACGATCACAGGAGCGATATGGGGCACAATTGATTTACCACATTGCTAATAAGGGATTGTCCCTCTCTGTACATCACCGTGAATCTCATTCTGCCTGTAAACCAGTTTTTTTTTTTATAAATGTCTTTTGGCTCCATCACCTGTAGAATGAAAACACTTGGGATCCAGGCTACCAAGCTCCAAATGTCTCTGTTTATAATCCTTTGATATATCACGGCTGCACTAAATTCCAGAGATTACTACAGTTCCCTCCCTTCTCCGAGATCCACAGAGGAGTCTCCTTAACTATTTGTAACTTCAGGACTTTCTTGGAACCAAATATTAAAGGGAATGTCCACCCCCAAAACTAAAATTTGCCTCGCTGTGTAGAGTTAAAAAATCCTTTCCTTTCTCCTCTGCTGCTTATGGTTCTCTTGCAGTGGCTGTAGGAAAGTGAAGAGTAGGAGCCGTCTGTGTGTAAATCCTGCTACTTCCTGATGTGCAGTGGAGCTCTCCCCCATCCAGATCCCTTCGCACTGCATGGATCATGTTTAAAAAATAAATCTTCATATAATGCAGGTGACCCCCCCACCCTAAATGCTTTAAAACTTTAAAAGCAGCCCAGAAATGTACCTACCCGACCTTGATCCCTCGACTCCCTCTGCTGACCAAGTCTTAGCCAATCACAGACATGACTGCTGGTCTGGCCCCTTCTGCTCCTCCTTTCCTGGAAGAGGCTACAATTGAGGTTAAAAAGGTAGAGATTAGGAGGAGGTCCCCTACATGGGATTTGGGGGTGGAGTATTGTATCCTGCCTGAAGAAGAAGCCTAATTGTTTCTAATCATTTTAGTTTGCCAATAAAAGGTATTATTTTATATCCAAGCTGTCTTCACTATCATCAATGGCTAACACGGTACAATTCACCACCTCCAAAAAGAAAATTGTCATGCAGACAGAGGAAATACTCACCTTAAATACTCAGCTTACTCATAATTCCTTGCAAACTGAGATATCCTACCCAGTCTTCTCTGGCCCCTCCTCTTCTGTATGATGTGAAAGCTCAGAGCTTTGCACACCCTCTCTAAGCTTTCACAGCTCTCAGGAGAATAGCCATCATGAATACTCGGCAGTCATTGGCTGTGATGTCACCTGCTTTGGCCCTGAGTATAAACCCAGAAGTGACTGTGAGGAAGTATATCTCAGTGTGTAATCAGGGGGCTTTATGGGGGTCCTCTACCTGAATTAATTTTCATTTTGGGGGTGGACATGCCCTTTATATGTTCTAGTGTCTGAATAAAAGGACAGAGTTACCAAGTCTCCTGAGAATTAACATTTGGCTTCATTAAAATGAAATATTTCTTCTTGTGAGGAACTTCAAATGCTCTGCAGCACCAAAATCCTGTTAGACACCCTAATGAATCTATTGGCGGATGAATTTCACACGGATCCCAGACATGTAGCTATTGTATGTCGACAAACTACTGAATAAAACTCATAAAGTCATTGTAGTGGACGGAGTGCTACTGCTTAAAGGGCATGTCCACCCTAAAATGCCTTGTCAAAAAGTTAAAAATAGTTTTAGAACATTACACCCCCTCGATCCTCTGGAGTATTGATCTGGCACCCTGCTTGCCAGTACTTTCAAGCAGCGGGCCAGACCGGCAGCTGAGTCTGTGAGTGGCTAAGAGGCAGCCAATCACAGACAAGGCTGCTGCAATGGAGACGCCACAGGAACGATGGTCTGTAAGTAGCATTATTTCAAACAAATACCCCTGGAGGTTAGGGGTGGGAAGGGGGCACCTACCTTATGGCCAAATGATTTCACTCTAGGTGCAACAGCTGCAGAGGATGGATTCAGATTGGTGGAAGGGAGGGGGGAAAGGGCTCCCCTGCACATGTCACCATCTCTCCCAGAGGCAAGACAGGAGGCAGAGACATTTGGACAGGAAGACAGCTCCTACTCTTCAGTGTCCTGGACTTTGGACAAGCACTGCAGGAGAACCAAAAGGAACAGGAATGTAAGGAAAGGATTGGGGCCAGTATGGGGTTAAAATGTAGTTTTGGGGGTGGACATGCCCACAAATGAACCAGTTATTATACAACCCATGCTAACTGTGAAACGATCCAACGTTAGTGACACTTGCAGCTAAGGTTCCGGTCAGTCCAGCTCTCCATATGGTGTTTAGTGTGAATAGATGTAGCGATATAATCTTATTAAGTAGCAGTGTGCATGATGACCCAAACATTATTGTTATTATTATTATTACTATGGTGTATTTATGTAGCGCCAACATCTTCCGTGTTGCTTTACAATTACATAGTCATACATTACATACAGGGTGATGCATATTATAAAAAGTGATACACATTACATACACAGGTAATACATAATATAAGTAAACAGAGTGATGAGTTACTTACAGCAATATCGTAATACAATAGGAGAGAGGACCCTGCCCAGAGAGCTTACAGTCTAGAGGAAATGGGGGCGAGACATAAGGTGACGGGAATCGGTGGCTGTAAATAGATTGGCAGTGGAGTACGAGAGGAGGTTAGGATCAGGTTGGGTCAGTGAGAATGGTAATGTCTAGGCTAGGTTATATGGTGCCTGAAGAGGTGGGTTTTATGGTTACGTTTCAAGGTATTAAGGGACGGTGAGTGACGGACAGATGGAGGGAGTTCCAGAGCAGAGGGGCAGCATGAGCAAAGTCCTGAAAATGAGCATTGGAAGAGGTAACGAGGGTGGATGAGAGGAGGAGATCATTTGCGGAGCTCTGAGATATATGGAGGGGCTGTATTGGATAGAGCTTATAAGGATAGGGTGAGATATATTGGGTGGCTTTATTGGATAGAGCTTTATAGTATAGGGGAGAATATGGAGGGGCTGTTGGATAGTGCTTATAGGATAGGTTAGGGTGTAGATATATGGAGGACGTGTGTTGGATAGGCTTTATGGATAGGGTGAGATATATGGAGGGCTGTATGGATAGAGCTTATAGTAGTAGGGGGATTGAGATTATGGAGGGGCTGTATTGGATAGAGCTTATAGGATTAGGGTGAGATATATGGAGGGCTGGTGTTGGATAGTGCTTTATAGATGGGGAATATAGGAGGGCTGTGTTGGATAGTGCTTTAGGATAGGGTGAGATTATGGAGGGGCGTTTGGTTGGATAGTGCTTTATAGGATAGGGTGAGATAATGGAGGGCTGTGTTGGATAGTGCTTTATAGGATAGGGTGAGATATATGGAGGGGCTGTATTGGATAGAGCTTTATAGTGCAGGGTGAGATAATGGAGGGGCTGTGTTGGATAGACTTTATAGGATAGGGTGAGATATATGGAGGGGCTTGTGGATAGGCTTATAGGTAGGGTGAGATATAGGAGGCTGTGTTGGAGTGCTTTATGGATAGGGTGAGTAATATGAGAGGCTGTGTTGGATAGGCTTTATAGGATAGGGTGAGATATATGGAGGGGCTGTATTGGATAGGAGTGTAATAGGATGTGAGATTCTTGGATGGGCTGTGTTGGATAGGCTTATAGGATGGGTAGATCTATAGGGGCTTTTATGGATAGAGCTTTATAGGATAGGGTGAGATATATGGAGGGCTGTGTTGGATAGTGCTTTATAGGATAGGGTGAGATATATGGGGCTGTATTGGTAGATCTTTATAGGATAGGGTGAGATAATATGGAGGGGCTGTGGTTGGATAGTGCTTTATAGGATAGGGTGAAGATATATGAGGGGCTGTGTTGGATAGACTTTATAGGATAGGGTGAGATATATGGAGGGGCTGTGTTGGATAGTGCTTTTAGGATAGGGTGAGATATATGGAGGGGCTGTGTTGGATGTGCTTTATAGGAAGGGTGATATATGGAGGGCTGTGTTGGATAGGCTTTATAGGATAGGTGAGATATATGGAGGGGCTGGTTGGATAGGTGCTTTATAGGATAGGTGAGATATATGGAGGGCTGTGTTGGATAGTGCTTTATAGGATAGGGTGGAGATATATGGAGGGGCTGTGTTGGATAGTGCTTTATAGGATAGGGGAGATATATGGAGGGCTGTGTTTGGATGTCTTTCTAGAAGGGTGAGATATTGGAGGGTGTTTTGGATAGTGGCTTTATAGGACTAGGGTGAGATATAATAGGGCTGTGTTGATTGCTTTATAGGATAGGGTGAGATATATGGAGGGCTGTGTTGGATAGTGCTTTATAGGATAGGGTTAGCAGTTTGAACAGGAGGCGACAAACAGAGCAGTTAAAACTTTATAGAGTTGTTTGGGGTAATGAGATTTTTGTTGGAGGGGGCCAGAGGGCAAATTGGGGTTGAGATTACTCAGGTCCCTTTATCTGTAAGTTTGTTTGTTAGGGGTCATGGTTGGGACAGATGACACAAGATTACATTTGAGAAGATTGTGATCCTATAGAGGAAAGGGAGAGTTGGAGAAGTTAGAAACTGAGCAGAGACGGGTGAACACCAGACTGTGTGTGTCCATTACAATGGGTCTGTGCAGAGGACCATTGAGTAAGGCCAAGGGAGGAGGAACATAGTGGTTGGGCCGGATGGTCGATCAATAACCACAATATGTAGGGGTGTGGGAGAGTAAAGTTAGACAGGAGAGAGCTGGTAAGGGCGCGATGGATTTGAAAGAACAGCGTTCGGAAAGAAGAATACCAACTCCCCCACCATGTTTGTTATTGGGCCTAGTGGTGTGGCTGAATAAAGGTCACCATACGAGAGCGCGGCAGGTGAGACAGAGTCAGATGGTGACAGCCATGTTTCGGTAAGACCAAGAAAAATAAAAGAGTTTGAAATAAATAAGTCATGTATGTGTGCAAGTTTATTACAAACAGACCGTGCGTTCCATAAGGCTCCAGATATAGGAGCAGAGGTACTAATGGATGAAGGAGCTTGGCGGGCATCAGGGTGGGTATGGATGGATTAAGTGCAGTATGGGAGAGGGGCTGGGAGGAGGGGAAGAGAGGAGGTGAGAGTGGAATTTAAATGAACCATGTGTTTGTCTTCCAACCTTCCATTATCTAGGGGGATGAGTACGCTGACTAATTGGTTGCCCATGGATGTTCCTGGAAGTGGAGAATCATAATCTGCTGCTGGTGATCTCAAGGTCTGTGGTGGAGTTTCTTGTGAATGGTCCGTATCTATAAAGGTATCACAGATGTACGATACTGCACCTTTATGTCAGTGTACACTACAGATAACAATCACTATGACATACTTCTATCGCACTGCCTTTGTAAATGTACCACCACAGTGCAATATACTGATACCACGTGGTATATTATTACCTCACGGTATTGTCCATTCAATACCACAGCAATCCAGTCATATTGTAAGTAGTGGCACTTTAATGCCGCATCTTTATCGATTTAAATAAACCGGCCATATTGGACGTTTGGAGAATATGTTTATTCTCCAGCTTTAGTCTTTCACACCCAGATAGACCCAGGTTGTATCCACAGAGACTGATCGGCAATTCTACAAGGCAATGAATGGACAATCATTTTACCGTCTAGTCATACAGAAAGTGAAAGTTATTATACAGTTTCCCTTTCTCAGAATTGTTCCTTTTAGGGGAAAGGCTGCAAATATCTAGAGGTTTTCCAGTTAGTTTAGTGCTCCTACTAGTGGCCGTTCACTGTAATAGCGAAGGCTGAGGATCTGGTTAGTAATTTATTTTTTAGGGATGTGAAATGGGACAGGGAAAGTTTGCTTGGGATCCATTACTGCCAGGTTCAGAGTTGAGTTTCAGGGTTGAACTTTATGTCTTCAGGAGACTCTATTAACCCCAGTTAAAGGAGAACTATCATGTGTATAGAGTTTTCTTTAAAATCATTTAAAATGAAAAGTATTTGGGACAGGGATGTAGAAGATAATAAATATGGTAACTAAAGGGATGTAGGACTGGTAATCCCTACCTCCCAATTTTGTTTCTGTGAATAGCACCAACCCAAAGAAAACTGATTCTGCCAGTCTTCCTCCTGGCATCAGCACTATCTTTAATACAGGAATAGTCCAGGAAATACAGGAATAGTCCAGGACTGTAGCTCAGTCCTACTCAATAATCAATCCTACCTGCCCCAGGTACTTTCTATTTTTAAGAAGTTCATTTTTACAGTATAGTTGTCCTTTAAAGGACAACTCCACCCTCATTAGAACATCTTTTATAAAGAACGGCCTCTTTAAAATATGTTGATATATCATAGTTTGTCCTATGAATTCATTACTGTATGCCTGCTATGCTTCTGGATGCCTCATGGAAACTGAGCAATTTAGAAACTTGTACTGAGCCTGTACTGAGCCTGGGCATGCTCAGAAGAGGCAGACAGGGGATTAACATTCAGTCATTGGCTGTGATGTCAACTGTCAAATCCATAACTGACAGTTACTAACTGGAAGAACCAGGAAGCAGAAACGGGCAATAGGACATTGTGCAGGATTTCAGGTTAGACTTATATATTTCACATTTCAAACTATTACAGTTTAGGGTTTTGGGGGGTTATTTACCTGTATGTAAGTTTTCATTTCAGGGCTGGACTTGCCCTTTAAGGATCAGATCTGCTCTGGAAACAGCAAATAATGGAGATAATATATTTAGAGGGACAGGAACAGTAACGTAACTGCAGGTCAACACAAGAACATATAAAGATAAAATGCTGTTGAGCCAATTCCAATATTCAGAGCTGAAACCTTCTCAACTCTGCGCTTTATCCACGTAATGAATGAGATGAAACCTTTCACTTCATGGGGACGTTACATTCAATTGTTATTGGAAATAAGATTGTTGGTTCTTTTTTGCCCTTTTGATGATGTTCTCCTACTGAAGTTTTGTGGCTAATCTACTGTAAATTATAAGAATATTAGATATCACTAAGGAGTTCTGTGACCGTATAAAGGTACAAGGACAGAGACTGATTGCAGAATACAAATTCTATAATAGACCCCCCTAACGCCCCCCTCCCTACCTCATTCCATATCACACGAAAGGTTCCCATACATTAGAACTTACCTGTCAACCAATCCTGCGACATTCAATCAATTCTTCTGGAACCGCCTTTCCTGTTCGTCTTTAGGACCGACATACCATCACAAAATGAATGGGCCAGACGGGACCAAGAATGGGAAAGGCGGTTCCAGAAGAATAGATTGAATGTCACAGGATTGGTCGACAGGTAAGTTCTAATGTATGGGAACCTTAACACCTGAATATCAGCCCCCCTACACAGGAACATAAATGTCTGACCACTAACAGGAGGACAAACACAGCAAGTTAAATGGCTGCAGGAAAGACTGGCCATATCCCAGGGAAGATATATTCAGGGCTATACACTGAAAGCCATTATCACCCTCTATTGCCTTCCCTAGGCAATGCACTGGGCCGATAATCGGCTCGTACATTGGTTGAGGCAGTTGGGAAACAAAGTTTTTCGTACCGCTGCAACCACCGCAAGTTATGTCTCAAAGTCACGTTAACTATTGGAACATGGGTTAACGTGACATTTAGATGGAAAAAGCCATTTGCGGCTTTCGGTGCATAACCATTAGTTGTAGCGTGGGAAGATCAGTAACGGGGAACAGTAAAAATGACTCGGTCAATCACTAAGTCCTGTCAGTAGATTCCCTGTCCAATATTCTCTTTACTGAAGAAGTGTGGGGGCAGTAGCAGGTATCCCACCCCTTCCATGACTCACGGGAGTCTCCTTCATTATGGGGTGGTCTCTCACACTCCCGCAAGACCACCCCAGACTACCACGACCGAGAGGAGACTCTAATCTCCTCCTCGACCACGCCCCCCTTTTATCAGCCACGTCCCCGGAATGCCCATGAATGCCCAGGAAACGACCCTAACCCTGCCTCCTTCCACTTCCTAGGTCTCTAGTGCCACCCCCTAAATGACATCACAGACACCATGCCCCCTCACCATGACCCGTTCCCCACCCTGCCCGGAAGCCTGAAATGGCAGGGTGGGATGTCAGCGGTAGATTGTGGAGGGGTTAAACTTTATGATTTATTGTCTTTTTCCAACCCAACATTAACTGCGTAGCTGTGTATAATGACCTACCCCAGGGGTGTAACTACCAGGGGAGCCAGTGGATAACTGCAGGGGGGCCTGGTAACCAAGGGGGCCCCATCTTCTTATTTTTCCTATGACAGATATAACCTCCTCCCAGAAAACCACTGTGGATGAAGCATGGAATGGGGCCCCATCATAGTTCTGCAGGGGACCCCAGTGATTCTTATCTACACCACCGAGCTACCGTGTATTAAATTCATTATTTGTTTTCCCCTCAGAACAATAAACGGAATTTTCTGAAATAACATTTTCACTTTCTATTTGACTCTGCAGATCATATTGGATGGGATGGGGAGAGAGACATAAACACGGGGGTGGACAGTGAAGAAAGAAGTTGGTTTGAGAAGGATTGGAATAAGGAGATCAGTGGTGGGACAGAAGAGAGGAAAGACCTGGTGACTGTACAAGAAGAAAGGGCAGGCGGCTTCTTCACACACAGTAGGTTTTACACTAGCGTATGCAGCATTTATACGTCCTGGCTTATTTTACTATCAACGTAATGAACAATATAAACAGTGAACATTCCCCCCTTCTGAGCAAAGTTCATAGTTCAATCCTTTCACTTTCTATATGACTCAATACATTATTCACATTGTCCATAACTGTAAAGCCATTCACATGGAGTAGAACATAGAGGAAATAAGACCTTATTCTGAGGAGCAACAGTACAGGTATGAGTGTGTTACATAAACACCAGATGGCGCTCTTCTATGTGTAGTTTGCTGTGTGAGCAACAGGTATTGCATTGCATTCAGCATCATATTCAGATGTTAGACCTGGTAAAGTCAATTTTAACATTTTGTACCTTAAATGGAATTTAAACTGGAATAATGGCTTTTTAATGTACCCATTACTGGAAACTTGTTCCCAACCACCACTGTACCATTTTTTTTGTGGATCCGTCCCCTATTTCTTTAGAATCTTACATTTGAGCTGTCAATCAAGTGCCTTACTATCAAAAAACACTCCTGCTGTGTGCAGTTAGGGGTGACAGTTGATATGTGTGAAATGCATTGTTACTAATTTCCTTCCCCAGTGCTGGTTATTGAGCATGCTTGAGCTCACAGAGAGTCGTGTCTGATAAAGGGGGTGTCGGTTAAGAGTGGCAATATTTAGCCCGTGCAAAACAAGTACTCAGACATTAGCATATAACATACTTCAGAATATGTGCTACATACTGTACATGTATTTATTTATAGATTAAGATGAGGCAAAATTCATTTTTCTTAGTAAACCCCAATATACACATTAACCTGAGGTAAGACATTATTTTGTTATCGCAACTCTTTCTCTTAATCTATTGGTGAACACTAGTGTGTTTTAATGTGGCCCTAAAAATGGAACATGTAGCAGGAAGCTTATTTACAAAGGGGAAGGGGAATAACTATTGTAACTTTTATTTCTAATTTCCATTCAATAGAGGTATCAAGCTTGTTATTCCGGATAAACATGGCTCCTATACCCATGATGAGAGCTCCAGTTTGTTTCATTGTTAATGAACCTGGTCAAAGAATTTCTGTAAACCAAGAAGCCAAGAGAATCCTGGAGAAGATCACGCAGCCCTTGGTGGTCGTGTCTGTGGTCGGACCATATCGTACAGGGAAATCTTACTTGATGAACAAGCTGGCGGGGGTGGGAAGCTGTGAGTATGAGTCAACTTAACCAACTAGAACAGGATCTAGAGTTTTCTTTCTGTTCCCAACTCTAATGGGGAACTTTGGTAGAACAACCTTTCTTGCATATAGATGTTGTAGCTACTACGTAGTAAGCGCGCCGATTATAACTTTTTCCGGGACTGCCTTACCCTCTTCTCTCCCCCTGCCTCACTCCTCCTCACTTCCCCCACCTCCGTTTACTTTTTCCCTTTACACTTACCGTGTTCGCTTCTGTTTCACCGAGTTACGCGGCTTCGGCACCACGGTGTATGGCGCGGCTCCACCTTTTCCTTTTACATGTAAGGGTGAGCCGCGCCATACACAGTGGTGCGGAAGCCGCGTAACTCCGTGAAACAGAATGCGAACCACACTAAACCTAAATGGAAAGGAAACAGAGGTGGGGGAAGTGAAGACAGAGGAGAGAAGAGGGTAAGGCAGTGGAACCTAAATGGAAAAGTAAACGGAGGTGGGGGAAGTGAGGCAAGGGAGAGTAGTAGGGTAAGGCAGTGTAAACCTAAAGGGGAAGTAAATGGAGCTGGGGGAAGTAAGACAGGGGAGAGGAGAGGACAAGCAAGGCAAGGGCCTGTATGGTTCTCAAATGAGGGGGTGGATTATACTAAATAATGCACCCCCTATAGTAAAATATTCGGATATTAGAAGTCACCTTGGAGTTCCGCGCCCTGTATAAAAGGCACTGGCCTGCGGCCTCGTGCTTTTATATGGTCACGGAACTCCTCGGTGACTTCTAATATCCTTATAATTTACAGTAGGGGGTGCATTATTCACTATATAATGTTACAGTCCTGGGGTTAATTCTATTGGTTATTATTTTATAATGTTTACAGTCGTGGAGTTAAATCTATATTGGTTATTATTTTGAATGTTACGTCCGGGGTTAATTCTATTGGTTATTAGTTTATAATGTGACAGTCTTGAGGTGAATTCTATTGGTTATTAGTTTTAAAATGTTACAGTCCTGGGTGAATTCTATTGGTTTTAGTTTTAGAATGTTAAGTCTTGAGGTGAATTCTATTGGTTATTAGTTTAGAATGTTACAGTCCGGGGTTTAATTTTATTGGTTATTATTTTAGAATGTTACAGTCCTGGTGGTATTCTATTGGTTATTAGTTTATAATGTGACAGTCTTGAGGTGAATTCTATTGGTTTTAGTTTATGTTACAGTCCTGGGTTAATTCTATTGGTTATTAGTTTTAATATGTACAGTCTTGAGGTGATCTTTTTGTTCGGGTTATTAGTTTGAATGTTACAGTCGTGGAGTTAAATCTATTGTTTTAGTTTATAATGTTACAGTCTTGAGGTGAATCTATTGGTTATTAGTTTATAATGTTACAGTCCTGGGGTGTAATCTATTGGTTATTAAGTTCATAATGTTACTCCGGGGTTAAATCTATTGGTTATTGGTATATAATGTTACAGTCCTGGGGTTAATTCTATTGGTTATTAGTTTTATAATGTTACAGTCCTGGGGTTTAATTCTATTGGTTATTAGTTTTATCAATGTGACAGTCCTGGGGTTAATTCTATTGGTTATTAGTTTATAATGTTACAGTCCTGGGGTTAATTCTATTGGTTTTAGTTTATAATGTTACAGTCCTGGTATTCTATTGGTATGTTTATAATGTTACCGTCCTGGGTTAATTCTATTGGTTATTAGTTTTATAATGTTACCGTCGGGTTCATTCATTTGTTATTAGTTTATAATGTTACAGTCCTGAGGGTGAATTCTATTGGTTATTAGTTTAGAATGTTACGTCGTGGAGTTAAATCTATTGGTTATAGTTTAATAAGTTACAGTCCTGGGGTTAATCTATTGGTTATTAGTTTAGAATGTTACAGTCCTGGGGTTAAATCTATTGGTTATTAGTTTATAATGTGACAGTCCTGGGGTTAATTCTATTGGTTATTAGTTTAGAATGTTACAGTCCTGGGGTTAATTCTATGGTTATTAGTTTATAATGTTACAGCCTGGGGTTAATTCTACTTGGTTATTAGTTTAGAATGTTACAGTCCTGGGTTCATTCTATTGGTTATTAGTTTATAATGTTTACAGTCCTGGGGTTCATTCTATTTGTTATTAGTTTATATGTTCAGTCCTGGGGTTAATTCTATTGGTTATTGTTTATAATGTGACAGTCCTGGGGTTAATTCTATTGGTTATTAGTTTTAATTTTACAGTCCTGGGGTTAAATCTATTGGTTATTGGTATATAATGTTACAGTCCTGGGGTTAAATCTATTGGTTTTAGTTTATAATGTTTACAGTCCTGGGTTTAATTCTATTGGTTATTTTTTATAATGTTACAGTCCTGGGGTTATCTATTGGTTATTAGTTTATAATGTTACAGTCCTGGGGTTAATTCTATTGGTTATTAGTTTATAATGTTACAGTCCTGGGGTTAAATCTATTGGTTATTGGTATGTAATGTTTACAGTCCTGGGGTTAATCTATTGGTTATTAGTTTATAATTTTACAGTCCTGGGGTTAATTCTATTGGTTATTAGTTGAATGTTACAGTCCTGGGGTTAATCTATTGGTTATTAGTTTAGAATGTTACACGTCCTGGGGTAAATTCTATTGGTTATTAGTTTATAATGTTACAGTCCTGGGGTTAATCTATTGTTTATTGTTTATAATGTTACAGTCCTGGGGTTAATTCTATTGGTTATTAGTTTATAATGTTACAGTCCTGGGGTTAATCTATTGGTTATTAGTTTATAATGTTACAGTCCTGGGGTGAATTCTATTGGTTATTAGTTTATAATGTTACAGTCCTGGGTAAATTCTATTGTTTATTAGTTTTAATGTTACAGTCCTGGGGTGAATTCTATTGGTTATTATTTTATATGTTACAGTCCTTGGGGAATTCTATTGGGTTATTAGTTTTATAATGTTACAGTCCTGGGGTGAATTCTATGGTTTAGTTTATATTTCAGTCTGGGGAATTCTATTGGTTATTAGTTTATAATGTTACAGTCCGGGTAATTCTATGGTTCTTAGTTATATGTTACAGTCCTGGGGTGAATTCTATTGGTTATTGGTATAATTTTACAGTCCTGGGTTAATTCTATTGGTTATTAGTTTATAATGTTACAGTCCTGGGGTAATTCTATTGGTTATTAGTTTATAATGTTACAGTCCTGGGGTTAATTCTCTTGGTTATTATTTATAATGTTACAGTCCTGGGGTGAATTCTATTGGTTATTAGTTTATAATGTTACAGTCCTGGGGTAATTCTATTGGTTATTAGTTTTATAATGTTACAGTCCTGGGGTTAATTCTATTGGTTATTAGTTTATAATGTTACAGTCCTGGTTTAATTCTATTGGTTATTAGTTTATAATGTGACAGTCCTGGGTTAATTCTATTGGTTTTAGTTTATAATGTTACAGTCCTGGGGTTAATCTATTGGTTATTAGTTTATAATGTGACAGTCCTGGGGTGAATTCTATTGGTTATTAGTTTATAATGTTACAGTCCTGGGGTGAATTCTTTGTTTATTAGTTTAGAATGTTACAGTCCTGGGTTAATTCTATTGGTTATTAGTTTATAATGTACAGTCCTGGGGTTAATTCTATTGGTTATTAGTTTATAATGTGACAGTCCTGGGGTTAATTCTATTGGTTATTAGTTTATAATGTTACAGTCCTGGGTTAATTCTATTGGTTATTAGTTTTAATGTTACAGTCCTGGGGTGAATTCTATGGTTATTAGTTTAGAATGTTACAGTCCTGGGGGTGAATTCTATTGGTTATTAGTTTATAATGTTACAGTCCTGGGGTTAATTCTATCGGTTATTAGTTTATAATGTTACAGTCCTGGGGTTAAATCTATTGGTTATTAGTTTTATAATGTTACAGTCCTGGGGTTAAATTCTATTGGTTATTAGCTTATAATGTTACAGTCCTGGGTGAATTATATTGGTTATTAGTTTATAATGTTACAGTCCTGGGGTGAATTCTATTGGTTATTAGTTTATAATGTTTACAGTCCTGGGTGTTCTATTGGTTTTTTATAATGTTTATAGTCCTGGGGTGAATTCTATTGGTTATTAGTTTATAAGTTTACAGTCCTGGGGTGAATTCTATTGGTTATTAGTTTATAATGTTACAGTCCTGGGGTGAATTCTATTGGTTATTAGTTATAAGTTACAGTCCTGGGGTGGAATCTATTGGTTATTAGTTTATAATTTACAGTCCTGGGTGAATTCTATTGGTTTATTAGTTTATAATGTTACAGTCCTGGGTGTAATTCTATTGGTTATTAGTTTAAATGTTACAGTCCTGGGGTTAATTCTATTGGTTATTAGTTTATAATGTTACAGTCCTGGGTAATTCTATTGGTTATTGGTATATAATGTTACAGTCCTGGGGTTAATTCTATTGGTTATTAGTTTTATAATGTTACAGTCCTGGGGTGAATTCTATTGGTTATAGTTTTATAATGTTACAGTCCTGGGGTTAATTCTATTGGTTTATTAGTTTATAATGTTACAGTCCTGGGGTTGATTCTATTGGTTATTAGTTTATATTGAGTCTCGGGGTTAAGCTATTGGTTATTAGTTTATAATGTTACAGTCCTGGGGTTAATTCTATTGGTTATTAGTTTATAATGTTACAGTCCTGGGTTAATTCTATGGTTTTAGTTTATAATGTGACAGTCCTGGGGTTATTCTATTGGTTATTAGTTTATAATGTTACAGTCTGTGGTTAAATCTATGGTTTTAGTTTCTAATGTTCCCAGTCCTGGGGTGAATTCTATTGGTTATTAGTTTATAATGTTACAGTCCTGGGGTGAATTCTATTGGTTATTAGTTTAGAATGTTACAGTCCTGGGTGTTAATTCTATTCGTGTTTATTAGTTTATAATGTGACAGTCCTGGGTTAATTCTATGGTTATTAGTTTATAATGTGACGTCCGGGTTAATTCTATTGGTTATGTTATAATGTTACAGTCCTGGGGTTAATTCTATTGTTATTAGTTTATAATGTTACAGTCCTGGGGTGAATTCTATTGGTTATTAGTTTAGAATGTTACAGTCCTGGGGTGAATTCTAATTGGTTATTAGTTTATAATGTTACAGTCCTGGGGTTAATTCTATCGGTTATTAGTTTATAATGTTACAGTCCTGGGGTTAAATCTATTGGTTATTAGTTTATAATGTTTACAGTCCCTGGGGTTTATCTATTGGTTATTAGCTTTATAATGTTACAGTCCTGGGGTGAATTCTATTGGTTATTATTTTAATGTTACAGTCCTGGGGTGAATTCTATTGGTTATTAGTTTATAATGTTACGTCCTGGGTGAATTCTATTGGTTATATTTTATAATGTTATAGTCCTGGGGTGAATTCTATTGGTTATTAGTTTATAATGTTACAGTCCTGGGGTGAATTCTATTGGTTATTAGTTAATAATGTTTACAAGTCCTGGGGTGAATTCTATTGGTTATTAGTTTTAATTCAGTCCTGGGGGAATTCTATGGTTTGTTATATGTTCGTACAGAGGCCTGATTAGTATCTCTCTGTCCTCCAGGTGGTTTCTCTTTGGGACACACAGTTTGAGCCCAAAACTAAGGGCATCGATGTGGTGCTTTCCCCACCCTGACAAATCAGCGCGTACCTGTGGTGTTTCTGGATACAGAAGTCTGGGGGATGTTAGAAGGTAGGTACATGGTACACGGTCTATAGGTTATTGTGGCTGAGTATAAGCGTTAATATACATGTACCAAACACTTTTTGTAGGGCGACTCCAAGAAATGACAGCGCCATCCTGTCACTCTCATTGCTACTGAGCGCCACGCTAGTGTACAACAGCAAAGGCTCCATAGATGACGATGCACTAAGAGGCTCTAGTATCCTTTTTAGATGTATCATTAATTTCACCTGATTGAGGAATGAAACGTGTAGTTTAGACATGAGTTGAGCCATTTGTGGGTTTGTTTGACATATAAGTAAACTTGTTATAGCGCGCAGTACACGAAGATTAAGGACATTTTCGTCCCCACTTCACACTCTCCCAGTGATAGTACCCAAGGTAGGATCTAAATCACTGGGTCCTCAATCCTGGGTTTTACCTTGTCACTGGGAATGATCCCTCCAATCCGGACAGGGACCTTCCCCATTTTCTACAAATGGGCTGAGCGCATCTTCCCATTGATCAGCAAGTTCTGCAAGCAACTCACAAGGCCAACTTTACAGGGCTTTCTAGGTGATAAGGTAAGACCCAGGGGTCTCACCCCATGCAGTTTAGGTCTTTACCCTGGGTACTATTAACTGGGTGGGTGATAATTGCACTTTAACTACTCACTGACACACAACATGTGATATTTAACAAGATGCCTGTGCTATTAATCTACACATGGGTGCCCCTACCAAAGGGCAACTGTGGTCTCCAAACAAGTTAAGGTTAAATGAAAACCTGCAGTTTTTCTTAATAATGAGCCGATAATCACATCTCTGGCTTCACCGTGTGAGAAATTATATCGAGGTGAATGTTTAAACTTCCTCTGCTTTTAGTAGGTTGAGTGATATCACCTGACCTCTGCTAGACTCTCTCTGCCCCGGGGGAGAAGCATGCTCAGTAAGACTTAGGCTAGGCCACACTAGCGCGTTTTTCGCGCGTTTGCGCACGCGTTTCGCGCCCGCGATTTTCGACTAAAATGGAAATCGCAGGAACGCAAAAATTCCCGCGATTTCCGATGCGCATTCGATTGCGCGTCCGTTCCGTTTTGGTAACGCATGCGTTCACCTTTTTGGTGCGTTAAACGCATGCTGTCCATAACGCGAAAAGGCAAAAACGCATGCGCAAAACGCAAACGCGAGCGTGAAACGCGCAAGAATCGCTGCGATAAACGCTTGCGATTTTGTGCGCGATTCCTGGTGCGTTGCAGTGTGGGCCTCACCCTTAATGCTGGGGAAATCAGAGTCCTGGGGGAAAATTGACAGTTGAGAAGGGGAGCCTATTAATTCAGTAGGTCACATGACTTCAAGCTAGTCACATGGCTAAAACACAGGAAGTGTTCAGCAGGAAGTTACATTGCTAAACCTTTCCAGCAATAACTTCTCACAAATTTTAACTAGAGATGTGATTTAGGTTTTTATTTTGAAGGTATGATGGAAGGCTTTTTATATAACTTTTACTAGTTTGGAAGAATTGGAGACCAGTTACCCTTTAAGCAAAGTTAAACATTTGCTCAGGGCGCACCCCTGTGAAACACTGAAAAGGCGCCAGTTAAAAAAAATCCTCCTCCTGCAACTCAGCACCAATCCCACCAATCGGTGTTAATTCAGCCCTCCAGTCCACCAGTCAGTGTTAAGCAGCCCTCCAGTTCACCAATCAGTGTAAAGTCAGCCCTCCAGTCCACCAATCAGTGTTAAGTCAGCCCTCCAGTTTCACCAGTCAGTGTTAAGTCAGCCCTCCAGTTCACAGTCAGTGTTAGTCAGCCCTCCTTCACAAGTAGTGTAAGTCAGCCCACAAGCCACACCTATGTTCCCTGATGAAGCCAGGCCCGCTTCACGTGCCCCCCCCCGCCGAAGTTGTTTCAGGTGTCAAAACCCATAGGACATAAAGTTGTAATTACCAATATTTTATGCACTTTACAGTGTAATTGTGTTCACATTGTTGTGTTTCACTACATGGACTGTTGTAATTGTATCTCAATATATATATATTTAAAGTACAAAATACAAACATGTAATTTATATTGGTAAAAATATCTCCACTACCAAAAATCTGAGGCACCTCTGGTTCATTGAAGTCACACCAGTGTGGCCTCACACACGTGTCTCAGGCATCAAAAATGGTGATCGTCTGTGTCCCAATTTGGACAGGGTTACAACATTGGGGCCGGCCACATGCTAGCCATTGGCTAACAGATCGCAAAACGTAATCCGAATCGCGGCAGTGGTGCCAATGTCTTACTAAACTCCACTGAGAAGAAATGTGACTATGAACAGTGGGATTCATCTGCTTTGTTATTTCACTTTAGTTACCCAGAAACCCATCACCCACCCAGGTAGGTAGAAGTTTAACAGCCTCTTCTAACTGGGCAACCCATCATTGTGCTGTATGTAATGGATTATAAAGTGGATAATAAAGAGTTAATGTGTTTTATGTACAATATGTTGGGGTCCCACTAGTACATTAGGTAGGTAGGTCCATTGGGCATGTTGATTCCTTACAGGAATTCTTAGTGACACCTCCGAGCTGAGCGGTGCATCATGAACAAACACTCCCAGGTCGGGGGAGAAGATGAGGAGGGGACGTTTACTCCCCTTTTTGTCTGGACTGTCAGGATTTTAACCTCAAGTTGGAACTACTGGGCCGACCAATCACTGAGGATGAGTACTTGGAAAACAGCCTTAAGGATACCCCATGTAAGTACAGACATCATAGTAACCAATATATGTACATAGAGTAAAGGTTTGTGTCTCACCACTACCCCTGAGGGTTGGAAGACCAATTGCTTGGGATTGAAATAACTAAAAAAGAAAACAAAGAATCCCCTAATGGATGTAATTGGTCAAAGTGACGCAGTGGAAACATGGGGTTAGTTAGAACATACAGTAGCATTTAATTAATATGCATTAAAAGAAATAGCAAAGCACACCATAAAATTGGCCATCTGAAAATTGAGAAAGGAAGATAGAGGAATAAAAAAACTGTTTATATCCCTCACTAGGTGTGGAGAAATCTCTCCGCTATAGCACAAGCGGGAGCTGCACCTTCACATTGGTGGCACGTTGCCAATAGGAGTGCCTAGGCCCAAACCGACGGTATTGGAAATCTCTCCACCTGATCACTAGCCCTAAGATTCTAAGAGCAGCCCTCTAAACTCTCGGTGCGCTCTCCTTGTCCAAATCAAGAGAGGTTGCTAGTCTAGGTCCCTAGCTCGGAATGGCTGACTGTGGTGTCCATTAAAAAATAGCACTAAATTCGGTGCAAGTTCCTGCCACACTGATAGTAAGTCAAAAGATGGCTGCCCCATTACCCCATTAATAATGTTGAGCAGACTGAAGCAGAAGACTTATAGAATATACTATATCCAGCCAGTCACCTAGGAGCCATTCAGTTGGATATACAAAAGTCCTGACTTTAGGTGGTTGGTTAATCACTTACCATTTTGACTTATTTTTCAGGTAAGTCGTTGATAACAGAAAAGAAAAACACCACCAGGAGGCTCCTCAGTCAAGGTTTCCCAACCGTAACTGCTTCACGTTTGGTTTCCAACTATGAACAGTGAAGTGACTGATAATTTGGACCGTGTGCGTGACAAACAGCTACAGCCAGGATTCGTGGAGAAGACAAGGATTTCTGTCAGTTCATCTACATGAAATGCTCCAGTCAAGACACTTGAAGGAGGACAGGTGGTCACAGGCCATAGTAATCTCTAGACATTGACTAATACCTAGTGCTCCTTGTTGGTACAGATCCTAGATACAGATTATGATACCCCCTGGTCAATGATTCCCCTAGGAGTTTTAGTATATGACAATGTTTCCCTTTTTTCCATATACGTGGAGGATAAAACACAAATAGGGAGATTCAATGAAAGTTCTTATCATTAAAATGGCACTAATTTT
This sequence comes from Hymenochirus boettgeri, assembly GCA_019447015.1. Taxonomy (NCBI): domain Eukaryota; kingdom Metazoa; phylum Chordata; class Amphibia; order Anura; family Pipidae; genus Hymenochirus; species Hymenochirus boettgeri. Next base: position 8,090,692 of record CM033477.1, on the reverse strand, counting down.
GACCCAACCAATCGATGTTAGCTTTCAAATGTTAAATAAGATCTAATTACTGGGGCAAAATTAGCACCATTTTGTATGATAGAACTTTTATTGAAACTCCCTGATATAATTATAAATGGTACAAAGGATTTGAACCCTCAAAGACAAATAACCAGGGTTCAGTTCTCTACTCTACACTGCACCAGAACCTCAAATAGTAAAATAAATCCGAGGACAACTTAAACTGTAAGTTTAGTTCATGACACAAATATTGTGCATATTGGGTTAATATGAGGTGGCAATCAAAAATGTTACAGGGTGAACACACCAAGGTTCTGTAAATTACATCTTTATGTATTTATTGTATATCTGTACTGTAGAATCCCTTTATAATACATAAGGCTAGGTAGTTTCAATGAGAAGGTGCATGGCAAGAATCTATATTATAGTCACTCAGTGATGTCACTGAGTGACTTCCTGTATTCCACTGCCCCTCCCCCTGTCTCCCCCTCCCTGTATTCGTCATTTATATGGAATCCATGTTTATTGTTGACAGACATATTTGTTCCTTCTTTCCCTTTTCAATGAACGGTAATTATTATTTATACACTAAACAGGGATTCCTATATAATTACTAATACAGGGAGGGGAGAGACAGTGGAAGGGTAGGGGGAGAGTGTGTCTTGCTGTGTTTTTATTTTTTTGTCTGGCCTTATGTATTAAGGAATAATACACTACCTACAGTGTAATATACAGATTTAATTCACCTCGAGTTCCATGCCATGTATAAAAGCACTCGATCTACGGCCTCGTAATTCTATATGGTCATGGAACTCCTTGGTGGCATAATATCTATATATGTAGGTGTATTATCCCTTATATAAAAAACAGATATATCCCACAGTGATGTTTAATTTGGATTTAAAAAGCTATTTCATGCTATGTCATTATAAGTAGTTGTCTCCCTATCACAAATTGTTGTAATTTCTTTCTTACAGCCCTTGGACGTTTGGCAGACTCCTACGTTAAAGTTGTCACCTCTAAATGTATCGCCTATTTGGATCAAGTCCATAAAGCGCTTTCTATGGGGGAGATCAGTAAATAATAAAAATCCATTACTGATATGTATGAAAGGAACATGATGTCAAGACGTTCTAACTCATTACAAGAGTTCCAGACATTCCAAAGTCTTACCTGAAGGAAGCTCTTGACCAGTTTCAGATTCAGTCTTTCAAGTATGGAAATAGTCAAGATAATCATGAAAGTCAACTAAAGGTAAATAATGTGAATAAACTGATGGGTATGGTGATAGTAAACAGAGTATTAAAGGAGACCAACAGGCTAACTTTGACTAGAACTTATGTGCATTATTTTTAGAATAAAACGCTCTGCATTGTCAATGAATTTTAGATACAGACAATGGATTTTCTTTCAGTACCACCATCAGGTCTCAGTGTGGGTGGAATTGCACTAAGCAAAGCTGATGTGTAAGTGGCTTCAAATAATTACATAGGGATTCTGTAACACCCCATCATAACAATGTTCTACACATCATGTCTAGGGGAGACTAACACCCTAAAACTGGACAATCACATAAAATGTCAATTTCAATATGCAGCACACATAGCAGGAAGTCAGGAAAATGTTTAATTCTAGCTCAAATAGAAACCTTATGAGTGTAACCTTTAGCATAATACCTAGTGCTAGAAGAGGGATACCCTAATCATATGTCTACTGTATTTCCAATTTTTTTTGTTGGCATTGATGCCACTAAAGGGCAAATTTATAAGGATCTATTAATAGCCGTAATACATTTTACAATATGAATTGCAAGAGCAAAATTCTTCTCCCCCCCTAATTTTTTTAAAAACATTTTTGTTTTTTCAGGAGACCATAGAAAAAAGAAAGAGGAATCTTGAAGAGTTTGAAACTGCATCTGAGCAAAATGCAAAGATATAATTGGACGCCTCTCCCAGCCAATGGAAAAAGCTGTAAACAAAACAAATACATGTAGCTGGGGACATGAGTGTTTCTTAGGAAAAAGATAAATAGTGGAGAAATTCCACAAGGAACCAGACAAAGGGGTTAAGGTTAGAACCCTACACAGCTTGATGTCTGCAAATGTTAACTTTTTAATCATTACAATTACTTTTTTTGGTTATTAGCTTAAGCAATTCTGTGTTCAGAAGCAAACAGAAAGGGAGACCAGAATTAAAAACCAGGGGGTTGTATTATATTTTACATAGTCCTATGCACTATTGAGAGCTAAGCATGCTATAAGGGGACCCTGGGCAGACCATTGTTTGGAGGTCCACTTATGTCTTTTTAATGTGTTAAGGGTCCATAGAAAGCTATTGTTAGCATCCCAATTAAAGTGTGAATGATCATTTCAGAAATCCACTCATTCAACCTCTCTGTCTAGGAATCAGAGATTATGCAGTCAACTTCCTTCCTTCAAGGGAAACATGTTGGGTTCAGGGAGTTCATCAAGATACATTGAAAGAGCCATTCAATAGATACTGTATGTTTAATTATAATTAAAGAGCACAAACCCAGACACACATTTATTAGTGGTCTCATTGTATTTATCTTTATCATGGCAAGGCTGTTCTACCTATTTGCACTTATTGGCTTGATTACTGCTGTTAGACTTATCCTAATATGTTGTAGGAGTTTTTTACAAATCACAATAATTCTTTCTTTTCATCCTGATTCCTTTAAAGGCGGAAACAGTTCTCCAAGAGTTTTTAAATGATTTAAAAGGAACTGAATCAGTTATCTAAGGTTTGACCAGAGTTAACAGTGAGGGGACATCGAGGAGAACATGTCTCAAGATCTTCTATTGCTATAATTAGTTTCATATTATATTCAATGATAAATTTTGTGAGAGATCGCCTCCTAGCGAATGTTTCACAATCTTATATTTAGAGTCCAAGCAACTCCCTCCCCCCGTCGAATTTGGGATTTCAATGATCCCACACATCTCACACAACCATCAAGGAGTACAGCTGAAATGTCGTCCCTTCCCCCTTCCACGATACTCATACAGCTATTTGAGATTGCCGGTCATGGGAAATCCCTCGTTTGTAAATTCTTGTTTGTTTGTCATGGGGGGTGTGAGAATTCCAAGATGCTTGCCGTTGAAGGTTCTTCTCAAGGAGCAAAGACCATTGATAGAAGAGGACACAGCTGACTGAATCCATTACCAAGTGGACAACCGTGGGTTTGGAAAGATGGACACTTCTGAGGCTTGGCAAGTTTACGCTCAGCTCTGTGAGTTAATATATTGTAATATTTATGTTTGTGTATAAACTGTTTTATAATACATAAAGATGGTTCCTGTAACTATTATCTTATCTATTGTATAATATATACAATGCATTATAATGTCCTCATACTGCTGAGATAACACTAATAGATACTTCACTGGTATTTGAAGGTATTTTGGTGCCTCTGAACATGTATGTTAATTGGGAAAACTCTAGTAAAGAAATGATGAGCTGCTAACCAACAAGGAATCTGATCCCGACTTGATGGTTCCAGTCTTATATACAGGTAACATACCATATATATAGAAATAATTGGCAAGTCATTGGGACATCTCTCCTCACACAAAAAATGTTCACTATATAATCATTCTACTTTGCAGTTCAGTTCCACTTTCAGCCAAAATGAAATTGCACCTACCCAGGAATTCCTTAAAATGCACAAAAATTAACAGGTAAATACATAGCATTAGCGTATTTTATGTTGTAGAGGCAGGACATTGGTCCAATCCAACACTAGATGTAAACACCTTGAGTTCAGGAGGAAATGCTTGTGTGATTGATTTTTTGAACAATAATACCCAGAAGAAACTGTAGCCAAGGCCCTACCTCTCCTTTAAGTTTGATTTTACTGGGGTTCTAAACTGTGTTCTGATTGTCAGATTTAGATGATGATCATGTTCCTGATCCCAGTTAAAAAAGATGGGATGTGGGTTACTTACACCAATAGTAGGATAGATTTCTATACTCTTATGCAGTCGTGTCACTACATATGAGTATGACCTAGATCTGTGCTGTGGGACATTGCTGGTAATGCGTTTGTCTCTCTTTATCACTTCCCTATTTTGGTGTTGAGTAAAATCGTCTTATGGAAGATCTTAGATTGGTTTTTCCCATTCTTCTTTCTCTCAGTTTTCTTCAAACTTCTTTAGATAGATCCAATCAGGGAGATGTATATTTGCTGTTATCTGGAATATAAGCATGGAACCCATACTACCTGATTAAATACCGGGTTAACGGGGGATTTACACTGCATTAGTGGGCCTGCGCCATTTTGTATTAACGGCACAGGCATCTATGTAAAAACTATGGAGGTGATTACCTGATGTGATTCCTGCATCCCGGAATCTCAAGCAGATGAGTAGCATCTTCTTATATAACATCTAAATTGCAATGAACGTTATGTTTATCTATTCTTAGAAAAGAGATTACAGTCTAAGTTCACTATTAACGCACCATCCAATCAGATGACCATTAGGATGTGAGTGAGACAGAGAACGTGAAGGTGACCACACAAGCACAATGAGAACCTACAATCACATTCAGCTGCATAGAGCTATATCCTTCCTGTAATCATATGGCATTTAAACTATTTATCCCAATATAATCTGTACCTTGGTTTATTATCTAATGATAGTGTTGGACCTATAACATCCATTGTGTCTTTTTCCTAGGGATTCTGCCTTTCATCATTCTAACCAAAATAGAACTCTGGGAAAAATACAACCAAGACATTTGAACAATGGGATGAGAAGATTTACCTTTTAGAAACTACACCCTGTCCAATCATATCGCCACCCGGCGGAAATCACATGCCTTTCCTTCACTTCTCAAGATGTCTTAGACTGGGTGGACTTCCTTTTAAAGACCAGGTTGATTTTGATAGTCAACATCTAAGAGAAAGATTTCCTTATTGAAAAGCTTTCAAAATTGATGTAGGATATCATAATGTAAGTAATGTTGGATTGCAACCTGACTGCTGAAGTAAGATTCCACAAGAAATATTTCCATAGGGGGTACTATGAGCAGGTTATAATTCATGGGGGGGGGATTAGAGCAAGATATAATTCCATAAGGGGTACCATTAGAACAAGTTATAAACCCATAGGGGAACATTAGAACAATTTATAATTCCATGAAAGGGTTTCATTCCATAGGGGGTACATTAAGCAATTTATAATTTAATAGGGGTACATTACAACAGCAGGTTATAATTCCCAAGGGGCGCACTTAAGAGCAGGCTAAATTCTATGGGGTACATTAGAGCAGGTTATAATTCCATAGGGGGTACATTAGAGCAGGTTATAATTCCTAAGGGTTTTCTTTGGAGCAGGTTATAATTACACACTGGGGTATGTTTAAAGTAATTATATAAGGAATAATGTGCCCCTTACAGTGTACTATCCAGCAGGTTCCGTAAGGGAAGTTTAACACTGCAAAAAACTCTGATCATTGTTCAGACATGAACACTGGGAGGAATGGGCGAGTAGTGGGATATAAGAATATAAGTAATGAGTCACTTAGTGACATAGCTGAGTGATTTTTATAAGGATAATACCACTGCAGCCTCCATTATATAATATCACACTTATGTATTATATACAGATATACCGTAGTACATGTATATTGAACACAATCATGGGTAATATCATAAAAATTTACTTTTATTAGAGCCAGTTAAATATTATTATTGTGAAAATCAATTCAGTGCATGATTACAATCGAAAACATTGAAACATAAAGTGCTAATACACTACAATGGATCAAACCCTAGGTACACACAAATATCCGTGAATTGGCAGTGTCAGCAATAAAGCCGAAACTTTATCCGCGGATCATTTTAATTGCCCTGATCCCTTCTTAGCATTTGTACTGGACCCTTGGTATTGTATTATTGCATAGCACTTTAGTTTCTGCTTTATTGCTGACACTGCCCAATTCACGGATATTTGTGTGTACCTAGGGTTTGATCCATTGTAGTGTATTAGCATTTTGATGTTTCCAATATACCGGTATAATTGCTATATATGGGGTTTGATGGGATGTTTTTAACCTTGTTTTCTGATTGTAATCATGCACTGAATTGATTTTCTACAATAATAATATTTTAAATGGCTCTAATAAAAGTTAATTTTTATGACATTACCCATGATTTTTTCAGTGTGTCCATTGATATCCATGCTTTGTTTCTAGTTTGTTTATATTCAGTTTTTCATGGATGGTTGCACCTGTATACTTTCAAGGGTATGAGCTCAGTTATTATAATATTTAACATCTGGTGCCTAACACATATTTTGCTTAAAGTACATGTATATTGTCTGAATTTTTCACTTACCGTACACACGTCTAATGCTAAATAAAAAATTATAATGTTACAGTCCTGGGGTGAATTCTATTGGTTATTAGTTTATATGTATCGTACAGAGGCCTGATTAGTATCTCTCTGTCCTCCAGGTGGTTTCTCTTTGGGACACACAGTTGAGCCCAAAACTAAGGGCATCTGGATGTGGTGCGTTCCCCACCCTGACAAATCAGCGCGTACCTTGGTGTTACTGGATACAGAAGGTCTGGGGGATGTTAGGAAGGTAGGTACATGGTACACGGTCTATAGGTTATTGTGGCTGAGTAATAAGCGTTAATAATAACATGTACCAAACACGTTTGTAGGGCGACTCCAAGAATGACAGCGCCATCCTGTCACTCTCATTGCTACTGAGCAGCACGCTAGTGTACAACAGCAAAGGCTCCATAGATGACGATGCACTAAGAAGGCTCTAGTATCCTTTTAGATGTATCATTAATTTCATCTGATTGAGGAAATGAAACGTGTAGTTAGACATGAGTTGAGCCATTTGTGGTTTGTTTGACATATAAAGTAAACTTGTTATAGCGCAGTACACGAAGAGTTAAAGGACATTTATCGTGCCCCCACTTCACACTCTCCCAGTGATAGTACCCAAGGTAAGGATCTAAATCACTGGGTCCTCAATCCTGGGTTTTACCTTGTCACTGGGAATGATCCCTCCAATCCGGACAGGGACCTTCACTTCCCCATTTTCTACAAATGGGCTGAGCGCATCTTCCCATTGATCAGCAAGCTCTGCAAGCGCCTCACAAAGCCAACTTTACAGGGCTCGTTCTAGGTGATAAGGTAAGACCCAGGGGTCTCACCCCATGCAGTTTAGGTCTTTACCCTGGGTACTATTAACTGGGTGGATGATAATTGCACTTTAACTACTCACTGACACACAACATGCTATATCTGTGCTATTAATCTACACAGGGGTGCCCCTACCATTTAAAGGTCAACTGTGGTCTCCAAACAAGTTAAGGTTAAATGAAAACCTGCAGTATTTTCTTAATAATGAGCCGATAATCACATCTCTGGCTTCACCGTGTGAGAAATTATATCGAGGTGAATGTTTAAACTTCCTGCTTTTAGTAGGTTGAGTGATATCACCTGACCTCTGCTAGACTCTCTGCCCCGGGGGAGAAGCATGCTCAGTAAAGACTTAGGGCTAGGCCACACTAGCGCGTTTTTCGCGCGTTTGCGCACGCGTTTCGCGCCCGCGATTTTCGCTAAAATGGAAATCGCAGGAACGCAAAAATTCCCGCGATTTCCGATGCGCATGCGATTGCGCGTCCGTTCGCGTTTTGGTAACGCATGCGTTCACCATTTTTGGTGCGTTAACGCATGCGTGTCCATAACGCGAAAAGGCAAAAACGCATGCGCAAAACGCAAACGCGAGCGTGAAACGCGCAAGAATCGCTGCGATAACGCTTGCGATTTTGTGCGCGATTCCTGTGCGTTGCAGTGTGGCCTCACCCTTAATGCTGGGGAAATCAGGAAGTACCTGGGGGAAAAATTGACAGTTGAGAAGGGGAGCCTATTAATGCAGGTAGGTCACATGACTTCAAGCTAGTCACATGGCTAAAAACAGGAAGTGTTCAAGCAGGAAGTTACATTGCTAAACCTTTCCAGCAATAACTTCTCACAAATTTTAACTAGAGATGTGATTTAGGTTTTATTTTGAAGGTATGATGGAAGGCTTTTTATATAACTTTTACTAGTTTGGAAGAATTGGAGACCAGTTACCCTTTAAGCAAAGTTAAACATTTGCTCAGGGCGCACCCCTGTGAAACACTGAAAAGGCGCCAGTTAAAAAAAATCCTCCTTCCTGCAACTCAGCACCAATCCACCAATCGGTGTTAATTCAGCCCTCCAGTCCACCAGTCAGTGTTAAGTCAGCCCTCCAGTTCACCAATCAGTGTAAAGTCAGCCCTCAAGTCCACCAATCAGTGTTAAGTCAGCCCTCCAGTTCACCAGTCAGTGTTAAGTCAGCCCTCCAGTTCAACAGTCAGTGTTAAGTCAGCCCTCCAGTTCACAAGTAAGTGTAAGTCAGCCCCACAAGCCACACCTATGTTCCCTGATGAAGCCAGGCCCGCTTCACGTGCCCCCCCCCGCCGAAAGTTGTTTCAGGTGTCAAAACCCATAGGAACATAAAGTTGTAATTACCAATATTTTATGCACTTTACAGTGTAAATTGTGTTCACATTGTTGTGTTTCACTACATGGACTGTTGTAATTGTATCTCAATATATATATATATTTAAAGTACAAAATAACAAACATGTAAGTTATATTGGTAAAAATATCTCCACTACCAAAAATCTGAGGCACCTCTGGTTCATTGAAGTCACACCAGTGTGCCTCAGCACACGTGTCTCAGGCATCAAAAATGGTGATCGTCTGTGTCCCAATATTGGACAGGGTTACAACATTGGGGCCGGCCACATTGCTAGCCATTGGCTAACAGATCGCAAAACGTAATCCGAATCGCGGCAGTGGTGCCAATGTCTTACGTAAACTCCACTGAGAAGAAATGTGACTATAGAACAGTGGGATTCATCTGCTTTGTTATTTCACTTTAGTTACCCAGAAACCCATCACCACCCAGGTAGGTAGAAGTATTAACAGCCTCTTCTAACTGGGCAACCCATCATTGTGCTGTAATGTAATGGATTATAAAGTGGATAATAAAGAGTTAATGTGTTTTATGTACAATATGTTGGGGTCCCACTAGTACATTAGGGTAGGTAGGTCCATTGGGCATGTTGATTCCTTACAGGAATTCTTAGTGACACCTCCGAGCTGAGCGAGTGCATCATGAACAAAACTTCCCAGGTCGGGGGAGAAGATGAGGAGGGGACGTTTACTCCCCTGTTTGTCTGGACTGTCAGGGATTTTAACCTCAAGTTGGAACTACTGGGCCGACCAATCACTGAGGATGAGTACTTGGAAAACAGCCTTAAGGATACCCCATGTAAGTACAGACATCATAGTAACCAATATATGTACATAGAGTAAAAAGGTTTGTGTCTCACCACTACCCCTGAGGGTTGGAAGACCAATTGCTTGGGATTGAAAATAAGCTAAAAAAAGAAAACAAAGAATCCCCTAATGGATGTAATTGGTCAAAGTGACGCAGTAGAAACATGGGGTTAGTTAGAACATACAGTAGCATTTAATAAATATGCATTAAAAGAAATAGCAAAGCACACCATAAAAATTGGCCATCTGAAAATTGAGAAAGGGAAGATAAGAGGAATAAAAAAAACTGTTTATATCCCTCAACTAGGTGGGAGAAATCTCTCCGCTATAGCACAAGCGGGAGCTGCACCTTCAACATTGGTGGCACGTTGCCAATAAGGAGTGCCTAGGCCCAAACCGACGGTATTGGGAGAAATCTCTCCACCTGATCAGCTAGCCCTAAGATTCTAAGAAGCAGCCCTAAACTCTCGGTGCGCTCCTTGTCCAAAATCAGAGAGAGGTTGCTAGTCTAGGTCCCTAGCTCGGAATGGCTGACTGTGGTGTCCATTAAAAAATAAGCACTAAATTCGGTGTGCAAGTTCCTGCCACACTGATAGTAAGTCAAAAAAGATGGCTGCCCCATTACCCCAATTAATAATGGAATGAGCAGAGGAATGAGCAGAAGACTTATAGAATATACTATATCCAGCCAGTCACCTGAGAGCCATTCAGTTGGATATACAAAAGTCTGACTTTAGGTGGTTGGTTAATCACTTAACATTTTGACTTATTTTTCAGGTAAGTCGTTGATAACAGAAAAGAAAAACACCACCAGGAGGCTCCTCAGGTCAAGGTTCCCCAACCGTAAATGCTTCACGTTTGAGTTTCCAACTATGAACAGTGAAGTGACTGATAATTTGGACCGTGTGCGTGACAAACAGCTACAGCCAGGATTCGTGGAGAAGACAAAGGATTTCTGTCAGTTCATCTACATGAATGCTCCAGTCAAGACACTTGAAGGAGGACAGGTGGTCACAGGCCATAGTAAGTCTCTAGACATTGACTAATACCTAGTGCTCCTTGTTGGTACAGATCCTAGATACAGATTATGATACCCCCATGGTCAAATAGTCCCTAGGAGTTTTAGTATAGACAAATGTTCCCTGTTTTCCATATACGTGGAGGATAAAACACAAATAGGGAGATTCAATGAAAGTTCTTATCATTAAAAATGGCACTAATTTTGACCCAACCAATCAGATGTTAGCTTTCAAATGTTAAATAAGATCTAATTAGCTGGGGCAAAATTAGCACCATTTTTGTATGATAAGAACTTTTATTGAAACTCCCTGAATATAATTATAATGGTACAAAAGGATTTGAACCCTCAAAGACAAATAACCAGGGTTCAGTTCTCTACTCTACACTGCACCAGAACCTCAAATAGTAAAATAATCCGAGGACAACTTAAACTGTAAAGTTTAGTTCATGACACAAATATTGTGCAATATTGGGTTAATATGAGGTGCAATCAAAAATGTATTACAGGGTGAACACACCAAGGTTCTGTAGAATTACATCTTTATGTATTTATTGTATATCTGTACTGTAGAATCCCTTTATAATACATAAGGCTAGGTAGTTTCAATGAGAAGGTGCAGTGGCAAGAATCTATATTATAGTCACTCAGTGATGTCACTGAGTGACTTCCTGTATTCCACTGCCCCTCCCCCTGTCTCCCCCTCCCTGTATTAGTCATTTATATAGGAATCCATGTTTATTGTTGACAGACAATATTTGTTCCTTCTTTCCCTTTTCAATAGGAACGGTAATTATTATTTATACACTAAACAGGGATTCCTATATAAATTACTAATACAGGGAGGGGAGAGACAGTGGAAGGGTAGGGGGAGAGTGTGTCTGTGCTGTTTTTTATTTTTTTGTCTGGCCTTATGTATTAGAGGAAATAATACACTACCTACAGTGTAATATACAGATTTAATTCACCTCGGAGTTCCATGCCATGTATAAAAGCACTCGATCTACGGCCTCGTAATTCTATATGGTCATGGAACTCCTTGGTGGCATAATATCTATATATGTAGGTGTATTATCCCTTATATAAAAAACAGATATATCCCACAGTGATGTTAATTTGGATTTAAAAAGCTATTTCATGCTATGTCATTATAAGTAGTTGGTCTTCCCTATCAACAAATTGTTGTAATTTCTTTCTTACAGCCCTTGGACGTTTGGCAGACTCCTACGTTAAAGTTGTCACCTCTAAATGTATCGCCTATTTGGATCAGTCCATCAAAGCGCTTTCTATGGGGGAGATCAGTAAAATAATAAAATCCATTACTGATATGTATGAAAGGAACATGATGTCAAGACGTTCTAACTCATTACAAGAGTTCCAGACATTCCATAAGTCTTACCTGAAGGAAGCTCTTGACCAGTTTCAGATTCAGTCTTTCAAGTATGGAAATAGTCAAGATAATCATGAAAGTCAACTAAAGGTAAATAAATGTGAATAAACTGATGGGTATGGTGATAAGTAAACAGAGTATTAAAGGAGACCAACAGGCTAAACTTTGACTAGAACTTATGTGCATTATTTTTAGAATAAAACGCTCTGCATTGTCAATGAATTTTAGATACAGACAATGGATTTTCTTTCAGTACACCATCAGGTCTCAGTGTGGGTGGAAATTGCACTAAGCAAAGCTGATGTGTAAGTGGCTTCAAATAATTACATAGGGATTCTTGTAACACACCCATCATAAGCAATGTCTACACATACATGTCTAGGGGAGACTAACCCTAAAACTGGACAATCACATAGAAAATTGTCAATTTCAAATGCAGCACACATAGCAGGAAGTCAGGAAAATGTTTAATTCTAGCTCAAATAGGAAACCTTATGAGTGTAACCTTTAGCATAATACCTAGTGCTAGAAGAGGGATACCCTAAATCATATGTCTACTGTATTTCCAATTTTTTTTGTTGCATTGATGCCACTAAATGGCAAATTTATAAAGGATCTATTAATAGCCGTAATACATTTTTACAAATATGAAATTGCAGCAAAATTCTTCTCCCCCCTAATTTTTTAAAAACATTTTTGTTTTTCAGGAGACCATAGAAAAAAAGAAAGAGGAAATCTTGAAGAGGTTTGAAACTGCATCTGAGCAAAAATGCAAAGATATAATTGGACGCCTCTCCCAGCCAATGGAAAAAGCTGTGAAACAAAACAAATACCATGTAGCTGGGGGACATGAAGTGTTTCTTAAGGAAAAAGATACAATAGTGGAGAAATTCCACAAGGAACCAGACAAAGGGGTTAAGGTTAGAACCCTACACAGCTTGATGTCTGCAAATGTTAACTTTTTTATCATTACATTACTTTTTTTGGTTATTAGCTTAAGCAATTCTGTGTTCAGAAGCAAACAGAAAGGGAGACCAGAATTAAAAACCAGGGGGTTGTATTATATTTTACATAGTCCTATTGCAGAGCTAAGCAATGTCTATAAGGGGACCCTGGGCAAGACCATTGTTTGGAGGTCCACTTATGTCTTTTTAATGTGTTAAGGGTCCATAGAAAGCTATTGTTAGCATCCCAATTAAAGTGTGAATGATCATTTCAGAAATCCAACTCATTCAACCTCTCTGTCTAGGAATCAGAGATTATGCAGCAACTTCCTTCCTTCAAGGGAAACATGTTGGGTTCAGGGAGTTCATCAAGATACATTGAAAGAGCCATTCAATAGATACTGTATGTTTAAATTATTAATTAAAGAGCACAAACCCAGACACACATTTATTAGTGGTCTCATTGTATTTATCTTTATCATGGCAAGGCTTGTTCTACCTATTTGCACTTATTGGCTTGATTACTGCTGCTTAGACCTTATCCTAATATGTTGTAGGAGTTTTTACAAAATCACAATAATTCTTTCTTTTCATCCTGATTCCTTTAAAGGCGGAAACAGTTCTCCAAGAGTTTTTAAATGATTTAAAAGGAACTGAATCAGTTATTCTAAAGGTTGACCAGGAGTTAACAGGTGAGGGGACATCGAGGAGAACATGTCTACAGAGCTTCTATTGCTATAAATAGTTTCATATATATTATCAATGATAAATTTGTGTGAGAGATCAGCCTCCTAGCGAATGTTTCACAATCTTATATTTAGAGTCCAAGCCAACTCCCCGTCGAATTTGGGATTTCAATGATCCCACACATCTCACACAATACATCAAGGAGTACAAGCTGAAATGTCGTCCCTTCCACCGAATACTCATACAGCTATTTGGATTTGCCGGTCATGGGAAATCCTCGTTTGTAAATTCTTGTTTGTTTGTCATGGGGGGTGGAGAATTCCAAGATGCTGCCGGTGAAGGTTCTTCTCAAGGAGCAAAGACCATTGATAGAAGAGGACACCAGCTGACTGAATCCATTACCATAGTGGACAACCGTGGGTTTGGAAAGATGGACACTTCTGAGGCTTGGCAAGTTTACGCTCAGCTCTGTGAGTTAATATATTGTAATATTTATGTTTGTGTATAAACTGTTATAATACATAAAGATGGTTACCTGTAACTATTATCTTATCTATTGTATAATATATACAATGCTATATTATAATGTCCTCATACTGCTGAGATAACACTAATAGATACTTACTGGTATTTGAAGGTAATTTGGTGCCTCTGAACATGTATGTTAATTGGGAAAACTCTAGTAAAGAAATGATGAAGCTGCTAAACAACAAGGAATCTGATCCCGACTTGATGGTTCCAGTCTTTATATACAGGTAACTACCATATATATAGAAATAAATTGGCAAGTCATTGGGACAATCTCTCCTCACAACAAAGAAAATGTTCACTAATAATCACTTCTACTTTGCAGTTCCAGTTCCACTTTCAGCCAAAATGAAATTGCACCTACCCAGGAATTCCTTAAAAATGCACAAAAATTAACAGGTAAATACATAGCAGTTAGCGTATTTTATGTTGTAGAGGCAGGACATTGGTCCAATCCAACACTAGATGTAAACACCTTGAGTTCAGGGAGGGAAATGCTGTGTGATTGATTTTTTGAACAATAATACTCCAGAAGAAACTGTAGGCCAAGGCCCTACCTCTCCTTTAAGTTTGATTTTACTGGGGTTCTAAAACTGTGTTCTGATTGGTCAGATTTAGATGATGATCATGTTCCTGATCCCAGTTAAAAAAAGATGGGATGTGGGTTACTTACACCAATAGTAGGATAGATTTCTATGCTACTGCAGTCGTGTCACTACAATATTGAGTATGACCTAGATCTGTGCTGTGGGGACATTGCTGGTAATGCGTTTGTCTCTCTTTATCACTTCCCTATTTTGGTGTTGAGTAAAATCGTCTTATGGAAGATCTTAGATTGGTTTTCCATTCTTCTTTCTCTCCGTTTTCTTCAAACTTCTTTAGATAGATACAATCAGGGAGATGTAATATTTGCTGTTATCTGGAATATAAGCATGGAACCCATACTACCTGATTAAATACCGGGTTAACGGGGGATTTACACTGCATTAGTGGGCCTGCGCCATTTTGTATTAACGGCACAGGCATCTGATGTAAAGAAACTATGGAGGTGATTACCTGATGTGATTCCTGCATCCCGGAATCTCAAGCAGATGAGTAGCATCTTCTTATATAACATCTAAATTGCAATGAACGTTATGTTATCTATTCTTAGAAGAAGAGATTACAGTCTAAGTTCACTATTACACGCACACATCCAATCAGTAGACCATTAGGATTGTGAGTGAGACAGAGAACGTGAAGGTGACCACACAAGCACAATGAGAACCTACAATCACATTCAGCTGCATAGAGCTATATCCTTCCTGTAATCATATGGCATTTAAACTATTTATCCCATATATAATCTGTACCTTGGTTTATTATCTAATGATAGTGTTTGGACCTATAACATCCATTGTGTCTTTTTCCTAAGGGATTCTGCCTTTCATCATTCTAACCAAAAAGAACTCTGGGAAAAATACAACCAAGACATTTGAACAGATGGGGATGGAGAAGATTTACCTTTTAGAAAACTACACCCTGTCCAATCATATCGCCACCCGGGGAAATCACATGCCTTTCCTTCACTTCCTCAAGGATGTCTTAGACTGGGTGGACTTCCTTTTTAAAGACCAGGTTGATTTTGATAGTCAACAATCTAAGAGAAAGAATTTCCTTATTGAGAAAGCTTTTCAAAATTGATGTAGGGATATCATAATGTAAGTAACTGTGGATTGCAACCTGACTGCTGAAAGTAAGATTCCACAAGAAATATAATTCCATAGGGGGTACATATGAGCAGGTTATAATTCCATGGGGGGGGGGATTAGAGCAAGATATAATTCCATAAGGGGTACATTAGAACAAGTTATAAACCCATAGGGGAACATTAGAACAAGTTATAATTCCATAGAAAAGGGTTTCATTCCATAGGGGGTACATTAAAGCAATTTATAATTTAATAGGGGGTACATTACAGCAGGTTATAATTCCCAAGGGGGCACTTAAGAGCAGGCTATAATTCTATAGGGGTACATTAGAGCAGGTTATAATTCCATAGGGGGTACATTAGAGCAGGTTATAATTCCTAAGGGTTTTCTTTGGAGCAGGTTATAATTACACATGGGGTATGTTAAAGTAGATTATATAAGGAATAATGTGCCCCTTACAGTGTAATATCCAGCAGGTTCCGTAAGGGAAGTTTAACACTGCAAAAAACTCTGAGTCATTGTTCAGACATGAACACTGGGAGGAATGGGCGGAGTAGTGGGATATAAGAAATATAAGTAATGAGTCACTTAGTGACATAGCTGAGTGATTTTTATAAGGATATATACCACTGCAGCTCCCATTATAAAATATCACACTTATGTATTATAATACAGATATACCGTAGTACATGTATATTGAACACAATCATGGGTAATATCATAAAAATTTACTTTTATTAGAGCCAGTTAAAAATATTATTATTGTAGAAAATCAATTCAGTGCATGATTACAATCAGAAAACAATTGGAAACATAAAGTGCTAATACACTACAATGGATCAAACCCTAGGTACACACAAATATCCGTGAATTGGGCAGTGTCAGCAATAAAGCCGAAACTTTATCCGCGGATCATTTTAATTGCCCGTGATCCCTTCTTAGCATTTGTACTGGACCCTTGGTATTGTATTATTGGCATAGCACTTTAGTTTCTGCTTTATTGCTGACACTGCCCAATTCACGGATATTTGTGTGTACCTAGGGTTTGATCCATTGTAGTGTATTAGCACTTTATGTTTCCAATATACCGGTATATTGCTATATATGGGGTTGATGGGATGTTTTTAACCTTGTTTTCTGATTGTAATCATGCACTGAATTGATTTTCTACAATAATAATATTTTTAACTGGCTCTAATAAAAGTTAATTTTTATGACATTACCCATGATTTTGTTCAGTGTGTCCATTGATATCCATGCTTTGTTTCTAGTTGTGTTTATTATTCAGTTTTCATGGATGGTTGCACCTGTAGTACTTTCAAGGGTATGAGCTCAGTTAATTATAATATTTAACATCTGGTGCCTAACCAATTTTGCTTAAAGTACATGTATATTGTCTGAATTTTTCACTTACCGTACACACGTCTATGCTATGTTTGCTGAAGGGTTTTGACCACGCGTTTATTATGTATCCATTGCTATTTGTACAGATTACATTTTGTGAATCTTTAAAAGGTTCTGTGGATTCCGAATTTTTTTGTTTCCCATTATCCAACACATCTGTTATTTGGAAACTGACAAGGCTTTTCATTCATTAGCCATACACGGGCAGATGTTTTGTCAGATCCATCGATGCAATATCTTGGTTAGTTCAAGCTTAAATTCGGAATTCGTTTGGTAAAATCCCGATTGAGTTTCAATGAGAAGTGTCAGTTTCACCATCATGTGGCCATTGGACGTGTCTGGGCAGCTTTACTCTTTAGTTGTGACAGTTTGCCCTGTTGTCTTGTGCAGACATTTTTCATTTCATTAGGAAGTTACAATATTTCTATTTCCTCCTTGGCTGTGCATTGGTTTGTGTGCAGTTGTATTGTTAACTCTGTTGGTTTGCTGTTGATGGGAGGTGAACATTTTTTTTTTTTTTTTAAAGGAAAAGGAAAGGCTGGTCATTTTTAAGGGGCAGTTGACATCACTGTAGACTTTACAAACCATTCCCCTAGACTGTGGTGGGAAAATAAGGACCCAGTCAGCCAAACCATAACTTTAGATCGAATACTATCCCAAATTAAATTAAGACATAGACACAACTTTTGGGTGAAACAATCGGCCACAGCTTTTTATTGAATAACTTCATTTAAATATGCACCTTTGCATATTACCACACTGTACACCCTTGCATGCCATAACCATACTTGTTGTTAACCATCTCCAGCCGTAGATCTCAGCTTAAATGCCAACCTCTGTCTTGCCAGAGGGCATGTAACGGCTTCATCGATATCCAGCAATGCTGTACCTGCCAGCCGTGATTCCTACAATTTTTAAATACAAATTACATAAAACAAGGGGGACGGGAGGGATAAACTGTCTCCAGGTCACCAGCAACTCCAAAATGGCGCGTCTACTAACCTTAAATATAGACGCGGCGTGGCATGATGACCGTGGATACTGGCCTTAAATATAGAAGCGGTGCGGTATGATGACGTCACGCCGGTGCCGCATCTCGCGAGATCACGCTCGCACTTCCCTGCCGAAGAGCAGGATGGATCAAGAGGCTTCCCACATCACCCAGGTACCTCCCCCGCGGTCAGATGCCCCACCCCCTAATACGTGGCGGGGCTCCCAGAGTAGTAAGTCAGGATAGAAATATTAACCCACTGGGTTAGGGATTTGTAAGAAAATGCAATGATGTCAGATGTTCCTTCTACTAGAATAAATTTTACTTTTCACATTGATGGTCAGGTCCGTCCACCTTCCTTAGAGGTGGAGCCTGCTAACAATATGGATGAGATTATTGGGATATGATGATTCTGACTGAGTAACTATGAGGTAAGGCAAGCCCCTAATCATCTAAATCAGCCCAGAAATGTACTTACACATTCCCCTTTAATGCACATAGTAGGTTCATTTTATAAGATCATAACTTAGTTACATCATGGCTCCAAGATGGTGTGACCATTTTATATAACCCAAACACGATCTATAAATGCTTTATAGCAGCCTGGAAACCACATGGATAAGTTCTACCAATCCATGTTTCCTACATTTCATGTTTGTGCCTATAAACCAGGTAATTCAAAAACATTTCCAGTTAGTAACATCTTGTACTGCTGGGCTATGGGTTTGTCCAAAATATATCGATTTGTGGGTTTGTCTACTAAAGTATCTGACACACCCTTAGTCCAACCTAAACCACAAAATAATTCACTTCCCTGTGTCTGGGGGTAGAAGGAGAACAGCACAACCATAGGAGAGGAGCTCCTGATTGACATCTAATGGAACATCAAAAAAATGGATTATAGTGAATTGTGTTTTTGGAACCAAGTTACTCTTTTAACAACCAAACCGTAGGCTTGAATGGACAGTGGTGCCACCTTCCTGAGTGAGCTTTCCAACTTGCCCAGTGGTATTGCTTTATTTATCTCATTATTTCCCTGTATCATTAGAGCCCCTAATGAATCCTGGAGAAGCGATCTCTTATTCTAGCTGGTCATTTATTGCTTTATTCCTGGATCATACAGTTCTCTAACCATGACAGCCTGTATATCAGTAACCATATGGAATATAATTAAAGGGATACACTGTATATCGGTCTACAATGACACCAGCACCGTCCTTGGTAATTACCATGAAAGTGTGTAGCAAATTCACAGTCTTCAATAGGCTCTAAAGGTTTGTACACACGTACGATTTTGCCAACGATCCACGATCCCCGACACCGAGCGCTAACTGCGCTAAACGGCCATTTCGGCTGACAATCGTCTGTGTGTATGCGCTGTTCGCCAGGGCAGATCGCATACACCGAACAATTCTCACCCGAAACGGCCGTTCAGCGCAGTTAGCGCTCGGTGTCGGGGGTCGTGGCTCGCTCACATATTTAAACGTGTGTACAAACCTTAAGGGCCTTATTCATAAAGGCACGGTATTGCTAAAAAGCAGTTTAACAATCGTTAATTTACAATCGTTAATTTACGATTGTTATCTTAAATTAACGATTGTAAATTACTGATAACAATCGCAAATCTTAGATAACGCAATCGGAAATGTATGATCCCCATAGAATACCATTGTAGTAGTTTACTACCACATGGTATTCTATGACCGAAGGTTCATTAATTAACAAACGCTCGGCGTAAATGTAAAACGGCGGACGTACATTAACGGCGCTGTCATACATTACATGTTATAAATAGGGCCCTTACTCCTCCTTCCCTGTTCTCTCCCAACCTCTCCATGAATTCTACCACAGCTATCTAATAGTATATAGCTATATTAATCACGGGCACAGAAGTTCCTTTGGTCTCTAGTTTCATTTTGGTTTGTAAATCTGTCCATAAAGGGTCATTACAAGTTTATCTCAGGAGCTTCAAGTTTCACTTCACAATTTCACACCAGACAAGCTGAGCGTCTGGTGTGAAATTGTGGTGGTGCAGAAGTTCATCTTCTACAAAGATCTGATACATTGTGGTCTATAGTGTTATCACAGTCACAGCCTCTGGAAGCCCCTAGGATATTCCTATATCTGCTCCAACCCTAATCCAAGGAGATGGTCAGATGATCTGGTGATCAGTGGCTGCCTCCATAATACAAAATGGAGGACCACAGTTCCCCTTTGAGCTAAACATAAGAGTAGAAAAGTCATTTGGATAGTTTCCATGATCCTGAACAAAGTTTTATACCCCAGAATGTTGGTCTGTGAGGGATAACAAGGTTACACAGTGTGTTTAATAGGTTTCCTTTATTTAGACATGGTCAGTGCCTTATTCAGGCAGTTCCTGGTACAAACAGGATTGGTTCCTAAGAAAAGTTTTTACATTAAACCTGTACAAAGTTGGAACCCTTTAAAGGTCATTGAACGGAATTATGAATAAAAGTCTGATGACTTCTGACAATTGGCATCCATGGAGTCATTTGTAAGCGAAGTTTTCATAACAATCAGAATCTCTGAATGGCTAAGATACTGACAGGAGAAATCCTTTAAATGGTTTAAACTTGTCAACAGTCGTTTCAAGTAAGTGGGGCTGGTTTACCCAGACTCGCTAGGCAAATATATGGAGTTGCGCTATCCAGTTCGCTACCAGTTAGGCGACTTTAGATCCATATTAGCCTCAGATGCGCGGGTTACGCAAAAATCAACCGCGCATCTGAGGCTTGTGATTCAATTTCGCGTTCGTGCTAGTTTTAGAGCTGGATTTTAATGGCAGCTAATAGCTGGCATTAAAATCCACCAGTGGGTAAATCCCGGTATGGGTAAATCCCTTACTGGGATTTACCCACATTTGCAATTGCGATATTGAATTGCGAAAGGAGCATTTACCCAGAGCGATAGCGGCTCTGGGTAAATGAGCCTGAGTGTGTCCTATAGATATTTAGTGTTTTTTTACAAGAGTCCTTTTATTTATGGAAAAATGTGAAAATGAATTGTACCTGTGGCAGGGAGGTAGGATTAATAATTTCTACCCCCCAATATTGTTTATTGTCCGCACACACTAAAACTGCTTCTGCCAGGCTCCCTCAGTGCTTCAGCGCTATGTTTACTACAGGAAAGTCCAGGACACTGAACTGGCAGATGAACTCGTACGTGATATCTGGAGGTGGAGATAACCAATCCTACCTTATGTACTTTTCATTATTAAAAAGGTTTTATTGTGTTGTTGTCATTTAAGATTGTCATAATATATAGCAATATACCAAAATATGTTCCAACATACAGTATACATTTGTTAACCTTTAGAAAAGGATTTTTTTAACCTGTGTATGAAAATAAAGTTATTTGAAGGATCTGCACTGTTTTTTTTTCTCCGCATCACAACCACTCCTATCACTGTGTTTCATTATCTCTATGTGACATGTTGTTATAGAATTAGAACTACTGTATAAACTCTAATATTTGTTACTGTAGCACATAAAAGTATTTTCGATGGTTACTGAACATTCAAGGTTATTTTTGAGGGTTATCGAAAATAACCCCGAACGTTCGTTAATCCCTCGAAAATTCGGTCCGAACCTTTAA
>CM033477.1:8061567-8064067 GCA_019447015.1 Hymenochirus boettgeri | reverse complement strand
TCTAATATAAAATATTCCAGAAAGGTGGGTTGCTCTTCCAACTAAATATTGAACAGGAGCATCTGAGTAACAGAGCTATTGATGTATGGATATCTGGTTCCCAAATGTTCACCCAGCACAACAATCTCCAGTAATAGAACAGGGGAGATGATTGCAAACAGTCTAGAGAGAACATGGCAAGTAAAGGGATACTCCGGAAACACATGAACCCAAAGCTGAGTGCTGAATAATTGCAGTTGTAAAAGTAAACCAGTCTGTAATATAAAATGAGCTCTGCTTGACCAACTTTGTGTCTTATAGGAGCAAACCGCAGCGATCTGCCTCCCATTCCAAGCAAGAAGGAAATGGCTGGGTTCATTTCAAATGTCCTGGGTGCCATTAGTATATATTGTTATGTTTAGTTATACCATGATAAATGATTTCCACAATGGCTGACATCTATGTCAATTTGCTACTTGCACACAACAATATAGATTGGTATGTCTATGGTAGTTCTAATGACTATAGAAGTGAGGGCATGGGGTTAATGTTTAAAATCCCAGGAATCCAGGTGGCACTTGCAAATCCAGGTGCTTAGGAAGATTCTGCAGTATCAAGGGCTATTTTACCCATTGATACAAAACTTCTGATTGGTGGACTATCTCCATAAGACACAAGCACATACCCCACTATAGGAAGGAGTGAAATCAATTGGCTACACCCATAAGAAACACAAAAATGAAAATAACTTGATAACTGTTCCAAAAAAATAAGTGAAAGTATATGGCAAAAGTACACGGATAGCGACCCTACATACAGCATAAAATAGTTTGGGGGTGGAATGCCCTTTATTGCCTTTATTAAAGGGCATGTCCACCCCCAAAACTATAATCCCCCCAGACTGGCCCCACTCGTTTAGTGTAAATAAACAATCCTTACCTTAATCCCAGATCCAAATGGGTACTGGTAGAGATGTCTTCGAACTTTCTCCTTGATTTGCCAGTACACGCGTATCCTGCTTACTATACACACGTGTGATCGCAGGTCGGCGATAATCGTGCCGTGAATGGGCACTTTATCGGGCAAAACGGCCGCTCGTTTGGAGATCCGTTGATGGATGGGATGAAGTATAGTTTAATAGTATGAGGTTTTTAAAAGTTTGAATTTGGACACTATAGTTGCCCTTTAAAACGACATTCGCACGCATCCGCAACACCATTCACACAATGCCATTCACGCACTTAAAACGATATTCGCACGCATCCGCAACGCCATTCACGCACTTAGAATGACATTCACACACACTCACAGCACCAATCACGCACATATAACGACATTCACACACACTCACAGCACCAATCATGCACATATAACGACATTAACAACAGCGTTATATTACATATATAATAATTAAAAATGTAATTAAATATTAAGTATTTTTACAAACAATTATTATTTTTTAACAATGTGTTATAATATACAAAAAAAATCCATTCATAAAGGTAGTTTGTATTACCGATCCCGCCTCCCTCCTCTAACAGAGGCGTGCCTGTTTGTTAGGCCACGCCTCCGCATCCCTCCCCCTGTAGTGCCGAGCGGCCAATAGAAAATGCTTGTGATGTCACCAGCATCAGGAAATTGCATGCTGGGATAGTAGTTTTGGGCAGAAACAGGAAGGGATGGAATCCAAGATGGCGGCGCCCAAGTATGGACTTTATAAGGAGATTTTAAAGTATTTGTTTTTGATTTTTTTTATATTTAAAGCTTCAGAAAGCTTTGCAGGGGGTTAAGGAACAATTAGACATGTTTGTGCAACTTACAAAAACAGGATAACAGTTCTCCTTTAAAAAGATCCCATTAGATAGATCTTAGCCCCATTAGCTACAACCCCATTAGATAGAGCAGCATTAGATAGACCTCATAATATAGAGCACCATTAGATAGAGCAGAGTCCCATTAGATAGAGCCCCATTAGATAGAGCCCCATTAGACAGACCCCATTAGATATAGCCCCATTAAAGCACCATTAGATAGACCCCATTAGATATAGCACCATTAGATAGAGCACCATTAGATAGAGTACCATTAGGTAGACTCCATTAGATAGAGCACCATTAGATAGAGCACCATTAGATAGAGCCCCATTAGATATAGCACCATTAGATAGAGCCTCATTAGATAGAGCACCATTAGATAGAGAACCATTAGATAGAGCACCATTAGATAGAGAACCATTAGATAGAGCACCATTAGATATAGCACCATTAGATAGAGAACCATTAGATATACCCCTTTAGATAGAGCTCCATTAGATAGAGCACCATTAGATAGAGTCCCATTAGATATAGCACCATTAGATAGAACACCATTAGATAGAGCACCATTAGATATAGCACCATTAGATAGAGCCCCATTAGATAGCCCTTATTAGATAGAGTACCATTAGACAGACCCCATTAGATATAGCACCATTAGATAGAGCCCCATTAGACAGCCCTTATTAGATGGAGTTCCATTAGAT
>CM033477.1:8042671-8060437 GCA_019447015.1 Hymenochirus boettgeri | reverse complement strand
CCATTAGATAGAGCACCATTAGATAGAGTTCCATTAGATAGAGCACCATTAGATAAAGCACCATTAGATAGAGCACCATTAGATGGAGTTCCATTAGATAGAGCCCCATTAGATAGAGCACCATTAGATAGAGCACCATTAGATAGAGCCCCATTAGATAGAGCCCCATTAGATAGAGCACCATTAGATAGAGCACCATTAGATAGAGCACCATTAGATAGAGCCCCATTAGATAGAGCACCATTAGATGGAGTTCCATTAGATAGAGCCCCATTAGATAGAGCCCCATTAGATAGAGCCCCATTAGATAGAGCCCCATTAGATGGAGCCCCATTAGATGGAGTTCCATTAGATAGAGCCCCATTAGAGAGAGCACCATTAGACAGCCCTTATTAGATGGAGTTCCTTTAGATGGAGTCCCATTAGATAGAGCCCCATTAGACAGCCCTTATTAGATGGAGTTCCATTAGATAGAGCACCATTAGATTAGAATATCATTAGTCAGTCCTGTCATGTGGTAGATTAAACTGTTAAAAATAGAATGCAGCACTCAACAAGAATTTCAAACATATCAGACCTAGGTCATATCAGCGTTTAGTACAATGTGATATTTGACACTCAATGCAGCAACACCCATGTACTGCATCTCAATGGCACTTACTGTAGGTCTTAACAGTTTCCAGCTAATTAGGGACTTACTGTACCTGTGTACTGTACTGACATCAAAATGTGGAAGGAGCAGGAGTTTTATTCGAGGTGGTGGGAAATATTTGTACTGTCACGGGAATGAAACACGATGGACTACCCACTTATTTATCTCTAACAAGAAGCAGGAGGGCACCAGTGATACAAAGACAGTCATAGGAATTTAAATAATATACCATCCATGAAGGCTTCTTCCCAGACTAGACTGTCCAATAGGCTCGGCATAGAAATACCAATGAATGTGTAAACATAAAACTAAACATATGTAATGCTGCATCTGTCCCATCTCACAGGGTATTATCCTTCAATAGGTTCTAGAGAATTTTCTCTTGTCTTATATGGTAACAATAGAGGTTTGGTGACCACAAAATGACTCCTTTCCATGTAACAGGTTCTCCTGGGTGTGGGAAGCAGCATAAGACTATAGGACAGAATATCATTAATATAAGGATATTACCACACCTTCGAGGTTCCTGCCCTGAATAAAAGCTCTCAGCAGCATAATATCCTTATATTACACCCTCAAGGGCACATTATCGCTTCTATTATCTGTAATATTCATCCATCCAGGTCACGGTATATCTGTAATATTCATTCATCCAGGTCATGGTATATCTGTAATATTCATCCACCCAGGTCATGGTATATCTGTAATATTCATTCATCCAGGTCATTGTATATCTGTAATATTCATTCATCCAGGTCATGGTATATCTGTTTTATTCAATTAGATCAACTGGACTTGAAGTTTAGTTTTCTAATTGGCTCAAGAACTAAACTTCAAGTCCAGTTCATCTAATTGAATACAACAGAAATACAGTGCGATATTTTGCATATATCACAGAAACTGCTTCGTTAATTGACATAGGAGTTTGGTTAAGAAGTCATTTTAAATAAGCTGGGTACACACAATGAGATATTTCGGTCCGATCGACCGATATGTCGCATCCGAATGTGCCCATGTCCGATCGACCGTTCGTCCGAATCGGACGAAAGGACGATCGGACATGGTGGAAAACCTCGTCCGATCGTGCGGTCCTCTATGGACTGCACGATCGGTCCTGGTAACTATCGGACGCGGCTGCTTTTGCCGCGACCGACAGTCCTTCCTCCTGGCCGACCGGTCGAAAGTATCGAACGGTCTGTCAGGAGGAAAAATCGGTAGGTGTGTACCTAGCTTTATCTCCCGTTCTTCAATAAAACAATCAGGAGCCAGGAGAGATGGTAAAGAACTTAACTGCTCGCTCACTCCCCCGGCGCGTCCTCTGACAGGTCCCGACAGACTCTGTCTTCTTTGCGCATACGATAAGCATGCCTAAATGAATTGTAAATATAAGATGCCCAGCCCACACAGATTGGTGGATGTAAGATGCCCACACAGACTTGTATATATAAGATGCCCAGACATACTTGTAAATGTAAGACACCCAGCCCAAACAGACTGGTGGATGTAAGATGCCCACACAGAGTTGAACATCAAGTCATAACGAATATTAATTTACATGGGGCACTACTGTAGATCCCAGATCAATGGGAGTTCAGGTAGGCAACACTACAATCACCGTTTCAGGGGGTTTCCTAGACCTTTTATCACCTGAAACAAATATTTCAAGCCATCCCTTTGGATGGTGGACCGGAGGACTGACTAAAAGGGGATCTCCACTCATATTAACAGATTTGGGGAATTTAGTTTTATTAAAGAACGGGAGGTAAAGGAGCTGTGTCTTACCCGTTCTTCAATAAAGCAATCAGGATCCAGGAGAGATGGTAAAGAACTTACCTGCTTGCTCACTCCCCCGGCCTTCCTCTGACAGGTCCCGACAGACTCTGTCTTCTTTGCGCATACGATAAGCATGCCCAAAGGAATTGTAAATATAAGATGCCCAGCCCACACAGACTGGTGGATGTAAGATGCCCACACAGACTTGTATATATAAGATGCCCAGACATACTTGTAAATGTAAGACACCCAGCCCAAACAGACTGGTGGATGTAAGATGCCAACACAGACTTGTATATATAAGATGCCCAGACATACTTGTAAGTGTTAGATACCCAGCCCAAACAGACTGGTGGATGTAAGATGCCCACACAGAGTTGCACATTGTTAAAAATGAAGTGGGAAACACCTAGTATATAGCACAGGTAGGGCCAAAACAGAGAGAGGTAACAAACCTCATACAGCACAAAAACAGGGCTGAGAAAGGGAGGGAACGTGGGGTAGGGGGGTGGGAGACAGTATTGAAACAGACTTTTCCACCTCCCCCAAGCTATAAGTGCTAATGAATGTGTACCCACAGTGTTAAAAGGCCAACCAAGTATGCCTGAACACTGTGCCGAAAAAACAAAAATGGCTTCTAGTATGGAAGCCACTCAATCAGGGTAGGAGAGTGGTTGCCTGTATTACGCCCCCTACAAAGAGTTGTATTGTAGTGTGTCAGGCAACCTACTAAATACAGTCAGGACAGGCTGGAATATACATAGTAAGTTAAAAAATGTACATAAAGAGAGACCCCTGACACGTTTCGTCCTATACAGCGGGACTTAATCATAGCTGGGGAGAGCTTCTGGAAGAGCGCGTTCATTTATACCCCAGTAAGGTATCCTGAGGTTTCTGATTGGAGGGATCCATACCAATCAGGTAGCAGGTGGTGAGACACCCCCCGCCACTCTACCGAGCATGTTAACGTGCATATGTTGCACGGAATGTAGCCATGGAAACCCAATGCTTATTTATGGAAATAGGGGCAGGTTGCCGGAATCATTCTGAAAGTCAGGTATCTTACCAGAAGGATCCACTTGGCAAGCTGCATTATAAAAGAAACTCGCATTGATAGGTGCTTCTGGTTTACTAATAACAAACAAGTTAATGGACCTAATAGCTGCATATATATATGGGTCACAGTGGCTTCTACCAAAAAGGATTGAAATGAAGGCAGTCATCTTAAAGTTCAGAGATGTAGTGCATTTGCTACATTGTTAAAAAGAGCATAATAATTTGAATAGATGGCCACTAACATAATGATGGATATTACATGTTATGAAACAATTATACATAAAGTAAAAGCCCATTTAGATGTATACCATTTAGATGTATGTATTATATGTGACTGAGGTTGATGGAGGTATAAAATAAAGTGGGTGACAAAGGGGTTAGTGCAAACCAACAGCCAGATTATACCTCCTCCCAAAGGTCCATAAAACAGGGAAAAATTCTCACCGGAAGACCTATTGTCTTGGGGAAATGACATCTAACAGAAAGCAAGGCCATTTCTAGATTGTAAATTGCGACAATTTCGTGGTTAAGTTACATTAGACATGAGACACCATGGATATCTATCTAAAATGACTCATTACGTAAGTGACAACACCCATACTTGTCAATGCTGATGTGAATCTTTAATACTAAATGGAACATGACCTTGGTGTGAAGAGCTGTAGCTAGTTTTTGACCAAGGACATACAATCAGCATCCTGGAAAAATGTTTTTCTATTTGACTTATGAATTTTGTAATATCCCACACAATATTTCTCTTTAATAAACTTACTAACTTACAGAAAACCCCAGTGGTACAGCAATGGGGACAGCATGTGCTCCCACAATGGCAATCTTTTCATTAGGAGGGGGAGGAGGTATATGTGTTTGGAGATACCTTTTCTCAATATCAAGAATAATATATCTCATTTGGTCTAGATACATTGGACCTCTTGATCTTATGGCTAAGAAATTACAGGATTTCTGCTGCACTTCAATAATAAACTTCTTTAAAATCAAATTAACACACCCATCCATGATCTGTGAAGTAAACATTCCTGGATGATTACAATACCTGCAGGAATGAGCTTACTAAATCTGACTGTATCAAAAAGACAACAGCTACCAACAGTATTTACACCATACACTCCTTTATCATCCTAACGTCAGAACGCATTCCATTGAGAAGGATTTTCTATGAGGGTCGGACATAATTGTTACTGATCGATGAAACTTCAAAACTGTGCAATTGAGTTGAGATTGCTTCAGGACTGAGGGCTATTCCCCAACCAGATAGACAAAAGCCTATAAAAAGAGCTCTGAAAACCAAGACGAGAACCTTACTCTAACCCCAAATCTACAACAGAGAGGATCTGTTGATCCAGACCGTTTCATCACTCAGTTTAATGACAATTACAGATTTATTGAAAGAACAATCAAAACCAACTGGAATATCCTTATGTGTAACAGATCAATATCCGGGTAAAATTCCCCTGAGACCGACTTTTATCTACAAACGGGCTCCAACTTTAAAAAAGGTTATGTCCACCCTGTAAAAAAATGTTTGCTATAATATTCCCCCTGTCCCTCCAGCCCCAACCGCTCTATTTATTTTATTAGAATGTTCCCCAAACTTTACTTACCTGCCCTCTTTCCTCCGCCGCGCTGCCAGGCCCTCTGCTTGCGAGATAATGCAAGCAGAGGGGCGGGACCGGCAGTCGCGTCTGTGATTGGCTGAGTGGCAGCCAATCAGGGACGCGGCTGCCGGGAGTTTAGTGCAGCGGAGGAAAGGTAAGTAAAGTTTGGGGAACTTTCTAATAAAATAAATAGAGCGGTTGGGGCTGGGGGGACAGGGGGAATGATTTACCTAAAGGGTTTTATGGTAGGGGGAGGGAATCCTAATCGGGAGGGAGAGGGAGGGGGAGAAGGGCTGCAGTACGCATGCCAAACTTCTCCCGGAGGCCAGATAGGAGGCAGAGTCCTATATGGACTCTGCTATCCTCCTGGTGGGCAGTTTTGGGACTTTGGGGGGGAACTCAGAACCTTATGGAGTTGGGATGTAAGGTAAGGATTAAACTACACTACACAATGGGGCCAGTAGTGGGGGGGATTATAGTTTTGGGGGGTAGACATGCCCTTTAAGCGATGAACTGGTCTCTAGTCACTTCATAGAAAAAAAGAAAAAAGTCGAGACTTTTTGAACATCAGGTTTTTTCAAATGTGGCCATTGCTGTATTTGCAATATGGCGTATCAATCAGATAATATCATAGAGACCGCTTTGGCAAAAACATGCATCAAAGGATCTAATACTTCTCTCCTTGCCAAAAGAGGTATGTTTGGCATGACCTCAAGAAGAGCCAAAGACTGGATTATAGGATTATTGATCACGTGTCCAATACACGTACTGCTACTAGGGAAAAACAGAGACAAGATAGATTGACCAATGTAGCCAATCATATCCTCATATACCATAATGCTTCAATTGAAGGTATGAAGTGTCTTATTCTTGAAAAAGTCCCATTAGGAATAAGAGGTGGTGATAAGGAAAACAAATTACTCCGACGAGAAAGCCGCTGGATTTTCCTTCTGAATATTAGCTCCTTTTGGACTGAATGACAAAATACAATTTAATGATTTTTTATAATTAACCTCCAATATATGAGAACAATTGATAATATGGTAGAGATATCAACACCATACACAATACAATTTTGTCTGTAACATCAGAGATCTGTTCCTAACCTGTTCTTACCTGATAACAATCCCACCGCTCTGTCTACTTTAGTGGTGACATCTATTTAAAAATCTACCTTTAACAATACTTACCTCTTTCACCCACTTTAGTTAACCATCCATCCATCACAATAATACATCATCTAATGTATACATCTAAATGGGCTTTTACTTATGTATAATTGTTTCATAATATTAATATCCATCATATGTTAGTGCCATCCATTCAACATTATCTGCTCTTTTAACACTAATAAGATAAGAAACTTTATTATTAAATACCCTGTTATTTTATTAATGTGTTTTGCTACATTTTTTTATGCATACCTAATAGAGTTTATATAAGTTTTAATCTGCTTTCCTGGAATATTGCGTCCAAGGACAGGTAATTATATTGGAGGAGGATACTTTATCTCTAAAATATATCCCCAATCACCTGCCCATACACACCAGGTTCTGGGCTGTGAATCACTTTTTTCTCTTTTTAACCAGTTTTATTATAACATCATCAACCTATAACACATATTACCCATCCTTTGGGAAAAAACAATGGGCGCACATAAAAATAACTGCCCCAGGAATCTCCTGCTAGAGGCAATGACCCAGCCTGTACCTTTATAGTCTCATGCCCCAACATAACTCACCATGTTAAATGATCTGTTATGTTCAAATAAAAAAATGCAGATAAAGCTGGGAAAATCAGAAGCTTAAAAGCTCATAAGATTACAAATACGTCTAAAGCAGGAATAACGACTGGGCTATGGGTAAGATTACAAATACGTCTAAAGCAGGAATAACGACTGGGCTATGGGGGTGAGCAGAAGCAGGTAATCCACATGTTGAGAACATTTTTTTAATAGGGGAATGACAGCAGGTAATCCACATGTTGAGAACATTTTTTTAATAGGGGAATGACAGGGTTTTGAGGGCCATAGTCAGTCAGAGGAAAAGAAGGGCCAACCGTAACAGAGGATAAGAACAGTGTTGTGCAGATATAAACAAATGATACAAAAATACAAATATATATAACAATGGACAGTGTTCTAATGTAACCCAATAAACATGCAATATACAGGGAAATGAGAGCCTATTATATAACATCCGTGATGGCCCGTATAAAAATACATAGATGATATCTTCATTTTGTGGAGCGGTACCAGGCAGAAACTTATTGAGTTCATTGGATTACTCAATTCCAATGACCTTAACATCTTTTTGACACACCATATATCAACCACAGAGATTGAATTCCTGGATGTCTGTATTAAAAAACATGAAGGACACCTGATAACTACATTATTCAGGAAGTCTACTGCCACTAATGCACTACTACACTTTGATAGCTCCCACCCTGAGACACTTAGGAAATCGATCCCGAAGGGCCAATACTTACGTCTAAGGCGGAATTGCACTTTAAATGAGGACTTTGATGTGGCCGCTACTGATCTTACTTCGAGATTCCTTGAAAGAGGTTATCCCCGTACCCTCCTTAAAAAGGAATACTTAACAACTAGAAAAATGAAACAATCTGATCTATTGAAATCTCGTATTAAAAAATCTGACCAACAAATTCGATACATAACGACTTATGGCTCAGAATGGCATCTTCTCAGGGAGGCTCTGGGTAGGACTTGGCATGTTCTGAAAAATGATGCTGATATAGGTCACTTTGTTACAGAAACCCCATCCCTAACAGCAAGACGTAGCAAGAACCTCATGGGATCTTTAACTAGGAGCCACTATGTGCGATACACCAACAGTGAAACGAGGGGCCAAAGAATTACGGGTACCTACCCCTGTGGGAGCTGCACTTTCTGTGAACTCATGCATCATACAGAAAAGGTCTGTGCATCCAAGGGTGATTTTACGTTTTATCCCAAGCATTATTTTAACTGTAGAACTAACAATATGATTTACGCACTACAATGTACCTGTAATCTTCTGTATGTAGGGAAAACACAACAACAATTTAAACATAGATTGGGCAAACATTTGTCCGACATACGCTTGGCCCAGCGAAATTCCCTGGACGGCAAGACTTTAACGACTATTGCCAGACATTTTTTGACTAAACACGGGGGCTCTTACAGAGGCATGAGATGTTTTGGCTTAGAGAAAATCAATGTCACTATTAGAGGGGGCGATTTAGAGACGCAGCTACTGAGATTGGAAAGCCGTCTGATTTATAAACTTAAAACTTTGACCCCCAATGGTTTGAATGAGGAGTTGGATTTCTCCCCATTTATCTGACTATTATCATTACTTTTCAGATTTTGATCCAGATACCTCCTGCTTGGACATACAATATGAGCCAGTGTCCATTGAATCTCACCTTGTGGCTGCACACTTTTTCGTTTGCTGCACCCGATTACCACCACTATACGCTTCTATGGAAGACCTTCGTGTTATGCCGCGATCCTTTTGGACCCAGTACTATGTCCTGGACATCGATTTGTGAATGCCAGTTCCACTATGATACCTGTTCCGCCTGGATACATGTACTAAGGTATCCTCTTTGGTATCTCTATCTGGATCAGGATCTAGCAAGAAGTCCTTAACATCGGATACAGTATGTTATTCCCTTAATGGTTCTTATCTTGGACCGGACACACTCTACAATAGGATTGGCTTCGTTATTCATTTCTACCTGGACTTTCATTGATTTGATGTAATCAATATTAGAGACTGAGGTCCTTTGCTCTCTTGGACAAAGGGGCATACCTCACCTTCATGTTCCTATTTGGTTGTATGGATCATGCTTATCCACTCTACTTACCTTGGACATCTATTTACTTGTTGGACTCTTACGTGTGATCGTCACCATGAGACCTGGAGTCTACCATTCACTCTGCTTTTGAATTGTGTTGTGGACTACCTTTTGGACTTTGCAACGGCTTATCTTAGTTTATTTTGGTCCATGCACAGCGTACTTTTCATACGGGCCATCATGGATGTTATATAATAGGCTCTCATTCTCCTGTATATTGCATGTTTATTGGGTTACATTAGAACACTGTCTATTGCTTCATATATAATGGTGTTTTTGTATTATTTGTTTATATCTGCACAACACTGCTCTTATCCTCTGTCTACGTATTGTATCAGAGGGTTACCATGGGGATCGAATACCGTCCGCTAATTGGGTAATGTAGACGTCGCTGCAAATTGACGTCATCATACAGGGACGGCCACATGGTTTAAAAGACGTCCAGTGTTTGATTCAGATACGCTGCTGAGAAAGCTTTGGTAGCGAAACGCGTTCAGCGTCTCTTCTCTTCCTGGTTGTGATTCCGATGCACATGATATATATTTAGACTTACCGCCCCTCGGCCTGGATCTCTGCTGGAGCCCCCGGAGTGACTTTGCGACTGTGACTGTGACTGTACCTACAGATGAGTATATATGGGGTTCTGCGCTAGATCACAATAGATATTTACTTTTGGCGAGGGTGTGTCTTGAGGACATTAGTTACTTATCGGTATCCTTCCTTGCATGTGTATATGTTGTTTTTAAATGATTTTATTAGCACCTAATGTAATTTCCCACTGTACCACAATAAAGGGATTGTTTTATAGTTCATACTTAGGATGAGTGCCTGGTCTTTTTCTTCTTTCCTGTTCGATGGCCAAGACTGTAGACTATACCTGAAAAAATCAGGTGCAGTGGCCAAGCAACTGTGATCGGGGAGGATTTCTCACTGAAGAAGTGAGAAGAAGTGAGAAACGTTGTGAGTGGATGTGTGGACACAAAGACCTTGTATGTACTTTTTCTTTGGACTTCGATGTTCCCAAGGGAGGAACCTTGAGGTGTCTGCACCCTGGTTGGCTTCAGACTGCACTCATTACTTTGTTTTTGCTTTTGAGGATTTCTTGCTTTTCTGCTGTGTATTACAGATATAAGGTATTACAGATATAAGGTTTGGGGGGCTTTATCTACAGTATATAGAATAGTCCAAATAAGGGGTAGACATATTGTTTAACCAATTATAAAATAGTAAATCAGAGATTAGGCCAAGTAAAGATAAATATGGGTCAGATGCCAGTCATGTTTAGTATTGGTTAAAAAAATTAATGGACAAGTAAAGCCTCAGAATAACACCGAATCAGAAAGCAGAGCACCCTGATATAAAAGCAGTAATATGTGTCTCCCCTCTTGTTCTAATGTGGGTGCTGGGAAATTAACCTTCCTAACATAGAGTTTGGGTTTTATTTCCCAGAATTCCAGTATCACACAGTGTGGTCACTGACCATTATGTTCTTTACACATGCTCAGTCGTAACCTGCTGCAGAAACGTGTAACAGATGGTCACACCCACTAGTAGCCTTTAGCCAATCCATTTACAGGACAGATTAGGCAAGAGAGCCTGTGACGGAGATCAGGGGTGTGGCCAGTCACTGTACATACACACGGTTATTTCATCCAGTTCTTCTGAGAATTATATTTACTACACACATCATCATATACCTTATACAGTATATAAACCATATATACCTATATAATGCGCCATGTATCTGGAACATAAAGATAGTTCAGGATAACTTTCCCTTTAATAATCACAATCTATCACTTTCTAGGTTACACTGGAAACTTGGCTTCTCTGCCCTTCCCATACAGACACATCTCTGGTTTCCACTAAACAACCCTTCTTATCTACTCCAACCTGCAGGGTGGGTGTGGGGCATTATCTCCTGTGCTGTCATCTCTGCCTGGTGTATACTAAAAACGCATAGTTTGCAAATACAACAGTGATTTGCTCTCTGCTGTTGTTTACTTTAACTACAACTCCCAACATGTACTGCCAGTCTAAGGCCAGAAAAAGGGCATCTTGGGGAAAAAAAGACATTTCTTGGAAAAGGGTAAAGTGTAAATGTAATGGACCCCCATGCAGGCAGGCAGGCAGGCAGGCACGCACGCACGCACACACGCACGCACGCACGCACGCACGCACACACACACACACACACACACACACACACACACACACACGCTACCCAATCTCCCAGTCTTTTCCTGTATATACTGCTATTTTCACTCTTTTGGATGGGTTGTGGGAGTTTCCTTGATTTTCACAGAGCCACAAGAGTTCCCAGGGGTCTTGCGGGTGTGTGGGTAACACACACAATATCAGGGAGAGGGGGTGGGGGGATGCATGTTTTGATATGTTGACTTAAGGACTTCTCAATATCTTTTCATTGATAGCACCAGCACATAAAGTTTTCAGCTGCCAGCTTAGTGTCCTGGACTTTCCTGTTAAAAGATAGTGCTGAAGCACTGAGGAAGCCTGGCATAAGCATTTTTTTTTCACACTGACGCTTTCCCCTAAAGAATATTTGGAGGTTGGAATTACCACCCCAACCTCCCTGCCCCAGGTATTCTTGGTTTGGGGGTAGAGTCCCCCTTTTAAGGAGAAATTAATGTTAGCAGGAATTCTATAATTGTTAACAACAGAATGCTCTATTGCTCACCGCTGAAATTAGCTTTATTCCTGTACATCTGCAGTTTATCAGACATCCTCATTAAATTTTCTAGCACCGCCTCCTCTCCCAAATTGCCATGTTGATCTGCCCATGGCCTCTCTCTAATCAAGACTGGAAGTGAGAAAACCAATCAATTACCCCAATGGTCCCTCGCTGGCACGGCAACCTCCACTGCTGCTGTTGCGAGCTGGTTAGTTACGAGCATGCACAACAGCAGAGGAGGCTATGATTCCTATGGTAATCCATACCCCCCTGTGCACAAGGTACATCTCCTTTCCTTCTTCTTTCCTGGCTCCTTCTAAATGTATTGAAGAACAGAGGTTAGGCAAAGCTCCTTTACCACCCATTCTTCAATTAAGTGAACTATTCCTTTAACTGGGCAGCACGGTGGCTCAGTGTTTAGCACTGATCTTGCAGCGATGAAGTCCTGAGTTCGAATCCACCCTTGGACACATCTGCAAAGAGTTTGTATGTTCTCCCCGTGCTTGCGTGGTTTTCCTCCAGGCACTCTGGGTTTCCCCCACATAAAACATACTGATAGGTTTTATGTGTCAAATAAATGTGCTTAGATTGTAAGGGCCTGATGTGAATGTATACATGTCATTGTAAAGCGCTACGGAGGTTGGCCGCTATATAATCAATGTGGATTGGTGTAGTTTACCAGTTGAACCTATAGGGGGCGCATGGAACAAACCATCTCCCATCCCCTCACCCACCTCTCACAGCTGCTCCCCCTCCTGCTCCATTTCCCTGAAATCCATTTGACTGAAGCTTCTGACTCAAACGAAACTCAGATTTAACTCGCTGATTTAAAAAATGAACTTTTAGTGTCACTGTCCATGTTACTCTAAACACGTGGTAAACACATGCAAACCCTTCATTTATTAACGCTAAACACATGATAAAGCAAAATACAGTTTAGTGGGACTTTTTACAATGTGTTTTTGGTAAATGTCCATGAAATATAAAAATTTCCTATTTTCAGAAATTTTAACTGGGTAATGTTGATAGGTTGTAGTTTTCCAGTTGAACCTATAGGGGGCGCATGGGAACAATACCATCTCCCTATCCCCTCACCCAGCCTCCTAATAGCTGCTCTCCCCCTCCTGTCTCTCCATTTCCCTGAAATCACTTGGACTGAAGCTTCTGATTCAAAACGAACCCAGATTTTAATAGAAGAAAAAAAATTAACTCTCTGTGTTCTGTATCTTATTTTACATTTTAGCCAATAGAACCTGTCAGGAGATTCACAGGGGAACAATATGCAGAGATTCCCATCTTAAAGTCACACTAGCCTATTTATAGTGGGTTGTTGGGATTTTAGGGCAGGAATTGTGTTATACAGCTTCTAAAATCAATAAATATCTGGTGTTAAAGTAACAAAGAGGTTAATATAACTTTACCCCGAGCTACAAACACAATATTAAATCACAGACATAGACCTGCGCTGTATATTCCCCTATATACAGTATGTCAACCTTGTACCTGCTAATAGGTTCCCTTTCCTGTATATAGCTGAATCATGTATCACACTGTGCATCAGTGTATTTAATATCCCAGATACTGTGCATCAGTGTATTTAATTTGCCAGATACTGTGCATCAGTGTATTAATTTGCCAGATACTGTGATCAGAGTATTTAATTTGCCAGATACTGTGGATCAGAGTATTTAATTGCCAGATACTGTGGATAAGAGTATTTAATTTGCCAGATACTGTTGATCAGAGTATTTATATTGCCAGATACTGTGGATCAGAGTATTTAATATGCCAGATACTATGGATCGGTATTTATATTTGCCAGATACTGTGGATCAGAGTATTTAATATGCCAGATACTGTGGATCAGAGTATGTAATATGCCAGATACTGTGGATCAGTGTATTTAATATGCCAGATACTGTGCATCAGTGTATTTAATATGCCAGATACTGTGGATCGGAGTATTTAAATTGCCAGATACTGTGGATCGGAGTATTTAATTTGCCAGATATTGTGGATCAGTGTATTTTTATGCCAGATACTATGGATCAAGAGTATTTATATGCCAGATACTGTGGATCAGAGTATTTAATTTGCTAGATACTGTGGATCAGAGTATTTAATATGCCAGATACTCTGGATCAGGGTATTTAATTTGCCAGATACTGTGGATCAGAGTATTTAATATGCCAGATACTGTGGATCAGAGTATTTAATATGCCAGATACTGTGGATCAGAGTATGTAATATGCCAGATACTGTGGATCAGTGTATTTAATATGCCGATACGTGCACAGGTATTTATATGCAAGATACTGTGGATCGGATATTTAAATTGCCAGATACTGGGATCGGAGTTTTAATTTGCCAGATTTGTGGATCAGTGTATTTAATATGCCAGATACTGTGGATCGGAGTATTTAAATTGCCAGATACTGTGGATCGGAGTATTTAATTTGCCAGATATTGTGGATCAGTGTATTTAATATGCCAGATACTATGGATCAGAGTATTTAATATGCCAGATACTGTGGATCAGAGTATTTAATTTGCTAGATACTGTGGATCAGAGTATTTAATATGCCAGATACTCTGGATCAGTGTATTTAATTTGCCAGATACTGTGGATCAGAGTATTAAATGCCAGATACATGGATCAGAGTATTTAATATGCCAGATACTGTGGATCAGAGTATTTAATTTTGCTAGATACTGTGGATCAGAGTATTTAATTGCCAGATACTCTGGATCAGGGTATTTAATTTGCCAGATACTGTGGATCAGAGTATTAATATCCAGATACTGTGAGCAGAGTATTATATGCCAGATACTGTGGATCAGAGTATGTAATATGCCAGATACTGTGGATCAGTGTATTTAATATGCCAGATACTGTGCATCAGTGTATTTAATATGCCAGATACTGTGGATCGGAGTATTTAAATTGCCAGAACTGGGATCGAGTATTTAATTTGCCATATATGTGATCAGTTATTTAATATGCCAGATACTATGGATCAGAGTATTTAATATGCCAGATACTGTGGATCAGAGTATTTAATTTGCTAGATACTGTGGATCAGAGTATTTAATATGCCAGATACTCTGGATCAGTGTATTTAATTTGCCAGATACTGTGGATCAAGTATTTAATATGCCAGATACTGTGGATCAGAGTATTTAATATGCCAGATACTGTGGATCAGAGTATTTAATTTGCCAGATAATGTGATCAGAGTATTTAATATGCCAGATACTGTGATCAGTGTATTTAATATGCCAGATACTGTGCATCAGTGTATTTATACCAGATACTGTGGATCGAGTATTAAATTTGCCAGATACTGTGGATCAGAGTATTTAATATGCCAGATACTGTGGATCAGAGTATTTAATATGCCAGATACTGTGGATCAGAGTATTTAATATGCCAGATATTGTGGATCAATATTTATATGCCAGATACTGTGATCGGTATTTAATTTGCCAGTACTGTGGATCAGAGTATTTAATATTGCCAGATACTGTGGATCAGTGGTTTTAATTTGCCATATACTCTGCATCAGTGTATTTAATTTACCAGATACTCTGCATCAGTGTTTTAATTTGCCAGAATCTGCATCGTGTATTTAATTTTGCCAATACTCTGCATCAGTGTATTTAATTTGCCAGATACTCTGCATCAGTGTATTTAATTTGCCAATCCTCTGCTCTTTATTTTGCCAGATACTCTGCATCAGTGTATTAATTTGCCAGATACTCTGCATCAGAGTATTTAATTTGCCAGATACTGTGGATCAGAGTATTTAATATGCCAGATACTGTGGATCATAGTATTAATATGCCAGATACTGTGGATCAGTTGTATTTAAATGCCAGATACTGGCATCAGTGTATTTAATATGCCAGATACTGTGGATCGAGTATTTAAATTGCCAGATACTGTGGATCGGAGTATTTAATTTGCCAGATATTGTGGATCAGTGTATTTAATATGCCAGATACTATGGATCAGAGTATTTAATATGCCAGATACTGTGGATCAGAGTATTTAATTTGCTAGATACTGTGGATCAGAGTATTTAATATGCCAGATACTCTGGATCAGTGTATTTAATTTGCCAGATACTGTGGATCAGAGTATTAAATATGCCAGATACTGTGGATCAGAGTATTTAATATGCCAGATACTGTGGATCAGAGTATTTAATATGCCAGATAATGTGGATCAGAGTATTTAATATGCCAGATACTGTGGATCAGAGTATTTAATATGCCAGATATTGTGGATCAGAGTATTTAATATGCCAGATACTGTGGATCGGATATTAATTTGCCAGATACTGTGGATCAAGTATTTATATGCCAGATACTGTGGATCAGTGGTTTTATATTTCCATATACTCTGCATCAGTGTTTTAATTTACCAGATACTCTGCCTCAGTGTATTTATTTCCCATACTCTCATCAGTGTATTTAATTTGCCAGATACTCTGCATCAGTGTATTTATTTGCCAGATACTCTGCATCAGTGTATTTAATTTGCCAGATACTACTCTGCATCAGTATTTAATTTGCCAGATACTCATGCATCAGTGTATTTAATTTGCCAGATACTCTGCATCAGATTATTTAATTTGCCAGATACTGTGGATCAGAGTATTTAAATGTCCAGATACTGTGGATCAGTATGTATATGCCAGATACTGTGGATCAGTGTATTTAATATGCAATATTCCAGATACTGTCATCATGTATTTATATCCAGATACGTGGATCGGAGTATTAAATTGCCAGATACTGTGGATCGGAGTATTTAATTTGCCAGATATTGTGGATCAGTGTATTTAATATGCCAGATACATGGATCGAGTTTAATATGCCAAATACTTGGATCAAGTATTTAATTTGCTAGATACTGTGGATCAGAGTATTTTATAGGCCAGATACTCTGGATCAGTGTATTTAATTTGCCAGATACTGTGGATCAGAGTATTAAATATGCCAGATACTGTGGATCGAGTATTTAATATGCCAGATACTGTGGATCAGAGTATTAATTTGCCAGAAATGTGGATCAGAGTATTTATATTCCAGATACTGTGGATCATGTATTTAATTGCAATCTGTCATGTGTATTTACTAGGCCAGATACTGTGGATCAGAGTATTTAATTTGCCAGATACTGTGGATCAGAGTATTTAATTATTGCCAGATACTGTGGATCAGAGTATTAATATGCCGAATACTGTGGATCAGAGTATTTAATATGCCAGATATTGTGGATCAGAGTATTTAATATGCCAGATACTGTGGATCGGAGTATTTAATTTGCCAGATACTGTGGATCAGAGTATTTAATATGCCAGATACTGTGGATCAGTGGTTTTAATTTGCCATATACTCTGCATCAGTGTTTTAATTTACCAGATACTCTGCATCAGTGTATTTAATTTGCCAGATACTCTGCATCAGTGTATTTAATTTGCCAGATACTCTGCATCAGTGTATTTAATTTGCCAGATACTCTGCATCATGTGTATTAATTTGCCTATCTCTGCATCAGTGTATTTAATTTGCCAGATACCTGCATCAGTGTATTTAATTTTGCCAATACTCTGCATCAAGATTTAATTTGCCAGATACTGGATCAAGTTTTAATATGCCAGATACTGTGGATCAGTGGTTTTAATTTGCCTATACTCTGCATCAGTGTTTAATTTACCAGATACTCTGCATCAGTGTATTTAATATATTTGCCAGATACTCTGCATCAGTGTATTTAATTTGCCAATACTCTGCATCAGTGTATTTAATTTGCCAGATACTCTGCATCAGTGTATTTAATTTGCCAGATACTCTGCATCAGTGTATTTAATTTGCCAGATACTCTGCATCAGTGTATTTAATTGTGCCAGATACTCTGCATCAGTGTATTTAATTTGCCAGATACTCTGCATCAGTGTTTTAATTTACCAGATACTCGGCATCAGTGTATTAAATTTGCCAGATACTCTGCATCAGTGTTTTAATTACCAGATACTCTGCATCAGTGTATTTAATTTGCCAGATACTCTGCATCAGTGTATTTAATTTCATTTTATTTTTTTGGC
>CM033477.1:8020134-8042500 GCA_019447015.1 Hymenochirus boettgeri | reverse complement strand
TGGGTAGCTTCCATGTGTGTGTGTGTGTGTGTGTGTGTGTGTGTCTGCATGTTGGTCCATTACATTTACACTTTACCCTTTTCCAAGAAATGTCTTTTTTCCCCCAAGATGCCCTTTTTCTGGCCTTAGACTGGCAGTGCATGTTGGGAGTTGTAGTTAAAGTAAACAACTGCAGAGAGCAAATCACTGTTGTATTTGCAAACTATGCGTGTTTAGAAAACAACACACACACACACACACACACACACACACATGGAAGCTACCCAATCTCCCAGTCTTTTCCTGTATATACTGCTATTTTCACTCTTTTGGATGGGTTGTGGGAGTTTCCCT
Organism: Hymenochirus boettgeri; assembly: GCA_019447015.1. NCBI lineage: Eukaryota > Metazoa > Chordata > Amphibia > Anura > Pipidae > Hymenochirus > Hymenochirus boettgeri. The sequence continues at coordinate 8,042,167 of CM033477.1, read as the reverse complement.
GATTTTCACAGAGCCACAAGAGTTCCCAGGGGTCTTGCGGGTGTGTGGGTAACACACACAATATCAGGGAGAGGGGGATGCATGTTTTGGATATGTTGACTTAAAGGACTTCTCAATATCTTTTCATTGATGAGCACCAGCACATAAAGTTTTCAGCTGCCAGCTTAGTGTCCTGGACTTTCCTGTATTAAAGATAGTGCTGAAGCACTGAGGAAGCCTGGCATAAGCATTTTTTTTCACACTGACGCTTTTCCCCTAAAGAATATTTGGAGGTTGGAATTACCCACCCAACCTCCCTGCCCCAGGTATTCTTGGTTTGGGGGTAGAGTTCCCCTTTTAAGGAGAAATTAATGTTAGCAGGAATTCTATAATTGTTAACTAACAGAATGCTCTATTGCTCACCGCTGAAATTAGCTTTATTACTGTACATCTGCAAGTTTATCAGACATCCTCATTAAATTTTCTAGCACCGCCTCCTTCTCCCAAATTGCCATGTTGATCTGCCCATGGCCTCTCTCTAATCAAGACTGAGCAGTGAGAAAACCAATCAATTACCCCAATGGTCCCTCGCTGGCACGGCAACATCTCCACTGCTGCTGTTGCGAGCTGGTTAGTTACGAGCATGCACAACAGCAGAGGAGGCTATGATTGCTATGGTAATCCATACGCCCCTGTGCACAAGGTACATCTCCTTTCCTTCATTCCTGGCTCCTTCTAAATGTATTGAAGAACAGGAGGTTAGGCAAAGCTCCTTTACCACCCATTCTTCAATTAAGTGAACTATTCCTTTAACTGGGGCAGCACGGTGGCTCAGTGGTTAGCACTGATCTTGCAGCGATGAAGTCCTGAGTTCGAATCCACCCTTGGACACATCTGCAAGGAGTTTGTATGTTCTCCCCGTGCTTGCGTGGGTTTCCTCCAGGCACTCTGGGTTTCCCCCACATAAAGACATACTGATAGGTTTTATGTGTCAAATAAATGTGCTTAGATTGTAAGGGCCTGATGTGAATGTATACATGTCATTGTAAAGCGCTACGGAAGGGGTTGCCGCTATATAAATCAATGTGGATTGGTGTAGTTTACCAGTTGAACCTATAGGGGGCGCATGGGAACAAAACCATCTCCCTATCCCCTCACCCACCTCTCACAGCTGCTCCCCCTCCTGTCTCCATTTCCCTGAAATCCATTTGACTGAAGCTTCTGACTCAAAACGAAACTCAGATTTAACTCGCTGAGTTAAAAAATGAACTTTTAGTGTCACTGTCCATGTTACTCTAAACACGTGGTAAACACATGCAAACCCTTCATTTATTAACGCTAAACACATGATAAAGCAAAATACAGTTTAGTGGGACTTTTTACAATTGTGTTTTTAGGTAAATGTCCATGAAATATAAAAATTTCCTATTTTCAGATAATTTTAACTGGGTAATGTTGATAGGTGTAGTTTTCCAGTTGAACCTATAGGGGGCGCATGGGAACAATACCATCTCCCTATCCCCTCACCCAGCCTCCTAATAGCTGCTCCCCCTCCTGTCTCCATTTCCCTGAAATCACTTGGACTGAAGCTTCTGATTCAAAACGAAACTCAGATTTTAAATAGAAGAAAAAAAATTAACTCTCTGTGTTCTGGATCTTATTTTACATTTTAGCCAATAGGAACCTGTCAGGAGGATTCACAGGGGAACAATATGCAGAGATTCCCATCTTAAAGTCACACTAGCCTATTTATAGTGGGTTGTTGGGATTTTAGGGCAGGAATTGTGTTATACAGCTTCTAAAATCAATAAATATCTGGTGTTAAAGTAACAAAGAGGTTAATATGACTTTACCCCGAGCTACAAACACAATATTAAATACACAGACATAGACGCAGCTCTGTATATTCCCCTATATACAGTATGTCAACCTTGTACCTGCTATAAATAGGTTCCTGTATATAGCTGAATACATGTATCACACTGTGCATCAGTGTATTTAATATGCCAGATACTGTGCATCAGTGTATTTAATTTGCCAGATACTGTGCATCAGTGTATTAATTTGCCAGATACTGTGGATCAGAGTATTTAATTTGCCAGATACTGTGGATCAGAGTATTTAATATGCCAGATACTGTGGATCAGAGTATTTAATTTGCCAGATACTGTTGATCAGAGTATTTAATATGCCAGATACTGTGGATCAGAGTATTTAATATGCCAGATACTATGGATCAGGGTATTTAATTTGCCAGATACTGTGGATCAAAGTATTAATATGCCAGATACTGTGGATCAGAGTATTTAATATGCCAGATACTGTGATAGAATATTTAATTTGCAGATAATGTGGATCAGAGTATTTAATATGCCAGATACTGTGGATCAGTGTATTAATATGCCAGATACTGTGCATCAGTGTATTTAATGCCAGATACTGTGGATCAGAGTATTTAATTTGCCAGATACGTGGATCAGAGTATTTAATATGCCAGATACTGTGGATCAGTGTATTTATAGCCAGATACTGTGCATCAGTGTATAAATCAGATATGTGACTAGTTATTTGCCAGATACGTGGATCAGAGTATTTAATATGCCAGATACTGTGGATCAGAGTATTTAATATGCCAGATACTGTGGACAGAGTATTTAATTGCCAGATACTGTGGATCGGAGTATTTGAGTATATTGCCAGATACTGTGGATCAGAGTATGTAATATGCCAGATACTGTGGATCAGTGTATTAATTGCCAGATACTTGGATCAGTGTATAATTGCCAGATACTCTGCATCAGTGTTTTAATTTACCAGATACTCTGCATCAGTGTATTTAATTTGCCAGATACTCTGCATCAGTGTATTTAATTTGCCAGATACTCTGCATCAGTGTATTTAATTTGCCAGATACTCTGCATCAGTGTATTAATTTCCAGATACTCTGCATCAGGTATTTAATTTGCCAGATACTCGTGCATCAGTGTATTAATTGCCAGATACTGCATCAGTGTTTAATTCCAGAACTCTGCATCAGTTGTTTTTAATTTACCAGATACTGCATCGTGTTTAATTTCCAGATACTCTGCATCAGTTATTAATTTGCCAGATACTCTGCATCAGTGTTTTAATTACCAGATACTTGCATCAGTGTATGTAATTTGCCAGATACTCTGCATCAGTGTATTTAATTGCCAGATACTCGTCAGTTTTATTTGCCAAATACTCTGCATCAGTGTATTTAATTTACCAGATACTCTGCACCAGTATCTTTAGTATGCAAGTTGCTCTGCACCAGGGTTATTTATTTTCCAGCTGTTTTACACCGGTATCAAAATTTGCCAGATTATGTGCACCAATGTCATTAACATGCCAGTTACCTTGCACCAGTGTCATTAACATGCCAGTTACCTTGCACCAGTGTCATTAACATGCCAGTTACCTTGCACACATGTCTTAACATGCAGTTACCTGCACCAGTGTCATTACATGCCTATACCTTGCACCCGTGTCATTAACATGCGTTACCTTGCACCATGTCTTAACTGCCAGTTTACCTTGCACCAGTGTCATTACATGCCAGTTACTTGCACCAGTGTCATTAACATGCCAGTTACCTTGACCATGGCATTAACATGCCAGTACCTTGCACCAGTGTCATTAACATGCCAGTTACTTGCACCAGTGTCATTAACATGCCAGTTACCTTGCACCAGTGTCATTAACATGCCAGTTACCTTGCACCAGTGTCATTAACATGCCAGTTACCTTGCACCAGTGTCATTAACATGCCAGTTACTTGCACAGTGTCATTAAATGCCGTTACCTTGCACCAGTGTCATAACATGCCAGTTACCTTGCACCAGTGTCATTAACATGCCAGTTACCTTGCACCAGTGTCATTAACATGCCAGTTACCTTGCACCAGTGTCATTAACATGCCAGTTACCTTGCACCAGTGTCATTAACATGCCAGTTACCTTGCACCAGTGTCATTAACATGCCAGTTACCTTGCACCAGTGTCATAACATGCCAGTTACCTTGACACCAGTGTCATTAACTGCAGTTACCTTGCACCAGTGTCATTAACATGCCAGTTACCTTGCACCAGTGTCATTAACATGCCAGTTACTTGCACCAGTGTCATTAACATGCGTTACTTGCACCAGTGTCATTATTAACATGCCAGTTACCTTGCACCAGTGTCATTAACATGCCAGTTACCTTGCACCAGTGTCATTAACATGCCAGTTTACCTTGCACCGTGTCATTAACATGCCAGTTACCTTGCACCAGTGTCATTACATGCCAGTTACTTGCACAGTGTCATTAACATGCCAGTTACCTGCACCAGTGTCATTAACATGCCAGTTACCTTGCAACAGTGTCATTAACATGCCAGTTACCTTGCACCAGTGTCATTAAAATGCCAGTTACCTTGCACCAGTGTCAATACATGCCAGGTTACCTTGCACCAGTGTCATTAACATGCCAGTTACCTTGCACCAGTGTCATAACATGCCAGTTACCATTGCACCAGTGTCATTAAAACATGGCAGTTACCCTGCACCAGTGTCATTAACATGCCAGTTACATTGCACCAGTGTCATTAACATGCCAGTACCTTGCACCAGCTGTCATTAACTGCCAGTTACTTGCACCAGTGTAAACATGCCAGTTACCTTGCACCAGTGTCATAACATGCCAGTTACTTGCACCAGTGTCATTAACATGCCAGTTACTTGCACCAGTGTCATTAAACATGCCAGTATTGCACCAGTGTCATTAACATGTCAGGTTACCTTGCACCAGTGTCATTAACATGCCAGTTACCTTGCACCCAGTGTCATTAACATGCCAGTTATCTTGACCAGTGTCATTAAATGCCAGTAACCTTGCACCAGTGTCGATTAACATGCCAGTTACCTTGCACCAGTGTCCTTAACATGCCATTATCTTGCACCAGTGTCATTAATGCCAGTTACCTTGCACCAGTGTCATTAACATGCCAGTTACCTTGCACCAGTTTCATTAACATGCCATAGTTTCCTTGCACCAGTGTCATTAACATGCCAGTACCTTGCACAGTGTCATTACATGCCAGTATCTTGCACCAGTGTCATTAACATGCCAGAACCTTGCACCAGTGTCATTAACATGCCAGTTACCTTGCACCAGTGTCATTAACATGCCAGTTACCTTGCACCAGTGTCATTAACATGCCAGTTACCTTGCACCAGTGTCATAACATGCCGTACTTGCACCAGTGTCATTAAATGCCAGTTACTTGCACCAGTGTCTTAACATGCAGTTACTTGCACCAGTTTCATTAACATGCCAGTTACCTTGCACCAGTGTTTAACATGCCAGTTACTTTGCACCAGTGTCATTACATGCAGAGTTACTGCACCAGTGTCATTAACATGCCGTGTACATTGCACCAGTGTCATTAACAGCCAGTTACCTTGCACCAGTGTCATTAACATGCAGTACCTGCACAGTGTCATAACATGCCAGTTACCTTGCACCAGTGTCATTAAAATGCCAGTTACCTTGCACCAGTGTCATTAACATGCCAGTTACCTTGCACCAGTGTCATTAACATGCCAGTAGTTACCTTGCACGTGTCATTAACATGCCAGTTACTATTGCACCAGTGTCATTAACATGCCAGTTACCTTGCACCAGTGTCATAACATGCCAGTTACCTTGCACCAGTGTTATTAAATGCAGTTACCTCACGTGTCATAACTGACGTTACCTTTGCACAGTGTCTTAACATGCCAGTTACCTTGCACCAGTGTCATTAAACATGCCAGTTACCTTGCACCAGTGTCATAACATGCCAGTTACCTTGCACCAGTGTCATAACATGCAGTTACCTTGCACATCAGTGTCATTAACATGCCAGTTACCTTGCACCAGTGTCATTAACATGCCAGTTACTTGCACCAGTGTCATTAACATGCAGTTACCTGCACGTGTCATAAACATGCCAGTATGTGCACCAGTGTCATTACATGCCAGGTACCTTGCACCAGTGTCATTAACATGCCAGTTACCTTGCACCAGTGTCATTCACATGCCAGTTTACTTGCAACCAGTGTCATGAATCCATGACAGTTACTTGCATCAGTGTCATTAACATGCCAGTTACCTTGCACCAGTGTCATTAACATGCCAGTTACCTTGCACCAGTGTCATTAACATGCCAGTTACTTGCACCATGTGTCATAACATGCAGTTACCTTGCACCAGTGTCATTAACATGCCAGTACCTGCACCAGTGTCATTAACATGCAGTACTTGCACATGTCAAAGCAGTTACCTTGCACCAGTGTCATTAAACTGCCAGTTTACCTTGCACAGTGTCATTAACATGCCAGTTACCTGCACCAGTGTCATTAACATGCCAGTACCTTGCACCAGTGTCATTAACATGCCAGTTACCTTGCACCAGTGTCATTAACATGCCAGTTACCTTGCCAGTGTCATTAACATTGCCAGTTACCTTGCACCAGTGTCAGTAACATGCCAGCAGTTACCTTGCACCAGTGTCATTAACATGCCAGTTACCTTGCACCAGTGTCATTAACATGCCAGTTACCTTGCACCAGTGTCATTAACATGCCAGTTACCTTGCACCAGTGTCATTAACATGCCAGTTACCTTGCACAGTGTCATTACATGCAGTTACCTTGCACCAGTGTCATTAACAATGCCAGTTACCTTGCACCAGTGTCATTAACATGCCAAGTTACCTTGCACCAGTGTCATTAACATGCCAGTTACCTTGCACCAGTGTCATTAACATCCAGTTACCTGCACCAGTGTCATTAAACATGCCAGTTACCTTGAACCAGATGTCTTAACATGCCAGTTACTTCCACCAGTGTCATTAACATGCCAGTTACCTTGCACCAGTGTCATTAACATGCCAGTTACGGCGCCAGTGTCATTAAATGCCAGTTACCTGCACCAGTGTATTAACATGCCAAGTTACATTGCACAGTCATTACATGCAGTTACTTGCACGTGTCATTAACATGCCAGTTACTTGCAGTGTCATAAATGCAGTGACCTGGCACAGTGTTCATAACATGCCAGTTACCTTGCACCAGTGTCATTAACATGCCAGTGTACCTTGCACCAGTGTCATTAACATGCCAGTACCTGCAACCAGTGTCATATAACATGCAGGTACCTTGCACCAGTGTCATTAACATGCCAGTTACCTTGCACCAGTGTCATTAACATGCCAGTTACCTTGCACCAGTGTCATTAACATGCCAGTTATTATTGTACCTTGCACCAGTGTCATTAATTTGCCAGCTACTTTGCATCAGTGTCATTAACTTGCCAGTTACTTTGCACCAATGTCTTTAATTTGCTAGTTACTCTGCACCAGTTTCATTTTCTCTCACCAGTACACCAGCCTGTAAACCCATTGATTGATAGGGAACAACCAAAACAAAGCTAGAATTATACCTTCATTGTCCAGTATATTTACCAGACTAAGAGAAATTTTAAAAAGTGTAACCATTATTATTTATTAAGAAACCATACATCCTCCCTTCTTCTCCTCCTCTATTTTCTTTTTCAACATTTCTTCATTTATTCTGCGTCTTTCTATCTCTTCATCTTTCCTTCTCATGTCATTTTCATGTACCAAGTTGAGGACCTTTTTCTTCCGTTGCATCCTCTTCATGACTGGATCCCCTGTTCTCTCCAATCGAAACCGGATATCTTTGATGACCTCACAGAAAAACCTCAGAATGTCTTCGTGCCTTCCTCTGGTCCTGATGTTGTCGTCAGGGGTGAAATTATCAAGGGCAAATATCTGCTCTGCCCCCATGTTAATAAACTTTTTTGTTACGTCTGCGAGGTCCCCGCTGGTCTTATGAGTAAGAACCACAACAGGGAATATTTCTATGGCGAATGGGAGACAGTAGGATTGGGTTAGAATTTCTGGTGTGATAAATAAAAAACAGACTATATACTAATTTGCTGGATCTAAAAATTCTCCTACCAGAAATATATTCTTTTTTAAGAAGGTGATAACCAATATTTGAGCACCAACAGGTCTACAAGAACTAAAGTATATTTTACCATATTCATTCAAGAAGCATTCTGATTATTTGAAATTCGTTATTATACAGCAAAACACAATAGAAACTGTGAGATGTCCATAAATTTATAATAAACTACATTACTTTATCTGAATGTAGCCTCAGTTATTAAAATCTAATGTAATACACAACCTAACCTAAGATTCATGGCTGTTTTATCATCACTTTTATGTCCTGTTTCTACTAATTGGGTTATTCAACTAAATATATTTCAATATTCTATTGGTTGTCTCGGATATCATCTATAGATGACAACACCCTATACCCATGGTAAAGAACTAAACTGCTAGGTTGTTACCCTGTGGTTATATTATATTGATGGCCATAGTTGGGCTTTTCAGTCAGATCCTGCCCTAAGGCCTGGCCCTAGAGGGTAGGCAAGACTGGTCCAGCAGTCTAGTGATTTAGGTCCTCACCCTGGATACATCAAATATTATGGGGTGTTTTGGGGGTGAATCATTTCCCTTTAATTAATTTATGTCTGAGACTAATCCTTAATGGCTAAACTGGGACATTCTGGGCCATATTTATAAACACGCGGTATCGCACTTTAGCAATGTAAAATGTATGGCCACAATCGTACACTTACCCCTAAGGTAAATACCACAAAGGTATTTTATGGGGGTCGTAAATCTATGATCCCGGCCATAGATTTACTATAGTTTAAATGATTGTTAAAGGGATCGTAAATCAATGATTGTTTTAGCAAACGTTAAAGGCGTGGTATCACTAAAAAGCAATACCATGCCTTTATAAATAAGGCCCTCTGTGACAATATTGGCTTATAGAATCCATCCTAATTACTAGGTCGCTTGTGAGATCATTTTCACTTTATGAATCCATCAGTGTAGACATTACCTGTCAAATCTCTAGCACTTTGAAGCAGATCCTTGAGTTCTTCCATTTCTTCATTAGCAAGTCCTTTTTTCACACTGGAAATAAAGGAAAGGGCAATTTATGATTGAGCCAATTTATCACAAAGGCTTTCTGTCTATTGTGTTTGTTTTGTAATGGTCAGACTAATGAGGGCATCTATGGAAATATTTACCTCACTAGATGGGTCCATGGCAACTGATGACATCACTAGGTATGTCCACACCCACTGTATGATGTCAGAGATTGAATACTTTTTTTTTACAACCCTTCCTAACATCTCTAGCAGTGAGCTTTGTTCCCCAACAATATAATAAAGTTTTGAAATATTTTAATATAGAAATGTCATTAATGAATTAACTTGCCTGTAAACAAAAATCGGAAAGATAAAGTCAGATGATTTTACTAAGTTCTCTGCATCTGTGATCCGATCAGCCAGACCAAATCCTTTGCTCCACTCGACTCCTTTATCCAGGGGTAACAAATTAGCTGGAGACAAGATTATAAAGGGGAAAAAACAAAGAAAAACAAGCAATAATTGAAAAAAAAAAAAAAAAAATTACACTTGGCAAAATCCTCTTAAATAATATTTAGTGATGAAGGTATAATTGGTAATGATCATACATAGGGATTGATCAATCTGTTGTATTCAATTAGATCAACTGGACTTGAAATGTAGTTCTTGAAGACGTTTCGCTAGTCATCCGACTGGCTTTCTCAATTCAGAATGACTTGTACAAGAATCTGTGGCAATTATGTACCCTGGAAAATCCCAATAGGAATATAAATAAAATGAAATAACATTTAGCCAACTGAACAGGACTTGTTTAGTAATTAAAGGGTAATTATTGTACAAGTTGCTTGTGAAGGTTCTCATTCATCCAGGTCATGGTATATCTGTTGTATTCAATTAGATCAACTGGACTTGAAATGTAGTTCTTGAAGACGTTTCGCTAGTCATCCGACTGGCTTTCTCAATTCAGAATGACTTGTACAAGAATCTGTGGCAATTATGGTACATCCGAAAGACCCAATACCAAAACACAAGAAAAGCGACATCATATATGCAGTGCAGTGCAGTGAAGAATGCTCTGATTTGTATGTGGGGGAGAACAAACAGCAACTGCATCAGCGTATGACCCAGCACAGAAGAGCCATTTCCTCGGGTCAGGACTCAGCCGTGTACCTGCATCTTAAGGATAAAGGACATACCTTTGAAGATTGTAATGTTAACATATTGGCGAAGGAACGTGACTGGTTCAAGAGAGGTGTTAAGGAGGCCATTTATTTCATACGTGCAGTAAGTGAGTTGAGTATTTAGTAAAGAGTTCGTAGTGAAGCTATCAAATGTTCGTTAAATAGTAGTGGAAGCGAAAATGAAGTCGCCGATAGTAAAGTAAAAAGTATTTAAGTCGTGATGCCAGATACTGTGCGACAGAGTAGCAGTAAGAGTAGAGTAGTAAGTAAGTAGTATATGTAAGTACAGTAACAGAGTGAGTGGAAAAGTATCAGAGGTAATGTAGTATAGTAGTAGGGAGTAGGCTCAGGATAGTAGGAAATTGAGTATATCTAGTATATACAGTATGATAGTTAGTAGTGCAGTACGTAAGTAGTAAGGAGTTAGTATTAGTAGTAGTAGATAGAAGTAGTAGTAGTCTGATAAAAGTAAGTAGTCTGAGAGCAGTTAGTGAGAGTAAAGTCGTAGTAGTAGTATAAGAAGTAAGAAGTGAAGTATTGAGATAGGTTAGTGAGTATAGTAGTAGTGCGTAGACGAGTATTGTAGTAGAGTACATAAAGATAAGTGAAGTGTAGTATAAGTAGTAAGTGCGTTATGAGATAGTATGAAAGTGAGTAAGTAGTAGTAGTATCGAGTAAGCGAAGAATTAGTCAGTCAAGATTATAAGTAGTTTCAGTAGTATATAGTAGTAAGTCAGTATTTAATTCTTGACAACGATATTGTGGCTCAGTGTTGTATTTTTAATTTATGCCAGATACTTGGATAGAGTATTTTTAATATGGAATCAGAGTATTAAGAGATGACCAGATCAGATAGTGGATCAGAGTATTATTGCTAGATATAGTGGATCAGAGTATTTAATATGCCAGATACTCTGGATCAGTGTATAATTTGCCCGATAATGTGGATCAGAGTATTAAATATGCCAGATACTTGGATCAGAGTATTTAATATGCCCGATCCTGTGGCATCAGACTATTTATTGGCCAGATAATGTGGATCAGATCTTTAATATGACAGATACTCGTGGATCAGATGTATTTATATAGCCAGATACTGTGACATCCGTGTATGTTAATATGGCCAGATTACTGTGAGATCAGAGTATTTAATTGCAACGCATACGTGGGATCAGAGTATTAATATGCAGATACTGTGGATCAGTGATTAATATGCAGATACTGTCCATCAGTGTATTTAAATCCAGATACTGTGGCATCAGAGTATAATTCGCCAGATTTACCGTGGATCAGCGTATTTAATCTGCCAGATACTGCTGGATCAGAGAGTATTAATATGCCAGATATGGCGATCAGGATTTAATATGCCAGATATGTGGATAGGAGTATTAATTGCCAGATTAGTGATCAGAGTAGTGAATAGCCATGAAATGTCCGCGATCAGTGTTATTTAATGCCAGATACTCTCGCGATCAGTGTATTTAATTTTGCAGATACTCTGCATCAGTGTTTTAATTTAACCAGATACTCGCATCAGTGTATTTTAATTGCAGAGTACTCTGCATCAGTGTTGTAATTTGAAAGATACTCTGCATCAGGTGTTTATTAATTTGCCAGATACTCTGCCATCAGTGCTATTTAATTACCAGATCCACTTACTGCACAGTTGTATTTAATGCCAGATACTCTGCTCAGTGTTGTATTTAAGTTGCAGATACTCTAGCCATCAGTGTTTTAATTACCAGATACTATGCAATCAGCTGTTTTAATTCCCAGATTACTCTGCATCAGTGTTGTTAATGTACCAGATCTCTCATACAGTGTATTTAATTTGCCAGATACTCTGCATCAGATGTTTTATTACCAGGACTCTGCATCAGTGTATTTAATTTGCCAGATACTCTGCATCCAGTGTTATTAATTTGCCAGATACTCTGCACAGTGTTTTTCATGTGGCCAATAATCTGCATCAGGGTTTAATTTACGGGACTCTGCCACCAGTATCTTTAGTATGCAAGTTGCTCTGCACAAGGTTATTTTTTTCCAAGCTGTTTACACCCGGTATCAAAATTTGCCAAATTAGGCACATATGTCATAAAATGGCTAGTTACCTGCACCAGTGTATACACTGCAGTTACCTTGCCAACAGTGTCTTAACATTGCCAGTTTACCTTGCACCAGTGTCATAACTGCCAGTGACCTTGACACCAGGTTAATTAACATGCCAGTACCTTGCACCAGTGTATTAACATGCCAGTTACCTTGCACAAGTGGTCATTAACCTGGCCAGTAAATTGCACCAGTGTCATTAACCATGCCAGTGACCTTGCACAGTGTCATTAACATGCCAGTTACCTTGCACCAGTGTCATTAAAGCCAGTTACCTTGCACCAGTGTCATTAACATGCCAGTACCTTGCACCAGTGTCATTAAATGCCAGTTACCTTGCACCAGTGTCATTACATGCCAGTTACCTTGCACAGTGTCATTAACATGCCAGTTACTTGCACCAGGTCATTAATGCAGTTACCTTGCACCAGGTCATAACAGCCAGCTTACCTGCACCAGTGTCATTAACTTGCCAGTTACCTTGCAACAGTGTCATTAAACATGCCAGTACCTTGAAACAGTGTCATTAACATGCCAGTTACCTGCACCAGGTCATTAACATGCCCAGTAACATTGCACCAGTGTCATTAAACATGCCAGTTACTTGCACCAGTGTCAGTAAAATTTGCCAGATTTACATTGCACCAGTGTCATTAACATGCCAGTTGACCTTGCACAGTTTCAGTAACATGCAGTTTACCTTGCACCAGTGTATAACATGCCCAGTTACCTTGCACCAGTGTCATTAATGCCAGTTACCTTGCACCAGTGTCATTAACATGCCAGTTACTTGCACCAGTGTCATATTAAACATGACAGTACCTTGCACCAGTGTCATTAACCATGCCAGTTACCTTGCCCAGTGTCTTAAATGCAGTTACCTTGCACCAGTTCATTAACATGCCAGTACCTTGCACCAGTGTCATTAACATGCCAGTTACTTGCACCAGTGTCATTAACATGCAGTTCCTTGCACAGTTCATTAAAATGACAGTACTATGCACCAGTGTATTAACATGCAAGTTACTTGCACCAGTGTCATTAACATGCCCGTACCTGCACCGGTCATTCACATGACAGTTACCTTGCACAGTGTCATTAACATGCAGTTACCTTGAACCCAGTGTCATGACATTGCAGTACCTCTGCACCAGTGTCATGTAACATGCCAGTTACCTGCACCAGTGTCCATTACATTCCAGGACCTTGCAACCAGTGTCATTAACATGCCAGTTACCTTGCACCAGTGTCATTACATGCCAGTTACTTGCACCGTGTCATGAAAATTCAGTTACCTTGAACCAGTGTCATACATGCAAGTGATCTGCACCAGTGTCATTAACATGCAGGTATCTTGCCACCAGTGTAATTAACATGCCAAGTTATCTTGCACCCAGTGTCATGAACATGTCATACCTTGCACCAGTGTCATTACATGCCAGTTACCTTGCACCAGTGTCATTTACCATGCAGTTATCTTGCACCAGTGTCATTAAATGCCAGGACTTGCACAGTGTCATTAAAATGCCACAGTTACCTTGCACCGAAGTGTCATTAACATGGCCAGTTATCTTGCACCGCTGTCATTAACCATGCCAGGTACCGTGCACCAGTGTCATTAACATGCCAGTTACCTCGCACCAGTGTATTAAGGGCCAGTTATCTTGCAAGCAGTGTCTTAACATGCCAGTTACTTGCACCAGTGTCATACATGCCAGTTATCTTGCACCAGTTAAGTAACATGACAGTAACCTTGCAACGTGTCATTTAACATGCCAGTAACTTTGACACACAGTGTCATTAACATGCCAGTTCCTTGCACCAGTGTCATTAAAGCAGTTACCTTGCACCCAGGTGTCATGTTTTAAATGCCGTTACCTTGCACCAGTGTCATTACATGCAGTTACATTGCACCCCAGTGTCATTAAAACATGCCAGTTACCTGGCCACCAAGTGTCATTAACATGCCAGTTACCTGGCACCAGTGTCATTAACATGCCAGTTACCTTGCACAGTGTCATTAACATGACAGTACATTGCACCAGTGTCATTAACATGCCAGTTTACCTTGCACCAGTGTCATTAAACATGCAGTTTAACTTGCACCAGTAATGTCATAAACATGCCAGTTACCTGCACAGTGTATTAAACATGCAGTTACCTTGCAACAGTGTCATAACATGCCAGTTACCTTGCACCAGTGTCATTAAAATGCCAGTTAACTTGCAACCAGTGTAATTACATGCCAGTTACTTGCACAGGTCATTAACATGCCAGTTATTCTTGCACCAGGTGTCATTAACATGCCAGTTAACTGTGCCACAGTGTCATTAACATTGCCAGTCCTTGCACCAGGTCATTAACATGCCAGTACCTTGCACAGTGTAATTATTAACATGCCAGTACCTTGCACCAGGTTGTTTTAATTAACAGCCAGTACCTTGCACAGTGTCAATAACATGCAGTTATCTTGCACCAGTGTCATTAAACATGCCAGTTACTTGCCACCAGTGTCATTAACATGTCAGTACCTTCGCCATCAATTGTCATTAACAGACAGTTACTTGCACCAGTGTCATTAAATGGCCAGTTATCTGCACCAAAGTGTCTTATTAACATGCCAGTTCCTTGCACCAGTGTATGAACATGCCAGTTATCTTGACACCAGTGTAATTGAACATGCAAGTTACCTTGCATCAGTGTCATTACATGCCAGTTACCTTGCCCCACCAGTGTCATTAACATGCCAGTTACCTTGCACCAGTGTCTTCCAAATGCAGTTACTGGCACCAGTGTCAGTAACTGCCAGTTTACCTTGCATCAGTGTCATTAAGGCAGTTACCTTGCCACCAGTGTCATTAACATGCCAGTTACCTTGCACCAGTGTCTATTAACATGCCAGTTACCTTGAACCAGTGTCAACCGTTAACTGCAGTTAACCTTGCACCAGTGTCATTAACATGCCAGTTACATTGCACCAGTGTCCTTAACATGGCCAGTTACATTGCACCAGTGTCATTAACAGGCCAGTACCTTGCATCAGTGTCATTAACATGCCAGTTACTTGCACCAGTGTCCCACTAACATGCCAGTTACCTTGCACCAGTGTCATTAACATGCCAGTACTTGACCCGTGTCATTAACATGCCAGTACCTTGGCACCAGTGTCATTAACACCAGCCAGTTACCTTTGCCCCCAGGGTATTAACATGCAGTACCTTGCACCGTGTCATTAAATGCCAGGTGACCTATGGCATCAGTGTCAAACATGCCAGTTCCCTTGCACCCGGTCATTAACATGCCAGTTATATTGCACAGTGTCATTAAATGCCAGTTACTTGACACCAAGTGTCCATTAACTGCCAGTACCTGGCACCAGTGTTCATATACATGAAAGTACCTTGACACCAGTGTCATTAAAACATGCCAGTGACCTTGCACCCGTGTCATTAACATGCAGTACCTTTGCACCCAGTGTCATTAACATGCCATTACCTTGCACCAGTGGACATTAAATGCCAGTTACCTTGCAACACAGATGTCCATTAACATGCCAGTTACCTGGCACAGTTCATTAACATGCCAGTTACATTTGCACCAGTGTCATTAACCATGCAGTTACCTTGCACAGTTCATTAACCATGCCAGGTTACCTTGCACCAGTGTCTTCCCCCTTTCACATGCCAGTACCTTGCACCAGTGTCATTAAGCATGCCAGTTACCTTGTCATCAGTTCTATTAACATGTACAGTTATCGTGCACCAGTGTCATTAACATGCACAGTTACCTTGCCATCATTGTCATTAACATGGCCAGTTTACCTTGCCCAGTGTCATTAACATGCAAGTACTTGCAACAGTGTCATTAACATGCAAAGTTACCTGGCCAACCAGTGTATTAACATGCCAGTTACCTTCACCAGTGTCATTAACATGCCAGTTACCTTGCACAGTGTCATTAACATGCCAGTTACCTGCACCAGTGTAGTAAATGCCATTATTATTGTACTGTGCACCAGGTTAATTAACATGTGCCAGTTATTATGTACATGCACCAGGGTCATAACAGGCCAAGTTACCTTGCACCAGTGTACATTAACATGCCAAGTTACTGCACTAGTGTATTACCAGGCCAGTTATATTGTACTTTGCATCAGTGGTCATTAACTTGCCAGTTACTTTGCACCAATGTCTTTAATTTGTAGGGTTACTCTGCACCAGTTTAGTTTCTCTCACCAGTACACCAGCCTGAAACCCATTGAGATAGGGGAACAACCAAAAAAAGACCTAGAATTATACCTTCAGTTGTCCAGTATTATTTACTCAGATAAACGAGAAAATTTTTAAAAAGTGTAACAACCACTTATTTATTAAAAACCTATACAGTCCCCTTCTTCTTCCTCATATTTTCTTTGTTCAACATTTTCTTCTTTATTCGTGCGTCTTTTCATCTCTTCATCTTTCTTAATGTCATTTCATGTACCAAGTTGAGGGACCTTTCTTCCGTTTGCATCCTCTTCATGACTGGATCCCCTGTTCTCCCAATCGAAACCGGATTATCTTTGATGCGACTCACAGAAAAACCTCAGAATGTCTTCGTGCCTTCCTCTGCGTCCTGATGTTGTGTCAGGGGTGAAATTATCAAGGGCAAATATCTGCTCTGCCCCCATGTTAATAAACTTTTTTGTACGTGATGCCGAGGTCCCCGCTGGTCTTATGAGTAAGAACCAACAACAGGGAATACTTTCTATGGCGAATGGGAGACAGTAGGATTGGGTTAGAATTTCTGGTGTGATAAATAAAAAACAGATATATAATAATTTGTGGATCTAAAAATATCACTACCAGAGAAATATTACTTTTTTTTTAAGAAGGTGTATAACCAATATTTGAGCCACAAACAAGGTCTACAAGAACTAAAGTATATTTTACCATATTCATTCAAGAAGCATTTCTGATTATTGAAATTCGTTATTATACAGCAAAACACACTAAAGAAACTGTGAGATGTCCATAATTTATAATAAATACATTACTTTATCTGAATGTAGCATCAGTTATTAAAATCATAATTGTAATACACAAACCTAACCTAAGATTATGGCTTGTTATATCACATTTTATGTCCTGTTTACTAATTGGTTATTCAACTAAATATATTTCAATATTCTATTGGTTGTCTGGGATATCATCTATAGATGACAACACCCTATACCCATGGTAAAGAACTAAACTGTAGGTTGTTACCCTGTGGTTATATTATATTGATGGCCATAGTTGGGGGCTTTTCAGTCAGATCCTGCCCTAAGGCCTGCCTAGAGGGGTAGGCAAGACTGGTCCAGCAAGTCTAGTGATTAGGTCCTCACCCTGGATACATCAAATATATGGGGTGTTTGGGGGTGAATCATTTCCCTTTAATTAATTAGGTCTGAGACTAATCCATTATGGCTAAACTGGGACATTATGGGCCTATTTATAAACGCGCATATCGAACTTTCGCAATGTAAAATGTATGGCCACAATCGGTTACACTTACCCCAAGGAACTACCCCAACAGGTATTTATGGGGTCGAAATCTATGATCCCGGCCATAGATTTACTATGTTTAAATGATTGTTAAAGGGATCGTAAATCAATGATTATGTTTTAGCAAGACGTTAAAGGCGGTGGTACTCACTAAAAGCAATACCATGCCTTATAAAATAAGGCCCCTAGTGACAATATTGGCTTATAGAATCCTATCTAATTACTAGGTTGTTGTGAGATCATTTTCACTGTTATGAATCCTCAGTGTAGACATTACCTGTCAAATCTCTAGCACCTTGAAGAAGATCCTTGAGTTCTTCATGTCTTCATTAGCAAGTCCTTTTTTTCACAGATGGAAATAAGGAAAGGGCAATTATGATGAGCCAATTTATCACAAAGGGCTTTCTGTCTATTGTGTTTATTTTGTATGTTCAGACTGATTGTCACACTAATGAGGGCATCTATGGAAACTAATTTTACCTCACTAGAGGGTCCATGCAAATTGATGACACATCACTAGGTATGTCCCACACCACTGTATGATGTTCAGAGATTGTAATACTTTTTTTTTACAACCCTTTCTAACATCTCTAGCAGTGAGCTTTGTTCCCCAAACAATTAATAAAAGTTTTGAAATATTTTAATATAGCAATGTACATTAAATTGAATTAACTTGCCTGTAAACAAAAATCGGAAAGATAAAGTGCAGATGTTTTACTGAGTTCTGCATCTGGATCCGATCAGCCAGACCAAATCCTTGGCTCCATCGACTCCCTTATCCAGGGGTAACAAATTAGCTGGAGACAGATATAAAGGAAAAACAAACAAAGAAAAACAAGCAATAATTGAAAAAAAAAAAAAAATTAACTTGGCAAATCCTCTTAATAATATTTAGTGATGAAGGTATAATTGGTAATGATCATACATAGGGATTGATCAATCTGTGTAGTCATTAGCTAAACTGGATTGAAGTGTTCTTGAAGACTTTCGCTAGTCATCCGACGGCTTTACAATTCAGAATGACTTGTACAAGAATTGTGGCAAAGTAGGTTACCTGGAAAATCCCAATTAGCATACTCACAGCCAGGTGTGTAGGGCGTCGTAGGATAGTAGGGCTGTAAGAGGTGTTTATAGGAACGCCAAGAGTAAGGTGTTGAAAAACAGCATGTACATGGCCAGACAGTTGGTGTCGAACCCCCCCCACCTCATTTAGGCTTGGTTTCTTTATTTTCAAATAAATGGCCTCTTAACACCTCTCTTGAACCAGTCACGTTCCTTCGCAGTATGTTAACATTACAATCTTCAAAGGTATGTCACTTATCCTTAAGATGCGATACACGGCTGAGTACTGAACCGAGGAATTGGCTCTTCTGTGCTGGGCCAGACGTTGATGAAGTTGCGTTTGGTCTCACCCACATACAAAATCAGAGCATTCTCACTGCATGCACTGCATATATGATGTCGTTATTGGTGTTTGGTATTGGGTCTTTCGGATGTACCAATTGCGCCTCAGTGTGTTTATCGGTTTAAAGCAGACAAGGATACAGTTTTTTGAAAATTTTCTAATTTATCGGAGACCCTGCTACATATGGGATGACCAGTTCTTCCTCCTGTCTTGCTTTTCCCCTTCCACTGTTGGTATTCGTGTTTTTTCTTCCTTCTACTTTTGGACCAAAGGCCAGTCTGGATATCCGCAAGTTTTAAGGGCTCCTCTGAGATGTTTCATTTCTTAGCTTGCTCTGTGCTAGTGGGGATGTTTAGGCTCTGTGTTGCAGGGTTTGATGGACCCCCAGCTTGTGATTAAGGGTGGTGGGAGTCAACATCAAATATGATCTGTGTGTGTGGTTTGCTGTCAACATCATACTTCCCAGTTACCAATTTTCCTAACTTCTACCAAGCAGTCCAAGAAAGCCAGTTTGTTGTTTTGTACCTTTCCCTTGTGATTCCACGGTTTAAAGGCACCAGAGCCAAAACATATACTGCAAAAGGCTCAAACACAGCTCCTAAGTGAAGGGTGACGACAGACACACATTACAGTCGATGTTAATGCACAACATTAGTCAACTAGAAACAGAAACCTGGCTCATCAGCTACCTTGTGTCCATCTGGGAAAGGGTGATGGAGTTACACAAACAAGCACAGCTTTCTTCAGCATGTAAGGGCAAACAAAGGCAAACAGAACAGTTCTCTATTCTATCATCCAGAACAGCCCCAAAGGAGAAACAAGTACCTTGAATACAAAAGGAGGGGAAGTGTCACTTCATCAAACAAGGACGGATGGGTGGAACTGTCTAACAGGGACCTGACCCAGAGAATGGAGAAGTCCTTGGTAAGGGCTTGAATTTTGCCATCACCCTCTAAAGCCATCCCTGTGGTGGATATTATAGCAGCCACAGAGAGCCTTATCCACAGTAAGAAGGTATCACAGAGTGAGGCAAGAACAACTTCGCCTTAAGGTATCTGCAGCCTTAGCCCAGTGCTAAAACATCCTTCATCAACCGACTACCACAGGAAAGAAGAGTCATTAACATCCCTCAAGAAAGATTCCAGTATCACCATTCTACCGGCAGACAAGGGAAGATGCACAGTGGCACTCAACCACCTCAGACTACCATGAGTAGGTGACCATCTCCTGGCGATAACAACACATATAGCGCTTTACAAGGGATCCCACCAGCCGTTACAAAGAAAAGAGGCATAGATTAGTACTACAAAGCTTCAAAAGGATTAAAGCCATGACCGAGCAATGTATCATCGACTCTACCCTGGTCGAGCACATCCATGACTATATGGACTCCCAAAGATACTAAGGAAAGGGGCCCCACTAAGACCTAAGTCAGCAGCATCAACTCGGTAAAAAAATACATGTGGCAAAATAATCTAGCTAACATATTAGGACTTGTGGGGAAGTTCTAAGCAACACATCCAGAAATACTCTAGGATTGTCACCCAACAAGATTGAACGATATATGTACTCGGTTGTAGAAGAAAACTAGGGTGTCATATGATGTGACATCTCTATTCACTTGTATACCCACCAAGGAGGCTATTGACAGTGGTGAGAAACAGGCTGGGCCAGACAGCATCTTTACAAGCAGGAACTGATCTCAACCCAGAAAACAGGTGTGTCCTTGTTGGACTGTGATGCCTGAATACCACCTATTTCCAATACAGGATTAAGTTCTATAAGCAAAAACATGGATGTGCTATGGGATCTCCAGTTTCACTATGTGGACAACCTTTACAGGAGGAGGTAGAAACACAGTCGCTTAATTACCTTAAGGCATAGCACCCAGCCAACTGGTTCAGATATGGTTGATGACACCTGGGTTAAAATCCACCAGAAGGAAGTACAAGCTTTCACAGAACACATTATGCGGTGGACCAAAACATTAAATTCACAAGGAAGAGGTACAAAACAACAAACTGGCTTTCTTGGAGCTGCTTGGTAGAAGGAAAATGGTAAACTGGAAGTAGAGGTTACAGAAAACCAAACACACACAGATCAGTATTGATGTTTGACTCCCCACCACCCTTTAGATCACAAGCTGGGGGTCATCAGAACCCTGCACAACACAGAGCCAGATAACATCCCCACTAGCCACGAGGCGAGGCTCTAAAGAAATGAAAAACATCTCAGAGGAGCCTTAAAAACTGTGGATATCCAGACTGGGCCTTTGTCAAAATAGAAGTAGAAGGAAAGAAAAGAACACGAATACACAACAGTTGAAGGGGAAAAGCAAGACAGAGGAAGAAACATGTCCATCCTCATATGTAGCAGGGGTCTCCGAGAAATTAAGCACGAATTTTCAAAAAACATCATATCCCTGTCTGCTTTAACTGAACAACACACGAGGCAGCAATTGGGACATCCGAAAGACCACAATACAAAAACAAAAGAAAAGCGACTCATATATGCAGTGCAGATGCAGTGAAGAATGCTCTGATTTGTATGTGGGGGAGACCAAACAGCAAACTGCATCAACGTTGGCCCAGCACAGAAGAGCCAATTCCTCGGGTCAGGACTCAGCCGTTGTACCTGCCATCTTAAGGATAACAGGACATACCTTTGAAGATTGTAATGTTAACATGATTGGCGAGGAACATGAGGTCAAGAGAGGTGTAAGGAGGCCATTATGTGAAAAATAAGAAACCAAGCCTAAATAGAGGTGGGGGGTTCGACACCAACTGTCTGCCATGTACAATTCTGTTTTAACACC
>CM033477.1:7868741-8019959 GCA_019447015.1 Hymenochirus boettgeri | reverse complement strand
TCTGTGTGCGCAGTTTAACATCATCTATGCACATACTAAATAAAATGTGTGTTCTAATATTCCAGAGTTTTGTGTTTTGCGCACACAGCTCAGTAGGAACACTCAATATATATCATTATGTGTCGTGTGGTTATTCTGTGTAAACCTGCTAGGTTGTAACATTTCCGAAATTTTCAAACTGGACATATAAGCTTGTCTTTTTGTTTAGAACAAACACTGCCAATTGTACTTATTTTAAATGCAATTATAAATAGTAAGCTGGTGTTGTCATTCCTTTTAGCAGGATCTGATTGTAAAACCTAATAAACCTTTAACGGACTGGTGAGATACCCACTATAAATATAGCCCTTAGTTCATTGTACTCAAGTACAACACAGCATTGCACAATATTATATTTAGATAAGCCATACAAAAAAAATACATAAATAGTAAACAAATGTATATATTAGTATAACAAATTACTGTAGTTATAATAAACACATTGCTGTGGATATAATAATCACATTACTGTAGTTATGGTAATAAACACATTACTGTAGTTATAATAATAAACACATTACTGTAGTTATGGTAATAAACACATTACTGTAGTTATAATAATAAACACATTACTGTAGTTATGATATAAACACATTACTGTAGTTATGATAATAAACATTACTGTAGTTATGATAATAAACACATTACGTAGTTATGATAATAAACACATTACTGTAGTTATGATAATAAACACATTACTGTAGTTAAATAATAAACCACCTTACTGTAATTATATACAATGTAGTTTGATAATAAACACATTACTGTAGTTTATGATAATAAACACATTACTGTAGTTATATAAACACATTACTGTAGTTATAATAATAAACACTTACTGTAGTTATGATAATAACTTACTGTAGTTATGATAATAAACACATTACTGTAGTTATGTAATAAACACATCTGTAGTTATAATAAACACATTACTGTAGTATGATAATAAACACATTACTGTAGTTATAGTAATAACACATTACTTGTAGATATGATAATAAACACATTACTGTAGTTATGATAATAAACACATTACTGTAGTTATGATAATAAAACAATTACTGTAGTTATGATAATAAACACATTTACTGTAGTTATGGTAATAAAAACCATTATCTGTAGTTATGGTAATAAACACATTACTGTAGTTGATGTAAACACATTACTGTTTACCACATCCCAGGAAAAATAGTCAAACAAAAACCCTTAGACACCCCATGGTCCTTTATCAAATAATATTAAATGAATGACACCATTCATTCAATAAAAAAAAGTTTTGACACAGTTATCACCAATAAAGAGTGGGCCCCACACCCTGCACAGCGTGTCAGATTCCCCTTGCTTATGTGAGAGGGGCTGGACAGAAGCCAGGAGAGGGGTGGAGAGTGGTGCGTGGGCGTGGCGGATGTGTGAGTTTAGGGCATTCTGGGCATTTTTCCCTCCTCCACACTACAATATATAAATGGGAGGAGAAGCTACCAAACTGGAATGTTGCCTTTAATTTTATTATAAAAACAATCTTATAATCTCATATATATATATATATATATATATAATAAGTGCAAAAATATAATTTTTCTTACATTTTTTTTTTAATGAATGTATGTATGCTGCCAGTATTTAAATTATTTTTTAATATGAATTAAAGGCTACATACACTTTGGTAAATTATCCTCCTATTTAATTATTTAATAAAATTATTTCCAGACCATAAAAGCCCCCAAAAATGCATTCACTCCATGGCTAATTGTTTTAATGTAAATTAACACTTTATATATTATACCACCAGAACTGTGGTGCATTTTTATTGGCTTTGTAAAGACCAGATTTTGTACCAGATTTTAGGACCCCCCCTCCCATAGTCCCTGGCAATGTCGAATCAGCTGCACCCTTTCGGAACACTATGAGATATTTTCCTGGACAATAGCGCCGAGCCACTAAGCTTTGCTATGTACCATATTAGAGATTGTGGAGTATTCGATAGGAATTGCTGGCCAAGTACAAAGCATTATTTAGAAATGGGGATGAAGGGATTAGGAGGTACAGTTGCTATCACTAAAACCAACAAACTTGTTTCTGAGAGAGCTCAACTTAGGTTTCTCTGCTATATATTTCATTGTTCTTAAAAAATAATCGATGTCAGTAATAATTTGTTGGCTGTAAGCAGCAGATATTTCATTGGCCTTTCAAAGACATTTATTTTAAGAAAAAGGTGGAGAGTTCACAAAACAAAATACTCTAGGGGTGTATTCGACTCTCCTGTACACAAGTGGTCACATACATGTTACAGGTGATGCTGTTATGGCTTACAACAATGTTGAAGGAATAGAAAAGCTATGTCTACATGCTATGATTACCTTTTACGTTTAGCATGCCAAGCTTACTACTGTAAACTCATAAATAATGTTTAATAAAAACTTATCATGATCATCTCTTTTACATGTCTAGCTTACTACTGTAAACCTTTTATGAAATATTTAGTAAATGAAAGCTTGCAATGATTATCATCTTATTGTATTTTACTACTGTAAAGTTAAACTCAGAAATAAATGAAAGATTTTATTATGACCATCTTCTTTAGTACACCTACCTTACTACTATAAATAAAATTATTTATGATAAAAGCTTTTTTTAAAACTCATTTATAAACCTATACTTAAAGCTTTTTTTTCATTTATTTCTCATACCCACCTTACTACTGTGAACTTAAAATATAATTAAGTTTTTTATGATTATCTTTCTATTGAGCATACCGTACTAATGTAAACTCATAAATAATAAAATGAATTATAAATAGTTTTTTTTTTAATTATAATTATTCCTCTATTAAGTTTAGAGTACCGTACAACTACAAATTCCTAAATAAAATGATTTATAATGATTATCATTTTATTTTACTACTGTAAACTCAAATAAATTTAATAAATTAAAGCTTTATTTAATAATCTTATTAAGTTTACCTATCTTAACTACTGTAAAAAATAAAGGGATTTCTTGATCTTATTTAGCAAATGTAACTTACTAATATAATAAATGTATTAAATTGGAAGCTTTCCATGATTATGTATGTATGTTTTTATAGTTTATTTATAAAGTGCCACTTGGGGACAAAGAGCTGTAACATATCAAAATACAAAAAGTCGTACAAGGGAACAAATACATAGGTAGTTCAGTACATAAATATAGAAATAGAAATATATAAGTGCTAGAGCCTTGCCACAAGAGGTCCCTGCCCAGTGGAGCTTACAATCTAATTAGGAGTCCATACAGATACAATGGAATGGGTATAAGTGCTGGAGTGAGACTTATGCAGTGCAAATAAGTTGCTGGAGTGAGACTTATGCAGTGCAATAAAACAATCAATACTGTGCTGTTACCAGATATAGGATGTAGGATAGATTTATCATATATAGATATCATATACTGTGCTGGTTACCGGATAGGTAGGATGTAAGGGTAGATTTATCATATTAGATATATTAGATACCATATACTGTGCTGGTTACCAGATAGGTAGGATGTAAGGTTAGATTTATCATATATAGATATATAGATACCATATACTGTGCTGGTTACTGGATATATCTGTTGTATTCAGTTAGATCAACTGGACTGAAGTTAGTTCTTGAAGACGTTTCGCTAGTCATCCGACTGGCTTTCTCAATTCAGAATGACTTGTACAAGAATGTGGCAATTATGTACCCTGGAAAATCCCAATTAGCATATCACAGCCAGGTGTTAAGGGTGTGATTAGAAAGTGGCTAAGAGGTGTTATAGGAACGCCCAGAGTAGTGTGTTAAAACAGCATTGTACTGGCAGACAGTTGTGTCGAACCCCCCACCTCTATTTAGGCTTGGTTTCTTTATTTTCACATAAATGGCCTCCTTAAACACCTCTCTTGAACCAGTCACTTCCTTCGCCAGTATGTACATTACAATCTTCAAAGGTATGTCCTTATCCTTAAGATGCGATACACGGCTGAGTCCTGACCCGAGGAATTGCTCTTCTGTGCTGGGCCATACGTTGATGCAGTTGCTGTTTGGTCTCCCCCACAACAAATCAGAGCATTCTTCACTGCACTGCACTGCATATATGATGTCGCTTTCCTTGTTTTTGGTATTGGGTCTTCGGATGTACCAATTGCTGCCTCAGTGTGTTGTTCGGTTTAAAGCAGACAGGGATACGATGTTTTTTGAAAATTCTTCTTAATTTCTCGGAGACCCCTGCTACATATGGGATGACCATGTTTCTTCCTCCGTCTTGCTTTTCCCTCACTGTTGGTATTCGTGTTCTTTTCTTCCTTCTACTTCTTTGACAGGCCCAGTCTGGATATCCACAAGTTTATAAGGGCTCTTGAGATGTTTCATTTCTTTAGCCTTCGCCTCTGTGCTAGTGGGAGTTTCTCGGCTCTGTGTTGCAGGGTTTCTGATGACCCCCCTTGTGATCTAAAGGTGGTGGGAGTCAAACATCAAAACTGATCTGTGTGTGTTGGTTTTCTGTAACCCTCTACTTCCAGTTTTACCATTTTCCTTAACTTCTACCAAGCTCCAAGAAAGCCAGTTTGTTGTTTGTACCTCTTCCTTGTGAATTTAATGTTTTGGTCCACCACATTAATGTGTTCTGTGAAAGCTTGTACTTCCTTCTGGTGGATTTTAACCCAGGTGTCATCAACATATCAATCACCAACTGTCTGCCATGTACAATGCTGTTTTAACACCTTACTCTGGGCGTTCCTATAACACCTCTTAGCCACTTTCTAATCACACCCCTTAAACACCTGGCTGTGATATGCTAATTGGGATTTTTCCAGGGTATAATTGCACAGATTCTTGTACAAGTCATTCTGAATTGAGAAAGCCAGTCGGATGACTAGCGAAACGTCTTCAAGAACTAAACTTCAAGTCCAGTTGATCTAACTGAATACAACAGATATACCATGACCTGGATGAATGAGAACCTTCACAAGCATGGTTACTGGATAGGTAGGATGTAAGGTAGATTTATCATATATAGATATATAGATACCATATACTGTGCTGGTTACCAGATAGGTAGGATGTAAGGGTAGATTTATCATATATAGATACCATATACTGTGCTGGTTACCGAAGTAGGATTTAAGGGTAGATTATCATATTAGATACCATATGTGTGCGTTACCAGATAGGTGGATGTAAGGTAGATTTATCATATTAGATACCATATACTGTGCTGGTTACCAGATAGGTAGGATGTAAGGGTAGATTTATCATATATAGATACCATATCGTGTGCTGGTTACCATAGGTAGGATGTAAGGGTAGATTTATCATATATAGATATCATATACTGTGCTGGTTACGATAGGTAAGATGTAAGGGTAGATTTATCATATATAGATATCATATCTGTCTGGTTACCAGATAGGTAGGATGTAAGGGTAGATTTATCATATATAGATATATAGTTCATATACTGTGCTGGTTACCAATAGGTAGGATGTAAGGGTAGATTTATCATATATAGATATAGATATCATATACTGTGCTGGTTACCAGATAGGTAGGATGTAAGGGTAGATTTATCATATATGATATCATATCGTTGCTGTTACCAGATAGGTAGGATGTAAGGTAGATTTATCATATATAGATATATAGATACCATATACGGTGCTGGTACCAGATAGGTAGGATGTAAGGGTAGATTTATCATATATAGATATAAGATACCATATACTGTGCTGGTTACCGGATAGGTAGGATGTAAGGGTAGATTTTCATATATAGATTATAGATATCTTACGGTGCTGGTTACCAGATAGGTAGGAGTAAGGGTAGATTTATCATTATAGATCCCATATACTGTGCTGGTTACCGGATAGGTAGGATGTAAGGGTAGATTTATCATATATAGATATATAGATACCATATCTGTGCTAGTTACCAGATAGGTAGGATGTAAGGGTAGATTTATCATATATGATATATAGATACCATATACTGTGCTGGTTACCAGATAGGTAGGATGTAATGGTAGATTTACTCAATATAGATATATAACCATATACTGTGGCTGGTTACCAGATAGGTAGGATGTAATGGTAGATTTATCATATATAGATACCATATACTGTGCTGGTTACCAGATAGGTAGGATGTAAGGTTAATTTTATCATTATAGATATATAGATACCATATACTGTACTGGTTTACCAGATAGGTAGGATGTAATGGGTAATTTATATATATACCATATACTGTGCTGGTTACCGGATAGGTAGGATGTAAGGGGTAATGTTATCATATATAGATATATAGATACCATATACTGTGCTGGTTACCAGATAGGTAGGATTGTAGGGTAGATTTATCATTATAGATATATAGATATCATATACTGTGCTGGTTCCCAGATAGGTAGGATGTAAGGGTAGATTTATCATATATAGTATATATATCATATACTGTGCTGGTTACCAGATAGGTAGGATGTAAGGGTAGATTTATCATATATAGATATATAGATACCATATACTGTGCTGGTTTACCAGATAGTAGGATGTAATTGTAGATTTACATATATAGATACCTATACTGTGCTGGTTACCAGATAGGTAGGATGTAAGGGTAATTTTATCATATAAGATATATAGATACCATATACTGTACTGGTTACCAGATAGGTAGGATGTAATGGTAGATTTATCATAATATAGTACCATATACTGTGCTGGTTACCGATAGTAGGATGTAAGGGTAGATTATCATATATAGATATATAGATACCATATACTGTGCTGGTTACCAGATAGGTAGGATGTAAGGGTAGATTTATCATATATGGATATATGATATCATATACTGTGCTGGTTACCGGATAGGTAGGATGTAGGGTAGATTTATCATAATAGATAATAGATACATTTGTGCTGGTTACAAGATAGGTGGGATAAGGATAGATTTAAACCTGCTAATGAGGTTTCTTATTGTAGAGAGAGGGAATAGAACTGAGTGGGGGGTCTGTACAGCATGAGAATTCATACTTAAAAGTTTGCGATCCACCGCCGCTTCCTTCTCTGCACTCCCTCTCCACTGCGGCTGCTGTGTTTCTTTTCTGTTCCCGAGCAGCCACACTGTATCATTTTTTTGTTGATCTGCCCCCTATTTCTTTAGATATCCAATCTAAAACTTCTTATATTTCAGCTGTCAATCAGTTCCTTGCTCTTAAAAACTATTCTTCTGTGAGTAGTTTTACTGTACTGGGATGGTGACAGAGTTTTGACAGTTGGAATGCTGTGGCAGGCTTGACAGTTGGCTTGTGGGGAAAAAGGTCAGGTCAGATGGAGTGGGAGTGGTTAAACCAGGAGGGGGATACTGCTCCTAAACAAATGTGTGTGCTGATTGAAGGCATGCAGCAACACATGCAAATCAGAGTAAGTGCTACTTACATGTATTCAATTATAGATTAAGATGAGGCAAAGTCATTTTTTTCAGTATAGTGTCCCTTTCACTTGCTACTATAAACTTATAAATAAAAGCTTTATATGATAATCCTGTATATAGCTTGCCAATCATACTACTTTAACTCGTAATAAATGATACTAAATGGAAGCTTGCTATGATTATCATCTTTATCATCTTAGTTCACTTGCTGAGCATAAAACTCCATAATATGATGGATTTGATGTAATTTCCTATTGTTTATTTACGGAATTTCTTTTCACTGTCTTTTAACTGGATTCTAGCTTTTGCCATTAGGGTAAACTGGGTCATTCACCACCTCTGGCAGCAGGTAACCCTGACCTCTGTATACATTTTATATAAACAGGCGTACTTGCTGCTGCTTCGGCTTAAAGTATTATATGACGATGTAATCCTAAAATATTACGTCTTACCATATACCAGGGTTTATTCAATAAAGCCAATTAGATGCCCCAACCAATTAATGTTAGCTTTCAAATGTAAATAAGATCTGATGTTGAGGCAAAATTAGCACCATTTTTAACGATGAAACTTTATTGAATCTCCCTGAATGTTTATTACATTTTAATGAGCTAGTTAGAGGTGTGCACTAGGTATTTTGTTAAAAGCAGTTCATGCATTTGTATGCAAGCAGAGGAAAGTTTGCAAAAGTTTATTTTATAAGCAGTTGTCTGGGCTTTTAAGGGCAAGTCCACCCCTTAAACAACAACAAAATAATATATAGATAGATTATTCCCCAACCATCAAAACTGCAATAGTTGAAAGGTGAGAGGTGGAATTTCCGAAATGTTGCCTTGTTTTGTTAACTCTTTATTCCTGGTTCTTCCAGTTAGCAGTTGTAGTAATGGTGAGACATTACAACCATGACTAAATGCTGTTTCCCTAGCTGTCTCTTCTGAGCATGTGTGGGCTTATAAAAGAGCTTGGAGAGCTTGGAATGCAGGCTGTGGGAAAGGAGTGGAAGAACATTTTTCTGTATAGAGGCTAGTTCTCCATCTGTCACCTTTCTAATTATTTAGGTTGGGGAGGGGGATTACCTAGAGTTTTTATTTGAGGAGGAACATGCTCTTTAAGAACGTGTTTAAGTCCATAGTCTCCTTAAATCAATAAATTAACTCCTTTGTCATTTTTAAGGTTTATTAAGACAACTTCCTCCCTTGGAAAAAAAAGAAAACAAATACTTTGCAGCCTAAAATAGTCCTTACCTCCTAAATGTCCAGAAACCTAAAGGCATTTATGAGGGGAGGATTAACTACCCGTCTCATTCTATGCATACTCAGTATGTACCACATACCACTGTACAAACATGCTAAGAGAAGGGCTAAAAACCCACGTGCGTGTGTCAAAAAAGCTCTTTAATCGCCAATGTCAGTCTAAAATTGGCTTATAATGTCCGCGCTTTCCTGCAGTCCCATTCACACAATGAATCTGCTTTATTCTATATACTAAAAACAGGTGTAAGTACGTGGATCACGGCGGAGAAGCTTGAGCGTCATGTCATCATCCTCCTCCCCTACCTGCGCGCCGTTGGATAAGCCGACTCATACTGGCGCGTGCACGAGACACACATTGCCGAGGAGGAGAGAGTGGTAAAGAGAAGGGGGGGGGTCTTTTATCTAGAACCTAGAAGGTTTTGAAAAAACACCCTGCCTTTTTCTATCCCCTTGCTCCAACACTTTCTGCTCCCCTGAAGAGTCCAAATGACCGGTTTGTGACGACTTCTTCTGATATTTCATTGGCAAGGCAGGAGTCTACGTTCATCTACTGCCAATGTGCACTAAGGATGTGCTACATATAGGAGACATTTAAAACAGGAGAAAGGAGAATTCAGATTCATTCATTCAATAGAGATCTCAAACGTTTACTCATGTTTACTGGAAACCAATGCCGAAAAAGAAGCTTTGGAGACTCCCGCAGGCCGGCATTTTATACGTTCCTATTTCATTTGAAAAAAGATGGTAACGGATAATTCCTGTTGTGTGAATATCACGGCTGACAGATAACACGCTATTAATAGGCCTGACATATCTGATTCTATTTAAAATTTAATCTGAAGAAAAACAACATAAACCGCCTGGATTAGAGTAACATATTTGCCATACGCTGGGACTGCACAATTAGTAGCACCTCTGTACACAGACAGCTCTGTATTCCATGCAGTTAATCTACACAACTGTATCTTTTGTACTGATTTTACCACCGGCTATAGGAATCTGGCATGTGCTGCCGTTTGTCAAAATAACTCTTGGGAGACGGCAGGGGATTTAACCGCTCGCACTCTGCCTCTGAAGACATTTAGCCGAACTGATTGTTAAACCCGGTCTTCAGATAACTCCAGAGTTCAGAGAGATTGTCTTAATAGCAAGTTTGTCTTTGTGGGCAAAATTTACTTTGTTTCCCCCACCAACCTAAACTTAGATCAAATTGTGTCGCCACATGCTAACGATACATTTTTTAACGATATCTAAACAAAATTCCTTTCTAGAATATTAATTCATAAATCCACTAAGCTCTAGAAGCTGCCCCACTCTAGACCCCTTGGTCATTCTACTGACTGCTACATTTTACTTATACAAACAAAGATAAAATTATCAATGCACATTCCTGGGCCCTATACAATATAATATTAACTGCACTCGGGCATACTTATAAACAAAGGGGTTTTGGTTTATATTACTGTGTATACAAGTCCCTTTGGCTTATAAAGTATGCCAAGTGCAGTTAATATGATATTGTATGGGGCCCAGGAATGTGCATTAGTTATTTTTCCTTGATTGTATAAATGTTTGACCAGATCAGTCGTACTTCTGTAAAAGTATTGTTGTAGTTTAGTCTAAGGAGTGCTTCCACAGTCCCATTACTGTATACAATATTACTATCTACGTCAGTCTTTTGTTCGCCTGACTTTGCCCTAAAAGTGTCTTAAAAGGCCAATTATTATCCACATTGAAGTGTACTCAGGTTGAGGACCTAAACCGCTAGGTACTCACTCTGGGTACTTTACAGAAATTCTAATAACTTGAATATAAACCTAGCTTTTCAGGTTTTAAATAGTCCACTGGAAACCAAACCTTGGCTTATACTCTGGTCATCCCTCACTCGATCTTCAGTCCAGCAATTTGCGGCTGAATCGCTACTGTATGGGAATTCTGCTGTCCATTTAAAGGGCAACTAAAGCCTCAAAACAATACAGAATCAGAAGGCAGTAGTGGTCATAATTTCTACCCTCGTTATACTCGGGTCAATTATTTTCTGGTAAAAAATAGGTACTTGCAACTTATACTCGCATCAATTTATACTTTCGATATATCGGTACTAATGCCCTTTGCTGGCCGACTCTGCGCTGTGAATGGAAGACAAATAAAACAAAAAAGAAGGAAAACATGGGATGTAATGGAGATTATCGCGTTAAAGGGGACAGTACAAATCATTCACATAGAATTCGGGTCGTTCGTCTAAATGGTTTTATTTTTTTACTTCCATTACATTTCGCCACATGTCGGTTTGTTTTCAAACATAACAAGTGTTTCTTTTTCTGACCCTTTCCCCTTAACTAACCTGAGCCGTGGCCTCTCAAACCCTTCAGTGGATCCACCATCACATTTATGCGGACAGTAGACACAGCTTTAGCACATGTTTTTAAAGGACAGCTAATAAACACGAGATCGTTCAGGCCCTGAAAAATAATGGTCTTCTTATTATAAAGTACCTTCTGTGTAGTGCTTCAATGGCGAGATTTATTTTGAAAATACGTTATTGCTGATTATCTCTTTTAAACCAAACCAGACACAGGAAGAAAAACGTTGTAATACTCCTAATCAGTGTATGGAAACGTTACTAATAAAATTACACAGAGATCTTGCCCTTTGGAGTAAAATAGGGGTAAAATTACTCATTGTACAGCAGTAACTGGGCACTAGGTGAGTATCAGATAAAGGGAAAACTAAACCCACACAAATTCTTTCATCAAAATAATCTAATGGACAAGCACTTGTCAGCTTTCCTCTGACACACCCCTGTTCGTGACGCAGTGGCTATCTTTGACAGGTGCGCGTGGGGGAGCTGACAGGGGAGGAATACGGCGCTGTGATTTCAGCTTAGGGGCCAATCTGGCAGACATGCGCAAGTGCTACCATCCTGTCACCATTGATCAATTTGAGGGTTTAGTTTCCCTTTTAAAGGGCATGTCAGCCTAAAAAAAACTTTTTACAGTTGGTACAGCAAACCCCCAACCCAATTCGCATTAGTTAGAAATCTCAATGATGCCTCTGAAAGGACTTACATACCGGTTCTAGTCAATCTGAGCGCTGACCCCGCTCCTGTTTTCGAGCAAAAACGGGGGCAGAGAGCCTCTGCGTGACAGAAGCTCAATTCCTGGTTGCGGCTGTCAAGCAATCCGCGTCGCTCTTAACTGAACTAGCCGCGACACAGGAAGTAGATTGTCTGTCAGCCGCAGAGCAGAGGAGGAGCGGCGAGTAACCGGGTCAGGTAAGTTGCTTCAGGGCAGTTTCACATTTCTAATAATGATAAAATTGGTTTGGGGGGTTTTCTCTACTGACTATTAAAAGTTTATTTAGGCTGGACATGCCCTTTAAGTCAGTACCCCTAAAAAACTATGGCCAACAAAACTTAATAGCTGATCATATCAATCAACATAAAAAGGTATTTTTGAAGATCCGAACACTTTGCTATGCATAAAGTGATGTAGTCTTCCTTGATCTCATTACACAATAAAGAAATTACATAGGATCAAGGGCAACATTTGTGGACACATTTAAAGGTCAAAGTTTCAGTATTGTGTTCATCAGGATTAAAGTGTCGTAGAACAATGTGTTAATTAGGGGTAGTGTAAAAATTAGCTAAACGGTAACTAGAAGGAGGGCTCCATTAAAGGACAATATACTACAGTTCTATATCAATTTCATGCAACACATCTAACCAATTTGGCCAAAAAAAAAAACTTTAAACATATAAACAGATTACAGATTTGACCGATTTAAGGGATGTCCACCATTTTAAAGATTCTTTGTTTCTGTTTAACTGAAGAACGGAGGTAAATGAGCTATGTCCTACCTCCTTCTTTAGTAAAACTTTCAGGTTAAACAGAAACATAAATCCTTAAAAATCGGTGGACATACCTTTAATTTAAGAGCATGAATGTCACCCTTAAAATGATGTCAATTTGTAAACCAGTATTTAATGATAAGTTATTTCTGTGAATACTCCCTTTTTTTGATTTAAGTTACGCTGTCATTTAAATGGATGGAAGTCATCTTAGAAAGGATCCATTGTAGTGTACCTGGACAGCTTTACCAGTTAATGTATTGCATTTTAAAAAAAAAACTTATAGCAACATCGTATGCCAATGATTCTGGTCATGGCACCAATGTATACGTGTCGATTCCAGCAGTAAAATCTGCTTTGCGAGGCAGTAGAACGTGTCCTATTTTAGGACATAATCTCTGCCTATTCTTCCCTTTTGATTTCCATGAAGGCATCCTCAGCTTTAATCATATTTATATATATATATTATCTGACTATTGGATCCATTTTTCTACTTGCTCAATGTCAGTTACACAGTTGATGTCCAGGGTAAAAATAAACGTCCAGTGACGTATTATGATTTATATCTACTGTGTTTCTCTTATACACACTATGGTGCTGGCTTTAAAATCGAAATAAGCCAATCGTAAATATGGTATATTGTATTTTAAAACTTGTTTTCTCTTTACTGAAGATTGTTCTCAAAGTATTGAAGTGAATACAAACTGCGGGCAATGAGTTTTAAGATGCTGGTGATTGACATTATAGACTTTTGACATGGATAAAAGATGTTTCCCTGCCCCCGTTTCTTCTTCATGTATACTCTTAAATATAAAGTCTAAACTTAGTGCAGGAATTCCTCAGCTGTTTACCAATGCAGTGTCAATGTGCCTGGTTACGCTTAGACAATCTTATTTGCAAATACTGGAATGGCTTCCGGTAACTATCGGAATATAAAGGGAAAGTCAGTGGGAAAATCATTGTTAAAATTCTGTTATATTACATAAACGCGTCATTCTACATAGTCTCTTTCATTTTAAAAAATCACCCCTGCTATTACCCTTGGTTGAATTAGTGAGCTGACTTTCCAGGTTCTACACGGTCCTTCTTCTTCCAGAATGCACACTTCCTTGGAATTTCCTAACAGTAATTTCTACTGATTGGTGTTGGATGGGTCAACATGCTCAGATCTACTGAGCAACTGAATCACCCCAGGCGTCTGGGTCAAGGGCAAAGACATAACGGTCTCTACTAGGGGTCCTGCAAACAGGAAGTCTATTATTTTATACACAGACAAAATGCTGAATGGGCGGTTAAGGTCATTAAAATGGAAAAATACTGCTCTTTGATCTAAAAAGTTACATATTTGCACTGAACTTCCCCTTTAAGCGATGACTGTTCATTAAAATCCATTGAAGAAAAGTATTTTTATGCTGTATTAGTTGATTATATAAATGTTTTCAAAGGTGAGAGGTATTGTTACATTCAAAATTTAAATATATATACAGATAATCCCCCAAACATTTTTCAAACATGAAGACATTCTGTACATCCTATTTATGTGTAATAAGAGAAATAATTTAAATATTTTTTCCACTGAAATTCCCTTTAATATTGGATTTAGTTTTCCTTTAAATATGCCCCAATAAGTTTCTTTGGGCCATACAAGAACATGATTGTCTTGTGGATAATGCATTCTTACTCACACCCAATCAGAGTTGGGAATTTTTTGTAGTATGTAAAGTATTTATTTAATATATTGACTATTCCTGGTTTGAAACATCTGACATTAAATTAGTGTCACCTTTATAAATATGTGTACTTCATTATCTGTGAATGTACTATTAGGCTTATTCATAACAGGTGCAAAAAATTTCCCCAAATTTTAATTTGCCTAACCAATCAGATCTTACCTTTAACTGGTCTATACATCTTATTGGCTGCTACCTATTAGACGGCGTACACACTCGGAATTTTTGTCCTGAACAAATGTTTGCTGCTAGCTGGCTGAGAGTATTTTTGTCTAAATTTTTTTTTTTTAAAGTCGAATAATAAGAAATGTCCCTTTGATCTTTTTGAAAAATGTTTTTTTTTTTTTTTTTTAATAAGAATGTGCCTTCATTCTACTCAGATCAGCCGACCTGCACACACAGGCTTAAAGGACAAACTATAGTCTTCCACCCATCCCCTCCCATTAAAACCATAAAAAAGCACAGGGTGAGGGACCTAAAATATTTGATCATCAACCTGGGTTTACCTTATATCTCCTGCATTTCTGATGGAATTATCGATGGTCGGCTTCCAATTGGCAAAAGCCCCAGGCTGGAGCCAGGAGGTGCTATCATAACTTCCGGCAGAAGAGCGGCAGGATTTAAACCCAGGGATAAGGGCCTACCCTGGATATTTTTATTGGGAGGGGGTGACACAGATACATTGAATTTAGCCATAGCCAGGGGCAAAACTTCCACGCTAGCAGCCCAGGAGCCCGGGACCCTCGAACAAATTATGTTTGTTCCATAACAATGTGAAAGTCATAACTATATCACATGATTCTCCCTCCCATCCATATCTATTGTACAGTTATGATGGCAGATATATTTCATTCAGCCTTTTCCTGCAAACTGACGTTGCTGTAATCTTAATAACCCTGCCTGAATTTGCTTTCCATAAATCTTCCCTAATTTAAATCAGTTTTATGTTTGCTTGTTTGTTGGCATTTTGAGTCCCTCACTGTGACCTAATCTGTGTGCGAGTTTGTGCGGAATCCGCCCTTCCAATGCACACATGTGAGTTAAAGTGAGCTACATCAGACTGAGCTGTTTAATCTTCTAAAATGATATCATTGAAACGCATACTAATCCCTGTATCCCATATCTAAGAGCGCTCTTCAGCCCTGCACCCTTTCAAATTCTCTTAATCCACAGAACGCTGCCGAAAGCTCCCTCTATGTTCCATCAATAATCTTCTGCTTTTAATTGTCTCTTCTAATCCAGTCAATACTTCTCCTTAGCTGCTCTTTATAGAACCCTCTCACCCAGTTATCATGTGACCTTTTATCTTACATCGATTTAATTATTTTTACATAGACACAATACTAAAGGGTAACTTTACACCTAAACCACTATTTCCCTGACATTATCAAGAAATTGCTGATTTACATATGAATTATTTTTTTACTTTATATTTCCTAACTACCACAATAAAATATTTTAGTACTGAAGTCCTACAGTACTGCCTCTCCTCTTCCCTAGCTCAGTGAATTCAGACTGCCCAGTGTGAGGTACCAGGAAGATAGAAAGACATTCTACAATCAGACTATTAAATCTTCGAAATAAACGTTCATGCACCACAATGCATTGCGGGTTGGGACTGGGATCACACAATGGTGGTATAACGGCTGAGTCCAATAGATGTATGGCCGATCGGTCTGTCATTGTTGTTGATCCACCAGCGGCTCATCAACAACATCTGACTGAGCGACGTTTCACCCAATGAGCACTCATTACCAATAGCAGACAAGTGGCTGCTCGTACACTTTTTGCGTTGCGGGTCAGGACCACGATCTCACGTGTGTACAGACCTGTAAATTTATGCTTAGTAAATAAAGGTTACATCATTTTAATCAGGCAGATACAGGGATTAAAAGACATAATCCATCCCAAACAATTATTTTTTTTTTATTTGGGTAGAAGCCACCTCCAAACCTAAAACCATTATAACACACAGAGCCCAGAAGCATAGCATAGCTTGTGAATGTTCTCATTCATCCAGGTCTGGTATATCAGTAATATTCATTCATCCAGGTCATGGTATAGCTGTAATATTCTTCATCCAGTCAGGTATATCTGTAATATTCATTCATCCAGGTCTGGTATAGCTGTAATATTCATTCACTCAGGTCACGGTCTATCTGTAATATTCATCATCCAGGTCAGGTGTAGCTGTAATATTCATTAATCCAGGTCATGGTATATCTGTAATATTCATTCATCCAGGTCATGGATATCTGTAATATTCATCCATCGGTCACGGTCTATCTGTAATATTCATTCATCCAGGTCCTGGTCTCTCTGTAATATTCATTATCCAGTCATGGTCTATCTATAATATTCATTCATCCAGGTCACGTTCTATCATAATATTCATTCTCCAGGTCACGTCTATCTGTAATATCATTCTCCAGGTCTGGTAGTATCTGTAATATTCATCCATCCGTCACGGTCTATCTGTAATATCATTCATCCAGGTCACGGTATATCTGTAATATTCATTCATCCAGGTCATGGTATATCTGTAATATCTTTTCTCCAAGTTATGGTATATCTGTAATATTCATTCATCAGGTCATGTATATCTGTATATTCATCATCCAGGTCATGGTATATCTGATATTTATTCATCCAGTCATGGTATATCGTAATATTCATTCATCCGGTCATGGTCTATCTGTAATATTCATTCATGCCAGATCATGGTATAATCTGTACTATTCATTCATCAGGTCATGGAATATCTGTCATATGCATTCACCAGGTCACGGTCTATCTGTAAGTATTCTTCACCAGGTCTGGTCTATCTGTAATATTCTCATCCAGGTCACGGTATATCTGTAATCTCATCCATCCAGGTCAGTCTATCTGTAATATTCATCATCCCGGTCATGGTATATTGTTGTATTCAGTTAGACAAACTGTACTTGCATGTGCGCAGCGCGAGATGACGTCACACACGCACATTACCGTGCACACGCACTGAACATCACGTTCGTGCGCCGTGACACATGCGCACGCACGGCGCAACCGGGAACATCAAATGAGGCTAACAAAGCAGGAGCGTGTGGGAAATCTCAGGTGGGCGGAGCTAACTTGTTAACTGAACACAATAATGTCAGCAACTTTAAGGCTACTAAGGTAGGCTCTGGAGGGGGTAGGAAGGGGGAAAAATATGGCAAATGTATTTTTAAAGCTGCAGCTTCCAATTGAGCAGAACTTCATTTGATAGTGCACTTATCCTTTAATTTCGATAGCACCCCTTAGCCTCAATTCATCCACACCTTGCATTCAGAAAGTCCCTAACAACCTGACGTCATGCTAATTGGGATTTTCCAGGGTACATAATTGCCACAGATTCTTGTACAAGTCATACTGAATTGAGAAGCCAGTCGATGGACTAGCGAAACATCTTCAAGAACTAAACTTCAAGTCCCAGTTAAACTATTGAATTCAACCATATGCAACGTCACCCAAATATGTGCTCATTAAGTTCAATGGAAGCTCAGGTGAGCATGCATGAAAGCTATAACTGGGCCCAGTAAAGCGGTTTTGTAGTGTCACACCAATGGCTTATGGACGCTACTGAACTGCCTCCACTGCTGCTGTGTGAGCTTGTAACCAGCTCACAACATCAGCAGAGAAGGCTGGACTGCCATCGAGGGATCACCCTATGTAAGTTTAGGAACCTCGAGTGGAAAGGTAAGTATAACACAACTTAGGTTTCAGGGTGATCCTGGGTAAAGAATAAACTTTTGTTTTTGAAGGGGAACTTGTGCTATGGTAGAGATTTCTATTACCAGAAACTGTAAAGTTTGTCTACGCTACAAGTTGTACAAGTTATCTGCACTCCAATTGCTGAGGTTAGATGTGAAGGTGTTGTCACTATATAAACTGAGTAGACCGTACTCTTATTCATAGGAGCTCTCCATTCCCAGCAGAGAAACCGATTTCCCTAGGGCACTTACACCATGAACGATCCTTTGATGCTGTCGGCACTGCAGAAAGACGACCACACTGAAGTTATTTATATGGGAGGAACCAACTGAGATTAATGTCCGTAGAGATGATGCTATTGGTGGTGATGATCTAGTTTTAAAACAGAAAACTGATATAATCCTTATCTGAACCCAAACCCATTCTAACAAGAAAAGTGTTTTCACAATAAGATTTAATGGGCAAATCCACTTACCTTCCCACCCAGAACCCAAGACCTCAATAGTTACTTACCTGTCATTCCGAAGGAAGACATTCAGTAGTAACAGATTATTCACATTTATAGATTTTTCTATTTTTTTCCAGGTAACTCTGTTAACATAAACACCCCAGGCCAATCCCTCATTAAATCCCAGAGAGCCATTCTTCCCTTTACCAAGACTGTTCACTTCTTCGATCTGAGGTAGAAAATACAAAGCGTCTTCCCTCATTCTCTTTGCTCCCTGAACTGTAGAATAGAGAGCAGAACCCACTGGCCACCTGATATGCTGAATCTTTAATACATAGTAAGGATTTTGTGATTTTTCAAGATTACATTATGTGTCATATGGTATGATACCTTCCCCCAGCCTAGATCAACCTACATCATGAAGAACAACGTCACTGTAAAATTTTACTTTCAAGATTAAAAGTAACTGAGGCATGGAGGTTGGATTGATTACTCTTACCTCCTTATCATTTAGTTGAGGACACCAGCACATACAGTTTTCATCTACCAGGTTAGTGTCCTGGACTATCCTGTATTAAAGATAGTGCTGAAGCACTGTGAAAGCCTGGCAGGGTGGGGGCAGTTTTCTTTTTACTGTATTTAAAAAATGTTTATCTAAGGTGGTGACTTGCCCTTTATAACTGTGAGTGTTTATGAGCATTCTATTTAATGCGCTCAGAAAACCAGTACTGCAGGAAAGAGTATCCTGGCAGCAGTAACACCACAAAAATCTAGTACACACAGAACCACAAAGCCACGTGCTTGTACCAGATTGTCCGTCATACACGTCGTTCACCTCCAGTGTCGAGTGGACAGAAGTTTAATCTGCCGGTTCCAGCATTGTTTCCCGTTTGGATCGTGTAATTACAATCGTAATACCAACGTAAAATAAAC
The DNA here is from genome assembly GCA_019447015.1 of Hymenochirus boettgeri. Taxonomy (NCBI): domain Eukaryota; kingdom Metazoa; phylum Chordata; class Amphibia; order Anura; family Pipidae; genus Hymenochirus; species Hymenochirus boettgeri. The sequence continues at coordinate 8,000,547 of CM033477.1, read as the reverse complement.
GTAAGTGTATGGCCACTGTTATCACTAAGTTTCTCTGATTCTGTGGGATGCACCTTATTAAACTAAATATAAAGGTACTTTGGACCTAGGTGGAAGGTCACAGTAAAGGTGGATGCAAAGCTTGGACCCAGGACACATATTGTGACCTGTGTCCCTCTGTGTTTATTGCAAGCATAGCCTATTAATATAAAAGGAGAATCCCTGGGCCCCCCAGCAAAACTTCATCCACAGTGTTTTCTGGGAAGAGGCTATATCTGTCATAGGAAAAATAAGAAGATGGGGCCCCTCTGCTGTTGCTCCCCCTGCCCCTAAAGAGGAAGCTTTGCTGTTGGTGTTTTGTGTTTTTGAACCCTAAATAAATAAAATATACATACAGCAGCAGTAATGGCCCTCTGCCAGTTCCCTGGGCCCTATCACCTATGTAGCATATGGGTAATTTAGTACTATGTGGGCTCCATTCTGCTGCACTTGGTATAGCAATGTCTCATAAATATTTTTTACCCAACCTCCAGTTGTAGCAGGGAATCTTTGGTGGGTTTGGTAGAGATGGTAAAAAAATCTAAGATACAGCCCTGGAATGTTACTGTATGCTGTCACGAGCCATTTAATCTGTGTATACGTTCCTACTTTAATATTAATAAATGTATTATGACGCTAATAAAAATGGCCGTTTATACGGCAGCGCATTTAATGTACCAATTTAAACACCATAACCAAAGGTCAAGATCTCTCCCTCTCTGTGTCATGTCTTCTTTACACGATTAGGTAAAATAACTCACACGTTAACGATAACATTGGAGTTTCCCTTTTGTGTCAGTCCCAACGAAGACCAATAGAACTGTATGGATCTGACACATGGAATTTCTGACATATCTGCCCTCTGCTGTGACCTTCACCACACATAAAAAGCTTCTGTTATTCCATCCACCCAGCTTCTGAGTCCGTATCCAAGGTCGGTAGCAATTGTTTTCTCTGGGTTCACTTACTAACTAAAACCTGCCACCACCCCTCAATGTACCATCTTATTACTGACAAAACCAGGCTACTAATTTCTATTATCGTTCTGTTTTTTTATACTCCCTCCTCTACTAACCTGATGTGAATATCACAATATAGAGTTACGTAGCCACCCGAGCCCGGATGCTTTGGGGTTTTAGTGGTAAACTTCATTTTTACTAAATTCTGTAAACTAATATTGGAGTAGACGAAAAGTTATTTGTAAAGTTATTTCAATAAGGAGAACTACTTTTTTAATTTAATGAATTACGATTTCTACAAGGCGTATGGATATGGTAAGAGGATTAGGACGAGTTTTGCTGTTGTCTTTAAACTATGACGGGAGATGGTCTTGTTTATTGGGATTGGTGACGGGGTGCGATGCCAGTTACGGAACCGTTAGTCGCGTATATATATAATAATAAACTCCTCTATTCCTCATATTAGTCTCAAGCTCGTGTAATACTGAACCTTTTACACTCGAATTTCACATTTTCACGATTTTTTCTTTCTAAGTTTTTATGCTTTCAACTGCATAGTTATTGGAGCATTGCAGGCATCTCCCCCTGCAACCCAGCATAATCTAGCACATTTTGTGTGAAATAGAGAAGGGTCTGGTTTGGGGAGTGTCCCTACTGTCAACGCTTTGGCAATCTGTCGGCTAAGAGACAGTTCTAAATACACAGGACAGATGTTTTCATTATTTCCAGAGCTGGAGCGGGTGTAAATACCGTTGCTGATGGCATTGTATCCAAACTACATCAATTAGCGTTTATTATTAGATTCTGTTCTCATATGTTCTCCCTTTCTTATATTACTATTACAGTCTTTATATGTTTTATGGAGCAAGTATCAAATGTTATTCTTCTTTGGTATGCTTTCATAGGATTTTGTATTACACAAACTCTAGTTTTGGTCAAATTAGTGTGCAGAGAAAGAATGAATGTTTTGTATTTATTGCAATAACCGGGTATGCAAAATTTTTTTGCACATAAAAATAATATTTTTTTTTTTAATTAAAATATATAATTTTTTACCTTCCTAGTGCACATTGCTGTAATTCGGAAATTAAATTTAAAATCATTACACTACTTCTCATATTTGCTTTTTACCAAATAATAAGCTCATTTTGTGTATTAAAATTTTGTAAAATGTTTTTTGGGGAAAAATCATCTATTTATTGCAAAGCATCCAAATCGACTTAAATACCTAAATGCTTTTCCTCGACTGTGAGTATGTCCATTTTAATTACCACTGTACATTTTTTATTTCCCATCTGTATTACCATCCATAGCATTATAGAATATTAACAATTTTTTTAGTAATATTTCGTTCTCTTCCATTTTATGGTTTGTTTTTTTAATATAAAAATGTTTGACAGCTGTACTGTGCATATGAAAAACCCTTCCAGAGAATTTGTGATCAATCCAATAACTTCTATATTATGTATACAAATTTTTAATAACTATACTTTAAGATAACTGCTCAAGGTTGGAAAGTGTTTGGTATCCACCAGTTTATTTATGTAGCGCACTTGGGGACGCAGCGTCTGTACAATAACAAAATTGTTAGGTCATACAGGGGGAACAAAATTAAATACATAATACTTAGGAACATAATATATACAAATATAAATAAGTGCTAAGCCTTGCCACAAGACAGAAAGAAGGAGATGCCCCTAACCGTGCTTTATCCGGTAGAGTTACAATCTAGTTAGGAAGTTAAAGGTGACATATCATTGGCCGATTTTATGTACAATCCAACATACAACCGTACTCCATCGATTGGCTGAAACAAGTGTAATTTTTCTCATTCTTATCAAACCGACATTAGAATCGTAACAATCGATCGTATTACGATTGGGACAAGTCGGTTTTTAAGTCGATGAAAATGATTGTGTGTTTTTTCCTGAAGTTCGTCGATTAAATGTGAATGTAGAAACCTCACAATGGACGACAATTCGGACATATAACACAAAACAATTGACTGTCGAACAATATTGTAGTGTACATCTTGGTACATTACATTGTTAAGCACTGTCTATCAATACGGTCGTGGTTTAAGATCGAATTACGATCGTAATAGTGTATGGCCACCTTAACACACAGATACAAAGAAAGGGGTAGACGTGCAGTAGTTGTGACCAATATTTTCTGATTTTACTGGGATTTTTTTGTAGTGTAACCTGGAATTATGTTATACCTATCTTTGTGGTTCTTCGTGATGCGTATATAATGGGGGGAATCCCGGGCGTGTATATAAATATCTGTTTAAAAATTGCAAAGATATAGCATCTGGATTCAATAAAAGGATGTAGTATATGTGATAACCTTTGTAACGATGGAAAAAGCGGTCTTTTAACTGGTTTGTCCAAACTAAAAAGTAATATCCTATCTATAATCTCATCTTTTATTTATACTCTGCTAGACCTAATACAACCACAACCAGCATGTAAAGTAGAACCTACATTTGGCAGATGTTTACAGCAAATTACCCATCATCCCGAGATGGAAAGTGGTTTCCTGGACATTTCCCCAAGCTGGGATATTTCTTGGATAGACAGGGATGACGGTGGATATTTGTACTTGCCCTGTCCTTGTTCATGGCTTACAACATCGCCTTTGCCACATACAAAAGGGCCCTCTGCATCCTCTCGACCCAGTGCTGTGAGTTATTTTAGAAATAATGGGAATTTGTTGCATTTTAAAAGTCGTACTTTAACCTGCCGTCACACCACGTTTTCAAACAAAAGGCAGTCTGTCTGAAGCATTAAATGTGATGGGGAAAACAATAATAGGCACAGGCGTTGTTGTTTTTATTTCACGTTTTAAATGATGTTCTTTCCCGTTTGGCGTGGCGATTATAGATGGTCCCCAAAAACTGGTTAATTGTTGCTCCGTTATGGATTTACGAATCCTCGGAAAAGAAATCTAGAAGTCCGAAAATCCGAAAACGGAATGTTACTTTCAAGGACTGCGGAGCGCTTCGAGGAAGGGATTATCAAACGTTCAAGGCTATTTTTTGGTGGCTTTCAAAAATAGCCTTGAACTCTCATAATCAGCAAAAATGAACCATGACTCCAAATCTCCTGTAAATCCGAACGATCCACTTGGGTTTCGAATAAACATTTGGAATTCGGAACGAGTTGAACTTGGATCCATGCTCTAGTGGAGACGTTTTACTTATGGTTTTTCATTTTTTGTATGGTTGTAATGGGGTTAGCTGTTAACTAATCTTAGAGCCACAAATACATAAATATCCTGTATTATATCATTATGGTGATTAGGTTGTACTCTGTTTACCATGGGTGATTAGACTATGTGATATGTCACATGACTCACCAAAATTGTTATTTGTATTGAAAGTCACCCTTCTAACGACCTGCAAAACATGCTTCAACTAGTCCTGGAACTGCTGTGGTGACTAATAAGTTATTGTCCCCCTATATTATTCAATGAGGGGTGGTTGACATTATTCCACTTCAGTTATGCAATAAAAGTTGCTTATTTGTTTAAAAGTGCTAATTTTTGCCCCACCCAATCAGATGTTAGCTTGAAATGTTTAAATAAATCTGATTGGTTAGGGCGCAAATTAGCACCAGTTTAGTAATAAGGAACCTTTTTTGGAATCTCCTACTGTTATACCTCCATACATTCAGAAGAACAAAACTGGCAGATCGGTGGAATTTTATCAAATTTTGCTTGGCAAATCTTCAAACCCAATCAAAAGCAGAGATATTTTCAATTTTGATCGAGATAAGTTCCAATTTTCGAATCAAAATTCCACCGCATTTACTCGGATTTTCGAAACCGGATTATGTTAACTCATGAATATTAATAATAATGTTGTCTTTTTTTTTTTAAACGGCTCCACTAGTTTTTCTAAAAAGCTAAATCAAGGTGGCACCTTGTGGGTCAGAGTGACTAAAGATGAGGAAAAAAAGCATATTTTGTTTTGTGCTAAGTGCTTTTTGCTGCGCAGCATTAAATAAATACATTGTTAAAGTCAAGTTACAACATCGAGCATTGCTTTGATGGAGGTTTTGTTCTGGTATATTACACATCTAGAACAAGTGACATTTTACCATGAAGCTTGGTTGCTACCATGACTCTCTTAGAAATATATTTACAGCATAAGCTTTAGGCCCACCGTTATTGGAAAAAACTAAAGAGAGAAGGAAAGGTCAGTGAAGAATGAGAAGACTCTGCATCGACCATAAAACAATGCGATTTTTAACTGCCAGGGCAATGCTTGGGTTGTATTTACATATTAGGGACAGGGTACAAAGGGTTATCAGGTTCCCAGGGGCCTGTAAAACAGGGTCATTGGTGGTGAGAGTGGCAGGTTGGATTGAAAAATAAAAAGAGGATGCTAGTATCTATCAATTGCCTTCTGAATGTAGTAAAGCATTTATTCCATGGTTGTTTTATGTTTGTTTTTTATTCTGCCCTAAAATGATTGTTTGAGGTTTTACCTAAAGCATGAAGAAGCAGGACAGGACAAACAACGGAAGTACACAGTATAAGGAATTCGAAGATTGGTCCACCAAAAACAGGAAGTACAAGAGAAGTAGAAGTTGCAAACAAACGATCAGTACAAGGAAGAGAAGTTGCAAACAACAGGAATCAAGTTCACAAAAATTGTTGCATCATGCAGAGATTACTACACACAATCTGTTACTTCAGCAATTTGGAAGGCATGCCAAGGACATTTCTACGTTAGAAAGTTAATAAAATTATCAACTCACTTATTTTCTTAATCGCTTTAGTAGATTCCTTGAGTCGCTATGGGCAACTGTAGGTTTGTCACGACTGAGTTTTGTTTCTAGTAAACCAAACCATGGACTTTCTTTTGGACATGACCTGAGTTTTGGAGAGGCTGCAGTTACCTACGTACAGAGCGATTATGAACTTTAGATGCAGACAATCCCGTTTTGATGGAAAGCTGTCCAAATATTTGTCTAAGTTTCCTTTCCAAAAAAATAGAGAATCCTTTTACAGGAAAATTTTACCTCACATACCAGCCACTTTCGTTTCTGATGTACCAAGACGAGGACCCCAACTTCTAGGTCCACATCCTTGGGTTAACCTTAGGTCCCTGGGACAATAACCTACTGCAACTTTCACTCACTGGTCTGGAAAACCGAACCTCCAGACAAACTAATAATCCAGAAAACAATGTGGGTAGGGTCTACAGCCCTGAGAGGATCCAGGCGGAGAAATACGTATGCTAAAACTTGAACGTTTATTGATCCCATAACAAGCCCAACAACAACCCATTCACATGGGGGGTGGCTGCACGCTTTTCACAGAAACGTCTCCTCCCTTATAAAAGGGCAATATTAAAAAGTAATTTCAAATACTGTTAATAAACTCACATTAATATTTAAAAGGGGCCCAACACACACCAATATGCTTGTACAAACCATGGCATCCAACTGGGTATTGTAGATAAAGTTTTCTAAATGTGTAACGATAGGAGAAGAAATTTGTACAAATATCCATAGATGTTTATCAAGAACGGCCATAGACGGTCAAAGGTGGTTGTTACAAGACAGAATATCCCATATCAATATACCAGCATTGGTGCAGTTGTTTTGTCAATCAGCCACCTTGTAAACAATTTTGTACATCCAAGATATCTGTGCGGGTAAGTCAATCTGCTTCTGTTAGATACAAAACTGATATCTACGATAGTAAACGGAGAAGAGAAGAACTTGCATCAACCACACCATCCCTTTTGAATGACAGTCATCAGACCATTAATGAGGATAGCATCTTTTGAACAGGAGAAATCATGGCTGACAAATGATGACTTTCATTACATTTGGGAAAGATATGTATTGCAGCATTAACCAATCTGATACAGAGATCCAGCCGGAGGTTTGAGGGTGTGGAGGGTTTTGAGTGGCTGCTGAATAAAAAATTTTCCTACTATGCCTGCTGGATGCTTGTGAAGCACAGAAATGTTTCCATGTATATATTAGTGAAAACTGTAGGCAGTTCTTAAAAGTGTTTAGAGAACTTTTCCCATGTACATATAAAAAAACAAGGCTACAAGGGTCATACGGATAGAATAGGTCCATTGACGATTTGTGGCAGATTTATTCCATCTTAGTAAAGGATAAAAAAGCAAGAGTTGTTGGAGGGGGTAGACAGAACATCCTGCTAAGTTCAGGGTCACATTGCTATTAATATTGTCTTCAGGTATTCCCCAAGAGGGGACACGTAGTTGGGATCTTGGCAATGAGGTGTTCCGTGAAGAGTAATATGTGTACATCATGTGACGGGACTTGCACCAACTCCTAAAAGAGGGACAAGGCAATGGCAGCTGCAGGAAAATAGTACTGGAGAAGAGCTGGCCAGAGTCTTCAGTGTATCCCTGCACTCCTTTATAAGAGGGATCAGAACACCTAGATACGTTGCAGGTGCATACTATGGGCAGTCAGCTATATGGGTTTATACTCACCTGATGCATTATCTGGAAAGTACTATTACCTGCCTTGCCAGCCTCCCCTGTAGACCATTATATTATCTGCACCAATGACTCTCACTGAGGGACTTCTTAGTGTTGATCTGCAATTCTGATAAAGTGGATACTTACATATTGATACAAGGAAGAAATGGGAATTCATAACACGATGGATGGAAAGTATCAAACCTTCAAGGAAATAATTGTGAAAGGTAATCCCCAATACAGCCTATTAAAAGCATCCATCAATCATAACGCTAGAATGCTGCCTACGGATTTTCGGTTATGCCAGTAGCAGGTATCTGCTTCCTGTGTGCTCCAGTACTCATCACTGTCATTCTCTGTTGGGACAAAATGAATGAACAGATGACATCTACAGCCAATGACGGGGATAGAACTGCTATAATGCACGCTTAATTGGCCGCATCTTCTGATCACAATGGTGCGAGCCTGTAAACAGAGTCCTTGGTGGTAGCTGCTTGAAAGAGGATGGCCGATAACTTTCTAGAGAGGATGCTAAAGGTAGAGAAGCGGCTAGATACCATCTGCACTATCAGTCTGCAAGATCAAAGAAAACAATGACGACCTTGCAAGGGTAAATTGCCCATTTTCACTAAATATATAGCATGCCCAAGAAATGACATGCTCGTCTCCGCTACATCAGTATGCATGCCGCCAGTGCATTATACACTGTGTATGTTATCTATTTATAATGTTTCTTTTTAATTTTTATTGGCTGTGTGCGCAGGTTTACATCATCTATGCACATACTAAATAAAATTTGTGTGCTAATATTCCAGAGTTTTGTGTTTTGCGCACACAGCTCAGAGGAAACATCAATTATATATCATTATGTGTCGTGTGGTTATTCTGTGTAAACCTGCTAGGTTGTAACATTTTCCGAAATTTTCAAACTGGACATATAAGCTTGTCTTTTTGTTTAGAACAAACACTGCCAATTGTACATTATTTTAAATGCAATTATAAATAGTAAGCTGGTGTTGTCATTCCTTTTAGCAGGATCTGATTGTAAAACCTTAATAAACCTTTAACGGACTGGTGAGATACCCACTATAAATATAGCCCTTAGTTCATTGTACTCAAGTACAACACAGCATTGCACAATATTATATTTAGATAAGCCATACAAAAAAAATACATAAATAGTAACAATGTCTATATTAGTTAACAACAATACTGTAGTTTATATAACACATTGCTGTGGATATAAAATCACATTACTGTAGTTTTGGTAATAAACACATTACTGTAGTTATAATAATAACCACATTACTGTAGTTATGGTAATAAACACATTACTGTAGTTATAATAATAAACACATTACTGTAGTTATGATAATAAACACATTACTGTAGTTATGATATAAACATTACTGTTATTATGATTAATAAACACATTACTGTAGTTATGATAATAAACACATTACTGTATGTTATATATAAACACATTACTGTAGTTAGATAATAAACACATTACTGTAGTTATGATAATAACACATACTGTAGTTATGATAATAACACATTACTGTAGTTTGATAATAAACACATTACTGTATGTGATAATAAAACACATTACTGTAGTTATAATAAACACAATTACTGTATTTATGATATAAACACATTACTGTAGTTTGATAATAAACACATTACTGTAGTTATGATAATAAACACATTACTGTAGTTATGAATAAACCATTACTGTATGTAGGAAAAAACACATTACTGTAGTTATGGTAATAAACCCATTACTGTAGTTATGATAATAACACATTACTGTAGTTATGATAGTAAACACATTACTTGTATTTATGATAATAAACACATTACTGTAGTTATGATAATAAACACATTACTGTAGATATGATAATAAACACATTACTGTAGTTATGATAATAAACACATTACTGTAGTTTATGATAATAAACACATTACTGTATTATGATAATAAACACATTACGTAGTTATGATAATAAACACATTACTGTAGTTATGATAATAAACACATTACTGTAGTTATATATAATAAACTTACTGTAATTAAGTATAACAACATTACTGTAGTTTGATAATAAACACATTACTGTAGTTATGATAATAAACACATTACTGTAGTTATATAATACACATTACTGTAGTTATAATAATAAACACATTACTGTAGTTATGATAATACACTTACTGTAGTTATGATAATAAACACATTACTGTATTTTATGTAATAAACACATTCTGTAGTTATAATAAACACATTACTGTAGTATGATAATAAACACATTACTGTAGTTTAGTAATACACATTACTGTAGATATGATAATAAACACATTACTGTAGTTATGATAATAAACACATTACTGTAGTTATGATAATAAAACAATTACTGTAGTTATGATAATAAACACATTACTGTAGTTATGGTAATAAAAACATTATACTGTAGTTATGGTAATAAACCATTACTGTAGTGTCGGATCGTAAACCCATTAACTGTTTACCACATCCCAGGAAAAATAGTCAAACAAAAACCCTTAGACACCCCATGGTCCTTTATCAAAATTAATATTGAAATGACACCATTCATTCAATTAAAAAAAAAAAAGTTATTGACACAGTTATCACCAATAAAGAGTGGGCCCTGCACAGGTGTGTCAGATTCTCCCTTATGTGAGAGGGGCTGGACAGAAGCCAGGAGAGGGATGGAGAGTGGTGCGTGGGCGTGGCGGATGGGTTGAGGTTTAGGGCATTCTGGGCATTTGTCCCTCCTCCACGCTACAATATAATAAAATGGGAGGAGAAGCTACCAAACTGGAATGTTGCCTTTAATTTATTATTATAAAAAATAATCTCATATATATATATATATATATATACATCAGCATATATATAATAAAGTGCAAAAATATAATTTTTACTTACATTTTTGTTTAATGAATGTATGTATGCTGCCAGTATTTAAATTATTTTTTAATATGAATTAAATGCTACATACACTTTGGTAAATTATCCTCCTATTTTATTATTTAATAAAAATTATTTCCAGACCATAAAAGCCCCCAAAAATGCATTCACTCCATGGCTAATTGTTTTAATGTAAATTAAACACTTTATATATTATACCACCAGAACTGTGTGCATTTTTATTGGCTTTGTAAAGACCAGATTTTGTACCAGATTTTAGGACCCCCCCCTCCCATAGTCCCTGGCAATTGCAGAATAAGCTGCACCCTTTCGGAACACTATGAGATATGTTCCTGGGACAATAGCTGCCAGAGCCACTAAGCTTTGCTATGTACCATATTAGAGATTGTGGAGTATTACGATAGGAATTGCTGGCCAAGTACAAAGCATTATTTAGAAATGGGGATGAAGGGATTAGGGAGGTACAGTTGCTATCACTTAAAACCAACAAACTTTGTTTCTGAGAGAGCTCAACTTAGGTTTCTGCTATTATATTTCATTGTTCTTAAAAAATAATCGATGTCAGTAATAATTTGTTGGCTGTAAGCAGCAGATATTTCATTGGCCTTTCAAAGGCATTTATTTTAAGAAAAAGGGTGGAGAGTCACAAAACAAAATACTCTAGGGGTGTATTCGACTCTCCTGTACACAAGTGGTCACATACATGTTACAGGTGATGCTGTTATGGGCTTACTAACAATGTTGAAGGAATAGAAAAGCTATGTCTACATGCTATGATTACCTTTTACATTAGCATGCCAAGCTTACTACTGTAAACTCATAAATAATGTTTTAATAAAAACTTATCATGATCATCTTCTTTTACATGTCTAGCTTACTACTGTAAACCTTTTAATGAAATATTTAGTAAATGAAAGCTTGCAATGATTATCATCTTATTGTATTTTACTACTGTAAAGTTAAACTCAGAAATAAATGAAAGATTTTTATTATGACCATCTTCTTTAGTACACCTACCTTACTACTATAAATAAAATTATTTATTGATAAAAGCTTTTTTTAAAACTCATTTATAAACCTAATACATTAAAGCTTTTTTTTTTTCATTTTATTTCTCATACCCACCTTACTACTGTGAACTTAAAATAATAATTAAAAGTTTTTTATGATTATCTTTCTTATTGAGCATACCGTACTAATGTAAACTCATAAATAAATAAAATGAATTATAAATGAGTTTTTTTTTAATTATAATTATTCATCTTATTAAGTTTAGAGTACCGTACAACTACAAATTCCTAAATAAAATGATTTATAAATGATTATCATTTTATTTTACTACTGTAAACTCAAATAAAATTAATAATAAATTAAAGCTTTATTTAATAATCTTATTAAGTTTACCTATCTTACTACTGTAAAAAATAAAGGGATTTCTTGATCTTATTTAGCAAATGTAACTTACTAATATAAATAAATGTATTAAATTGGAAGCTTTCCATGATTATGTATGTATGTTTTTATAGTTTATTTATAAAGTGCCACTTGGGGACAAAGAGCTGTACAATAACAAAATACAAAAAAGTCGTACAAGGGGAACAAATACATAGGTAGTTCAGTACATAAATATAGAAATAGAAATATATAAGTGCTAGAGCCTTGCCACAAGAGGTCCCTGCCCAGTGGAGCTTACAATCTAATTAGGAGGGTACCATACAGATACAATGGAATGGGTATAAGTGCTGGAGTGAGACTTATGCAGTGCAAATAAGTGCTGGAGTGAGACTTATGCAGTGCAAATAAAACAATCATATACTGTGCTGGTTACCAGATAGGTAGGATGTAAGGATAGATTTATCATATATAGATATCATATACTGTGCTGGTTACCGGATAGGTAGGATGTAAGGGTAGATTTATCATATATAGATATATAGATACCATATACTGTGCTGGTTACCAGATAGGTAGGATGTAAGGGTAGATTTATCATATATAGATATATAGATACCATATACTGTGCTGGTTACTGGATATATCTGTTGTATTCAGTTAGATCAACTGGACTTGAAGTTTAGTTCTTGAAGACGTTTCGCTAGTCATCCGACTGGCTTTCTCAATTCAGAATGACTTGTACAAGAATGTGGCAATTATGTACCCTGGAAAATCCCAATTAGCATATCACAGCCAGGTGTTAAGGGTGTGATTAGAAAGTGGCTAAGAGGTGTTATAGGAACGCCCAGAGTAAGGTGTTAAAACAGCATTGTACATGGCAGACAGTTGGTGTCGAACCCCCCCACCTCTATTTAGGCTTGGTTTCTTTATTTTCACATAAATGGCCTCCTTAACACCTCTCTTGAACCAGTCACGTTCCTTCGCCAGTATGTTAACATTACAATCTTCAAAGGTATGTCCTTTATCCTTAAGATGCAGATACACGGCTGAGTCCTGACCCGAGGAATTGGCTCTTCTGTGCTGGGCCATACGTTGATGCAGTTGCTGTTTGGTCTCCCCCACATACAAATCAGAGCATTCTTCACTGCACTGCACTGCATATATGATGTCGCTTTTCTTGTGTTTTGGTATTGGGTCTTTCGGATGTACCAATTGCTGCCTCAGTGTGTTGTTCGGTATAAAGCAGACAGGGATACGATGTTTTTTGAAAATTCTTCTTAATTTCTCGGAGACCCTGCTACATATGGGATGACCATGTTCTTCCTCCTGTCTTGCTTTTCCCCTTCACTGTTGGTATTCGTGTTCTTTTCTTTCCTTCTACTTCTTTTGACAAAGGCCCAGTCTGGATATCCGCAAGTTTTAAGGGCTCCTCTGAGATGTTTCATTTCTTTAGCCTTCGCCTCTGTGCTAGTGGGGATGTTCTCGGCTCTGTGTTGCAGGGTTCTGATGACCCCCAGCTTGTGATCTAAAGGGTGGTGGGAGTCAAACATCAAATACTGATCTGTGTGTGTTGGTTTTCTGTAAACCTCTACTTCCAGTTTACCATTTTCCTTAACTTCTACCAAGCAGTCCAAGAAAGCCAGTTTGTTGTTTTGTACCTCTTCCCTTGTGATTCCACGGTTAAAGGCACCAGAGCCAAACATATACTGCAAAAGGCTCAAACACAGCTCCTAAGTGAACGGGTACGACAGACACATTTTACAGTCGATGCTTTAATGCACAACATTAGTCAACTAGAACAGAACCTGGCCTCACAGCTACCTGTGTCCATCTGGGAAAGGGTGATGGAGTTCACCAAACAAGCACAGCTTTCTCAGCACTGTAAGGGCAAACAAAGGCAACAGAACAAGTTCTCTATTCTATCATCCCAGAACAGCCCCAAAGGAGAACAAGTACCTTGAATACAAAAGGAGGGAAGTGTCACTTCATCAAACAAGGAGGAATGGGTGAGAAACTTGTCTAACAGGACCCTGACCCAGCCAGAAATGGAAGTCCTTGGTAAGGGCTTGAATTTTGCCATCACCCCTAAAGCCATCCCTGTGGTGGATATTATAGCAGCCACAGAAGCCTCTATCCACAGTAATAAGGTATCACAGAGTGAGGCAGAACAACTTCGCCTTAAGGTATCTGCAGCCTTAGCCAGTGCTAAAACTCCTTCATCTAACCTGACTACACAGGAAAGAAGAGCCTTAACATCCCTCAAGAAAGATTCCAGTATCACCATTCTACCGGCAGACAAGGGAAGATGCACAGTGGTACTCAACACCTCAGACTACCATGATAAGGTGACCATCTTCCTGGCCGATAACAACACATATGAGGCTTTAACAAGGGATCCCACCAGCCGTTACAAGAAAAGAGTCATAGACTTACTACAACAGCTTCAAAAGGATAAAGCCATTGACCGAGCAATGTATCATCGCCTCTACCCTGGTGAGGCACATCCATGCATATATGGACTCCCAAAGATACATAAGGAAGGGGCCCCACTAAGACCTATAGTCAGCAGCATCAACTCGGTAACATACAAGGTGGCAAAATATCTAGCTAACATCTTAGGACCTTTGGTGGGAAGTTCTAAGCAACACATCCAGAACTCTCAGGATTTCACCAACAAGATTGAAGATATAGTACTCGGTGTAGAAGAAACTATGGTGTCCTATGATGTGACATCTCTCTTCACTTGTATACCCACCAAGGAGGCTATTGACATGGTGAGAAAACGGCTGGGCCAAGACAGCACTCTTACCAGCAGAACTGATCTCAACCCAGAACAGGTGTGTTCCTTGTTGGACTTGTGCCTGAATACCACCTATTTCAAATACAGGGATAAGTTCTATAAGCAAAAACATGGATGTGCTATGGGATCTCCAGTTTCACCTATTGTGGCCAACCTTTACATGGAGGAGGTAGAAACACAGGCGCTTAATACCTTTAAGGGCATAGCACCCAGCCACTGGTTCAGATATGTTGATGACACCTGGGTTAAAATCCACCAGAAGGAAGTACAAGCTTTCACAGAACACATTAATGCGGTGGACCAAAACATTAAATTCACAAGGGAAGAGGTACAAAACAACAAACTGGCTTTCTTGGACTGCTTGGTAGAAGGAAAATGGTAAACTGGAAGTAGAGGTTTACAGAAAACCAACAATAAACCCCCAATGAATACAACCTCCCAATGAATATAACCTCCCAATTAATATGCTTGTGAAGGTTCTCATTCATCCAGGTCATGGTATATCTGCTGTATGCAATTAGATCAACTGGACTTGAAATGTAGTTCTTGAAGACGTTTCGCTAGTCATCCGACTGACTTTCTCACGTATTGTGCCCCACTACTTACACTTCACTGCAGCGGCATTAAGGTCCTCACCCTGGATAGTCTTAGCAGGAGGTCCACGGAACCAGGATTTGCCGTGGCTGTGTGGGGTTTTTTTTTATCTTGTCTTTGTTTTGAAGTGTGTGGTATTAACTGCACAAATCCAAATATCGTCTAAAGGAGAACTAAACTTAATTTTTTTAAAACCCTTATATAAATTCTTCTCTCCCCAGAACACCTACACATTGTAAGATTCTTCTCTATATGTTGCATTTAGTACGTGTAAGGAATAAATTTGTGTAACTAAAAAGGTTTCCATGTTATTCCTTTCCAAGTACAACTCACAGCCCATGTAATCATCAAAGAGCCACGTCCCCTGACCCCAGTATTCATGGAGGTCCCTGATAAAACTTAAAAAGCTGCTTGTTCACCTGCAGTTTATTTTAGCCAGTGAGAACTGCATACAGCTATCCTGGGGAAATATAAAATAGCCATCTAATATTACTAACAAAAAAAAGATAAAGCTTCTAATGTACCTTTGTTTTTTGCATCTGCAGTGGTGGCTCAACTGGTAAGTACTTGTTTAGACACAACAGTCCAAAAGATCACAGGGTCAGTTTCCCAGACTTTGTTTTGATCTGTTGATCACTTCAGTGCATGTGAAGTGTACTGTGTATATTTAGGGGGTGATGAAAAATGGTGTCTGTGTGTACCAGCTAAGCATAGAGCTTATCCTTGATTCAAATTAAATAATGCGGTGAAATCCTTAGACTATTTACAGCTTATGAATATTACTTCTCTAGTTCATGTACCGATATGGATAATGAATTTTGAGAAGTTCCATGTCTCTTACCCTCTTCACTAACCAGGAGGTTTAACCCCTGATGAAGGTAAATGAATGGCCTGAACCTCCAGGTCCCACAGGGTTTGAATTCTCCCACCAGTCCATTACTACAGATTTCCATATGTTGTCTCCACGTGCCCAGTACATTGTTGGTGACCATGTGGAAGTTCTCATCACAGCACGGGACCACCAAGGCGGACCCAAACCTATGGATTATTTCCAGGCCAAGTTGCACTCCCCAGAGCTGAAAGCCGGGGTAACTGGCTCAGTCACAGACCATAGGAACGGCACCTACACAGCCTCCTTCCTGCTGCTCTGGTCGGGAAAGTGGAGATCTCCATAAAGCTTGTCCATTCCAGTGAGGCCTAGCCATCATTAAAGACAGAGGGAGACGCGACCTGACAAGGTAAAACAGGACACAGAATTTACTATTGGGAATCGTTCATTATGATTTATTAAGTTTATATAGGTCACACCCTCTAGTCACTTCACCCCATGTCACTGATTCAAGACGAAATGGACGAACTTTCGAAAGTTCGGTCCATTTTCAAACTTTCGAACTTCTAAAAGTTTGAAATTCGAAGGTCTGAAAACGGACCCATTAAAGTCAATGGGGGGTAAATAAAAGTTTGAATGAACTTTCCGAAATTGCAGTGTAAACTTACCTTACCGGCCCCTGGGACCTGGGAGATGGTCTGGAGAACATGTCCGTGCGAGAGGAACTGCATAAAAACTACTGGACTACTTCCGGTTTCCTTGTGTGGCACTTTCGGTAATCCTAGAAAATGTTCGATCGAACGTTCAAGGATTTCCGAACTTTTGTAAAACTCGAACGTCTACTTCTACTAAATACTCAAAACCCCGAACTGCCGGAGATTCCGAAATCGGCCATTCGAGATGCTGAATGGCTGACCACCCGGCCGGACATTCAGGGTACCACAGCTCAAAACCGGGACCCCCTCCTGGGCACTATTTTCAAAATAGTCCCGTGAGTCCGGGAAATCGAACTAGTTGAATAGTTCGAGTTTGTCCAAAATCATAAAGTGCAGCTTGAACTCGGGTTCGAGTCCATCACTAGTTCAGACATGCTCAGTATAATCACCCACGGAGAGATAGAAATAAAGGGTGTCCATTTAGATGCTTTGAATCTCCTATGCCAAGAGGAGGGGAAGGAGAGTGAAAGATTTCAAGGTTGCAAATAAAGAGATTCATTAAAGTTCTTATCGCTTAAAATGGTGCTAATTTTGCCCCACCAATCAGATGTTATTTAATATTTCAAAGTTACATCTGATGGTTGGGGCAAAATTAGCACATTTTAAAATACTATAGAACTTTTATTGAACAACCCTGAAAGTTCTTTAGAATAAATTCCCTAAACTATGGGGTTTCGGATCCCTCTGGTTTGTTGAGTATTTATGTGTATCTGTGCCATGTCACCTCTATTGTGCTAATAGCAATGCCTTATTAATATTGTTCGTTAATAAATAAGATACTGTTTAAGTTCACACTCCACCGGCGCCCATTTATTGCATTCTACCTAGAGTGGTAGTTCAGCAACACCCTGTCCCAACATATGCGAGGGCCCACTCCTGATAAACAAGAGTCTTGTGTTCAATGTCTTCTTGCAGCTGCATCTCTTGAGATCATCACCTACCCTTCATCTTCTGAATGCACCCGAGTTCTATAATAGTGTCTTTGGAGGCAAATTCAATTCCTCATCTTCCTATACCCCTAAACAAAGTTAAAGCAATGTGGTACCCACAGATATGGAGATATGATTATCCGATTCACGGTCATACGTAATAACCATAAGCCACCCAAGAGTGATCTTCAGGGGTGCCCCCACCATGAAACAAACTGAAACATTTGCTCAGGGCACGCCCCTGCGGAACACTTAATAGGCGGCAGTTAAAAAATCCTCCTTCCTGCAATACTGCTTTCACCAACGGTCCACAAATCAGTTTAAGTCAGCCCTCAAGTTCACCAGTTCATTGTATGTAAGCCCACCATACCCACCTCCACACGCCTATGTTCCATGATGAAGCCATGCCCGCTTCACGTGTCCCCCCCCCCCGTCGTAGGTTGGTATTTAAAAGTTGTTTCAGATGTCAAAAAATCTAGGAACACCTCTGGTGATCTTCCATTAACATAGCTGATAATAACCAAATCTATAACATTATGCTGGCTACAACATGTTTCACACACACTCAGATAAAATTGTGTGAAAATATGTAGTGACAAAGTGCACTAGCAACATCTGACGACATGTTCTTTACATTCATGTTTCATGAAGTCCATTTGTTGGTACGCATGTAATTTAAATCATAAAGGGAGTAGCTTCTTTTTCTGCTTCACATAATCATTTAATTAGAGCATTATATCATTTTACGTACTTTTCATTCTCCGGTATATTACTATTCACATAAAACCAAAGCAAAGATTTTTTTTAAATACAAAACAATTTCTCCCCAATTACAAACACAGTATCATTAAAAAATTTTTTTCATTGTTTTCTATATCCCACCCGCAGGGCCGAGCGGGTTGATGTAATACGAACTTGCAGCGATTATCGTTTCTTTTCCATTGGTACATGTTTGGGAGTTTGTTCTACGATGTTGTGCAAAATGATGTCACTTTCAGCACGCGTTGCAGTTGGTCTTTCCCGCACGGAATTTACTGCGATCCTTTTCTCTTATAACGCAACAACCATGCGCAATGTAGGAGGAGAGGAGCTTTTCTGGGGTCCTTATTGCCACCCCACCAGATATACCAGTTTTTTTATGCTCATTTATATAGATAACAAAACCTTGGGCTATTGTAGAAATAATAAAATATTGGAACTGCGGCGTGACGTTTATTAAGAAACGGAAGGTAAATATAATGTTTGTAAAGGATTTTAATAAAGTATTGCAACAGAGCGTATTAACATATTTGTTGTAAGATGTTGATGACAGACAATGTTCTCACAAACCTCTTCATTTTAATTTACTTTATTACCTTTTCATGTAGTTTGCATAGATATGGATTCAAATGAGTACACTGTGCTTTATAGGCATGTACAAAATACTGGTCACATTTCAATGACTTACCCCCCAACCCCAATTGATATATATTACACTTTATTAAATGTATTATCTACTATATATATATGTATGTATGTATGTATGTATGTATGTATGTATGTATGTATGCACTCACCTCACAGCCAAGTGGAAATCTTGTATGTATGTATGTATGTATGTATGTATGTATGTGCTCACCTCACAGCCAAGTAGAAATCTTGTATGTATGTATGTATGCATGTATGCATATGTGTATGTATGTATGTATGTATGTATGTATGTATGTATGCACTCACCTCACAGCCAAGTAGAAAACTGTATGTTGTATGTTGTATTGTATTTGTATGCATTGTGTATGTATGTATATATGTTGTATGTTGTATGTATGCACTCCCTCACAGCCATTAGAAATCTTGTATGTATGTATATATGTATGTGCAGTATGTTGTTTGTATGTATGTATGATGTATGTATGTATGATGTATGTATGTATGTATGTATGTGCTCACCCTCACCAGCAAGTAAATCTTGTTGTATGTATGTTGTATGTATATATGGATGTATGTATGTATGTATGTATGTATGTATGTGCTCACCTCAGCGCCAAGTAGAAATCTTGTATGTATGTATGTATATATGTATGTATGTATGTAGGTATGTATGTATGTATGTATGCATATGTGTATGTATGTATATATGTATGTATGTATGCACTCACCTCACAGCCAAGTAGAAATCTTGTATGTATGTATATATGTATGTGCAGTATGTATGTATGTATGTATATATGTATGTATGTATGTCACACATATTTCAATAAAATACAGGCTTCATCAGGCGAAAATTATTATCCTAATAATTTTCGCCTGATGAAGCCTGTAGGGCGAAACGTTTGCGATGTTTATGTTAAATGCCCGGTGACTTTGTCGGGGAAATCTATTGTATATAAAGGCAAAAAAGAGATCCATTGGAGTCACGTCCTAGTATCTACTTATTGAAAAGTGTGACAACAAGAGTTTGAAACACAGGAACGATAAGTATCGATCTTTAACTGTTACTAATATCTGAGAGACATGGTTACAATTTTAATAGTCACCAAATCTGGCCTTGGGCATAAGTTTCTTAAAATTGGAAAATTTTGTTTTTATTATAATTATTTGGGATTGTATCAAGTACTGATGTATTTGTGTTGATTGTGGCTGGCCAGCCAGTTTTAGAATAATGTATTAGAAGGTTTATATGTTGGGATTTATTTGTTTTTAAAGGTCTATGAATAAAACTGCATTCCCCCCCTTTTTACTTTTTAACCTCGTTCTGGGTTTTTCCTTCTATTTTGAAGGGTTTTTTGGTTAAAGTATTGGAATCATCAAAATGTTCTGATGGATTTCAGGCTCCTTTCCTTGGGTACTTCCATGGAACCATTGAAATGGTGGAGTGTAACGTGGAACTTCCCGGACATGACCTCTGTCAATATTATGACCCCCGTACAGAGAGTCTTGGTTCTGTAGAAGCTGAGGAGTGCCCTGCTCTGCCTACAAAGGGCATTCAGCATCAGGAGTTCTTGATATCTTTACTCTCCACAAGAAGTCAAATTTCTAGACAAGTAAGAATCTATTTCCATAAATCTGCATTACTTTAACAGTTAATGTTATATTTTTCTTAAATTACTTAACACCCATTTGTTTTATGGTCTTTAGTGTGAAGACATAGACAGTTCATTCCTCCTATCCCATTGCTGTCATGTTTCGACTTTCAATGTGATTAAACTAGTGTATAACTAGTGTTAACTGACAAATACAAGACTGCTTTATACATGACCCCAAGGTGCAATGATTGTCTTGATAAATTAGCCCCAAAAAGCCAACTCAACATCAATTTTTCTTTGGCATTTTTAGATCTGTAAAAGAGAAAATGATTCCATCAAAGGTTGGACCACTTACTGTTTTGCACCAAGAAAGCGACAAGGGTAAGTTATTTTCCCATTTCTATGCAGAAGAGGACATTATTACTAAAATATCCGAACTTCACAAAATCCGCGGTACGGAAAAGTTCAGAAGGCGGAAAACCGGAAAATCCGTGATATCCGCCGTTCGCGAACAAGGTAAATCCGCTGCGGATCTGGGTTCTGATCCGCGAACTGGCCCATCACTAATTATTACTATAATTGTGGGGAATGGTCTTTACTTGGAGCCATAGTTAAGGTGTGCGTATACTATATCGTTCCCACACTATTCGCTATCCGAGATTAGATAGGAAAATAATTCAACGTTTATCTTTCTATCTGGTTTCCTTGTTATATAAGGAATATTTCTATAAAATGTTGCTCACCTTTATTCTAAATTGATTGGTGCATACGGGCCTAGACAATATATACCACAATATAAGAACCCCAGCACTCTTAGTAGGTCTCTTGTATAAAGAGATGCAGGTATGGTCTGTCTTGTACAACACATGTAACACAAGGTATCCATTCTAAACCTCAATGTAAGGGACTATTTTATGTGACCTGTAGATGTTTAATTCCTTATGTATATGCTGCTGAGTGTATATATATTATATATATAATTGCTTGTATTATAAAATCAATCTTACACCATGTTCAATATATATATATATCACATACAATATTAAGAATTGGTAACAAGGATTTAGATACAACCAATGATTATAGTGACATCTAGTGGCCAACTAAGTAAGTGCATTCAACCACACCATGTCATGTTGTCTACAATTATGTAACTTATAATAGACATATACAGGGTTTTCAATTAAATTCTTATCGTTTAAAATGGTGCTAATTTTGCCCCAACCAATCAATTTTAGCTTTCAAATGTTAAATAGATCTGATTGGTTGGGGCAAATTAGCACCATTAAACAGATAGAACGTTTATAGAATAACCCCGATAGAGATCGTAATCCTGATTAAACCTTTAGGGGCTTAGGGAGTCCAGGTGGTTAATCCACCAAACTTCACGCTGTTTCATGACACTCTGCCTATCTTACCCCCTTTTTCTCGACCCAATTCCACCTGTTTCCAGACCCCATTTCAATATAATACTTGGGAACTGGAAGAGCGGTATGCCTTAATACGGGAGAGTGGTATGCCTTAATACTGGGAGAGTGGTATGCGTTAATGCTGGGAGAGTGCTATGCCTTAATACTGGAGAGCGGTATGCCTATACTGGGAGCGGTATGGCTTAATACTGGAGAAGCGGTATGCCTTAATACTGGGAGAGTGGTATCCTTAATACTGGGAGTTGGTATGCCCTTAATACTGGGAGAGCGGTATGCCTTACTACTGGGGTATCCTTAATACTGGGAGAGCGGTATGCCTTAATACTGGGAGAGTGGGATGCCTAATAACTGGGTATGCCTTAAACTGGGAGAGTGGTATGCCTTAATACTGGGAGAGCGTATGGCCTTAACGGGAAGCGGTAGATCCTTAATACTGGGAGAGCGGTATGCCTATACTGGGAGAGGGGTATGCCTTAATACTGAGCGCCATCGCCGCAATGTCCGCGGTAATTTTATGTCCCTTGCAGCGATACTGCACTTAGCACAATTGCTAAGTGCAATTCTAAGTTTTTCCCGCTTATTATAAATCGCGAAAAATGCGATTTTTGTGAAAATGGCGGGAATAATGGCCCGTGAAAAGTTAACGAACCTTTATAATATCCCCAATGTCTTATTATAAGTACATAATTGTAGACAACATGACTGGTGTTGAATGCACTTACTCTCAGTTGGCCACTGGATGTCACTATGTATCATTGGTTGTATCTAAATCTTGTTACCATACCTATGAGCTAATGAGCTGAGAAAGGGGCTTTACCCGAAACGTCGCTATAACTATGAACACGGTGTAAGATTCATTTATAATAAAAGCATTTTTATAGACGGTGCTGGCTGTTTCGTTGAACCACCCGCGCGGGTTGCCTGCCCATCCCCCCGCCGCGGGAGGCTATGTATGGCTGACTTCTCCACCTTCAAGGTGGCGAAGTAAAACAGCCGATACTAGCAGAACGAAACCAGTACCGCCACTTTATAATAGAAGCGGCGGTAACAGGTAAGTATCCCGCCGAAGGGTTAACGCTTCGTTAATTTTTTTCGCGAACGTTTTCGGACATTTATAAATCACGTTAACACGAATCATTTATGCGTTAATGTCAGTGAAAAACGGCCGCGAAAACTTAACGAAGCTTTATAAATATGCCCCTTAGTCCATATCACACTGCATTTTGACGCTATTAGATATCCTGATGATGACCTAATAGGGTCGAAATGAATTGATATGGACTAAAAGTCAGATAAAAGTTACGTTTTAAAGAATTCCCAGGAGTGCTCTGCCTTATACTCCTGAGAGAGTTGGCGGTGAAAGATTAGACCAGCCAAGTTAGCCATTGGTGGGTACCCGATACTGTATACGTAAGTGAGCCATAGTTTGGGTCTGAAAAATTAGACCTGCTGTTAGACCTGATGTTTTAAAGCCCATTTACTTTTTTGTACACAGTGATGAAACGTACGAACTAATTTAGTTTACTAAAAACTCAAAACAAACCGCTGAATTTCAAGCCCAATTTACTTTATCTATAATCATCTAGATTCTAGACCAATTTGTTCTCCGGGCCTTCCAAACCCGCAGCCTTCTGGTTACTATTACCAGGACACCTGTGTATTCCCGCACCTGTAAAAACAAGTTTTTCATAATGGAGCAGATGTTTGCCAATTTCTGACGGGAAAGACAATTTATATGTTGGGAGACTCAACAATCAATCAATGGTTTACGTACCTGTTGGAAATGATTCCAAGTAAGTGAAATGAGTGTCTGGAAGGTCTCACATTGGACCTTGTATTTTACAGGAAAAATTGTTACACAATGTTAATTTTATGCAATAATAACCATTGGCAAAGGTTTTCAATTTAAAGGGTTCAATTTAAAGGGTCCAATTTAAAGGGTCCAATTTAAATAAGGTCCAATTTAAAGGGGGTCCAATTTAAAGGTGAAGGTCCCAAAGGACATTTGATATTCTGATACAGAAGCCCACAAATCTCCAAAACTGCCCAACTGCACACCAATGCTATTATTCATCCTGATCCCTGCATAAGATACTAGTAACTCCTTTCACTTCCTGGTTAAAACCACAGCCATGATGTATCATGTCATGGCCAATGACTAATGATTTACTTGAGACTTTTCTACTCATATCTGATACATGTCAAAAGCTCTGACCTTACCTTGCTCTCACTAATTGCCTGCAGTGATTGTGCTGAATAACTAGTTTGTGTGCAGTTCTGGCTATGTAGAATACAATCTTAAGGTTTTTGGGGGCTTCTCTTATGTCATTTTGGAGTGTACGTCCCTTTAAATATCTAGAATCCTTCCTTTATTTCAAACTAGATCTAGAAGCTACCCCCACCAATGTGAGAATCTAGAACCCACCATCCTTCATATTGAGAGATTCTAGAATCTATCCTTTATAATTTAAACCAGAAAATCCCACACGCGCATCCCTGGGTGTGCGTACCAAAATCTTCCCCCACATGCCGGCGACAGATGATATCACAGGCCCAAGTTTTTTTTGAAACTGAACCAATGAACCTGCCATAACACGTACCACTGGAAGACTTCCATAGAGCTTTTACTAACCGTTCTCACAGTGAAAAACCCTTCCAACTCCTAACTTTATGAATTATCAATACCAGTAACTGTAACATTCACCTATGTATGTTGAAATAATGCGCAAACCATCATTCACAATCTGTTTACTATATAAGTCTGCTAACCAATGTGTTACCTCCTATACAAAATCAGGGATTAGTTGTGAGGGAACAAACGTCCAACAGGGAGTGCATCACTCCATACAGCTTTATCAAAACTTAATCTCGCACACTTTGTGAACAAGGTCCCTGTAACTCTTCGCCTCCCACCTCTACTTATTATGGCTCATCCCTCAGTAACGGTGTTAACATCCCGGTAGTGTGTACACTAGATCAAACGCAGTCTACACGGGTTGGAACACAGAACACCAAGTGGGGGGAAGGCCTGCCCTAGCCCCCCCCCACCCTAACCACCACACTCACACCGAGGCGCTCAGTGGACTGGAGAAGGCCAGAACACCCCCCACCACTGTTAAACAACACCCAAAGGGCATGCTCAAACAGTGGATCAAACGACCTGCGCTCCGCTCCAACGCGACACGACTGAGGGACGGTATACCAGGCCATTGGAACAGGCGTGTGTGATCAAGAGGGGTGGAATAACCAGGCGTGCCGGGAACAAACACGAAGGCTTGGAGTACAGGATTGGAACCGCCGAAACACATAGCCGTAACATCTCCAACGGGTAAGACTAGGGGGTGTCCGTAGAGCGTTGATCACAAATGGCTGCACCGGTCGCACTGGGAGCTAACAAACAAACCCATTGTGCATCGGCCCGCCGTCTACTGTATTAGCGTGTGGGGGGGAGGGGCAGCACCCATGAACTGTACCAGGCCGTGGGGGGAAAATGTCCATCGCAGGCATGCGGTCGGCAGTATAACAGACAATCAAAAGAGGGGGACCGGCCAGAGGGCCCGACGGATGCCACGGGACCACACACGCGACAGGTTAGCGGGTCAGCGTGGTGCCACCACAGTAGACTCACAACCGTTGGGCCTGAGACGCTGACGGTGGGACGCAAGACCAGCGAACACGGTGAACAACCCTCCGGTGGGGCGTGTAGGACCAGCCGCAGCTGTTGTGCGGAACCCGCCGGCCAGTCAGCGCGCCGCATACACACGCCACGGACAAACCGGTCCCAGCGCGGGGGCCGTCGCTGTCACAAGGCCCGTAGGGCGCACTCGGTGGAGGGCTCATCAAGAGCGGACGAGCGGTAGAGCGGTCTGGCTGGTCTACAGGGCTCTATGTGAACCTAGGTCTGGCGCGGTGCGAGTGGACCGTGTCGTAGCCCCTGGCTTGTATACGGAAAACGACCCAGACCGGGACAAAACGAACACGTCCACTGGAAGCCGGGGTGCACGACCATGTGCCAAGTAAACACAACAACCAAATGCCTACAGGACCTTTATCTGGGCTTAGGAGGCGGGGCTTGAGAAGGAAAGACCAAAGGGCGCCAAAGGAAAGTGGGGAAAGACCTACACAGATAATCCCAAGCTGCGAGCGCGAGGGAGCATCGGGCGGCCCGGAGTAATCAGGCCCGTGGGGGGGCAGATCACGGCAATCCCAGCTTGGCCGTTAAAGAAGAAAACGGCGCTAAGGTCAACATGTGAAACACAGAAAACCGGACCAGCACACAGAGAGGGACAGAATAAACATACCACTGGAGACAGGACGCAGACAGGAGTGTGGGGAACCCACGGTAGGAGCATACACAATGACAGCCACAGTAAAGGCAAAACACACACGCGGCCCAACACAAACGACTGTGTGAAGGAAAGATCCCAGGAACGGCGCGGGATCAGGGGGGTGTGGGTGATTCCCGGGGGGGGAGGAAAAAAGCACCCAGGGGGGAGAAAAGGGACAGAAGAACCTGCCATAAAACAAACGGCCACTGTGGATAATACTTCCATAGCTTTAAACCGTTCTCACAGTGAACAAAAACCTTTCCCACTCACTTTATGTATCAATACCGTATTGGTACCATTCCTTGTTTGTAAAACTCATCCAATCCACTTGTTATTAAACTGACCAATGAACTGCCATAAACAACACAACGTCCACTGGAAGACGTCCCATAGCTTGACAGAAACCGTTCTCACAGTGACAAACCCTTTCCCAACTCGACTTGAATCTAGGGAGCAAGCCCATTCTTGACGTCCGGTGGGGAGAACTCATCCGCTTGGAGGTACACTGAACCAATGACCTGCCATAAAAACAACGGCCACTGGAGACAGTTCCATAGCTTGTCAAAAAGAAAAATAACCTTGTTCTCACAAAGGGGACAAACCCTGTCCCAACGCACTTTAGGTTCAATACCCTAGCTTGTAACATTCCTTGTTTGTAAGAAAAACTCATCCAGCTTTTATTAAACTGACCAATTAACCATGCCCATATAACAACGTCCACTGGAAGACAGTTTTTCCATAGCTTTAACCGTTCTCAAACATTGACAAACCTTTCCCACTCTACTTTTATGTATCATACCAGTAACTGTAACATCTTGTTTGTAAAACTCAGCCAGCTTTTTATTACACTGACCAATGACCTCCATAAGACAAGTCACGGAGACAGTTCCATAGCTTTAACCGTTCTCACAGTGACAAAAGCCCTTTCCCCACTCTACTTTTTATGTATCATACCGTTACTTGTACATTCCTTGTTTGTCAGAAATCATCCAGCTTTTATACACTGTCCAATGAACCTGCCTAACACCGTCCACTGGAAAGAACAGTTCCAGTTCCATAGCTTTAACCGTTCTCTCTCACAGTGCAAACAACCCTCCTTCCCAACGTCTACTTTATGTCTCAATACCAGTAACTTGTACATACATTCCTGTTTGTAGAACCATCCAGCTTTTTATTACATCGGACCATGACTCTCTGTCACAACGTCCACTGTACCAATAACAACGTCAAGTCCTGAAAACACCTTTCACCACTTGTAGCCTTACCCCCACCTTTTCTGTTCAAGTCGTAAGGGAGGTCCACATTCGCTCTCTGGACGGGCGATGTGGAATCACTGATGCCCCAGGGTGACTGGTAGGGCCCTGTAAAAAAGGATTTAGACGTCATTACAGTAGCATAGCCCACGCAGGCCGCCTGTGCGCCAGCGTACTAGTGGAAACGAGTGTGTCCAGGCGCGCGGGCAGAGGGCGGCATAGAGCCAAAGCAACCGCCCCCCCAGCCCCGGAGGATGGAGTGCCTGCCCTGAACTCTTGCCATTTTCTTGCTACCGTAAGGTGTTTAGCCACCAAACGCCAAGCTCCGTGTCCAACAGGACCGGATCCCCGGGAATGAGTGCACAGGCTCGGTGCACATTCTCTGAATTTTGTATGGGGGACAAGTGGTGTGTCAGCAGCAAACACAGAAACCCTTGCTGACACTACCCTTCCAAAATCATTATATAAAGAGATTAATAGAAGCGGCCCCAACACAGAACCCTGTGGCAACAGACCCCCCAACTTAGCACTTTATCCATAATGAATGAAGCCGCCATTTACAACACTACTCTCTCTACTCTCTGCATCCTATTCATTAACCAATTCTATCCATGTACAAGTTGACTTCTCTCTCCTCAACCAACAGACCTTAGCTTTCAACATAATTCTACATTAAACAGCCCCCCCTCCCTTTTTCACCCAGCTCCCATTCCACCGGAGCAGGCATTCTCTTCTGGTTCGGTACTTACTTCTTCAGTATCTCGTAAGATCCAGGGGGTGAGCTCTTAAGAGAGAGTGTCCTTTGTTATTTCAGTTGTTCTTTTTTTTTTTTTTTTTTTTAATCTTTGAACTCCCCTGATTAGACCATTCCAAATAGTATGACCACCCAACCAATCACAAAAACCTAGACTGAAGCTTAATTATTGTGTTAGAAAGTTGCAGTGTCATGTTCTCAATCAGAGCAAATAAACCTGCTCCTACTGATCAAATTCTTTCTTTTTGTCTTGTAAAAGCAATGATTGATACATGATTGATACAATGATTGATACATGATTGATACATATACTATCCAAGTTCTCTGAGGAATATATTATCTAAGTGTCCTCTAAAAGTTCAACACAACAAAAGCCTGTATCATGGATCAACCCTGCGGAACAATATTAGTTCTGACCACGAGTCTCATTTCAAAGCAAAGATGTCCAATGAGACCTGCCTCTTACCCATAATATTTCTGGTACAAATCTCATGCGAAGGATGACAAATTTATCAAATTCTCGAGTTCCTGGATGCCCCTTCAGGGTGGACACCCCCATTGTCCAAAGCAAGCAAAGACACAAATCTTGCCGATGAAGAACCCTTGCTCCCTCAACGAGCCCATGACGAAGGGAAGATTAGGCTTCTAAAGAGAGAATAATTCAATCTCTGGAGCCCTCGGTCTTAAACCTCCCTAAGCAATCCCAAACTTAGGCTTAGACATTGTATTTGGCTTTTCAAATCAAGGCAACCCCAAGATGATTATTAAACATGTCAGGAAATCCCTCCCCAATAATTTTATTGCTGAAACCTCACTATTGCTATAAGCCACAACGAGTTGCTCGGGTCGTAGCCAGGCAGACAGTTTGGATGAGACATGAAGGTAGATGCCACAACCAAGAAGTTAACTACTATTTCCTTTAGAGGAAAACCCTTTTTCTTTCCTTGGTTCAAAAATTGGATGAGCTTATGAACATCACAAGAAATTGCGTTCCTCATCCATAAACGACGTTTAGATGATCAAGCAACTTCATCATCCACTTGACTTTCAATCCAAGTTAAAGAGAAGCCACCATACCATCCTGGCAGGCCTGTCCTCTTAACAGTCCTACCAGGAGGCAACTTCTCCATGGAATCTGTCGAGGCAAGGTGTGAAACACCAAGAAACCATCAGTAATGAGTTCCATGATCCCCAATATCTTCCTGGGGGGGCGGACTGTCTCTTTCATATTCAGGAATGTGTGGCTTTAAACTGGTTTTAAATATTCCGAAAAAGGGTACAAAGGCCTGATTTCTTGTTCCACAGGAGAACAAATTCCGCTCCCCTCCATTGCCCTCAACACCTCAAAGTCAAAAGCCCTCTTGAATGAATGTATCCATTGTTATTCAGTTAGGTCACTGGACTTGAAAGTTTAGTTGTTGAAGATGTTTTCGCTATCATTCCGCTGGATCTCTTAATTCAAAATGTATTGTACAAGAATTCCTGTGGCAATTATGTACCTGGAAAATCCCAATTAGCATATCACCTATTCACAGCCAAGTGTTAAGGGCGTGATTGGATACGTTGCTAGAGTGTTTCTAGAACGCCCAGAGTAAGGTGTCAAAACCATAATTTACTGGCAGACAGTTGATGTACATCCGAAATACCATTACTGAAGCAACACAAGAAGCGTACAATCATATACGCAGTGCAGTGGAAGTGACATCATATACGCAGTGCAGTGCAGTGAAGAGTGACATCATATACCCGTGCAGTGCAGTGAAGAGTGACATCAATACGCAGTTGTCAGTGAATGACATCATATACGCAGTGCAGTGCAGTGAAGATGCTCTGATTTTCTGTGTATATGGGAGGTTATATTTATTGGGAGGTTATATTCATTGGGGGTTATATACATTGGGAGGTTATATTTATTGGGAGGTTATATTCATTGGGAGGTTATATACATTGGGAGGTTATATTCATTGGGAGGTTATATACATTGGGAGGTTATATTTATTGGGAGGTTATATACATTGGGAGGTTATATTTATTGGGAGGTTATATTCATTGGGAGGTTATATTTATTGGGAAGTTATATTCATTGATCAATACCAGTACTTGTAACATTCCTTGTTGTAGAAACTCATCCAGCTTTTATTTAAACTGACCCAATGAACCTGACCATAACAACGTCCACTGGAAGACAGTTCCATAGCTTTACTGTCTCCGTGACAAACCCTTTCCCAACTCTATTTATATCCATTACCAGTAACTTGTAACATCCTTGTTGGTAGAAAAACCCCCAATTCCAGCGTTTTAGTAAACTGCCCCAATGAACCTGCCATAAAACAACGTCCACTGGAAGACATTTCCATAGCTTTACGTTCTCACAGTGCAACCCTTTCCCCAACTCTACTTTATGTATAAAATCCAGTAACTTGTAACATTTCTTGTTTTAGAAACTCATCCAGTTTTATAAAATGACCAAATGAACCTGCCATAACAACGTCCACTGGAAGACAGTTCCATAGCTTTTACCGTTCTCACAGTTGACAAAACCCTTTCCCAACTTACTTTATGTATCAATACCAGAACTTGTAAAATTCCTTGTTTGTAGAACACTCATCCAGATTTTTATTAAAACTGACCATGAAACGCCATAACAAACGTCCACTGGAGACAGTTCCATAGCTTTACCGTTCTCACAGTGCAAACCCTTTCCAACTCTACTTTATGTAATCAATACCAGTAACTTGTAACATTCCTTGTTTGTAGAAACTCATCCAGCTTTTTTTATAAACTGACAATGAACCTGCCATAACAACGTCCACATGGAAGACTTCCAAGCTTTACCGTTCTCCCAGTGACAAACCCTTTCCCAACTCTACTTTATGTATCAATACCAGAAATTGTAACATTCTGTGTTGTAGAAACTCATCCAGCTTTTTTAAACTGACCAATGAACCTGCCATAACAACGTCCACTGGAAGACAGTTCCATAGCTTTACCGTTCTCACAGTGACAAACCCTTTCCCAACTCTACTTATGTATCAATACCAGTAACTGTAACATTCCTTGTTGTGAGAAACTCATCCAGCTTTTTATAAACTGACCAATGAACCTCCATAACAACGTCCACTGGAAGACAGTTCATAGCTTACTGTTCTCACCGTGACAACCCTTCCAACTCTACTTTATGTATAATACCAGTACTTGTAACATTCTTGTTTGTAGAAAACTCATCCAGCTTTTTATTAAACTGACCAATGAAACCTGCACAAACAACGTCCACTGGAAGACAGTTCCATTAGTTTTACGTTCTACAGTGACAAACCCTTTCCAACTCTACTTTATGTATCAATCCCAGTAACTTGTAACATTCCTTGTTTGTAGAAACTCATCCAGCTTTTTATTAAAACTGACCAATGAACCTGCCATAAACAACGTTCCACTGGAAGACAGTTCCAGCTTTACGTTCTCACAGTGACAAACCCTTTCCCAACTTACTTTATGTATCAATACCAGTAACTTGTAACATTCCTTGTTTGAGAAACTCATCCAGCTTTTTTAAAACTGACCAATGAACCTGCAACAACGTCACTGGAAGACAGTTCATAGCTTCACGTTCTCACAGTGACAACCCTTTCCCAACTCTACTTTATATAATCAATTCCCAGTACTTGTAACATTCCTGTTTTGTAGAACTACCTCAGCTTTTTATTAAACTTGACCAATGAACCTGCCATAACAACTCACTGGAAGACAGTTCCATAGCTTTACCGTTTCACAGTGTCAAACCCTTTCCCAACTCTACTTATGTATCAATACAGCAGTAACTTTGTAAACATTCCTTTGTTTGTAGAAACTCAATCCAGCTTTTATTAAACTGACCAATGAAACCTGCCATAACAACGTCACTGGAAGACAGTTCCATAGCTTTACCGTTCTCACAGTGACAAAACCTTTCCCAACTCTACTTTATGTATCAATACCAGTAACTTGTAACATTCCTTGTTTGTAGAAACTCATCCAGATTTTATTAAAACTGACCAATGAACCTGCCATAACAACGTCCACTGGAAGACAGTTCCATAGCTTTACCGTTTCACAGTGACAAACCCTTTCCCAACTTACTTATGTATCAATACCAGTACTGTAACATTCCTTGTTTGTAGAAACTCATCCAGCTTTTATTAAACTGACCAATGAACCTGCCATAACAACGTCCACTGGAAGACAGTTCCATAGCTTTACCGTTCTCACAGTGACAAACCCTTTCCCAACTCTACTTTATGTATCAATACAGTAACTTGTAACATTCCTTGTTGTAGAAACTCATCCAGCTTTTTATTAAACTGACCAATGACCTGCCATAAAACGTCCATGGAAGACAGTTCCATAGCTTTAACCGTTCTCACAGTGAAAAACCCTTTCCCAACTTACTTTATGTATCAATACCAGTTAACTTGTAACATTCCTTGTTTGTAGAAACTCATTCCGCTTTTTATTAAACTGACCAATGAACTGCCATACAACGTCCACTGGAAACGTTCCAAGCTTTACCGTTCACAGTGACAAAACCCTTTCCCACTACTATGTATCAATACCAGTAACTTGTAACATTCTTGTTTGTAGAAACTCATCCAGCTTTTTATAAAAGACCAATGAACCTGCCATAACAATCCACGGGCAGACAGTCTATAGCTTACACGTTCTACAGTGACAAACCCTTTCAACTCTACTTTATGTTCATACAGTAACTTGTAAATTCTTGTTGTGTAGAAACATATCCGAGCTCTTTATTAACTGACCAATGACCGTGCCATAAACACGTCCACGGGACGACAGTCTATAGCTTATCGTTCTCACAGTGACAAAACCCTTTCCCACTCTACTGTTAGTGATCTAATACCCAGTTAACTGGTAACATTCCTTGTTTGTGAAGAAACTTCATCCAGCTTTTATTAAACTGACCACATGAACTGCATAACAACGTCCACTGGAGACAGTTCATAGCTTTAACCGTTCTCAACAGTGAAAACCTTCCCAACTCTACTTATGTATCAATGCCCAGTGAACTTGTAAATTCCTGTGTTGTAGAAACCCATCCAAGTTTTATTAAAGCTGACCCAAGTAACCTGCCATAAACAACGTCCACTCGGGGGAAGACAGTTCCATAGTTTACCTGTTCATCACAGTGGACAACCAATTTCCCACTCTACTTTATGTATATAAGACCCAGTAAACTTGATAACATTCCTTGTTTGTCAAAGAAACTCATCCAGCTTTTTTTCAATGACCAAGAACTGCCATAAACAACGTCCACGGAAGACAGTTGCCATAGCTTTACGTTCTCACAGTGCAAACCCTTTCCAACTTCTACTTTATGTATCAATCCCAGTAATTGTAAACATCCTTTTGGTGTAGGAAAGAAACTCCATCCAGCTTTTTATTTAAAACTGGACAATGAACCTGCTCCATAAACAACGCTCCACTGGAAGACAGTTCCGAGCTTTACGTTCTCACAGTGACAACCCTTCCAACTCTTACTTATGTTAATACCAGTAATTGTAAATGTCCTTGTTTGTAGAAAACTCATTCCAGCTTTTTATTAAATGACAAGAACCTGCCCATAACAAACGTCACGGAAGACAGGTCATCAGCTTTACGGTACTCACAGTGACAACCCGTTCCCAACTCTAGATTTATGTATACAACCAGTAATGTAACATTCTTGTTTGGTAGAAACCCATCCAGCTTGTATTAAACACTGACCAATGAAACCTGCCATAACAACGTCCTGGAAGGACAGTTCAATAGCTTTACGTTCTCACAGTGACCAAAACCCTTTCCACAACTCCTACTTTATGGTATCAATACCAGTCAACTTGTAACATTCCTTGTTTGTAGAAACTCATCCAGCGTTCTTATTAACTGACCCAATGGAACCGCCATAACAACGTCCTGGAAAGACAGTTCACTAGCTTTACCGTTCTCCACAGATGACAAAACCCTTCCCAACTCTATTATGTAATCAATACCAGTAAACTTTGAACATTCACTTGTTTGACGAAAACTAATTCCAGCTTTTTATTAAAACTGACCAAGAACTGCCACTAAACGTCACACTGGAGACAGTTCCAAGCTCTTACTGCTTTCACAGTGACAAACCCTTTCCCAATTCTACTTTATGTATCATCCAGTAACTGTAATCATTCCTGTTGTAGAAACTCATCCAGCTTATTAAATGACCAAGAACCTGCCAGAACAACAGTCACGGAAGACGTTCACTCCGCTTTACGTTTCACGTTGACAAACCCCTTTCCCACTCTACCTTATGTATCAATAACCAGTAACTTGTAAACATTCCTGGTTGTAGAAAATTCATACAGTTTTTATATAAAGGACCAATGAACACTTGCATTACAACCACTGGACGACAGTTCATAGCTTGTACCGTTCTCACCCAGTGAGACAAACCTTCCCAATCTACTTTATGATCCAATACCGAACTTGTAACATTCTTGTTTTGTAGAAACTATCCCAGCTTTTTTAACTGACCAATGAACCTTGCCCATAAACAACGGCCACTGGAAGCAGTCCATAGCTTTACCTGTTTCGCACAGTGACAAACCTTCCAACTCTACTTTAGGTATCAATACCAGTAATGTGTAAATCCTTGTTGTACGAAACTTCATCCAGCTTTTATTAATGACAATGAACCTCCTGCCATTAACAACGTCCACTGGAAGACAGTTCCATTTAGCTTACGTTCTCACGTGGACAAACCTGTCCACTCTACTTTATGTATCATACTCCAGAAACCTGTAACCTTCCTTGTGTGTAGAACACTAACAGCTTTTATGTAAAAACTGACAATGAACCTGCCATAAGCAACGGCCACTGGAAGACAGTTCTATAGCATTACCGTTTCTACAGTGACAAACCCTTCCCAACTCTAATTTATGTATCAATACCAGTAACTTGTAACATTCTGTTTGTAGAAACTCATCCAGCTTTTATTAACTGACCAATGAACCTGCCACTAAAACGTCACTGGAAGACAGTTCTATAGCTTTACCGTTCTCACAGTGACAACCCTTTCCCAACTCTACTTTATGTATTCAATACCAGTAAATTGTAACATTCCTTGTTGGTAGAAACTCATCCAGCTTTTTTAAACTGACCAATGAACCTGCCATAACAACGTCACTGGAAGACAGTCCATAGCTTTACCGTTCTCACAGTGACAAACCCTTTCCCAACTTACTTTATGTATCAATCCAGTAACTTGAACATTCCTTGTTGTAGAAACTCATCCAGCTTTTATTAAACTGACCAATGAACCATGCCATAAACAACGTCACTGAAGACAGTTCTATAGCTTTTACCGTTCTACAGTGACAAACCCTTTCCCACCTCTACTTTATGTATCATACCAGTTAATTGTAACATTCTTGTTTGTAGAAACATCCAGCTTTTTATTAAATGACCAATGAACCTGCCATAAAACGTCACTATGGAAGACAGTTCTATAGCTTTAACCGTTTCACAGTGACAAACCCT
This sequence comes from Hymenochirus boettgeri, assembly GCA_019447015.1. Classification (NCBI taxonomy): domain Eukaryota; kingdom Metazoa; phylum Chordata; class Amphibia; order Anura; family Pipidae; genus Hymenochirus; species Hymenochirus boettgeri. The sequence continues at coordinate 7,964,561 of CM033477.1, read as the reverse complement.
TCCAACTCTACTTTATGTATCAATACCAGTAACTTGGAACATCCTGTTTAGAACTCATCCAGCTTTTTATAAACTGACCAATGAACCTGCCATAACAACGTCCACTGGAAGACAGGTTCCATAGCTTTACGTTCTCACAGTGACAAAACCCTTCCAACTCTACTTTATGTATCAATACCAGTAACTGTAACATTCCTGTTTGTGAAACTCAATCCAGCTTTTATTAAAACTGACCAATGAAACCTGCCTAAAAAACGTCCACTGGAAGACAGTTCCATAGCTTTACCGTTCTTCACAGTGACAACAACCTTTCCCAACTCTACTTATGTATCAATCCAGTAACTTGTAACCTCCCTTGTTTGTAGAAACTCATCCAGCTTTTTATAAACTGACCAATGAACCTGCCTAACAACGTCCACTGGAAGACAGTTCCATGCTTTACTGTTCTCACAGTGACAAAACCTTTCCCAACTCTACTTATGTATAATACCCAGTAACTTGTAACATCCTTGTTGTAGAAACTCATCCAGCTTTTTATTAAACTGAACAATGAACCTGCCATAACAACGTCCACTGGAAGCAGTTCCATAGCTTACCGTTTCTCACAGTGACAAACCCTTCCCAACTTACTTTATGTCTCAATACCAGTAACTGTACATTCCTTGTTTGTAGAAACCCATCCAAGGCTTTATTAACTGACCAATGAACCGCCATAACAAACGTCCACTGGTGGAAGACAGTTCATAGCTTTACCGTTCTCACGTGACAAACCCTTTCCCAACTCTACTTATGTATCAAATACCGTAAACTTGTAACATGCTGTTTGTAGAAAACTCATCCAGCTTTATTATTAAAATGACCAATGCACCTGCCCATAAACAACGTCACTGGAAGACAGTTCCAAGCTACGTTTCACAGTGACCAAAACACTTTCCCAACTATACTTTATGTATATTACAATACACAGTAACTTGGAACATTCCTTGTTGTTAGAAACTTCATCCAGCCCTGCTTTGATTAAACGACCAGAGAACCTGCCAAATACAACGTCCACTGGAAGACAGTTCATAGCTTTAACCGTTCTCACAGTGCCAACCCTTTCCAACTCTACATTTCATACGTAGGCAATACAAACATAACTGGTAAACATTCCTTGTTTGTAGAGAACTCATCAGCTTTTTATTAAACTGACCAATGAAACCTGCCATAAACCAACGTCCACGGAAGACCATGTCCATAGCTGTTACTGTTTCAACATTGCAAACCCTTCCCAACTCTACTTTATGTATCAATACCAGTAACTGTAACATTCCTTGTTTGTAGAAACTCACAGTTTTATTAAAATGCCAATGAACTCTGCACATCACAACGTCACTGGATAGACAGTTCCATAGCTTTACTGGTCTCGCACAGTGACAACCCTTCCCAACTCTTACTTGATGTTAAATACAGTAACCTGTACACATCCTTGTTGTAGAAAATCATATCCAGCTTTTTATTAAAACTGACCAATGAACTGCATAACAACGTCCACTGGAAGACAGTCCATAGCTTTAACGTTCTCACAGTGAACAACACCCTTCCCAACTCATTTATGCTCAATACAGTCAACTTGAACTATCTGGTTGTAGAAACTAATCCAGCTTTTTTATTAAACTGACCAATGAACGCCATAAACAACGTCCACTGAAGGACAGTTCACAGCTTTACGTTCTCACAGTGACAAACCCTTTCCCAACTCTACTTTATGTTAGTAAATACAGTAACTTGTAACATTTCCTTGTTGGTATGAAACTCATCCAGCTTTATTAATACTACAATGAACCTGCCATAACAACGTCCACTGGAAGACAGTTCTATAGCTTACCGTTCTCACAGTGACAAACCCTTTCCAAACTATACTTATGTTATCAATACCAAGTAAACTTGTAACATTCGTGTTTGTAGAAACTCATCCAGGTTTTATTGAAACTGACCATTGAAAACCTGCCATAACAACGTCACTGGAAGACAGTCTCATAGCCTTTACCGTTTCTCACCGGAACAAACCCTTTTCCCAACTCTACTTTATGTTATCAATACCAGTACACTTGTAAACTTCCTTGTTTGTAGAAACTCAATCCAGCCTTTTATTAAAGACCAATTGAACCTGCCAAACAACGTCCACGGAAGGCACAGTTCCATAGCTTTTAGGTTCGCACAGTGACAACCTTCCAACTCACTTAGTAAATCCAGAACTTGTACATTCTCTTGTTTGTAGAAACTCTCCGCTTTTTATTAAACAGACCAAGTGAAACTGCCATAAACAACGTCATGGAAGACAGTTCCATAGCTTTACCGTCTCTCACAGTGACAAACCCTTCCAACTTCACTTTATGTATCAATACCAGTTAACTTTAACATTTCCTGTTTGTAGAAACTCATCCAGTTTTATTAAATGACCAATGAACCTGCATAACAACGTCCATGGAAGACAGTTACATAGGCTTTACAGTCTCAACAGTGGCAAACCTTTCAAACTCTATTATGTATCAATACCAGTAACTGTGTAACATTCCTTTGTTGAGAAAACGTCATCCAGCTTTTTATTAAACTGACCAATGAACCTGCATAACAACGTCACTGGATAGACAGTGAACCATAGCTACCTGTTCCACAGTGACAACCCTTTCCCAACTCTATATTATATCAATACCAGTAAATTGTAACACTTCTTTGTTTGAGAATGAAATCTCATCAGCTTTTATTAAACTACCAAGTTGAAACCTGCCATTAACAACATCCACTGTGAAGACGTTCCATAAGGCTTTACCGTTTCACACGTTGATCAAACCCTTTCACCAACTCTACTGTAGATATCAATAACAGTAACTTGTTAACCATTCCTTGTTGTAGCAACATATCAGCTTTTTATTAACTGACCAATGAAACCGCCATAAACAAGTCCACTGGAAGACAGTTCATAGCTTACCCCGTCTCACAGTGACCAAACCCTTCCCAACTCACTGTTATGTATCAATTCCAGTAACTTGTAACCATTCCTTTGTTGTGAGAAAACTCATTCCAGTGTTTTTATTAACGACCAATTGAACCTTTGGCCATAACAAACGTTCCACTGGCAGACAGTCCATAGCTTTACCGTTCTCACGATGGTGAACAAAACCCTTTCCCACTCTACTTTATGGTATCAATACCAGTAACTTGTAACATTCCTTGTTTGTAGACAACTCATCAGCTTTTATTAAAACTGACAATGAACTTGCACATAACACGTCCACTGAAGACAGTTCCATAGCGTTACCGTTCTCAACAGTGAACAAACCCTTTCCCAATCTACTTTATGTATCAATACTAGTAACTTGTAACATTCCTTTTGTAAAGAAAACTCATCCAGCTTTATTAAATGACATAAACTGCCATAACAAACGTTCCACTGGAAGGACATGTTCATAGCTTTCACTTGCTCCAGTGACAAACCCTTTCCCAACTCTAACTATGTATCAATACCAGTAACTTGACGATTCCTTGTTTGTAGGAAACTCATCCAGCTTTGTTAAAACTGGACAATGAAACCTGCCATACAAAGTCCATGGGAAAGACAGTTCCCAGTAGGACTTTACCGTCGCCAGTGACAAACCCTTTCCCAACTCTACTGTATGTATCAATACCAGTTAACTGGTAACATTCCTGTTTGTAGAAACTCATCAGCATTTTTATTAAAACTGACCAATGAAACCTTGCCATAACAACGTCACACTGGAAGACAGTCAAGCATTTACTGTCTACAGTGGACAAACCCTTTCGCCAACTCTACTTTATGTAATCAAACAGTAACTGTAACATTCCTTGTTTGTAGAAACTCATCCAGCTTTTTGTAAAACTGACCAATGAACCGCTCATAACACCGTCCATGGAGGAAGTTCCTTTCTAGCTTACTAGTTTCTCACAGTGAACAACCCTTCCCAAACTCTACTTTAGTATAATACGTAACTTGTAAACATTCTTGTTGTGTAGAAACTCACTCCAGCTTTATTATAACGACCAATGACCTGCCATAACAAGTCCCTGGAAGGACCAGTTTCATAGCTTTACGTTCTCCCAGTGAACAAACCCTTTCCCAAACTCTACTTATGTATCAATCACCAGTAACTTGTACATTCCTGTTGGTAGAAACCCATCCCGCTTTATTTAAACGACCAATGAAACTATGCCAGAAACCAACGTCCAACTGGAAGACAGTTCCAATAGCTTGTCCGTTCTCACAGTGACAACCCTTCCCAAACTATACTTTATGTATAATAACCCAGTAACTGTAACATTCCTTGTTTGTAGAAACTCATCCAGCTTTTATAAAAGGTGACCAATGAACATGCCCATAACAACGCCACTGGAAGACAGTCCATAGCTTTACGTTCTCCACAGTGACAAAACCCTCCCAACTCTACTTATGTATCAATCCAGTAATTTAACATTACCTGTTGTGTAGGAACCTCTCAGCTTTTTATTAAAACGCCATGACACCTGCCATACAACGTCCACTGGAAGACATTCCATAGCTTTACCGTTCTCACAGTGACAAACCCTTTCCCAACTTAACTTTATGTATCAATACCAAGGTAATTGTAACATTCCTTGTTTTAGAAACTCAATCCAGCTTTTATATTAAACTGACCAGAACCTGCCATAACAAGTTCCACTGGAAGACAAGTTCCATAGCTTTACGGTTCTCACAGTGACAAACCACTTTCCCAACTCACTTATGTATCAATTCCAGTACTTGTAACATTTCTGTTTGTAGAAAAACCCATCCAGCTTTTATTAAACTGACCAAATGACACCTGCCATAACAACGTCCACTGGAAGACAGTTCCATAGCGTTACCGTCTAACATGGACAAACCTTTCCCACCTACTTTATGTATCATCCATAACTTAACATTCCTTGTTTGTAGAAATCACCAGCCTTTATTAAACTGACCAATGAACTGCCAAACAACGTCCACTGGAAGACGAGTCCTCATAGCTTTACCTGTTCTCACAGTGTACCACAACACCCTTCCCAACTCTACTTATGTAGTCAAACACAGTAACATTGTAAATTCCTTGTTTGCCAGAAAAGAAAACTCATCCAGTTTTATTAAAACGACCAAGGTAACCTGCCATAACAAGTCACTGGAAGACAGTTCCATAGCTTCACTGTCCTTTCACAGTGACAAACCCATTACCAACTCTACTTTATAGGATCAATACCAGTAACTTGTTAACATTCCCTTTGTTGTAGAAAATCATTCAGCTTTTATTTAAAACTGACCAATGAACCTGCCATAACAACAGTACTAACTGGAAGAACAGGCCATAGCTTTACTTCTCACGTGTACAAACCCTTCCCAAACTCTACGTTATGTATCAATACAGTAAATTGTACATCTTTCTTTTTGTAGAAAATCATCCAGTACTGACCTGCTGCCTTACTCTATTTAAACATTACAGAAAACTGCTCTAGAACTAAGTCCATGAAGACTTATTCCATAGCTTTACCTTTACTCACGAATGTGGAAGTAAACAAACCCGTTACCGAACGTCCTACTGTATTTAATCAATTAGCATCAGAAACTATGGATCAACCATCTCTGACAACAGGTCTGGTTTTTGTAGAACTCAGCCCTTGGTCTGTCCTTGGCCAATTTAAAGACAATTGAACGCCAAGACAACTATGGAAGAGTCTAGCATTTACCAGTCACGCCAGACTATAAAACACCGTTTTTCCAACATCAATAATATTTATATCAAAGTACCGGTAATTGCTTAAGTCACCTCTATTTTCGAGAAACATTCCGCTTTATTAAACTGACCAAGAACTTATCACGTCCATGAGCATGTGCCATAGTTTGTTTCTCACAAAATCAACCCTGTACACCAACCTCTTACGATCAATAATGAGCTTACTTAGTGTTAACCAATTCTTACGGTATAGTAGCGTTAAAAAACTCTCCGCATGCTTAAATCTTGGGATTACCCATGCATTCGCCATAGAACAACTCATGGGACAGTTCATCAGACTTTAGTCTCCCAGTGCGAACCCTTTGCCGGGAACATGACTTGTATACCAACTATGGATTCTTTAGTTGTAGAAAACGCAGTCCAGCATATGACATCCTTTAAAGTCCGGCGTTCATACTGTACTCTCAATGAAAACCGTCAAACTTACTTATGTACTACCATAACGTAACATTCCGTTGTATGTAGAGAAATCATCCGTTATGACAAGAATCCTGGCGACTAATATCACGTCACTTCGAGGAAGATTCAAGTTCGTACAGCGTTATATTGCGTTCTTGGTGAAACTTGGGGTCGCTCAGCTTCTTATGGTACTTCAATTGGACCAGTCCTAAGCTTTAAAACTTGGATGGGGCTCATCGTTATTAACTGCCAACGCCATAACATCACTAGGACAGTCTAACAGTTTACGACAAACTTCCACTCACTTTTATAAAACCAGTGCTCTGTGTGCACTCACCTTTTGTATGCCATGACTGCATACAGTAACTGAAATTCAATGCTCTCCGTTTCAGCAAACCCAACCACTTAGAGCGAACCAGTAACTGTAAATTCTTGTAGAAAAAGCTTTTGTATATGAATCGCATCGAAAACGTCACTGAGACACGTCCATAGCGTTTATGTTTAGTACAACCTTCCAACTTTGAGGTATGTCAATAAGTAAGTGATAAAATCTTTATTGTAAATATCACCTATTAAATGCGCAAGAGCCAGTCACACATAGATACTGGAGACGGTTCCAAGCTTTACGTTCCAGTGACACTTTCCCATTCTAGTATCATCCATATTGTCCGGTGTGACATCATGCTTATTTCCCTGAAATACTCCATAAACAACGTCCACGGCAGTCATGCTGCCGTTCAGTGAAATTCAACTGCACTAGGTCATACCAGGACGTAAATCCGGTTTGTGTAAATTCCAGTTTAAGAAAATGACCAGAAAAATGGGCGATATACACGTCACTGGAAGACAGTTACCTAGCTGTACGTCCATACAAACGCTCCCAAACCATGACAACATGGCTAAATCGCAGTCTTCATTCCCCGATTGTAAAAGATTTTTAATTGAAATGCTCAAGGTAAAACAGTTGTCCATGTATCTGTGAAGGACAGTTATGAGATGTACGTTCTCACAGTGACAAACCTTCCCAACTCCCTGTGATCAATAGCCAGTATGTGGGAAATTCTTTTGTTTTTTTTTGAGAAAGCCTCATCGTTTTTATAAGCTGGGGACACCAGTGAACTGCCTACAACGCCAATGGAAGGACGTTAGCTTTCCGTGTCTACAGAAAATTTTCCCACACGCTACTTAGTGGTCACCCAGTAGTGAATTATGTTTAGAATCATCCAGCTTAAGCCAATGATCTACATGTCATAGAAGTATAGCTTTAGTTCACAGTGGAACCTTTCCTTACTTTTGATATACCAGCTCAATTTTGTGACTATCGTATTAACGTGACCTGCAACACCACTGAGTAGCCAACCATAAAGAGCGAGAGGTAGAACCCCGTCAGACAACCCCTACTTTTATAAACTACTGATCTCCTTGTTAAACCATGCCAGCTTATCATGCAAGATGCATGTGCTTTTCGATTAAACTTAATTGTAAGTTACTTAAGCGACTACAATGAAACACTTAAATCTCGGTACGTTGGTAATCCCTTTCTACGCTTCCTGACTAGGACAGATGTAAAGATTCTCGTGACGTGTGGTAAATGTCACGACGGTGTCTATCTGCATACCGTAAACCCTGGCACACTTATCTGTAAGGGTCGTGTATTACAAAGAAATAGGGTCTTACGCAGACTATATAATCAGTTCTGATACATACCAGATATTTTAATACAGAACATGAGCAGTCCTTCGAAAGTAGTACCAGATTCGATGGATTGCATTTTTACTGTCAAGAATAATCCCGTACATCCCTCCGAATTTAATCACGTGCTAGGTACACAAACGGCATCTAAGCAGCATGAGCAGTTGTTAAATCGAGTGATTGATAACCACCGACCTGAAGGATTCCCATTCCAGCAAATTGAATCCATAGAGTACCCAACATATGTCGTAATGAACCATAGACCATTAATCAACGCCGCGTTTCCATGTACATAATTAACGCTATTAATACCAATCTGTAATGTGTCCTCAGTAAGGGTGAACATATCCGCAATGTATTGGAATTTCGAAAGCGGACAGAGGAAATATGGTCTTGGTAGCTTGGATGCTCGTTTGTAAATTCCTTCTTTTTTGGCTGCTAAATCGCAAATCCAACGCACTTCCGAAGGTTACTCTTGCGGAAACACAACGGAGCTCGCATAGAAAGCGTAATTATGCACAAAAGTTGGCAAAAGTTTTGAACGGAGGCAATATATGTACATGGCGATACACAGTAGTTGGAGCGAGTTTCCTATTTCCTGCGTATCGCATTCCCTGTTCATCCTGGGTGTTAATGGCATGGATGCAGACTCTGTGAACATGTGGGCGATTCACACGCGCCTTGGAAGGTACAGCCTAACAATAAATAATAGCGCACCCCAGGAAGATCATGAATTTGGTCACAACAGGTGCCGTTTCATGACACGATATATAGCTTCTCCGAACACGTGGATCGGCAGGATGGGGCCCATGAGTTTGTGGGGGAGTATTCCTAGTAGACTGTTAAATTCGGTCTGCCCCGGGAGGTTAGAGAGATAAGTCTATACCCTCCCATCTCATATGTCTCCACGGATGAGTGGGCATCCTTTAATCGCGCTATGAAACGGGGTTAATACAGCCTCTGTTCTGGCGTTGACAAAAATGGTAGCAAATTGAGCCTCATGGCAGTCGAAGCTAATTCGAAGACTCGGGCCCTGTAGATATATTGGTGTTTTCATGACTAGTTTAGCAAGTTCACACCAAAATAAAACAATACTGCATCTTTAATGGGATAACATACCAGATCACGGGCGTTGCAAGTGCTAACTGTTTTCTGACAGGCTTAACAAACAAACACCCGAGAAACGTCAAAATAATATAAATAAAAACAACTAAAGGGGAAGTCAAGAATGATGAAGGAATTCTCTGAAGATGTCGTCCTACTGCTGGGTCTAAAGGCGAATGCTCGATAATTCATGAAATCCAGTGATTATACGGTACATGGTAGTTAGTCTTAAAACAGTGTAGCGACTGCAACATGATGATCCATAATATTACTCATGTGCTATTCACCTTAATGGGATACACAACTTATATCACCTGTGATACTGTTTGTAATACATGACATCTACTTGCTTACATAGTGATCCTGACACTAATAACGCTCTATCATCCTGTTTAACACATGACTAATTACGTTATTGTATATGCATTGTTAGACCTCTTATGATACCCCCCCCCCATCCCCTAGTACCTCCGCACTAAGTATACTAGACCGATGGTAGTGCTATGTCTTCTTTAACAGTGCCGGCACGTCAAAAATACTTACCTAACACTTCGCATCGACGCTCGCTACAGGTTGAGAGTATTATAGCGAACACGATAAGCCGTTATATATCTGACACGGGATGTAAGTTCTACTTTTACTTGTGGGAATATTGGGATAGGTAGATAACTGCCTTAACTCGTGTAATAATATTACACATGATGAGTATTCCAATAGCCAGTAGAGAATACTGAGTACCATTAGACTACCTATCATTTGATATCATGCGCTAATCTGTACATTGTATACGTCGAAAGGAGCATCTGTCTGTTACTGAGGATGCTGTGCCTACATGTATGAAGTTTAGGAATTGGTACAAGATGTAACAATTCTGATTACTTGTACGATAACTAGATCAGGGCGGGCTTTGTAAACTGTGGATATTGTGACATGGTGTAAATAACTGTAATTGTGTATACTACTGAAATTGTATAACATAATAACATTGTAAACTGTACAAACGTGTATTGACGATACGTGTTAAACTGTATGACAAACTGTTACTCATTGTTTATGATCCAGTACAATGTGTAGGGCTATTACTGTATACGTAACTGTGGATATATCTAGGAATTGTGTATATAGTGTAACAAAAAAACTGTAATATACTGTACATTGTGTATAACTGAACATACGTATATTACTGTACATGTATAGTAAAGTATAAATGTAGTATTCGTGTACTATACAGGTTTACTACTTGATATAACTGTTCATGTTATGTTATGTACTATATACTGGACATACATATATGTAATTGATGTGTATATTACTGTACATGGGTATTATACTGTACGATTTTGCATAATATGTACATTAAGTGTATATGGACTTGGAATCTTATATACTGTACATACTATATATACTGACATTGTGGTAATTAACTGTCTAAATTGTGTATATACTGTACATTATATAGCTGTACTAAATTCGTGTACATAATGTACAATTGATATATTACTTACATGGTATATACTGTATCATGAACTTTATATTACTGTACATTGGTTACTACGGTACAAAACTGTATACTGTACATTGTGTTATATTGAAACTGAATATAATTGATATACGTCTCTATTCATATTACAAACGAAAGTACATTGTGTATATTATGTACTTAAACTGTATATTACTGTACGAACGTACTGTGTATATATGTACTGTCTGACGATGTAATACTGCATGTATATACATGTACATGTGTTGTACATTTTATTACGGTACAAAACTGGGAAAATGACTGGGTATCATTAAGGTATGTATTTATGGGTGACCGGTACTGACATACACTGTATATACTGTCCATGTGTATTACTGTACAATGTTATATATGTGACATTGGTATATAACTGTCATACATAAAACTGTATATACATGTGTATTAGTACATTGTCATACTATATGTTGACATTGTGTATATAACTGTAAATTGTGATAGATACTGACTAAAAGATATACTGTACGTTTGTATATCGTTGTTACATATTTCTTACTCAATTAAATTACTGTACATCGTAGTATATACTGACATGTGTATATTACTGTTACATTGTGTATATTATGTCCATCTTACTGTAATTGTGATCATACGGTACATGACTGATATTTACTGTACATTGTGGATATTACAATAATGTATATTACTGTAGCATTGTGTATTACTTTAAAACTGTATAACTTACATTGTATATATATTGTGACTGTACATTGTGTATATAGTCTACAAACTGTATATATGTAACAATTGTTATACTGACATACCGGATATAAGGACATGTGGTATATACTGTAACGGATATTATTGTGTATATACTTACAAAACTTATAACTGGTACAGTGTTATGTATAATAACTGGTCTATACTGTACAGGTAGATACTGTACAACTTGGGTATATACTGTACATTGTGATTTCCAAACTTATATACTGTACATTGTCTATTACATGTACCTGTGAGACTGTCAAAATTTCTACTGTACATGTGTACTGTACAATGTAACTGTACGTAATTGTATGTATATATGTACAAACTGTAATACGTAACTGATATACTGACTTGTGTATTATTACATGTAACCACTTAATACTGTATATATTATTGTACATTGTGTATATACTGTCATTTGGTGTTACGCTAGACTGGTAGCAGTGGTGTATATACTGTACAAACTGTAATACTGTACATTGTGTTCTGCAAATGATACTACTGTATAATCGTAAAACTATATATACATGGAACATTGTCCAACTGTATTACTGTAAAAACGATGTGTTATACGTAACATGGACTCGTATTATACTGTACATTGTGTATATATGTAAACTGTGTATATACTGCTACATAGCATTGTATTACTGTACATTGTGTATAAACTATCATTGTGTTAACTATAACTTATGAATTGACATTGTGTATATAATGTACATTGTGTATAAACGTACAAGTATTGTACTGATTCAGTGTAATACTGGTACAAACTAATATGCTGTACATTGTGTATATACGTACCATAACTGTAATAATGTCATTGTGTATATACTGTACAAACTTTATAACGGTAGCAACTGTGTACTATATTACATTGTGCGATATTACTGTACAAACTTATATACTGTAAATTGGGTCTACTTACAAAACTATAGTACATTGTGTAACTATACTGTACAAACTGGTATATACTGTGCATTGTGCAGACTACTGTACATTGTGTATATACTGTACAAACTATATATACTGTACATTGTGTATATACTGTTACAAACTATATATACTGTACATTGTGTATATACTGTACAAACTGTATATACTGTACAGATTGTATATACTGTGCATGTGTGTATATACTGTACATTGTGTATATACTGTACAAACTATATAAACTGTAGATTGTGTATAGTACGTAATTGTTTATGACTGCTATAAAATGTAAACATTGTGTATATACTGTACATTGTTGATATATGACACTTATATCGTACATTGTTAATACTGTTACATGTAGTATTTACTGTACAATGTAATACTGTACATTGTGTATATACTGTAACCAAACATATACTGTACATTGTGTATATACTGTACAAACTGTATAATTACTTGGTATATTACTGTACATTGGTGTATATAATATACAAACTTAATACTGTACATTGTGTAAATTATAATACTTAAAACTGTATATACTGTACATTGTGTATAAATGTACATTGTGATATATACTGCTTCAAATATATAATGATTTTTAAATACATGTACAGATAATTAGTTTGTACATGGTATAGATATACAATGTACAGTATATAGTTTGTATTATATACTGTACAAACATATATACTGTACAGTGTGTAATACTTGAACTAAAACTATATATATACTGTAAATTTCTGTATATTACTAGTACAAAAACATATATACTGTCCATTGTTGTATATACTGACAAAACTGTATATACTTACATTTGTGGTATATACTGTACAAACTATTATATACTGTACATGTGTATATACTGTACAACTGTATAAACTGTAGATTGTATATACTGTAATTGGTTATATCTTAAACACTATATATAATGTAAAATTGTATATACTGTATTTGGCTTAATATACACTATTACTGTAGATTGGTATATACTATACAAACTGTATATATGTACATTGTGTATATACTATACAAACTGTATATACTGTCATTGTTTGTTGATATATGTACAATTGTGTAATAACTATTGATGTTATACTGTACAGATTGTATATACTGTGCATTGATGTATATAATGTACATTGTGGATGTATATATGATTACAAACTATATAACTTAGATGGTATATGACTGTTAAATTTATTTTTGTATATCTGTTATAAAAACTGTATATCTGTACATTGTGTATTACTGTACAATGGTGATATACTGTACAATATAACTGTACATTGTGTATTACTGTACATTGTGTATATATGTACAAAACTTATAAACTGTACATTGGTATATTACTGTAGATTGTGTATTACTGTATATAAAACTGTATATTATGGTACATTGTGTATATAACTGTCCAATGGTGTACTATTCTGTACAAACTATGTATACTGACATTGTGTATATACTGTACATAATGTGATAACGTACAAATCGTGATACATAATATGTACATTGTGTATTATACTGTAAAAACTTATATATACTGTACATTGTGTATATACTGTAAAAAGCTATATAAATGTAACATTGTGTATTATACTGTAAAATACTGGTATATATTACGGTGGGATTACTGTATAGATATGGTGAGATAACTGTATATAAATGGTTGGGATTCGTGTTATATTACTGGTGGGATTACGGTATATTACTGGTGGGATTAGTGTATATATTACTGTGGGATATGTATATATTAATGTGGGATTACTGTATATATTATGGTGGGATTTAGTGTATATATTACGGTGGGTATTAATGTATAATTACTGGTGAGATTACTGTATATATTACTGGGGGATTAGTTGATATATTATGGTGGGATTACTGATATATAATGGTGGGATTAGTGTATATATTTACTGGTGGATTACTGTAATAGTAATGGTGGATTTGTATATATTACTGGTGGGATTACTGTATATATTACTGGTGGGATTACTGTATATATTACTGGTAGGATTACTGTATATATTACTGGTAGGATTACTGTATATATTACTGGTGGATTACTGTATATATTACTGGTGGGATTTAGTATATATATTACTGGTGGGATTACTGTATATATTACTGGTGGGATTACTGTATATATTACTGGTGGGATTACTGGTATAGATTACTGATATATTACTGTATGGATTACTGTATATATTATGGTGGATTTACTGTTAAATTACTGGTAGGATTACTGTATATATTACTGGTGGATTAGTGTAATATTACGGTGGGATATTACGTATATATTAATGGTGGATAGTGATATATACTGGTGGGATTTACTGATTATATTATGGTGGGATTATGTTATATTACTGGTGGGATTAGTGTGTATATATACTGGTGGATTACTGTTATATATTACTGGTGGATTACTGTATATATTACTGGTGGGATTTACTGTATATATTACTGGTGGGATTACTGTATTATACGGTGGGATTACTGTATATATTACTGGTGGGATTAGTGTATATATACTGGTGGGATTACTGAATATATTACTGGTGGGATTACTGTATATATTACTGGTGGGATTAGTGTATATATTACTGGTGAGATTACTGTATATATTACTGGTGGGATTACTGTATATATACTGGTGGGATTACTGTATATATTACTGGTGGGATTAGTGTATATATTCTGGTGGGATTACTGTATATATTACTGGTGTGATTACTGTATATATTACTGTATATATTACTGGTGTGATTACTGTATATATTACTGGTAGGATTACTGTATATATACTGGTGTGATTACTGTATATATTACTGGTTAGGATTACTGTATATATTACTGGTGTGATTACTGTATATATTACTGGGGTAGGATTACTGTATATATTACTGGTGGGATTACTGTATATATACTGGTGGGATTACTGTATATATTACTGGTGGGATTACTGTATATATTACTGGTGAGATTACTGTATATATTACTGGTAGGATTAATGTATATATTACTGGTGGGATTACTGTATATATTACTGGTGTGATTACTGTATTATATTACTGGTGAGATTACTGTATATATTACTGGTGGGATACTGTATATATTACTGGTAGGATTACTGTATATATTACTGGTGGGATTAGTGTATATATTACTGGTGGGATTACTGTATAATTTACTGGTGGGATTACTGTATATATACTGGTGGGATTAGTGTATATATTACTGGTGGGATTTATATTTACTGGTGAGATTACTGTATATATTACTGGTGGAGTTACTGTATATATTACTGGTGTGATTACTGTATATATTACTGGTAGGTTACTGTATATATTACTGATGGGATTAGTGTATATATTACTGGTAGGATTACTGTATATATTACTGGTGGGATTACTGTATATATACTGATGGGATTAGTGTATATTACTGGTAGGATTACTGATATATTACTGGTGGGATTACTGTATATACTTAATGGTAGGATTCTGTATATATTATGGGGGATTACTGTATATATATATGGGTAGATACTGTATATATTATGGGGGATTACTGTAAATATGGTAGGATATGTATATACTGGTTGGGATTACTGTATATATTACTGGTGGGATTACTGTATACATTACTGGTGGGATTACTGTATATATTACTGGTGGGTATTAGTGTATATATTAATGGTGGGATTACTGTATATATTACTGGTGAGATTACTGTATATATTACTGGTGGAGTTACTGTATATATTACTGGTGGGATTACTGTGGATATATTACTGGTAGGATTACTGTATATATTACTGATGGGATTAGTGTATATATTACTGGTAGGATTAAGTTAATTACTGGTGGGATTACTGTATATATACTGATGGATAATGTATATATTACTGGTAGGATTACTGGTTATAGATTACTGGTGGGATTACTGTATATTATCTGGTAGGATTACTGTATATATCTGGGATTGTGATTACTGTATATATTACTGGTGGATACTGATATATTACTGGGGGATTACTGTATTAGTTACTGGTAGGATTACTGTATATATTACTGGTTGGGATTACTGTATATATTACTGTGTGGGATTACTGATTGTATATACTGGTGGGATTACTGTATATATTACTTTGGTAGGATTACTGTATATATTACTGGTGGGATTAATGTATATATTACTGGGGGGGGGATTACTGTATTATTACTGGTAGGATTACTGTATATATCTGGTGGGATTACTGTATATATTACTGGTGGGATTACTGTATATATACTGGTAGGATTACGTATATATTAATGGGGGGATTACATGATATATACTGGTGGGATTACTGTATATATTACTGGTGGGATTACTGTATATATTACTGGTGGGATTAGTGTATATATTACTGGTGTTGATTACTGTATATATTATGGTGGATTATGTTATATACTGGTGGGATTACTGTAATATTACTGGTAGGATTAGTGTATATATTTACGGTGGGTGGGATTACTGTATATATTACTGTATATTACTGGTGGGATTATGTATATTACTGGTGGGATTACTGTATATATTACTGGTGGGAACTGTATATTATTTCTGGTGGATTACTGTATATATTAATGGGATTACGGTAATTCTGTATATAGTATTATATACGTATATATTACTGGGGATTAATGTATATATTACTGGTGGGATTACTGTATATATTACTGGTAGGATTACTGTATATATACTGGTGATTACGTATATATACTGGTGGGATTTGATAATTACTGGTGGATTTACTGTTATATATTTTTTGGTGGGATTACTGTATATATTACTGGTGGGATTACTGTATATATTACTGTATATATTACTGTATATATTACTGGTGGGATTACTGTATATATTACTGGTGAGATTACTGTATATATTACTGGTGGTATGTTGATTACTCTAGGCTGTATATATAGTTACTTATTATTACTGTATTTATGGTATTACTGTATGTATTACAGGTGGGAGATTGTATATACTACTATTACTGTATATATACTAGTGGGATTACTGTATATATTACTGGTGGGATTACTGTATATATTACTGGTAGGATTATGGTGGGATTACTGTATATATACTTTCTCATTAAATATAACCACCCAATAATATAAAACCCAATGAATACAACCTCCCAAATGAATAAACCTCCCAATAATATGCTTGTGAAGGTTTCTCAATCCAGGGTCATGGTATATCTGCTGTATGCAATTAGATCAACTGGACTTGAAATGTAGTTCTTGAAGACGTTTCGTAGTCATCCGACTGAATTTCTCAATTCAGAAAACCAACACACACAGATCAGTATTGATGTTTGACTCCCACACACCCTTTAGATCACAAGCTGGGTGTCATCAGAACCCTGCAACACAGAGCCGAGAACATCCCCACTAGCACAGAGGCGAAGGCTAAAGAAATGAAACATCTCAGAGGAGCCCTTAAAACTTGTGGATATCCAGACTGGGCCTTGTCAAAAGAAGTAGAAGGAGAGAAAAAGAACACAAATACCAACAGTGAAGGGGGAAAAGCAAGACAGGAGGAAGAACATGCTCATCCCTATGTAGCAGGGGTCTCTGAGAAATTAGGAAGAATTTTCAAAAAACATCGTATCCGTCTGCTTTAAAACCGAGCAACACGCTGAGGCAGCAATTGGTACATCTGAAAGACACCAATACCAAAACACAAGAAAAGCGACATCATATATGCAGTGCAGTGCAGTGAAGAATGCTCTGATTTGTATGTGGGGGAGAACCAAACAGCAACTGCATCAACGTATGGCCCAGCACAGAAGAGCCAATTCCTCGGGTCAGGACTCAGCCGTTGTACCTGCATCTTAAGGATAAAGGACATACCTTTGATTATGTAATGTTAACATATTGGCGAAGGAACGTGACTGGTTCAAGAGAGGTGTTAAGGAGGCCATTTATGTGAAAAATAAAGAAACCAAGCCTAAATAGAGGGGGGGGCTCGACACCAACTGTCTGCCATGTACAATGCTGTTTTAAAACCCTTACTCTGGGCGGTCCTATAACATCTCTTAGCCACTATCCAATCACACCCTTAACACTGGTGTGATATGCTAATGTGGATTTTCCCGGGTACATATTTGCCACAGATTCTTGTACAAGTCATAAATAACTCCAGAATATAACTCCAATGAATATAACCCCCCAATGAATATAAACCCCATAGAATATAACCTCCAATGAATATAACTCCCAATGAATATAACTTCCCAATGTATATAACCTCCCAATGATATAACCTCCCAATATAATCTACATCCAATGAATATAACTCCAATAAATATAAGTTCCCAATGAATATAACCTCCAATGAATATAACTTCCAATGAATATAACTTCCCAATGAATATAACTTCCCAATAAATATAACTTCCCAATGAATATAACCTCCAATGAATATAATTCCCAATAAATATAACTTCCCAATGAATATAACCTCCCAATGAATATAACCCCCCAATGAATATAACCTCCAAATGAATATAACCTCCCAATGAATATAACTTCCCAATGAATATAACCTCCCAATGAATATAACCTCCCAATGTATATAACATCCCAATGAATAACCTCCCAATAAATATAAGTTCCCAATGAATATAACCTCCCAATGAATATAACTTCCCAATGAATATACTCCAATGAATATAACTCCCAATGAATATAACCTCCCAATGAATATAACCTCCCAATGTATATAACCTCCCAATGAATATAACCTCCAATGAATATAACCTCCCAATAAATATAAGTTCCCAATGAATATAACCTCCCAATGAATATAACTTTCCAATGAATATAACTTTTCCAATGAATATAACCTCCCAATGTATATAACCTCCCAATGAATATAACTTCCCAATGAATATAACCTCCCAATGAATATAAGTTCCCAATGAATATAACTTCCTAATGATAACCTCCCAATGAAATATAAGTTCCCAATGAATATAACCTCCCAATGTATATAACCTCTTAATGAATATAACCTCCAATGAATATATAATACGTTATATACATTGGGAGGTTATATTTATTGGGAGGTTATATTCATTGGGGGTTATATACATTGGGAGGTTATATTTATTGGGAGGTTTATTATTCTTGGGAGGTATATTCATTGGGAAGGTTATATACATTGGGAGGTTATATATTGGGAGGTTATATTCATGGGGAGTTATATTCATTGGGAGGGTTATATTACATTGGGAGGTTATATTTTATGGGAGGTTATATACATTGGGAGGTTATATATTGGGAGGTTATATACATGGGAGGTTATATTTATTGGGAGGTATATTCATTGGGAGTTATATTTATGGGAAGTTATATTCATTGGGAAGTTATATACATGGGGAGTTATATTCATTGGGGAAGTTATATTCATTGGGAGGTTATATCAATTGGGAGGGGTATTATCATTGGAGGTTATATACATTGGGAGGTTATATTCATTGGGAAGTTATATTCATTGGGAGGTTATATACATTAGGAGGTTATATTTATTGGGACTCGGTTATATTCATTGGGGGTTATATTCATTGGGAGGTTATATTCATTGGGATGTTATATACATTGGGAGGTTATATTCATTGGGAGGTTATATTCATTGGGAGGTTATATACATTAGGGGGTTATATTTATTGGGACTCGGTTATATTCATTGGGGGTTATATTCATTGGGAGGTTATATTCATTGGGATGTTATATTAACATTGGGAGGAGGTTTATTTTTTTTTTTCAATTACACCTTACTCTGGGCGTTCCTATAACACCTCTTAGCCACTATCCAATCACACCCTTAACACCTGGCTGTGATATGCTAATTGGGATTTTCCAGGGTACATAATTGCCACAGATTCTTGTACAAGTCATTCTGAATTGAGAGATCCAGTCGGATGACTAGCGAAACGTCTTCAAGAACTAAACTTCAAGTCCAGTTGATCTAATTGAATACAACAGATATACCATGACCTGGATGAATGAGAACCCTCACAAGCATAGGGATTGATCGGTGGATGAAGATTGGTTATAAAGTAATCAGCAAATCCCAACAAACTCTAGTTCCACATTGATATTCTTTATTTAACTAAACACAAATATATAATTAATCAATTATTTATAATCTCCAGAGGTCAGTGTGTGATGTCATAATCAGGGATGATCTGATGATGTTTTGGAAATGTATTTGGAAGAAATGCCCACTCCTACCACCAGCATGTGTTTATAATATTTTCATGTGGTTCACGTGCCACGTCTTTAGAAGTACATCAACTTGCAACCCAGGAAGCGCACACACAACATAAAGGTAAGGGTCTTAACCCATTTATATAGAACAACCCCAAGATAACATTTCAGGGGTCTGATGAAGGGTGGCTCTGACCCCTGAAAAGTTATCTTGTGGTTGTTCTAAGATTAACCCATGTGCTGTTATATGATTGGTTGTCAGCTTCTAGGAAGCTCCATATTGTGTGGAGACTTTAGTTCCCCTTTAATATTAATTAATAGTGCTTATATTCTATATAAAACACAATGGCACACTTCCTATAGACAAATGGACCTCACCAGTATCATTTTACATAATGTCCAACCTGAATGTAAATGTTGGAAGTTGTAGTTTTCAAACAACTGAAGGTTCGATGTCACTACCTTATTTATTGGGTTAATATCCTGTAAACATGTAATCAGACGAAGTACTGGTCACTAATAGACCGTACAAAGTGTCTCACTTACCCAACTGGGCGTAGATTTCTGCTGTCTCATAACTGTTCATCACCGAACAGCCCCGGTTATCTACCAGGGTCATGGTGTCGGTCAGTGGGTAGGTGATTCTGGCTGTGGTGTTCCCACCTTGTGTCAGGACAACATCTGCATAGACCTTGAACTCTCCATCATCCAAGACGTACTTGCAGGTGTTGATGAAGGAGGATTTACCGTGTCCTAAAAACCCAAAGAGCTGGAGGAGAACTCGGTCGTAGCCCTGATTGCCATTAGGACAGTCATCAAGGGTGAAGTTCTTTATATTCTCCGTCAGTTCAGGGATCGTGTCCATCTCTCTCAAGCTTAAGGAAATGTACAAAGCAGCGAAATGACTTATATAGTCAATTGAAAGTAAAAGTAAATTTGAATTTCCCTTCTTCAGGAGAAATAAAGGAAACCTAATCAATATAAGCTAAACATTAACAGTGTTTTCTGTGAATGGTTCACATAGGTTCACAGTCCAGGCTGTTTTTATTTATATATAGGTATATATTATATAATAGGTTTTATTATATTCAAATTAGCTTTATGCCATCCATTTTGTTTTCTGCCTCCATTTTGTTTTCTGCCTCCATTTTGTTTTATATTATATCATGTATTAGCAGAGGTTTCCTTTCTCAATGTTCTCTCTCATTCCAGTTTAATTCGTAACAATATATTTTCCAGGAATATTCAAGGTCTTTTGCCTCCCCCCGTTTTGTGCCAACCTTGCAGTCCAATGAATGTTTTATTATCTTGTTTATGGGCACCCAGTCTGCCTTCATGTTTCGATAATAAACTCTGAGTTTACAGTTCTGCTACATCCCGTGTGTGGTGTAATTCTTTCTCCCGGCGCTGTAAGGGTCTCTTACTGGGTATCAGGGCATCATGGCCGGCATGGCTAGTGCAGGATATTTATTCTAACGCAGGCCATTTGATTAACATTTTAGCTGTATTTACCCTTTAGATATATTTCTTGCAGCTGCAAAGACCCCAAACTTGGGGGGGTTGGCTGAGACGCTGCTACCAGTCCAGCCCCTTCTGTTTGCTTCCATGCACGGAAAAGGTACAGAAGACAAGGTCCCTACCACTTTCTGCTTAAATTTAACTATAGCATGCATGTACGCTAATCTGCGCTATTCTGCTTAAATTTAACTATAGCATGCATGTACGCTAATCTGCGCTATTTCTGTTGTATTCAGTTAGATGAACTGGACTTGAAGTTTAGTTCTTGAAGACGTTTCGCTAGTCACCCGACTGGCTTTCTCAATTCAGAATGACTTGTACAAGAATCTGTGGCAATTATGTACCCTGGAAAATCCCAATATGCATATCACAGCCAGGTTTAAGGGCGTGATTGGATAGTGGCTAAGAGGTGTTATAGGAACGCCCAGGGTAAGGTGTCAAAACAGCATTGTACATGGCAGACAGTTGGTGTCAAACCCCCCCTATTTCATACGTGCAGTAAGTGAGTTGAGTATTTAGTAAAGAGTTCGTAGTGAAGCTATCAAATGTTCGTTAAATAGTAGTGGAAGCGAAAATGAAGTCGCCGATAGTAAAGTAAAAAGTATTTAAGTCGTGATGCCAGATACTGTGCGACAGAGTAGCAGTAAGAGTAGAGTAGTAAGTAAGTAGTATATGTAAGTACAGTAACAGAGTGAGTGGAAAAGTATCAGAGGTAATGTAGTATAGTAGTAGGGAGTAGGCTCAGGATAGTAGGAAATTGAGTATATCTAGTATATACAGTATGATAGTTAGTAGTGCAGTACGTAAGTAGTAAGGAGTTAGTATTAGTAGTAGTAGATAGAAGTAGTAGTAGTCTGATAAAAGTAAGTAGTCTGAGAGCAGTTAGTGAGAGTAAAGTCGTAGTAGTAGTATAAGAAGTAAGAAGTGAAGTATTGAGATAGGTTAGTGAGTATAGTAGTAGTGCGTAGACGAGTATTGTAGTAGAGTACATAAAGATAAGTGAAGTGTAGTATAAGTAGTAAGTGCGTTATGAGATAGTATGAAAGTGAGTAAGTAGTAGTAGTATCGAGTAAGCGAAGAATTAGTCAGTCAAGATTATAAGTAGTTTCAGTAGTATATAGTAGTAAGTCAGTATTTAATTCTTGACAACGATATTGTGGCTCAGTGTTGTATTTTTAATTTATGCCAGATACTTGGATAGAGTATTTTTAATATGGAATCAGAGTATTAAGAGATGACCAGATCAGATAGTGGATCAGAGTATTATTGCTAGATATAGTGGATCAGAGTATTTAATATGCCAGATACTCTGGATCAGTGTATAATTTGCCCGATAATGTGGATCAGAGTATTAAATATGCCAGATACTTGGATCAGAGTATTTAATATGCCCGATCCTGTGGCATCAGACTATTTATTGGCCAGATAATGTGGATCAGATCTTTAATATGACAGATACTCGTGGATCAGATGTATTTATATAGCCAGATACTGTGACATCCGTGTATGTTAATATGGCCAGATTACTGTGAGATCAGAGTATTTAATTGCAACGCATACGTGGGATCAGAGTATTAATATGCAGATACTGTGGATCAGTGATTAATATGCAGATACTGTCCATCAGTGTATTTAAATCCAGATACTGTGGCATCAGAGTATAATTCGCCAGATTTACCGTGGATCAGCGTATTTAATCTGCCAGATACTGCTGGATCAGAGAGTATTAATATGCCAGATATGGCGATCAGGATTTAATATGCCAGATATGTGGATAGGAGTATTAATTGCCAGATTAGTGATCAGAGTAGTGAATAGCCATGAAATGTCCGCGATCAGTGTTATTTAATGCCAGATACTCTCGCGATCAGTGTATTTAATTTTGCAGATACTCTGCATCAGTGTTTTAATTTAACCAGATACTCGCATCAGTGTATTTTAATTGCAGAGTACTCTGCATCAGTGTTGTAATTTGAAAGATACTCTGCATCAGGTGTTTATTAATTTGCCAGATACTCTGCCATCAGTGCTATTTAATTACCAGATCCACTTACTGCACAGTTGTATTTAATGCCAGATACTCTGCTCAGTGTTGTATTTAAGTTGCAGATACTCTAGCCATCAGTGTTTTAATTACCAGATACTATGCAATCAGCTGTTTTAATTCCCAGATTACTCTGCATCAGTGTTGTTAATGTACCAGATCTCTCATACAGTGTATTTAATTTGCCAGATACTCTGCATCAGATGTTTTATTACCAGGACTCTGCATCAGTGTATTTAATTTGCCAGATACTCTGCATCCAGTGTTATTAATTTGCCAGATACTCTGCACAGTGTTTTTCATGTGGCCAATAATCTGCATCAGGGTTTAATTTACGGGACTCTGCCACCAGTATCTTTAGTATGCAAGTTGCTCTGCACAAGGTTATTTTTTTCCAAGCTGTTTACACCCGGTATCAAAATTTGCCAAATTAGGCACATATGTCATAAAATGGCTAGTTACCTGCACCAGTGTATACACTGCAGTTACCTTGCCAACAGTGTCTTAACATTGCCAGTTTACCTTGCACCAGTGTCATTACTGCCAGTGTACCTTGCACCAGGTTACATTAACATGCCCAGTACCTTGCACCACCAGTGTCCATTAACATGCCAGTTTACCTTGCACACAGTGGTCATTAACTGGCCAGTAAACCTTGCAAACCAGTGTCATTAACCATGCCATAACCTTGCACAGTGTCATTAACATGCCAGTTACCTTGCACCAGTGTCATTAACAGCCAGTTACCTTGCACCAGTGTCATTAACATGCCAGTTACCTTGCACCAGTGTCATTAAAATGCCAGCTTACCTTGCACCAGTGTCATTACATGCCAGTTACCTTGCACCAGTGTCATTAACATGCCAGTTACTTGCAACCAGTCTAATGCAGTTACCTTGCACCAGTCATAACATGCCAGTTTACCTGCACCAGTGTCATTAACATGCCATTACCTTGCAACCAGATGTCATTAACCATGCCAGTTACCTTGCACCAGTGTCATTAACATGCCAGTTTACCTGCACCAGTGTCCATTAACATGCCAGTTACCTTGCACCAGTGTCATTAACATGCCAGTTACCTTGCACCAGTGTCATTAACATGCCAGATTTACCTTGCACCAGTGTCATTAACATTCCAGTTACCTTGCACCAGTGTCATAACATGCAGTTTAACCTTGCACCAGTGTATTAACATGCCTCAGCATTACCATTCCTGCACCAGTGTCATTAATGCCAGTTACCTTGCACCAGTGTCATTAACATGCCAGTTACCTTGCACCAGTGTCATATTAAACATGCAGTTATCCTTGACACCAGTGTCATTAACATGCCAGTTACCTTGCACCAGTGTCTTAATGCAGTTACCTTGCACCAGTTCATTAACATGCCAGTTACCTTGCACCAGTGTCATTAACATGCCAGTTACTTGCACCAGTGTCATTACATGCAGTTACCTTGCACAGTTCTTATGACCAGTACTTGCACCAGTGTCATTAACATGCCAGTTTACCTTGCACCAGTGTCATTACATGCCGTTTACCTTGCACCGTGTCATTCATCCATGCACCAGTTACCTTGCACCAGTGTCCATTAACATGCAGTTACCTTGACCCAGTGTCATACATTGCCAGTTATCCTCTTGCACCAGTGTCATTAACATGCCAGTTACCTTGCACCAGTGTCATACATGCCAGTACCTTGCAACCAGTGTCATTAACATGCCAGTTACCTTGCACCAGTGTCATTACATGCCAGTTACCTTGCACCGTGTCATTAACAATGCCAGTTACCTTGAACCAGTGTCATTACATGCCAGTTACCTTGCACCAGTGTCATTAACATGCAGTTCCTTGCACCAGTGTCATTAACATGCCAGTTATCCTTGCACCCAGTGTCATGTAACATGTCATTACCTTGCACCAGTGTCATTACATGCCAGTTACCTTGCACCGTGTCATTACATGCCAGTTACCTTGCACCAGTGTCATTAACATGCCAGTTACCTTGCACCATGTCATTAATGCCAGTTACCTTGCACCAGTGTCATTAACATGCCAGTTATCTTGCACAGTGTCATTAACCATGCCAGTTACCTTGCACCAGTGTCATTAACATGCCAGTTACCTTGCACCATGTCATTAAGGCCAGTTATACTTGCAATGCAGTGTCTTAACATGCCAGTTACTTGCACCAGTGTCATTAACATGCCAGTTATACCTTGCACCAGTTAGTTAACATGACATATGACCATTTATCGCTTGACACACAGTGTCATTAACATGCCAGTTACCTTGCACCAGTGTCATTAACAGTCAGTTACCTTGCACCCAGTGTCATGTTTAAATGCCGTTACCTTGCACCAGTGTCATTACATGCCAGTTACACTTGCACCCAGTGTCATTAAACATGCCAGTTACCTGGCACCAAGTGTCATTAACTGCCAGTTACCTTGCCCAGTGTCATTAACATGCCACTGTTATTTTCCAGTTCATTATTGACAGCATTGCACCAGTGTCATTAAATGCCAGCTACCTTGTCACTCATGTCATTAAACATGCAGTTTAACTTGCACCAGTAATGTCATAAACATGCCAGTTACCTGCACAGTGTATTAAACATGCAGTTACCTTGCAACAGTGTCATAACATGCCAGTTACCTTGCACCAGTGTCATTAAAATGCCAGTTAACTTGCAACCAGTGTAATTACATGCCAGTTACTTGCACAGGTCATTAACATGCCAGTTATTCTTGCACCAGGTGTCATTAACATGCCAGTTAACTGTGCCACAGTGTCATTAACATTGCCAGTCCTTGCACCAGGTCATTAACATGCCAGTACCTGCACAGTGTCATATTAAGCATGCCCAGTTACCTTGACCCCACCAGTGTCTATTACATGCCAGTTACCTATGACACCAGTGTCTAATAACATGCAGTTACCTTGCCACCAGTGTCATTAAAATGCCAGTGTGTTACCTTGCCACCAGTGTCATTAACATGCCAGTACCTTGCCACCATGTCATTTAACATGCACAGTTACCTTGCACCAGTGTCATTAACATGCCAGTTATCTGCACCAATGTCATTATAACATGCCAGTTACCTTGCACCATGTCATTAAACATGCCAGTTACCTCTTGCACACCAGTGTCAATTAACATGCAAGTTACCTTGCACCAGTGTCTATTAACATGCCAGTTACCTTGCACCAGTGTCATTAACATGCCAGTTACCTTGCACCAGTGTCTTCCAAATGCAGTTACTGCACAGTGTCATAACTTGCCAGTTACCTTGCACCAGTGTCATTCATAGGCAGTTACCTTGGCCACCAGTGTCATTAACATGCCAGTTACCTTGCTAACTCTCACGTGTCTATTAACATGCCAGTTACCTTGAACCAGTGTCCAGTTAACTGCAGTTACCTTGCACCAGTGTCATTAACATGCCAGTTACCTTGCACCAGTGTCCTTAACATGCCAGTTACATGCACAGTGTCATTAACAGCCAGTACCTTGCATCAGTGTCTTAACATGCCAGTTACTTGCACCAGTGTCATTAACATGCCAGTTACCTTGCACCAGTGTCATTAACATGCCAGTCTTGACCTGTCATTAACATGCCAGTACTTGCACCAGTGTCATTAACAGGCCACAGTTACTTGCCAGTATTAACATTGCAGTCTGACTCATAAATGCCAGTACCTATGCATCAGTGTCAACATGCCAGTTCCTTTGCACCGCGGTCATTCAACATGACCAGTTAGTATTGCACCAGTGTCATTAAATGCCAGTTACCTTGCACCAAGTGTCATTAACATGCCAGTACCTTGCACCAGTGTCATAACATCGAAAGTACCTTGACACCAGTGTCATTAAAACATGCCAGCTACCTTGCCACCGCTGTCATTAACATGCAGTACCTTTGCCACCCAGTGTCATTAACATGCCAGTTACCTTTGCACCAGTGTCATTAACATGCCAGTTACCTTGCAACACAGTATGTCTGCATTAACATGCCAGTTACCTGCACAGTTCATTAACATGCCAGTTAACATTTGCATCCAGTGTCATTGAACCATGACCAGTTACCTTGCCACAGTTCATTAACATGCCAGGTTACCTTCGCACCAGTGTCTTCCCCCGTTTACATGCCAGTTACTTGCACCAGTGTCATTAACATGCCAGTTACCTTGTATCAGTTCATTAACATGACAGTTACCTTGCACCAGTGTCATTAATCATGCCACAGTTACGTCTTGCCGTTACTGGCACATTGTCATTAACATGGCCAGTTTACCTTGCTCCAGATGTCATTAACATGCAAGTACTGCAACAGTGTCATTAACATGCAGTTACCTGCATACCAGTGTCATTAACATGCCAGTTACCTTGCACCAGTGTCATTAACATGCCAGTTACCTTGCACAGTGTCATTAACATGCCAGTTACTGCACCAGTGTAGAAATGCCATTATTATTGTACTTGCACCAGGTTAATTAACAGTGCCAGTTACATTATGTCATGCACCAGTGGCATAACAGTTGCCAAGTTACCTTGCACCAGTGTCATTAACATGCCAAGTTACTGTCACCTAGTGTATGATACCAGGCCAGTTAATATTGCTACTTTGCATCAGTGGTCATTAACTTGCCAGTACTTTGCACCAATGTCTTTAATTTGCTAGTTACTCTGCACCAGTTTATTTCTCTCACCAGTACACCAGCCTGAAACCCATTGATTGATAGGGAACAACCAAAACAAAGCCTAGAATTATACCTTCATTGTCCAGTATATTTACCAGACTAACGAGAAATTTTAAAAAGTGTAAACCATGTATTATTATAAAAACCTATACATCCCCTTCTTCTTCCTCTATTTTCTTTTTTCAACATTTCTTCTTTATTTGCGTCTTTCATCTCTTCATCTTTCTCTAATGTCATTTCATGTACCAAGTTGAGGGACCTTTCTTCCGTTGCATCTCTTCATGACTGGATCCCCTGTTCTCTCAATCGAAACCGGATATCTTTGATGCACTCACAGAAAAACCTCAGAATGTCTTCGTGCCTTCCTCTGGTCCTGATGTTGTCGTCAGGGGTGAAATTTATCAAGGGCAAATATCTGCTCTGCCCCCATGTTAATAAACTTTTTTGTTACGTCTGCCGAGGTCCCCGCTGGTCTTATGAGTAAGAACCAACAACAGGGAATATTTCTATGGCGAATGGGAGACAGTAGGATTGGGTTAGAATTGTCTGGTGTGATAAATAAAAAACAGATATATACTAATTTGCTGGATCTAAAAATTATCCTACCAAGAAATATATTTTTTTTAAGAAGGTGCATAACCAATATTTGAGCCACCAAACAAGGTCTACAAGAACTAAAGTATATTTTACCATATTCATTCAAGAAGCATATTCTGATTATTGAAATTCGTTATTATACAGCAAAACACACAAAGAAACTGTGAGATGTCCATAATTTATAATAAATACATTACTTTATCTGAATGTAGCATCAGTTATTAAAATATAAGTAATACACAACCTAACCTAAGATTCATGGCTTTTTATCACACTTTATGTCCTGTTCTACTAATTGGTTATTCAACTAAATATATTTCAATATTCTATTGGTTGTCTCGGGATATCATCTATAGATGACAACACCCTATACCCATGGTAAAGAACTAAACTGTAGGTTGTTACCCTGTTGGTTATATTATATTGATGGCCATAGTTGGGGGCTTTTCAGTCAGATCCTGCCCTAAGGCCTGCCTAGAGGGGTAGGCAAGACTGGTCCAGCAAGTCTAGTGATTAGGTCCTCACCCTGGATACATACAAATATATGGGGTGTTTGGGGGTGAATCATTTCCCTTTAATTAATTAGCGTCTGAGACTAATCCTTTATGGCTAAACTGGGACATTGTGGGCCATATTTATAAACGCGCATATCGAACTTTCGCAATGTAAAATGTATGGCCACAATCTGTTACACTTACCCCAAGGAAACTACCCCAACAGGTATTTATGGGGTCGAAATCTATGATCCCGGCCATAGATTTACTATGTTTAAATGATTGTTAAAGGGATCGTAAATCAATGATTATGTTTTAGCAAGACGTTAAAGGCTGTGGTACTCACTAAAAGCAATACCATGCCTTTAAATAAGGCCCGCTGTGCAATATTGGCTTATAGAACCATCTAATCTACTAGGTTGATTGTGAGATCATTTTCACTGTTATGAATCCTCAGTGTAGACATTACCTGTCAAATCTCTAGCACTTGAAGACAGATCCTTGAGTTCTTCATTCTTCATTAGCAAGTCCTTTTTTTCACACATGGAAATAAGGAAAGGGCAATTATGATTGAGCCAATTTATCACAAAGGGCTTTCTGTCTATTGTGTTATTTTGTATGTTCAGACTGATGTCACACTAATGAGGGCATCTTGGAAAATTTTACCTCACTAGATGGGTCCATGCAAATTGATGACAATCACTAGGTATGTCCCACACCACTGTATGATGTCAGAGATTGAATACTTTTTTTTTACAACCCTTTCTAACATCTCTAGCAGTGAGCTTTGTTCCCCAACAATTAAAAAAGTTTTGAAATATTTTATATAGAAATGTCATTAATTGAATTAACTTGCCTGTAAACAAAAATCGGAAAGATAAAGTCCAGATGTTTTACTAAGTTCTCTGCATCTGGATCCGATCAGCCAGACCAAATCCTTGGCTCCATCGACTCCCTTATCCAGGGGTAACAAATTAGCTGGAGACAGATATAAAGGAAAAACAAACAAAGAAAAACAAGCAATAATTGAAAAAAAAAAAAAAAGTTACACTTGGGCAAATCCTCTTAATATATTTAGTGAGAAGGTATAATTGGTAATGATCATACATAGGGATTGATCAATCTGTGTAGTCATTAGCTAAACTGGATTGAAGTGTTCTTGAAGACTTTCGCTAGTCATCCGACGGCTTTACAATTCTAGAATGACTTGTACAAGAATTGTGGCAAAGTAGGTTACCTGGAAAATCCCAATTAGCATACTCACAGCCAGGTGTGTAGGGCGTCGTAGGATAGTAGGGCTGTAAGAGGTGTGTTATAGGAACGCCAAGAGTAAGGTGTTGAAAAACAGCATGTACATGGCCAGACAGTTGGTGTCGAACCCCCCCCACCTCATTTAGGCTTGGTTTCTTTATTTTCAAATAAATGGCCTCTTAACACCTCTCTTGAACCAGTCACGTTCCTTCGCAGTATGTTAACATTACAATCTTCAAAGGTATGTCACTTATCCTTAAGATGCGATACACGGCTGAGTACTGAACCGAGGAATTGGCTCTTCTGTGCTGGGCCAGACGTTGATGAAGTTGCGTTTGGTCTCACCCACATACAAAATCAGAGCATTCTCACTGCATGCACTGCATATATGATGTCGTTATTGGTGTTTGGTATTGGGTCTTTCGGATGTACCAATTGCGCCTCAGTGTGTTTATCGGTTTAAAGCAGACAAGGATACAGTTTTTTGAAAATTTTCTAATTTATCGGAGACCCTGCTACATATGGGATGACCAGTTCTTCCTCCTGTCTTGCTTTTCCCCTTCCACTGTTGGTATTCGTGTTTTTTCTTCCTTCTACTTTTGGACCAAAGGCCAGTCTGGATATCCGCAAGTTTTAAGGGCTCCTCTGAGATGTTTCATTTCTTAGCTTGCTCTGTGCTAGTGGGGATGTTTAGGCTCTGTGTTGCAGGGTTTGATGGACCCCCAGCTTGTGATTAAGGGTGGTGGGAGTCAACATCAAATATGATCTGTGTGTGTGGTTTGCTGTAACATCATACTTCCCAGTTACCAATTTTCCTAACTTCTACCAAGCAGTCCAAGAAAGCCAGTTTGTTGTTTTGTACCTTTCCCTTGTGATTCCACGGTTTAAAGGCACCAGAGCCAAAACATATACTGCAAAAGGCTCAAACACAGCTCCTAAGTGAAGGGTGACGACAGACACACATTACAGTCGATGTTAATGCACAACATTAGTCAACTAGAAACAGAAACCTGGCTCATCAGCTACCTTGTGTCCATCTGGGAAAGGGTGATGGAGTTACACAAACAAGCACAGCTTTCTTCAGCATGTAAGGGCAAACAAAGGCAAACAGAACAGTTCTCTATTCTATCATCCAGAACAGCCCCAAAGGAGAAACAAGTACCTTGAATACAAAAGGAGGGGAAGTGTCACTTCATCAAACAAGGACGGATGGGTGGAACTGTCTAACTAGGGACCTGACCCAGAGAATGGAGAAGTCCTTGGTAAGGGCTTGAATTTTGCCATCACCCACTAAAGCCATCCCTGTGGTGGATATTATAGCAGCCACAGAAGCCTTATCCACAGTAAGAAGGTATCACAGAGTGAGGCAAGAACAACTTCGCCTTAAGGTATCTGCAGCCTTAGCCCAGTGCTAAAACATCCTTCATCAACCGACTACCACAGGAAAGAAGAGTCATTAACATCCCTCAAGAAAGATATCCAGTATCACCATTCTACCGGCAGACAAGGGAAGATGCACAGTGGACACTCAACCACCTCAGACTACCATAGTAGGTGACCATCTCCTGGCGATAACAACACATATGAGCGCTTTACAAGGGATCCCAGCAGCCGTTACAAAGAAAAGAGGCATAGATTAGTACTACAAAGCTTCAAAAGGATTAAAGCCATGACCGAGCAATGTATCATCGACTCTACCCTGGTCGAGCACATCCATGACTATATGGACTCCCAAAGATACTAAGGAAAGGGGCCCCACTAAGACCTAAGTCAGCAGCATCAACTCGGTAAAAAAATACATGTGGCAAAAAATCTAGCTAACATATTAGGACTTGTGGGGAAGTTCTAAGCAACACATCCAGAAATACTCTAGGATTATCACCCAACAAGATTGAATGATATATGTACTCGGTTGTAGAAGAAAACTAGGGTGTCATATGATGTGACATCTCTATTCACTTGTATACCCACCAAGGAGGCTATTGACACTGGTGAGAAACAGGCTGGGCCAGACAGCACTTTACAAGCAGGAACTGATCTCAACCCAGAAAACAGGTGTGTCCTTGTTGGACTGTGATGCCTGAATACCACCTATTTCCAATACAGGATTAAGTTCTATAAGCAAAAACATGGATGTGCTATGGGATCTCCAGTTTCACTATGTGGCAACCTTTACAGGAGGAGGTAGAAACACAGTCGCTTAATTACCTTAAGGCATAGCACCCAGCCAACTGGTTCAGATATGGTTGATGACACCTGGGTTAAAATCCACCAGAAGGAAGTACAAGCTTTCACAGCAACACATTATGCGGTGGACCAAAACATTAAATTCACAAGGAAGAGGTACAAAACAACAAACTGGCTTTCTTGGAGCTGCTTGGTAGAAGGAAAATGGTAAACTGGAAGTAGAGGTTACAGAAAACCAAACACACACAGATCAGTATTGATGTTTGACTCCCACCAGCCTTTAGATCACAAGCTGGGGGTCATCAGAACCCTGCACAACACAGAGCCAGATAACATCCCCACTAGCGCACGAGGCGAGGCTCTAAAGAAATGAAAAACATCTCAGAGGAGCCTTTAAAAACTGTGGATATCCAGACTGGGCCTTTGTCAAAAAGAAGTAGAAGGAAAGAAAAGAACACGAATACACAACAGTTGAAGGGGAAAAGCAAGACAGAGGAAGAACATGTCATCCCATATGTAGCAGGGGTCTCGAGAAATTAAGAAGAATTTTCAAAAAAACATCATATCCCTGCTGCTTTAACTGAACAACACACTGAGGCAGCAATTGGGACATTCCGAAAGACCCAATACAAAACAAAAGAAAAGCGACTCATATATGCAGTGCAGTGCAGTGAAGAATGCTCTGATTTGTATGTGGGGGAGACCAAACAGCAAACTGCATCAACGTATGGCCCAGCACAGAAGAGCCAATTCCTCGGGTCAGGACTCAGCCGTTGTACTGCCATCTTAAGGATAAAGGACATACCTTTGAAGATTGTAATGTTAACATATTGGCGAGGAACATGACGGTTCAAGAGAGGTGTAAGGAGGCCATTTATGTGAAAAAAAGAAACCAAGCCTAAATGAGGGGGGGGTTCGACACCAACTGTCTGCCATGTACAATTCTGTTTTAACACCTTACTCTGGGGTTCCTATAACACCTCTTAGCCACATCCAATCACACCCTTAACACCTGGCTGTGTGTGATTGCTAATTGGGATTTTCCAGGTACAATAATTGCCACAGATTCTTTACAAGTCATTCGAATGAGGAGATCCAGCGGATGTACATAGCGGAACGTCTTCAAGAACTAAACTTCAAAGTCCAGTTGATCTAATGGATACAACAGATATCACCATGACACTGGATGAATGAGAACCTCACAAGCATAGGGATTGATCGGTGGATGAAGATTGGTTATAAAGTAATCAGGCAAATCCCAACAAACTCTAGTTCACATTGATATTCTTTATTTAACTAAACAAAATATATAATTAATCAATTATTTATAATCTCAGAGGTCAGTGTGTGATGTCATAACAGGGATGATCTGATGATGTTTTGGAAATGTATTGGAAGAAATGCCCACTCCTACCACCACAACTCCTAAAGCAACCCTCCACCAGCAACTCCTACCACAGCAGGTGTTATAATATTTTCATGTGGTTCACGTGCCACGTTTAGAAGTACATCAACTTGCAACCCAGGAAGCGCACACACAACTAAAGGTAAGGGTCTTAACCCATTTATATAGAACAACCCCAAGATAACATTTCAGGGGTCTGATGAAGGGTGGCTCTGACCCCTGAAAAGTTATCTTGTGGTTGTTCTAAGATTAACCCATGTGCTGTTATATGATTGGTTGTCAGCTTCTAGGAAGCTACATTGTGTGGAGACTTTAGTTTCCCTTAATATTAATTAATAGTGCTTATATTTATATAAAACACAATGGCACACTCTCTAGACAAATGGACCTCACCAGTATCATTTTACATAATGTCCACCTGAATGTAATGTGTGGAAGTTTAGTTTTCAAACAACTGAAGGTTCGATGTCACTACCTTATTTATTGGGTTAATATCCGTAAACATGTAATCAGACGAAGTACTTGGTCACTAATAGACCGTACAAAGTGTAGCACTTACCCAACTGGGCGTAGATTTCTGCTGTCTCATAACTGGCATCACGAACAGCCCCGGTTATCTACCAGGGTCATGGTGTCGGTCAGTGGGTAGGGATTCTGGCTGTGGTGTTCCCACCTTGTGGTCAGGACAACATCTGCATAGACCTTGAACTCTCCATCATCCAAGACGTACTTGCAGGTGTTTGAAGGAGGATTTACCGTGTTCTAAAAACCCAAAGAGTGGAGGAGAACCGGTCGTAGCCTGTTGCATAGGACAGTCATCAAGGGTGAAGTTCTTTATATTCTCCGTCAGTTCAGGGATCGTGTCCATCTCTCTCAAGCTTAAGGAAATGTACAAAGCAGCGAAAGACTTATATAGTCAATGAAAGTAAAAGTAATTTGAATTTCCCTTCTTCAGGAGAAATAAAGGAAACCTAATCAATATAAGCTAAACATTAACAGTGTTTTTGTGAATGGTTCACATAGGTTCACAGTCCAGGCTGTTTTTATTTATATATAGGTATATTATATAATAGGTTTTTATTATTCAAATTAGCTTTATGGCATCCATTTGTTTTCTGCCTCCATTTGTTTTCTGCCTCCATTTTGTTTATATTATATCATGTATTAGCGAGAGGTTTCCTTTTCAATGTTCTCTCTCATTCCAGTTTAATTCGTAACAATATATTTTCCAGGAATTCAAGGTCTTTGCCTCCCCCCGTTTTGTGCCAACCTTGCAGTCCAATGAATGTTTTATTATCTTGTTTTATGGGCACCCAGTCTGCCTTCATGTTTCGATAATAAACTCTGAGTTTACAGTTCTGCTACATCCCGTTGTGTGGTGTAATTCTTTCTCCCGCCGCGTGTAAGGGTCTCTTACTGGGTATCAGGGCATCCATGGCGCATGGCTAGTGCAGGATATTTATTCTAACGCAGGCCATTTGATTAACAATTAGCTGTATTTACCCTTTAGATATATTTCTTGCAGCTGCAAAGACCCCAAACTTGGGGGGGTTGGCTGAGACGTGCTACCAGTCCAGCCCCTTCTGTTTGCTTCCATGCACGGAAAAGGTACAGAAGACAAGGTCCCTACCACTTTCTGCTTAAATTAACTATAGCATGCATGTACGCTAATCTGCGCTATTTCTGTTATTCAGTTAGATGAACTGGACTTGAAGTTTAGTTCTTGAAGACGTTTCGCTAGTCACCCGACTGGCTTTCTCAATTCAGAATGACTTGTACAAGAATCTGTGTATGTTACCCTGGAAAATCCCAATATGCATATCACAGCAGGTGTTTAAGGGGTGATTGGATAGTGGCTAAGAGGTGTTATAGGAACGCCCAGGGTAAGGTGTCAAAACAGCATTGTACATGGCAGACAGTTGGTGTCAAACCCCCCCACCTCTATTTAGGCTTGGGTTCTTTATTTTCACATAAATGGCCTCCTTAACACCTCTTGAACCAGTCACGTTCCTTGCCAATATGGTAACATTACAATCTTCAAAGGTATGGTCCTTTGGCTTCCTCCTCCATAATCACTATTTAGGACTGCCCCCACGAGATTTCCAACTCTAAAATCCACTAGTTGTAAGAATGCCGCAGCCACTGGGCGCGTGAGTCAATGCGTGGGTGTGTCCTGGTGAGGTTGCCATGGGTATGCACCCGTGACGTCATCGTACCAACCCAAGAGAGGCGTGATGCGATGACCTCACAGGGGCGTGTGACTAGTGGATGTTGGAGATTTGGAAATCTTGTGGGGGTATTCCTAAGATGTCAACATTTGGCAAAGAAAAATGACGGGTGAAGGGAGGTGTCAAGGAGGCCATTTATGTGAAAATAAAGAAACCAAACCTGAATAGAGGTGGGGGGGGGGTTTCAACACCAACTGTCTGATATGTAGCCAGCAACATTCAAGCACTAAAGGTAGGGTCTTGGAAGGAAATATGACATAGATGCCAGTAGAAGTAAAGTTGTATTTACAGTGTAAATGCCCTTTAATTTCTGCCTCTACACTGTATGACTAGCAGTGGTGTTTGAAGATTGAATTATCCCATCCAGAGCTGTATGTTAGTAACTTCATCATATACCTATATACTAGAGTATAAGCCAAGGTTTTTATCTTAAAATGACCCAAAAGAGTAACCTCGCTTATACTCGCGTCATAGGCATTACTTACCTTCGTGGGGCAAATCAGAGCAGTCAGGCACGAAGTGTGAAAACAAGAACAAGTGTCCACAAAGTTGCGCGGAACGTAAATTAGCCTCCTATAGCCTCACCAGACATGCCTGTAAGTTTGTGTACTTGTTAATGGGAACTGACCCAGCACAGCTTGGGAAGAAATGGAGGGACCTCCTACATGCCAGTGGAGCAGGTAAGACCAAGTGCCTCTTTTTCTATGGGTTTGAACCTTGCCATTCCAGGTGTTTAGGAACTACAACTCCCAGCAAGTTGAGGGAGTTGTAGTTTCCAAACTTTTGAAGGGCAAGGAATTGGGGGTTATTGGATTTGGCATATTATATTGGCTCCAATAAGTTATTCTACTGCTGTATGGGAATTCTGCTTTATATTATAAAGGGCAATCAATCATAAAAAACATACTGATTCAGAAGGCAGTAGTGGTCCTAATTATACCCTCGGCTTATACTCAAGTCTTTATATACTTTTTCAGGGAAAAATAAGAGCCTCAGCTTATAATCGGGTTGGCTTATATTCGGTATATACGGTAAGTGGACTATCCAATGCTTTAATGCTGTTGGGAATGCATCGAGGTTCTCTTCAGTTTCTGGAATGTTCAGCTTATGATCTTCGTTCTCTGCCGTGGGAAGAGCCATTCATCCTTCAGCAATCCTCTCTGACATCAATGTCTGACATGTTTTTTCTCCTTTGTCACATCCTTCAGCTTCGCTTAAAGGAGAAACTAAACCCAAATTCTTACACTCCGAAATCGGAAAATATCCCCTTTATAAATTGACTGGAAACTATAATTCTTCCCAATCATCACTGTATATTTTTTTTGTATATAATATTATACTATATTTCGGCTGTCAATCAGCTTGACATTGGTTTGTGGGAAAAAAGTCAGGTTGGATGGAAGTGGAGTGGTTAAAAGAGGGAGGGGGGATTCTGCTCCTAAACAAAATGTGTGCTGTGATTAAAGACATACAGCAACACACGCAAATCAGAGTAGTGCTACTTACATGTATTCAATTATAGATAAAGATGGGTCATTTTTTCAGTATAGTGTCCCTTTAAAAACTGAGCATGTGTAAAGAAAATAATGGTCAGTGACCACACTGTGTGATATTGGGATGTTGGGAAATAAAAAAACATGTTAGAAATGTAAATTTCCAACAACTATCAAAAGTGAGAGGTGAGACACAGATCTCGGCATTACATTAAGGTGCTCTTCCTTTAAAAGAGTGTTGTTCTGAGGCTGATGAGGCTATAACCCATCACAACCTCTATAACCCCATCACATACCTATATCCCTCACAGACCTCAAGATACTCCATCAATACCTCGATACCCATCAATACCTCGATACCACCCAAGCATAAAAAGTCATGAGAGGGGCACTCTTTCTGTGAAAATACGTTTCTGTTGGATCACATAACACGCGTTTCAGGGACACAATGTCCCTTCTCACCGGACAGAAAGGGGACAGTGGTCCCTGAACGTCGTTGTATGTGATCAATAAAGGAAACGTATATTAAGAGAGTGGCCCCTCTCAGGAATTTTTATGCTGTGCTATAGTGTGGGTCCATGGTCGAGACCAGAGGACGGGAGCACCTTTGAAGTTTGTGGCTCTAAACTGCCAAAAAAGAGGGCCATAGGCCCGAAAAACTCAATTGGCAAGCATTTACTCATAGTACCCCCCATCACATACCTCTATATCCAATCACATACTCTATAGAATCAACCAACCTCTATACGCCATCAACATACCTCTATACACCCTCCCTACCCTCGTATATCCCATCACAGACCTCTATATCCCATCACATACCTCGCTACCATCACATACCTCTATACCCAATCACAGACCTCTTATCCCCATACATACCCTCTATACACCAAAAGAAAAATCACAAACCTCTATTGACCCCATCACATACATCTATATCCCCAATACATCTAATCCCATCACTAACTCTATATCCCATCAATAACTCTAGAACCCCATCACATACTCTAACACATGCACATACCTCTATTATCCATCACATACCTCTTTCCATATCCCCATATCACATCACATACTTAAACCCATCAACAACTCTATATCCCATCACAATACTCTATACCCATCAAACCTGCTATCACCCATCAATACCATATATCCAATCACATTACCTCTATACACCCATCACATACTACTATATATATAACCGATTGGATATAAAATCTCACACAACCGTACCAGGGTTTTGAAGAATAACAAAAGACAGAAGTTAAAAAGTTTGATTTATATATAACTATACTACACAAGGTGCTACTATTTGTACAAATATCATGGAGAAACAATTCACAAATATATGAAAACAAATTTAAGAGAACCCCATTGGAATCCCTTGGATGGGGGTTTATGGAAAGTCCATCTTATTTTTTCCCATTCACAACTCTGGCGTCATCAATTAGAACCGTAGATCTGAAAAACACTGTACACATTTTTGTGATTAGGGTTGATTGTGAGCAAAAGACGTATGAGATCCGTGGGCATAATAACATGCAATACAAGCCTTATAGGTATAGAGGAATATGCAATACAGGCTAATGGATAGAGCAATTATCTGACTATGGCAGACATGGTCTTGTTTTTTTTTTGAAATGTTCAATGTCTATTAATCCTTTATGTTTCTCATCTAGGTATATCAATTTAAATAATTTAGCTTTTTGGTTTTCTCATCCCAATTACGTATAGCACATTAAAAAGGCTACTACATCATATAGCTTATAGCTCCAGCAGATAACTTTTTATTCCCAGCAAATTCGAGTCGTAGGTATATTCATCAGAAAGATATCGTCCCATCAGAAACTATATATCCCAGTCAAAGAGGTGAGCATCAGTAAGAGAGACCCATCAAGACCTAGACCAAACCCGGAAGCCAGACCGCAGGCACAACGCGAGAGACAGCTACGCGCGAGAGCCCCGCCAGACGCGAGACCCGCGCGAGACCCCAGCACAGTACCGCGAGAGCCCAGCACAGACCGCGAGACAGCACAACCCGAGAGCCACAAGACCGCGAGATCCCATCACAGACGACGATAGTACCGACGACAGAGCCACCATACCGAAAGCTACGAGCGAGACACCCGCAGCGGCGACCAGACCCGGAGCCACAAGACCGGCCAGGACAGACCCAGATCGAAACCTCGTAGTACCGCACGATCGACCAACAACCGAGGTCAAAGCGCAGTACCCAGCTCGAACGAGAACCAGCACATCGAACCTCCATCAAATCTGCGAGTATCCCATCAGGACCGCGATACCGCATCATTACTCGAGGCACAGCACAGACGCGATCACCTAGATCCCGATCCCACTACCTCGAGACCGCACAGCGATACCCGTCTACATCCAGCCCTCAGACAGACCGCTAGAGTCCAGACTAAGACAGATCTCGAAGCCCACCACTAGACCCGATCACCAGCAACGGCGTATATCCCATTCACGGAGACCCCCAACCGCAGCACCAGACAGAGCTCAGATAGTCGAGACCAGCAGACAGGCCACACGACCGGTACCCAGTCACAGACGTTATAGCACCGACGCGAACCAACGAGTCGTAGATGCCCAGCACCAACCGCGAGAAGCCAGCATACAGACCGCGATAGTCCATCACAACCCAGGAACATAAACCGTCTAGAGCCACAATCTTACCATCACAGTACCTGCCATATACGTCATTCCATTCACATACCGCATATCCCTCAACTAAGCACATAACCTCTAGTATACACACAAACTCATACACAGACACTGCTATATCACATCCATACCTCTATATCCCATCAAATACCTCTATATCACATCACATACCCTCTATCCATACAACCCCTCTAATCACACACCTCTATATCCATCACAGTACCTGCTATAATCACATCCCATACCTCTATATCCAATCAACATACTCCTATTATCCCATCACAACCTCTATATACCCATCTACATACTCTATGATCAAATCACATACCTCTATTAGTTCCCATTCACATACCTCTGATATCCCATCACATACCTCTATCCCATCATTACCTTATCATATAAACCCGATTGGATAAAAATTCCACACACCCTGTACACAGGGTTTTGAAGAATAAAAAAAGACAGAAGTTAAAAAGTTTGATTTTATCTTTACTATCCTACACAAGTGTTGCCTATATTGTACAAATATCATGAGGAAAAATTCACAACTATGAAACACAATTAAGAGAAACCCCATTGGACATCCCTGATGGAGGTTATGGAAAGTCCACTCTGTATTTTCCATTTCAACTCTGGCTGTCATCAATTAGCACCTGAGATCTGAAAATAGACACGTACACATTTTTGTATGGGTTGGGAGGTGGAGAAAAAATGCACGTATGGAGATCCGTGGGATATAAACATGCAATCGCTCAATGGTATAGGAATGCAATACAGCCTAATGGTATAGAGCAATTTATCTGACGTTGCAGACATGGCTTGGTTTTTTTTTTGGATGTTACATGTATTAAAATTCCTTTATTTATCTCTATCTAGGTATATCCAATTAAATATATTTAGCTTTTGTTTTCCTCCATCCCAATTACGAAGCACATAAAAAGGCTTTATCAACTATAGTATAGCTCTATATCCCATCAGATACGTTTTATCCATCAAATAGAGCTACAGATATCTCATCAGATAACATATATCCCATCAGATAAAATAATCATTCATAGCTCTAATCCCATCAAATACGTATATATCCCATCAGTAAACTATAGAGCCCATCCACATCCTCTATACCCCAGCACCATACCTCGATTACCCCAGAAACATAGACTCTATATCCCATCACATACCTCGATAATCACATCAAGAGACCTCTATAGCCCATCACAGACCCTATATCCCATGCACATACCTCTAGACCCCATCCACATACCTCTAGATCCGCAGTACATACCTCTATAAGCCAGACATACCTCTAGATCCCATGCACACCCATACCCCCATCCACAGAACTATAATTCCCATCACAGACCCTCTTATCCAGGCACAGACGCGATATCCAGCACGAGTACCGCGAGAGTGCCCAGCACATACCGCGAGAGCCAAGCACCAGTACCGCGAGACCCCATCAGCATACCGCGGAGAGCCCGATCACATACTAAGAGCCCAGCACATACCCGCGAGACCCATACATACCGCGATATCCCATCATACATTACATCGGTTTTATACCCCATCAATTACTCTATGCTCCCATCCCAAAATGGATATACTTGCATCAGATAACTGAGAGATCCCTCACATACCGCTATACCCAATCACAACCGCGAGAACCCCATCATCACAGACGCGAGAAGCCCATCCACAGCCGAGAAGCACAGCTAATACCGCTAGGAGCCCAGCACAGACCTGCGATTGGATCCCTATCACAGACGCAGACCCCTCACAGACCGCGAGAGTCCCAGCACAGAACCGCGAGACCCGAAGACAGACCGCGATAGCCCAGCACAGACTCTCGAGCGCCCAGCACAGACAACGACAATGCCCAGCATCAGACCGCGAGATCCAGCCAAATACGCGAGACCCAGGCACATACCGCGTATAGCAAGCACTACCTCTTCTAGCCAAGCAACATTACCTCTATACCCCAGCACAACGCATACCCATCCACATTGACCCGCGAGAGCCCAGACAGACCGCGAGAGGCCCTAGCACGCGGCGAGAGGCCAGGCACAGATCCGTCGAGAGCAAGCCCAGCCAGCAGACCGCCGAGAGCCCAAGGCCACAGACCGGATATGCC
Organism: Hymenochirus boettgeri; assembly: GCA_019447015.1. NCBI lineage: Eukaryota > Metazoa > Chordata > Amphibia > Anura > Pipidae > Hymenochirus > Hymenochirus boettgeri. Next base: position 7,921,391 of record CM033477.1, on the reverse strand, counting down.
AGGCCCTACCGCGGAGAGCCAGCGACAGACCGCGCAGAGCCCACAAAGACCGGAGGAGCAGGCACAGACGCGAGATCCCAGCACAGATCCGCGAGAGCACCGCACAACCTGCGAGGCACAGCACAGACCGCGAGATCAAGGTCACATACGCTAGACCAGAAAGGACCGGCGAGGAGCACAGCAAAGACCTGCGATATCACAGCACCAGAGCCGTAGAGGCAACAGCACATACCTCGAGAGCCCCAGCCACAGACCGCGAGATCCATGCACATATCCGCGAATCACATTCACAGACCGCGTGAGATCACAGGCACAGAACCGCAGATCCCAGCACAGTGACCCTCCGAGTAGCCCTTAGCCACAGACCTCGAGACCATCACATACCAGCGAGAGATGAAACGCGGGGATAGGAAAATCTCAACAACCCCTGTACACAGGGTGGGGAAGGAATAAAAAAGACAAGACGGGAAAAAGGGGGAGGGAGCTAACGAGACGGAACACGGGGGCGGACTGGTGGACAAAGAGCAGGCGAAAAATGCACTAAATAGGAAACAAGGAAGCGAACCCCACAGGGACAGGGCCCGGGGAGGGGAGGGGTAGGGAAGGCACTGGAGGGGGCCCAGGCAAACGCGGGCGGGATCAAGGAGAACCGGGAGATCGGAAAAAGGACACGGACACAGGGGGAGCGGGGGGGAGGTGGAGCCAAAAGGCACGGAGAGAGCCGGGGGCAGAAGAACGCAAGACTAGCCGGAAGGGGAGAGAGAAAGGCAAGACAGCCAAGGGAGAGGCAAGTGAGCGACGGGAGACAGGGCGGGGGGGGGGGGGGAAGGGGTGACAAGGTGAGAAAGCTCTGAGGTATGGCGACGGGGAGAGCAAGGGGGGAAAGAGGCGGAGCGGAGGGGGGGCCGCAGCCCAAGGAGTCGGTAGAGCACAGAAAAAGGCGTGATCAAGCAGCAGAGAGCGCTAGAGCCCAGAAGGAGACTGGGGAGCCCAGCAAAGAGAGCGACGGTCGAGCGCAGAGAGAAACGGAGAGGAGACAGAAGTGAGAAATCGAGAGGAAGCCCACAGCGCGCGAGACGGTTGAAAGCAGAAACGAGAGAGCCAGCACCTAGGACCGCGAGACACCAGAATCAGACCGCGAACCCCGAGCACAGACCGCGAAGAGCACAGCACAGACCGCTGAGGCAAAGCACAGGACCGGCGGAGCCCGAGCACGAGGACCGCGAGAGCCCAGCACAGGACGCGAGACCCAGCACACGACCGCGAGAGCCCGCGCAGACCGCTCGTCGAGGACCCCAGCAGCAGACGCGCGAGAGGCCCCCAGGGCACAGGACCGCGAAACCCAGCGAGACCGCGATCGCCCAGCACAGACCGCTAGAGACAGACAGACCGCGAGAGCCCAGCATCAGACCGCGAGAGCCCAGCACAGACCGGGACCCCAACAATACCCGCGAGAGCCCAGCACAGACCGCGAGACCCCAGCACGAGACCGCGAGAGGCCCAGCAGCATACCGCGAGAGCCAGACAGACCGCTAGAGCCGAGACAGAGCCGCTGAGAGCAAGCACAGACCGCGAGAGACCAGCACATACCGTAGCGCCCACGCCAGGGGACCGCGGAGTCACAGCACAGGACCGGAGAGCCAGCAAGACCGCGAGAGCCAGCACAGACCGCAGAGCGAACAGCGACAGCCGGCGAGAGCCCAGCACAACCGCGAGAGAACAGCCCAGGACCGGAGGACCCAGAACAGCCGCGAGAGCCAGCCACAGACCGTCGAGAGCACAGCACAGACCGGAGAGCAAGCACAGACGCGAGAGGGCCCAGCACAACCGCGATAGCAACAGAAAGACCTCAAGGCACAGCACATACGCGAGAGCACAGAACAGGACCGCGAGAGCCACACACCGCGGGAGCCAGCCCAGACCGCGAACCAGCCACAGACCGGAGAGCACAGCACATACCGCGAGAGCACAGACAGACCCGAGCGCTCCAGCAAGAGACAGCGAGCGCCAGGCAAGACCGGAGAGCACAGCACAGGAATAGTTCAGGAGAGCACAGCAAGACCTCGAGAGCACCAGCACAGACCGCTAGAGCAAAGCACAGACCGCAGAGCAAGCACAGACCGCGAGCACAAGCACAGACCGCGAGAGAACATCACATACCGCGAGACCCAGCACACGACGCGCGAGAGGACCAAGACCACCGCGATGGCCCAGCACATACCGCAGACCCAGCCAGACCGCGGACCCCAGGACGACCGGAGAGCAAGCACAGACCGCGAGGACGCCAGCACCAGAGCGCGAGAGACAAGACAGACCGCGAAGACAGCACAGACGAGGAGGCCGCCGAGCACAGACCGCGGAGAGAGCATCACAGACCGCGAAGCACAGCACAGACCGCGAGACGCCAGCACAGACCGCCGAGAGCACAGCACAGACCGCGAGGAGCACAGCACATGGTACCGCAGCAAGCACAGACCGCGATAGCCCACACAACCGCGAAGCCCACACAGTACGCAAGAGCCAGACATACCGCGAGAAGCACAGCAAAGACCGCGAGAGCACAGGCAAACCGCTGAGATCACAGACGACAGACCGGCGAGGAGCCAGAACAAACGTAGAGATCCAGAACAGACCGGCTAGAAAGCACAGACCGCAGAGCCCAGCATCAGACCTGCGAGGGAGCAGCAAAGACCCTAGAGCACGAGCACATGACCGCGAAGCACAAGCACAGACGCAGAGCCCAGCACAGAGCATGCGAGTAGCCAGAACAGGACGCGAGAGCACAGCACAGACCGCTAGATCCCAGCTCATACCCGGAGAGCCCAGCACAGACCTCGAGACAAAGGTCACAGACAGCTGATCGCACATCACAGACCGCGAGAGCAGAAGACCGCGAGACAGAACCGGACACGCGATGCAGCACAGCACAGAACGCGAGACTCCAGAACAGACGCGATTCAGGCACAGCACAACTCGCTGAGAGCACATCACAACCGCTATACTCCAGCACAACCTCTGAGTAGAAGCACAGACCGGGAGAGCCCAGCAAGACCTCGATAGTCACATTCAAATACTCTAATCCCATCACATACATCTATATCCATTCACATACCTTATAGCCCTAATAAATCATCATATCACACAATACATCTAGATCAACTCACATACCGCGATATAACAAATAACAATATACCGCAGTATCCCCTCACGTAAATATATTCCCCTGCACATAAATCTAATCAACATACACATACCTTATATCCATCACGTACACGCAACCCCATCACTACCCTCTATAACCATAAAGTAAATCTATATCCATACGTCCTCTGATAAATCACGTAAATTATATCAAGCACGGACTATCTATCCCATCAGTACCTCTAAAACCATCACGGACATAATACCCACACGTACCATCTATACCCCATCACGTACCTTATATAAATCAAGTACCTCTATAACCAAACTAAGCAATTATGTACCCTGGAAAATCCCAATATGCATATCACAGCCAGGTTTAAGGGCGTGATTGGATAGTGGCTAAGAGGTGTTATAGGAACGCCCAGGGTAAGGTGTCAAAACAGCATTGTACATGGCAGACAGTTGGTGTCAAACCCCCCCACCTCTATTTAGGCTTGGTTTCTTTATTTTCACATAAATGGCCTCCTTAACACCTCTCTTGAACCAGTCACGTTCCTTTGCCAATATGTTAACATTACAATCTTCAAAGGTATGTCCTTTGGCTTCCTCCTCCACTGTAATCACATTTTTAGGACTGCCCCCACGAGATTTCCAAATCTCTAACATCCACTAGTTGTAAGAATGCCGCAGCCATCTGGGCGCGTGACGTCAATGCGTGGGTGTGTCCTGGTGAGGTTGCCATGAGTATGCACCCGTGACGTCATCGTACCACACCCAAGACGGCGTGATGCGATGACCTCACAGGGGCGTGTGACTTAGTGGATGTTGGAGATTTGGAAATCTTGTGGGGGTATTCCTAAAGATGTCAACATGTTGGCAAAGAAAAATGACTGGTTGAAGAGAGGTGTCAAGGAGGCCATTTATGTGAAAATAAAGAAACCAAACCTGAATAGAGGTGGGGGGGGGGGTTTCAACACCAACTGTCTGATATGTAGCCAGCAACATTCAAGCACTAAAGGTAGGGTCTTGGAAGGAAATATGACATAGATAGCCAGTAAGATAAAGTTGTATTTACAGTGTAAATGCCCTTTAATTTCTGCCTCTACACTTGTATGACTAGCAGTGGTGTTTGAAGATTTGAATTATTCCCATCCAGAGCTGTATGTTAGTAACTTCATCATATACCGTATATACTAGAGTATAAGCCAAGGTTTTTATTCTTTAAAATGACCCAAAAGAGCTAACCTCGGCTTATACTCGCGTCATAGGCATTACTTACCTTACGTGGGGCAAATCAGAGCAGTCAGGCACGCAAGTGTGAACAAAGACACAAGTGTCCACAAAGTTGCCGGAACGTAACTTATGCCTCCTTATAGCCCTTACCAGACATGCCTGTAAGTTTTGTTACTTGTTAATGGGACCTGACCCAGCACAGCTTGGGAAGAAATGGAGGAGCAACTCCTACATGCCAGTGGAGCAGGTAAGACAAAGTGCCTCTTTTTCTATGGGGTTTGAACCTTGCCATTCCAGGTGTTTAGGAACTACAACTCCCAGCAAGTTGTAGGGAGTTGTAGTTTCCAAACTTTTGAAGTGCCAAGGAATTGGGGGTTATTGGATTTGGCATATTATATTGGCTCCAATAAGTTATTCTACTGCTGTATGGGAATTCTGCTTTATATTATAAAAGGGCAACTAAATCATAAAAACAATACTGATTCAGAAGGCAGTAGTGGTCCTAATTTATACCCTCGGCTTATACTCAAGTCTTTTATATACTTTTTCAGGTAAAAATAAGAGCCTCAGCTTATAATCGGGTTGGCTTATATTCGAGTATATACGGTAAGTGGACTATCCAATGCTTTAATGCTGTTGGGAATGCATCGAGGTTCTCTTCAGTTTCTGGAATGTCAGCTTCATGATCTTCGTTCTCTGCAGTGGGAAGAGCCATTCATCCTTCAGCAATCCTCTCTGACATCAATGTCTCTGACATGTTTTTTCTCCTTTGTCACATCCTTCAGCTTCGCTTAAAGGAGAACTAAACCCAAATTCTTACACTCCAGAATCGGAAAATATCCCCTTTAATAAATTGACTGGAAACTATAATTCTTCCCAATCATCACTGTATATTTTTTTTGTATATAATATTATACTATATTTCGGCTGTCAATCAGCTTGACAGTTGGTTTGTGGGAAAAAAGTCAGGTTGGATGGAAGTGGGAGTGGTTAAAAGAGGGAGGGGGGATTCTGCTCCTAAACAAAATGTGTGCTGGATTAAAGACATACAGCAACACACGCAAATCAGAGTAAGTGCTACTTACATGTATTCAATTATAGATAAAGATGGGTCATTTTTTCAGTATAGTGTCCCTTTAAAACTGAGCATGTGTAAAGAACATAATGGTCAGTGACCACACTGTGTGATATTGGGATGTTGGGAAATAAAACCCCATGTTAGAAATGTAAATTTTCCAACAACCATATCAAAATGAGAGGTGAGACACAGATCTCTGCATTACATTAAGGTGCTCTTCCTTCTAAAAGAGTGTTGTTCTGAGGCTGATGAGGCTATACCCCATCACATACCTCTATACCCCATCACATACCTCTATATCCCATCACATACCTCTATATCCCATCACATACCTCTATATCCCATCACATACCTCTATACCCCATCACACACTCTCTATATCCATCACATACGCTCTATATCCGTGCATCGACAGTATGACACATACCTGCTATAGAACCATCCCATCACTACCTGCTATAAACCACCATCACACTACCTCTAATAATCCCATCACATACCTCTATATCCCAATCATCATACCTCTATCATCCCATCACATACCTCTATAATCACACATCACTACCTCTTATACCCCATCACATACTCCTATACCCATCACATACCTCTATACCAAACCCCATCACATACCTCTATATCCACACATACCTCTATATCCCACTATCTTACCCATCAACTACTATAATCCTCATCATCATACCTCTAATAACCCCTCACACTCCTCTATACCCATCACATACCTCGATACCCCATCATCACATACCTCTTTACCTCATCACATACCTCTATATCCCATCATATACCTCTATACCCCATCACATACCTCTATATCCCATCACATACCTCTATACCTTATACTCCATCCATAACCTCTATAATCCCCCTACCATCATCATACCTCTATACTCACATCAGCATACTCTCGTCTCTACTACCATTACCCTCATCAAACATACGCTCTATACTCCCAATCACATACCTCTATACCCCATCACATACCTCTATATATAAACCGATTGGATATAAAATCTCAACACACCCTGTACACAGGGTTTTGAAGAATAAAAAAGACAAGAAGTTAAAAAGTTTGATTTATCTATACTATACTACACAAGTGTTGCCTACTATTTGTACAAATATCATGAGAAAAATTCACAAATATGAAACAAATTAAGAGAACCCCATTGGACATCCCTTTGATGGGAGGTTATGGAAAGTCCACTCTTATTTTCCCATTCAAACTCTGGCTGTCATCAATTAGAACCCTGAGATCTGAAAATACACTGTACACATTTTTGTATAGGGTTGGATTGTGGAGCAAAAATGCACGTATTGAGATCCGTGGGCATAATAACATGCAATACAGCCTAATGGTATAGAGAAATGCAATACAGCCTAATGGTATAGAGCAATTTATCTGACTTGCAGACATGGCTTGTTTTTTTTTTGAATGTTTACAATGTTATTAAAATCCTTTATTTATCTCTATCTAGGTATATCAATTTAAATATATTTAGCTTATTTGTTTTCCTCATCCCAATTACGTATAGCACATAAAAAGGCTTATCACTCATCATATAGCTCTATATCCCATCAGATAACTTTTTATCCCATCAAATAGAGCTACTGTATATCTCATCAGATAACTATATATCCCATCAGATAACTATATATCCCATCAAATAGCTCTATATCCCATCAGATAACTATATATCCCATCACATACCTCTATAACCCCTCACATACTCCTCTAACAAAATAACCCCCTCACATACCTCTATATCCCATCACATACCTCTATATCACATCACAATCCCTCCTACTAATCCCATCACATCTACCTCTATATCCCCTCACATACCCTTAACCCCATCACATCACCTCTATAATCCCATCACCCATACCCTCTATAAACCTAACACCCCATCACAATACCTCTATACCCATCACATACCTCTATACCCATCACATACCTCTACTACCCATCACATACCTCTATATACACCTACCATCAATCACACTCTATATCCCATCCACATACCTCAATACACCCACAATACCTCTATATCCCATCACATACCTCTATACCCATCACATACCTCTATATCCCATCTACTCCCATCACATACCTCTATACCACACATACCCTCTATATACCATCACATACCTCTATAATCCCATCACATACCTCTATATCCCATCACATACCTCTATATCCCATCCACATACCTCTATATATCCTCACATTACCTCTATAATCCATCACATACTCTATATCCCATCACATACCCTCTATATCCCATCACAATACCTCTATATCCCATCACATACCCCATACACATCACATACCTCATAACCATCACATACCTCTATACCCATCACATCATACTCATTCACATCACATCCTCTATATCCTATCACATACCTCTATATCCCATCACATACCTCTATATCACATCACATACCCTATATCACATCACATACCCTCTATATCACATCACATACCTCTATATCCCCCAATCACATACCTCTATCTCCCATCACATACCTCTATATCCCATCACATAAATCCTCTATATCCACATCACATCACTCTATATCACATCACATACCTCTATATCCCATCACATACCTCTATATCCCATCACATAACCTCATATCACATCACATACCTCTATATCACATCACATACCTCATATCCCCTCAACATACCTCTATATCACATCACATACCTCTATATCCCATCACATACCTCTATATCACATCACATACCTCTATATCCACATCACATACCTCTATATCCCCATCCATACCTCTTATACCCCTCACAATACCTCTATATCCATCACATCCTCTATATCCCATCACATACCTCTATATCACATCACATACCTCTATATCCCATCACGTACCTCTATATCCCATCACATACCTCTATACCCCATCACATACCTCTATATATCACAATCACATACCTCTATATCCATCACATAACCTCTATATCCCCACCATCCTCATATCACATCACTACCTCTATACCCCATCACATACCTCTATATCACATCACATACCTCTATATCACATCACATAACCTCTATATCACATCCATACCTCTATATCCCATCACATACCTCTATAATCCCATCACATACCTCTATATCCCCTCACATACCTCTATATTCCACATCACATACCTCTATATCACATCACATCCCTCTATATCACATCACATACCTCTATATCCATCACATACCTCTATTAATCCACATCACATACCTCTATATCACATCACGTACCTCTATATCACATCACATACCTCTATATCCCATCACATAATACCCTCATATACACATCACCATACCTCTATATCACATCACATACCTCTATATCCCATCACATACCTCTATATCCCATCACATACCTCTATATCACATCACATACCTCTATATCCCATCACCTACCTCTATATCCCATCACATACCTCTATATCAACATCACATACCTCTATATCACAATCACATACCTCTATATCCCATCACATCCATACCCTATATTACATATCCCTCACATACCTCTATATCACAGTCACACCTATACTCCACACATACCCTATATCACATCACATACCTCTATACCTCACCATCACTACCTCTATAACTCCATCACATACCTCTATATCCATCACATACCTCTATATCCATCACATACCCTCTATATCACATCACATATCCTCGCATATCCCATCACATACTCTATAATCCCTTATAATCCCCTCACATACCTCTATATCACCCATCACATACCTCTAATAAACTCACATCACATACCTCTATATCACTCACATCAACCTCTATACACATACACCATCACCTCTATAATCCATCACTACCTCTATATCCCATCACATACCTCTATATCCATCACATACCTCTATATCCCATCACGTACCTCTATACCCCATCACGTACCTCTATATCCCATCACTACCTCTATAATCCATCACGTACCTCTATATCACATCACGATCCTCTATATCACATCACGTACCTCTATATCCCATCACTATACCTCTATCCCCATCACGTACCTCTATATCCCATCACTCCCTCATACCCCCATCACTATACCTCACTACCTCTATACCCCATCACTACCTCTATATCCCATCACATACCTCTATATCCCATCACATACCTCTATATCCCATCATATACCTCTATATCCCATCACATACCTCTATATCCCATCACATAATACCTCTATACCACCCCCCATCACATACCTCTAATCCCCTCACATACCTCTATAACCCATCACTACCTCTAATACCCATCACATACCCTCATATCCCCATCACATACCTCTATATCCCATCACATACCTCTATATCCCCTATCACATACCTCATATATCCCATCACAATCCCTTATATCCCATCACATACCTCTATATCCCATCACATACCTCTATATCCCATCACATACCTCTATATCCCATCACATAACCTCTATATCCATCCACCTTATCCATCAATACCTCTATATCCCATCACATACCTCTATACCATACACATACCGCTATACATCCATCACATACCTCTATATACCCCATCACATACCTCTATATCCCATCACATACCTCTATACCCCATCACATACCTCTATATCCCATCACATACCTCTATACCCCATCACATACCTCTATACCCCATCACATACCTCTATATCCCATGGCAGTACTAACTGACTGCATGTTTAGATAAACTGGATTGAAAACTGCAAAAAGAAAAACAGAAACCAATTCACAACATGAAAACATTTTATTACATATACATTTTCAGCCAGTGGAATACCTGAAAACCTCACTCAAAATATCGCCAGAAATCTAAACGATACCTGCGCCAAGCACAAGTGTATTAAATATATAACAGACCCAAACTGCAGAGAAAATGAAATAGGTGTAATGGAAAAAGAATGTGATACCCAAGTAATAAATAAATAACAATACATATACGTTGGGGCCAGAGTGGGGCACGACCGTGTTATATAAATGAACGTGTAAGGGGAGATGGAATATCCCACACTAACGGGAAAATAAGCGCTAAGCTCGCGCTAAACAAACTTTGGGACTTTTTAGCTCTAGCTTTTTCACGAAAATTAAAGCCTCTCCATAATATATATTAACGCTCGCAAAGTGTTTAATACATTATGGGATATTTATAGTTATAGTTATGAAATGTATTGCATCCCCCTGCTTGTGTGTGTCTGTGTGTATATATATATATATATATAAACAGTATATATAATGCTGCAATGTCATGTTAGCACACCATTCCATATCAGTATATCGCCCGGGTGCACAAACCAGCAAATATATAATAAGCAAACATACATGGCGCCACTAACTGTTTTTTTCACCACATTACAATGAAAACAAATAAGTACTTACAATAGACACCCCAATCCAACCAAACTAGCCCACCAATCAGCTAACTAATGTAATCACCCTAATAGCCAATCAATACACCCAACTTCATATCAGTGTTTGTAATACAAATGATGCAATCTATTGATATATGGAATCCAGGCTATTGTTATGTTTTTATATTTAAAAAAATACTATAAAAAGTTCTATATATTTTTTGCCCACTATAATCCTATGTAATATTGGATGGACACAGTAAGTGTTATGGAGTGATCACAGAGAAGGAACCAGACGTATTAATACACATTTCCATCTCTCAATGTTACTAATGGTGATTGGAGGAAACCTCCTTGTACAATCTCTTGTAGTTATATACTGGGGGGGACATGCGGCTTTAGTCATATCATGAGGTAAAGTGGCAATTAAATAATCCTTATTAATTGGTTTGTTCCATCAGCATTCTTCTGTCCCCATCTTGGCTCCATCTTGTCCTTAGACTGATTGGGAACTTGTGTCTCCATTTATCTTTGTAGCTTTCAGTATAAAAGAAAAGTGAAAGAAGAGTGATTACAAGAAATGACTGTCTACTTCAATATCTGTGGCAATATATTTCTGATGATAAAATGAACAATACTGATTGGCTTAGAGGGATGTTAGGAAAACGGTCCAGCTGCAAAGAAGTAAAAGGGGGGACTATTTTTTATTAAAGGGAATGTCCAGCTGAGGTATTTCTGTAAAAAAAACACCTGATCGCTACTTACAAACCCTTCTCTCCCGCTGCGTTCTGTTCCGGCTCCCTGCTAACAAGCAGGGGCCGGACCATCAGCCGCGTCTGTGATTGTCCGAGTGGCAGCCAATCACAGACGCATCAAAGGAGACACCATGGGAACGAAGGGCTGTAAGTGGATGTTTTTTTTACAGAAATACCTGGCCAGATGGTTACACGCTAGGTGCAAGAGGATGGATCCAGGTTGTGGGGGGGGGAGTGAAAGGGCTCATCTGCAAAAGTCACCAACCCTCCCGGAGGCAAGACAGGAGGCAAAGACCTTTAGACAGGAAGACAGCCACAACTTCTCACTTTCCTGGACTTTGGACTGGCACTGCAGGAGAACCATAAGGGGCAGAGATGTAAGGTAAGGATGTTTTTAAACTACACAGTGGGGCAGGTATGGGGTTAAATTTTAGTTTTGAAGCTGTAAAAATAAAGGATCAGATGCTTATTTGCGGCATTACAGGTTTAAAGGGTGCCAACTTGAAAATAAATCACAACACTGTTTCTGTTTTGAAATCTGAGATTTACATCCAGAGATATCATTTAGGACCCGTCACTCCAACTACAAATTAACATGACAGGCCTCTCCTCCTTACTTGTGATTACAACAGGCAGTAAAGGAAAGCCAGAGGAAATGAACTCTATCCATATCACACTACTGTATTAGTTAAATTATTTATAAAAAGGTTTAGAAATGTAGACATAGCTACCCCCACCCATCAATTTAAAGTAAAAGTTAAGCCTATGGAACTCTGTACAGGGTATTACTGTCTCTAGAACTAAGAGGAGGCAGTGATTAATGGAGAAGGGGCCATAAGGAGCAGACACTACAGTTAATACTAATGATTTATTGTCAAAGCAGGCATAAAGGACTTGAGTACTACTATTTACGTTTTCTAAAATGATGGTCCCTTGGTGGTTATTTATTGGTCATGTCCACCCTGTAAACAACAATCTTTATGTAGGTTAAGGATAAACCAATTTCCCCTTATACTTACCTTTACCAAAGTTACCTACAGACCATGATTGATGCCTCATACTTACAGGTCACTGCTGCTGAATGAACTCAAAACCAACTCTTAACAGTAGCAGATGAGGTGGGTCAGTGCCAGTGAGGGATTGAGGTCTGTAAGTAACTTTGCACACATCTTTGGTAGAGGTAAGTATTAGGGAAATAATGATGGGGGTCCCTAACCTATATAAAGCTCGTTGTTTACAGGGTGGACTTTCCCTTTAAGTCCATTTATCTTAATAAAGCAATTCGGACCGTTTCAACTTACAATTTAAAATGTTACATTTACCCTTGTGGGCATTAGATGAGGAATGTACCATATATACCTGCTATGAGATGAGGAATGTACCATATATACCTGCTATTAGATGAGGAATGTACCATATATACCTGCTATTAGATGAGGAATGTACCATATATACCTGCTATGAGATGAGGAATGTACCATATATACCTGCTATTAGATGAGGAATGTACCATATATACCTGCTATGAGATGAGGAATGTACCATATATACCTGCTATTAGATGAGGAAGTACCATATATACCTGCTATAGATGAGGAATGTACCATATATACCTGCTATGAGAAGAGGAATGTCCATATATACCGCTATTAGATGAGGAAGTACCATATATACCTGCTATGAGATGAGAATGTACCATATATCCCTGCTATAAGAGGAATGTACCATATATACCGTGCTATTAGATGAGGAACGTACCATATATAACCTGCTATTAGATGAGGATTACCATATATACTGCTATGAGATGAGGAATGTACCATATATACCTGCTATTAGATGAGAGAATGTACCATATATACCTGCTATAGATGAGATGAGAATGTACCATATATACCTGCTATTAGTAAGAATGTACCATATATACCTGCATTAGATGAGGAATGTACCATATATACCTGCTATGAGATGAGGAATGTACCATATATACCTGCTATGAGATGAGGAATGTACCATATATACCTGCTATGAGATCAGGAATGTACCATATATACCTGCTATTAGATGAGGAATGTACCATATATACCTGCTATGAGATCAGGAATGTGCCATATACCTGCTATTAGATGAGGAATGTACCATATATACCTGCTATTAGATGAGGATGTACCATATATATACCTGCTATGAGATGAGGAATGTACCATATATACCTGCTATTAGATGAGGAATGTACCATATGTACCTGCTATGAGAAGAGGAATGTACCATATATACCTGCTATTAGATGAGGAATGTACCATATATACCTGCTATGAGATGAGGAATGTGCCATATATACCTGCTATGAGATGAGGAATGTAACCATATATACCTGCTATGAGATGAGGAATGTACCATAGTACCTGCTATGAGAAGAGAATGTACCATATATACCTGCTATTAGATGGGAATGTACCATATATACCTGCTATGAGATGAGGAATGTACCAATATAACCTGCTATGAGATGGAGAATGTACCATATAATCCCTGCTATTAGATGAGGAATGTACCATATATACCTGCTATGAGATGAGGAATGTACCATATATACCTGCTATGAGATGAGGAATGTACCATATATACCTGCTATGAGATCAGGAATGTGCCATATATACCTGCTATTAGATGAGGAATGTACCATATATACCTGCTATTAGATGAGGAATGTCCCTAATAATCCCTGCTAGTAATGAAGGATGTACCATATATACCTGCTATGAGATGAGGAATGTACCATATTACCTGCTATGAGAGATGATACATATAACCTGCATATATGAGAATGTACCATATATACCTGCTATTAGATGAGGAATGTACCATATATACCTGCTATTATATGAGGAATGTACCATATATACCTGCTATGAGATGAGGAATGTACCATAATACCTGCTATTATATGAGGAATGTACCATATATACCTGCTATGAGATGAGGGAATGTCAAACCATATATACCTGCTTTAGATGAGAATTTACGATATGTCCTGCTATGAAAGAGGATGTACCATATATACCGCTATGAGCTGAGGATGTCCATATACCTTTAGTAGGAATGTACCATATATACCTGCTATTAGATGAGGAATGTAACCATATATACCTGCTATGAGATGAGGAATGTACCATATATACCGCTATTAGATGAGGAATGTAACCATATATACCTGCTATGAGATGAGGAATGTACCATATATACCTGCTATGAGATGAGGAATGTACCATATATACCTGCTATTAGATGAGGAATGTACCATATATACCTGCTTTAGATGGGAATGTACCATATAACCTGCTATAGATGAGGAATGTACCATATATCCCTGCTATTAGATGAGGAATGTACCATATATACCTGCTATTATATGAGGATAATTACCATATTACCTGCTAGATGATGAGGAATGTACCATATATACCTGCTATGTAGATGAGGAATGTACCATATATACCTGCTATAGGATGTAGATGTACCAATATAACCTGCTATGAGATGACATGTACCATTATACCTGCTATTGATGAGGAATGTACCATATATCCACTGCTATGAGATAAGGAATGTACCATATATACCTGCTATGAGATGAGGAATGTACCATATATACCTTGCTATTGATTGAGGAATGTACCAATATGTACCTGCTATGAGAAGAGGAATGTACCATATATACCTCTTTAGATGAGGAATGTACCATTATACCTGCTATGAGATGAGGAATGTACCATATTACCTGCTATAGATGAGAATCGTACCATATATACCTGCTATGAGATGAGGAGATTCCATATATACCTGCTATGAGAAGAGGAATGTACCATAATAACCGCTATTGAGATGTATGCGATGTACCATATATACCTGCTATGAGATGAGGAAATGATACCATATATACCTGCTATTAATGATGAGGAAATGTACCATATATACCTGCTATTAAATGAAGGATGTACCATATATACCTGCTATTATATGAGATGAGGAATGTACCATATATACCTGCTATGAGAAGAGGAATGTACCATATGTACCTGCTATTAGATGAGGAATGTACCATATATACCTGCTATGAGATGAGGAATGTACCATATATACCTGCTATGAGATGAGGAACGTACCATATATACCTGCTATGAGATGAGGAATGTACCATATATACCTGCTATGAGATGAGGAATGTACCATATATACCTGCTATTATATGAGGAATGTACCATATATACCTGCTATGAGATGAGGTAATGATAGATGACTGAGCTACTGGACTAGTTCTCAAGGTGTTAAATGCCTTCTTGACAAACTCACCTTCTGTTATGAGATCTTTCAGGAAATTCTGTTTCTCTTTCAGGCTTTTCTCATCTTCCATTTCCTGCTGTGTGACTGGTCTCCTGTAGTTGGAATCTCTCTCCTGTTCAGTGAAGAGAATCAGATCTGTAGCCCATCGCTCAATACTCGGTTGGATGCTCAAGATCCTCTGCTTCTCCTCAAAATCACTGTTATCCAGATCATCAACCACCACAATGACATTGTCTCTTCCTACAGACAAAAACCCAAGTGTGAGTTTCTTCTCTTATTTACAAGTGATTTTGCCTACATAGGTCCAATTTAATCAAGCAGCTCATACAACTAAAGTTATGGTTAAAGGGAACCTCCAGCCTCATAATAAACACACTCTTTAGGATACTTCTATACCTTGATCCATCACCACAGCACTCTCACTCCACTTCTGGGTAGAAAACCTCAGTCAAGGTGGTGAAGATGATTTCACTGCCAATGGCTGATGGCCACTACCAAAGCAGCCCTCCTAGTGCTATGCGAGCTTTAAATGTCTGGAACTGCTGGTGAGAGATCAATCGGTTTCGTCAAAAGGAGGCTAAGCAGTATTTACATTTTTTTAATGTTAAAGGGGAACTGTGGTCAATCCAAAGTTATAGGCTTGTAAAGTCTCTCTTCCTACTCTACAACAGGCATGTGTTATGAGCTGTTCTGGTCATGTTGGTGCCCTAGGCAAGTCTCCCTAGGTGCCCCTTTTCCAACTGAAACTTTCCCCACCCACCTCTTGTAAATAGTCTTTCCATAGACTAGAAAACTCAGCCAAGATCATTAGACTGTATGTAAATGGAGAGGCTACAGGAAACTAGATTAGTAACAGCTTGTTGCTCTATGGCAGATCCCTGTCTTTAAAAAAAAAAACCTGCCCTTGCTTTTTGCCTAGGTTATCTATGCCTAGAAACATCTCATTTGAATTGTATGGAGACCACAATTCCCCTTGAAAGGACAACTATACTGGCCAGGGACATTTGATTTGCTGTCCTGAAAAAATTAATTAAACGGGTCTTCTAACCACACATGAAGTTGGTGTTTTAATGAACATGGGATTTAACAGATTGTACCTTTAAAACTGACCAGATGAGCTAACACCAGTAATTATATCGAAATAAATAATCTACAATATACCCATATATAAACTTTTATGCAGCTCCATTTCAGGTGTATTTAATTAGTTAATTTAAACTGTTGGCAGAGGTTGTGCTTTCTGGAGATCACAAAGGGAGCACAAAGTATAGAAACTATAGCAAGTCCCCAAGAAACTAAGAGCCATGCATTTCTATAGCTGAAAAATGGTGGTCGTCAACTGTATACATTCAATAGCTTCAGATGGATGCATCTTCTCTGTGAAATGACCAGTAGATGTATAGGTTGGTAAGTACAACTTTACATATAGTAACATATAGTATTTCTAGACTGAAGTTGTTTTTTTTCCACTGAAGTTCCCCTTTAAACATTTCACTCTGGTCATTTTTTTAATGCATGTGCTGGTAGTGGTAGATTTTTTTTAAAATTCTTTAAAGGGCATCTACACACACCCCCAAACAAAAGATCTTAATTGAAATGCCCCCAAACCTAGACCAATCTAGGTTAAACATTTCCAACTTGGATTCTAATTATTATTACCAGCCTTCGTTCCATCGCCTCCTTCTGCTGCTTCTTCCAAACTTAGAAACTCGAATATGCAGTTTAGCCTAGCGAGGTCTTGGAGGGAGAGGGGGAGAGGAACTCCACTGCACATGCCAGAAAGCTCTCAGAGGAACAGTTAGAGACAGTAATGGATTACACCAGGGAAAGGCTCAACTCTTTAATTTCCTGTACTGTATTTTGGCCATGCAGGATAACCATATGCAGCAGAAGAGAAAAGTAGGGGTCATTTAACACTACACAGAATGATCAGCATTGGGACAAATTGGGGATGGACATGCCCTTTAAAAGGTGAAATAAAGTTACAAGTTAGCCGTAATATAATGGCAAACCATGTATGTTACTGTAGGTTATAATTTAACACTCTTTTCATATTTTACATACATCAATGATTGTTAATCTAAATGGATGCTCGTTATTGTAGAATAATACTTGTTGATGTAAATTACCACTGTGGTTGGAAATAACATGTAATATTGCAGAACAACGCACAGTATTAGTTGTGCTACAGATTTATAAATATTCCCCAGTGTGTGCAGAATTTTTCATCCATATATGATGACACTTCCTTACCGAGCACCTTTGCCATATGTTCCAACTCTTCATCATAGAGAGAGTCCGTCACATCAGTGATGTTAATTCTCCCTCTTTTCTTGGTGTGATACAGAATAGCAAACGTGCACTGGGAGACTTTGTCAAAAAACTGCCGCCGTCCATTGTTGGAGATGTAAAAGTTTTGCACTTCCTTATTGAAAGATCTTAGTTGGTTCTCTAACCAATCATAATGAACTTGTGATGACCTTGAAAAGATCCCAATGGTATGTCCTGGTGAGTATGGCTAGAAGAGAAATGATATAAAGATGTGTACATTAATGAAGGGCACAGGGGAATGAGTGGACAGATTTGGAAAAGAAAGATGAGTTGGGGGAAGGGGGAAATTATATTATATATTATATTTTATGTTTAAAGTTCAAAGTAAGTCTGAATTTGGGCCCTTTAAATGGTCTATTAGCTCTACCTACAGCTTACAACACGGTGTCCTTAGCTACAATGATTAACCAAATATCTTGGAACTGGTACATACAAGCCAATAATTGGTCTCGATTGACTGGAAGGTGTGATAATTCAGTAGATTGGGATGAAATAACAATGAAAATTTTGCCTACTATTGAAAACTTTCTTTTCCCTACAATAACAGTGGCGCCATAAATAAAACGTATACTTATTTATATTACTCTACCCCTTATTCAGAGTCTTTTTGAGGATATTAAAGTTTCATATATTAAAGATATTAAAGTTTCATGATTCAGAGGGAGGACCTGTCAATCAATAAGTGAATGGCAGATATAGTCACGCCCTCCCACAGCTGTGAATTACCATTTCCATGGTTCTCCCTATGTACATTTCTATATCCCTTCCTACAACTATAAACAGTACAGATGCTGCCACCATGTGTAAGAGTTAGCAGGACCGGTGATGTGTTCATGAGTAGAAGTAAGTTTAAAGACATTTAGTCCCACATTACAATATTAAAGAAAGTCAACACAAATAATTCTGCCATCTTTACCACACACATGTAAAAGCCATAAATGAAAGTTACATGGGGCCATATTTATAAAGCCGCGGTATTGCGCGCGCCATTAACGATCGGTAAAATGATCGTTTAACCGATCGTTAATTTCCGATCGGTTTAACGACCGTTAAACCAGTTTAACGATCGGTAATTTACGACCGTTATCGTAAATTACCGATCATAAATCTAGGATAACGAAATCGTAGATTTACGATCCCCATAGAATACCTTTTTACTACCGCATGGTATTGTACGATCGAACGTTCGGTAATTAACAAACGTTGTCGTAAATGTACGATCGCGCCCGTATATTTACGACTGTGATCGGAAATTAACTAACCCGTGGTATCACTAAAAAGCGATACCGCGGGTTTATAGATATGTATTACACAGAACCTGACAGACAGATCAATGTAATTAGCAGGGCTGCATTACATACTGACTGTATGTAAGCTGTGATAATTCTCAGTCTTGCTACATGCTCCCTCTGGTTAACCTGTCACAGGTTAATCTGTACTTAAAATCTGTTATTGGTTAATTGGCCAAAGCAACTCTTTATATTATCTATAGATACTGATCACCAAATATTATGAAGCTGTGTTTAGTACAGAGAGCTACCAAACAACCACCACCAGGAACCTGAACTTCCAACAGCTTAGTCAAGCACCAAACTACTTGCATGTCTCCTGCTTACAGGCAGCATGACCTAGCAGTTATTTTATAGTATCTCCTAATCACATCTAAAATATGCCTTGTCCCAGATCTAAAGAACCTGAGGATTTAAAGGGAATCTCCACTGGGAAAACCACTTTTTGGTATTCAGTTTTATTGAAGAACAGGGAGTAAAGGAGCTTTGTCTTACATCCCGTTCTTCAATAAAACTTTCGGGAGCCGTGAATGAAGTTAAGGAACTTACCCGAACTCTCGCTCCTCCAGTGCGTCCTCTGACAGGTCCCAACAGTCTCTGCTAACCCTATCCTATAAAGCTCTATCCAATACAGCCCCTCCATACATCTCAGAGATTATCCACCAATACCATCCCAGATGCAACCTTAGCTCTGCAAATTATATCCTCCTCTCATCCCCCTTGTCACCTCTTCTAATGCCCGTATTCAGCACTGCTCGTGCTGCCCCTCTGCTCTGGAACTCCCTCCCTCCGTCTGTCCGTCATTCACCATTACAAATGGACTAGAACTCAAACCCGAGTTCGAACGGACACGGAATTCTTGAACCATTCCGGACCCGGATTTCTCGGACTTTCTAATTTTCCGGACTTTCAATAATTATCGAATTAGAAAACTGAACGATCTTCGAAACGTTTATGGGATAATTATTGAATGTTTTAATCGTTTATGGGCTAATTATCAAAAATCGAACGCGGGAGCTCGAAAGTAGCGCGCGTGAGAATAAAATCTGGATCTGGGAATGGTCTGGGAATCTGGATTTTCGAACATGTTCCCCAGACCATTTCCCAGGTCCCACAGCCATTTACATTAAGTTACCATTGTTAATTTAATAGTATTTCATTAGAACTTTTTGAACTATTTGACTCCCATTGACTCCAACTTTCCATATAGTTTGAAAGTTCGTCCATCTCTATTCACCTTCCCTTAAAACCTTCAAACGTAACCTTACGATGCAGCCAGACACAGATACAAGAGTAGAAGCCTTGAGAAGCTTGTAAATTATGGAAGGCAGCAGACTAAAAATATTTTGGTGATTAATTATAACTTAATCTGGTTGTGTAGTAAAGGGTGGAGGGGAATAAGAGAAATGAATACTTTATTATTCCACATGTAAATTAAATGCAGTGTAAAATCTTAATTTCCTTTTTATAAATATGCTGTATTATTAAAGTGATATTAACAGATTTTAAACTACATTTATTTATCATTTTTATTCTTCTCATTTCCTCTTCCCCCTCCTTTCCATTGAGATCCCAGCACGACCAAACATTGAGTTATAACTGAATCTTCCTAGAACTATAAGTGCCCAACTCCCCATGGTCTACACTCAGATGTTTCTCCTGAATCTCCAAAGGAAAGTTCTCTTGCTATTTATCCATTTATTATGTTGGTTTTCCCCAGTGCCTGATCCCCAATTTCTTACATTCAGTTTATTCTTACCATGCGCCAATTTCCTGAAAGAAAAAGAAAATGAGAGAAAATTAATATCATTTTTTTGCTGCATATTAAAGTATCAATTCTCTACATAATGGAAGACATGGCAATAATAGAAATGATTAATTGTGTATAGTGCAGGGCAGCCTACAGTATACCTCACAGCCTATGTTTTCCTAAACCCTGGGTAGCTCTCTTTCAGGGTGCTGGTTTATTTATTGGGAAGTCCCCTCGTGGAATTGTCCGATGCCCTCACCGCACTACATGGCTGAAGAAGACCTCATGGAACTTTGGTATTTCTATCCCCATCCTAAGTCTGTTATTTCTATGGTTTTATCTCTGTTCCCACACCACGTACTGTATATGGAAATGTTAGCAGAATCACAAAGCAAAGACGTGCGTTGTAGTGTGGCCTCACCATAAATCCACTTTGCCTGGAACTGCACTGTTACCAGTAACCAAACATGGGGAAAAGTGCAATTCCAAGTCTCTACTCTGGGCACCATCTGTATGCAAATGTTAACATTGGGATGACCCTGTGTTTCTGTTGGGGCGATACTATTTGTTTGGAAGGTATTTACATTAAAGGGCAAGTCCAGCCCTGAAATAAAAACTTACATCCAGGTAAATCACCCCCAAAACCCCTAAACGGTAATAGTTTGAAATGTGAAATATATAAGTCTAACATGAAATCCTGCACAATGTCCTGTTTCTGTTTCCTGGTGCTTCCAGTTAGTAACTGTCAGTTATGGATTTGACAGTTGACATCACAGCCAATGACTGAATGTTAATCCCCTATCTGCCTCTTCTGAGCATGCCCAGGCTCAGTACAGGCTCAGTACAGGTTTCTAAATTGCTCAGTTTCCATGAGGCATCCAGAAGCATAGCAGGCATACAGTAATGAATTCATAGGACAAACTATGATATATCAACATATTTTAAAGAGGCCATTCTTTCTAAAAGATGTTATTATGAGGGTGGAGTTGCCCTTTAACCCCAATGGGAAATTAAACCCAACAGATTTCCGCACTGGTGGTATAAAATCGTTTTATGGGATGTGTATCCAAGTCTGCCCTGATTTTTTTTAACCAAGCCAAAGTATGGACAAGACAACCAAGTTACCTCTAGATAATATGGTCTTCATCTGGTCCAGTTTATTCACTGACAAGTGGGTATTTCTGTTAAAGAAGTTGATTTCTCTTTTTGTGAAGAACAAGGTATTAAAATCTTTAACATCATATATGGACTGGGTCAATTTCCTCTTCATCTCTTCCTCTTGTTCCTTGTCCTCCAGATTTCCCAGAACAATCAATGTATTATGTCTTACTGTAACAAACATGGGGGAGAACAACATACATTATTATTAATGATAATGATCCTGTACAGTGTCGGACTGGACTGTTTGGACCCACCAGGAAATCTGAGACCAGGGGCCCACCAGGATGAGTTTAAGGGCCCATCTTATTTTTTATTTCTGTATTCTAGCTGATGTCTATACTACTCCTACTGACTCAAATTGTTTATTTAAATGTATTTCTTACTGTTTGGCTCTGTATTTAAATTTGAGAAGATTTCTCTGTTTTCTTGGGTGAATGGGCAATGGGCCCACTGGGGGATTCCCCTGTAACCCTGTGGGCCAGTCCGATCCTGTACCGTTCATAGAGCAGAGTTCAGGTAAATTTTACCTGTTCAAGGAATGGTCACAGGTTGGTGTATAATGTTATTGTAGGTCTTGTGTATATACTGAAGGCATTAGCATTAATACTGCACTATAAGGGGCGTAACTAGATACGGAGTAAAAAATTAGGTTCTGATTGGATCAGTGAGGTGATGAGGAACACAATGTGTCAGTCAATGTCCCTGATTGTGACAAGTCATATAGAGTGACCAGTGTTACTTGTGTTTAATTGTAGTCACTGTGTTATATTATCATATCCCATCATCCCACATCATATTGATCTGGAACAATTTCATTAACCTGTAACCTAATGGCGCATTTTTACCATTTACCATATTTGGAATATTTCTCTTCCAGGTTTCTGACCATCATAGATTCCGTTAGGTCAGGTCCAAAGTGTCCCTCGTGGTAGAAAATGAAATATGAACAGGATGATAATTGTTCTTGGGTTAATTCTTCTTGGTCACTGGTCATGTGATTTACTTTGTTCACAACGTCCGTAAACGGGTCCGATTTCAGTAAATGTTTTAACCATTCGCAGTCGTCCTTCTGGTCCCAGGTCAGGATGCCAACGGTGAATGGTGGTTTCATCAACTGAACAAGGGAAAAACATACTGTAAATCATTAAATAGACAGCTTATAATATAGATATTTCAGAGTTTCCATCCCTGCAGATATCCAGAGCCATAGCTGTCGTATGTTCTAACATCTTAGGGCAATCACATATGGAGTGCACTAGTCTATAGTCAAAGCAACAGGCATACAGGAATCAGGTACACATGCATGTGTGAAATTGTCCATATACACAGTGATCAAGCCCACACAAATAAGCTGTACTGGTCCCAGTATTAGCATTATCGGTTCTACTAAATCTCATGTAACATATCAATTAACCCCTTTAGTACAGCTACTGCCCACAAATCTGCCCAATGTGCTAAGCACAGAACTCCTGGATGACTTCTAATATCCATATCATTTATAATTGGGGAAACATTATAAACAATATATTGATAATCAATAGTGTGATAGTACAAGTTAGAATAAAGGGGGGGGGGGTTATTATGCCAAGAGAAAGTCTGCGGCCATCACTGTCATTAGTCCTAGATCTCCCCACTGGGAGAAGGGGGAGGGGCAAGTGCGGTTGTTTCCCATTAGAGATCTATTAATCCAGTGAGTATTTAATCAGGGGACATTACTAATATCTACTGCCCTGTGTAGGTTAAATAGATTAATAAATAAAGAAGTAAATGAATAAATGTGGTTAAATGCAAATAAACTGTGAAATTGGGGCCAACGTCAAATCGGAAATTATAATCCCATTCTACGGATATAGAGAAATAGAGAATATCAGAGAGCCCATAGGGAACCTTGCTGACCCTGTCATCGTTTACAGAATTTATTGTAATAAAGTTTATACAATAATCTCCAAAAAGGGGGCTCACATACAATCTTTAATGCAGAAAGGCCCTTAGCTCATTTATTCAAAAAGTTTTCTTGTTTGGGGGGTAGGGAAGTAGGAAATAATATTATGTTAAAGGGCAGGATGGACCATGGGTCTCTATTTCCTTTCAGATTAAAGGGAATGTTAGCATTAAATATCAATGAGATTTCAATAGAAAGTGGGATCCAGCCATTAGGAGGGTTTTATTTAGGGTAAAGATTTATTTTAAACAAAGGATTTAAATGTCTCTTACTTTATATGAAGCCCATGAAATCCAGAGAAAGACCAGATCTGTTATCCATGTGATCCACTGCCCCAATGAAACTGCATAGCCTGTAAAATAAATGGGATATGGATTCCGCACTGTAAGATACAGTTACCAAATAACTAAACCTGCTACTGGCATTGTATCTGATGGCTCCCATTTGAAGCTGACAATTATTTGCCAAATAAAACAAAAATCCATAAATATTTACAGTTACCCCTGATCTTCCTTTATTCATTAAGGCACTGGGCCATTTTTGAGGGCCCATCTGTTGTCTGCCCAACACCCCCTTTCCTTACCATCCTGTGTTAAATAATACAAAGCATAGTCAGAAAACAATTAAACGTTTCCCAGTTAATTGTTACTTTGTTCAGCTTACCTAGTAGAAATAAACAAGCAACCATATCTATATTTACCGTAATAAATATCCAGTTTAAACAGGATTTGGCTAACCTGTTCTATTAAAATTCAGATGCAGTTTTAGTGCACATAAAAAGTACATTACTGTTTCTAATCTAACATACAGTATAATTTAGTTCTAAGTATACATGCAAAATAGACATAAGTTTGCTATTTATCCTCAGTCCCTGAGCCATGGTTATTGGGCATGTGCGATACCCAGTGGGTACTGGAGAAGGGGCAAAGATGGCAGCCCCCATGGGAAAAGTTTAAAACCACTTATCTTAACTGTCATTGAGCCAATGTCACTATGAGTATTATGTGTCATGCACTATGCACTTTGTTTTTTTTTCTTTGTTTCCCAAGTTGATTTTTTCATTTAAGTTGCCCTTTAAATAAAATGAATGCCTTAATGAATCTACCATTTATCATTAAATGAATCAATTGACCATCCCATTATTTTCTCAAAGGAGAACTAAACCCAAATTTTTACACTCCAGAATTCAACCATATACATTCTAAAAACATCAATAAACTGTAAAATAGCAATACAGTAAATAGCATTAAAGTAAATGTTCTCACTTTGGATGAACTAACCACAACTGGATGACATAACTGTGTGTATGTACAGTGACAGGCCAAACCCCTGATCTCAGTCACATGCTCCCTTGCCTATTCTGTTCTGTAAAAGGATTGGCTAGAGGCTACTAGTGGGTGTGACCAACTCTAACAAGTTCTTGCAGTATCTTAGAACTGAGCATGTGTAAAGAACATAATGGTCAGTGACCACACTGTGTGATACTGGAATTCTGGGAAATAAGACACAAACCTCATGTTAGAAAGTTACATTTCTCAACAACCCTATTAAAATGAGAGGTGAGACACTGATTACTGTTATTATAACAAGGAAATCTGCCTTCAAATTCAATGTTGTTCTGTGGCTTTAGATGTCCTTTAATAAAATACTTCAAAACTCAATAGCCATCTAAATCAATTAATTATTGGACTTAATTATTTAATTTACCTGTGGTGTCAGACATTTCCGATACTGTGGGTTTATAAATACTGCCAGTTAGCAGACAATAGTAGACTGATAACATGCACTTGTCATGTGTCAATACCTTTACCTACTCCATGGGTGGGATCTGGTATATCTGTGTCAGTACAATGTGTGGCCTTACCTTGTATTGTGGATTCTCCTGGAATGGTTGTTACTTGTAGTTCACAATTATCTGCTTAGAAAAAAACATTATAATTCTATATGACTTTTAAAATACACTTGTCATTAACATTATAGTTCCTCTGATTGTATTCAATATCGGCCCTTACAAAAATATTCTTGTGTGTCACAAATTAAACAACATTGTTATGTCTCTGTGTCATTCAAAAACCTCCTACTGAGATATTCTATTTCCCTCCAGTACTCTGTTAGGTTACAGTTGTAGAAGAAGCCATATTTGTTTGCTCTATCGATCTGGAGTCCATATTGTACATAATGATAAACACAATGAACGTTCTTTAGTCTAAGAAAAAGGTTTTCTGTGTTTCAGTGATGATTTCTATTGGTTAAGAAGGTTTAAGAATTTATTTTATTTACATTTTACATGATAAATGATCCTACATATGGCTAACAAGGTACAACCCTACAGATGTCTCCACGTGATCAATGAACAATCAACATGAAATAACCATAATGGCATCTTGGAGAGACATAATAATAATAATATAGTAAATCAGACAAACATGGTCAATTCTTTCTTTTCTTAGAAGACTTAAGCCTCGTAACACACGTACAATTTTCCACCCGCCATGGATGATCACTATCTGTTACTGTAACATAGAAATCCAGCAGACACGTTGTCTAGGATCCTACACAAGATGCTACTAATTACATTGATATGGAAACAAACTGGGACAATTTATTAGACAGAATATGTTATGGATCAACTTGAATACAAGACAATCCCCATAACAGTGATATGACCATATGAAGGAATCTCCATACACAGACAGACAACAAATACCTGATTTACTTGGTGTTTCCACCCATACACAGCCTTCCACTATTGTATCATCTGTTGGTGATGAGGTTGAATTGTGGGATTGTGTGTCTCCTGTAACACAGACAAATGGAATTTCATATCTATCAGTCCGCATTTATTATTAACATAGGAACTGTTTATTACGGTCGTTATCATGAATAATGATTCTTCCCTATCCCGATTATATCCCGATTCTATGGATCTGTCCAGATGTCCTGAATCTGCCTTCACATTCAGAAGTAGGCAAAGCTTGGGCAGAGATGGTAAAGGCTACAATGGACTTGTTTTCATTTTATTACCTGGTATTACCCCAATGTAGAAATTATATATATTGTACTTTATTTAGACACATCTGAATATTTACCTAACCCTGGGGCCCGGGTCCCCCCCCCCAGCTATTGAGGCAAGCCCCAGACACACACCCACACCAATCTCCTGTGATCAGCTGTTTAAAACTGCTAATCGTGATACATTGCCAGGCTCTCTTGCCCCTCCCCCCTCAGAGGCGCTTTAGTTACGCCACTGCACAAGAGCTATTTTTTGATGTGTAAAATTCTCTGCTGAATTAAAGTTGTCCATACGCATCCTCGACATCACATCGATTAGACATTGGATCTGAGATTTTTTTTCCTGCCATTATTTCCCAGCAGGATCATGTTTAAGATCATAAGTACAATGGTAAAATTAATCGCAAAATGATCGGGCTAGGCAGTTTTTAAAACATTGCTGGAACGTTGGGAGATAAGTTTGTGGTGTATGGCCAGCATATAGTGGCGTAACTAGGAATCTCTGCCCCCCCGAGCAAAACTATAATGGGGCCCCTATCCGTGCTTCATCCACAGTGGTTTTCTGGGAGGAGGCTATATCTGTCATAGGAAAAATAAGAAGATGGGGCCCCTTGTTAAGACAAAACTCCTCTGTGTTCCTTTCATACTCACCATTCCATTCTTCCTTCCTTGCATTGTCCAGTGTCTGTTGGTCTACAGAAGATAATTCCCCAGATGATCCCGGACCAGAAGACATCATGTAGACTGATCCTGATCTTGGTTTAAATCTTTAAGTCTTCAGGTATTTTCTATCACAATTAAAATGCAAACTCCCTAATTCATCCAGATCTTTATTGTCATTCTTAAAAGAGAGAAAATGCAAGATAAAGCAAAGAGCAGTAAATTGTTAAGATTAACATGTTGAATTTATACATTTTATTCACATATTTGAAATGTTGAGGCTGACATTTGTTTCCAGACTTTTAGATTCCAGAGAAATATCATTAAAATGATGTGACAATTACTGGAACCAAACCTTGATCTCTGTGAAACGGTCTAAATATTTCACTGCCACCAGCTGCACAGCAATTTTGTATTTCATTCTTCCTCCTCCCCTTGGCTGAGCAATTTGATGAAGGTCATTGGACAAATCTTCTCATTCCTTGGGTGGTAGTAACAGACTGAGCATGTGTGAGCCAGTGGTGGAGTATAATCCAGTGTGGTTAGAAGTGTGGTTGACTGGGCTATATGTTAAGTTAAAGGGCAACTATAGTGAAAAAAAAACTTTGTCTGTATACAATGTATAGATCACTTAGTATAAGCTGCCTTACTTTCATGTTTCTGTGTGGCTTTGTTTCTTCACACTGGCAGAAGTTTGTACCAAGCTGTCTAGTCCCCCTCCCCTCTCTGTCTACTCCCCCTCAAGCAGTGACGGGCTGTATACAGAGTCCGAGCATTGTCAGTTGAAAGGACTTTAAATGAAGTGCTGACATCCTGTTGACCCCTCCCTTCCAGAGCTAGACTGCAAGCAATCAAAGTGTGGAATAAAGTAGCAATATGCTGAAGGGAGAGAGGGGGAGAGAGGAGGACAAGTGGTGCTGAGATTCTTTACAAGTAAGTTACTGAACTCTGCCTGTTCTCTAACTTTGCTAATTGTTATTTACTTTTTACCTAAAGTTCATATCTCTCCCCCTGCTTAGCTGAGATCATAATCACTGAAGAGAGAGTCAGTGTAACAGCAGCTTGTAGTGAGACCTTCACAAACACAGTGACACTGCTTGTTGTCCTGTTACATTTCAGTTGCTTTAGTCTATATATTTCATAGATTGCACTGTATGTCTTGTTTGGTATATAGTCTGTATTACTGTATTATATATACTGTATTAGTGTTCCATTTGAGTCACTGGTTTTGTATGTATATAAGATTTTTTTTTGGGGGAGGGGCTGTTTTATAGTGTGTTATGCTCATATTGCTGGGTTAATGGTTTATTGATTGTGTTTAGCACTACAGCATTTGACTATATGTTGCACATGGTACATATAGTGTGGGTGAGAGAGTGTGTGACAGTACTGCAGGGGAGCTTTGGATTGTGTGGGTGTGTGCCTTTGAGTGACAGATGAGGTGTAGCAGCTCCTACAAATCACAGCATATTAAAAGGCTTATATCTCGGGGACTATGTAGAATTTAAAGAAACTAAAGGTACCCTGGTGGATGGGATGACTTATAGGATACATTAGAAGAAATTAAAAAAAACAATTTTCTCACTATAATTGCCCTTTAACTTTACCTTTAAAGGGCATGTCCACCCCCAAAACTATAATCCCCCCAACTACTGGCCCCATCATGTAGTGTAGTTTAATCCTTACCTCACATCCCAGCTCCATATGGTTCTCCTGTAGTCCCCCCCAAAGTCCCAAAAACTGCCCACCAGGAGGATAGCAGAGTCCATATAGGACTCTGCCTCCTACCTGGCCTCCGGGAGAAGTTTGGCATGCGTACTGCAGCCCTTCTCCCCCTCCCTCTCAGGATTCCCTCCCCCTAGCATAAATTCCCTTTAATATAGTATTCCCCCTGTCCCCCCAGCCCCAACCGCTTAATTTTTATGTTTAGAAATCTCCCCAAACTTTTACTTACCTTCCCTCTTTCCTCCGCTGCTCTGAATAACCAGCAGCCGCTTCCGTGATTGGCTGCCGCTCAGCCAATCACAGACGTGACTGCCGGTCCCGCCCCTCTGCTTGCATTTTCTCGCAAGCAGAGGGCCAGCAGTGCGTCGGAGGAAAGAGGGGAGGTAAGTAGAGTTTAGGGCACTTTCTAAAGATAAAAATTTAGCATTTGGGGCTGGGAGACCAGGGGGGTTACTATATTAAAAGTTAATTTTAAGGGTGGACATACCCTTTAAATAAACTTTAGCCAGCAGATTCAGAAAAACAATACGTTTTAGCTTAGACTTTCCCTTAAACATTTATTTTGGAGAAAAACTCTGTGTCCAGATTTAGAACAGGTCAAAGTTAATATAATATAGTGATAATCACCCCTTTTACCTTTCTCTGCACCTGTCTCTTTAAATAAACCTGTGACCACAAACAATATGGCTGCAGCTCCCCTACAATGATAAATGAATACACTTTGCTAATATCAGGCAAATCTGATTGTATCTGACGGTATTTGGTATCAATTATGTTTATGGAATGAAAACAATAGACCCTGATGGAGAACATTTTACTTCCCCAAAGTTGAGAAAGTTGATGCCATTGTTTTGTGTGCAGTCCATATAATGATCATATACTCCTATACTGTGTACTGCAAAACATACTGTATCATCCTGCTTCCTGTTTGAATGGATTTGGTCTATCATGTATTTGCAGTAACCCAGTAAAAAGCTAACCTCTGATTGGTTGCTGCAGATTAATAGTACACCTCTGCACCTCTTATTACATCAGCCCCAAAGTATCTAGACACACTATATGTGAATAAAAATCTGTTTATACAAGAAGGGATATCACACTCTATTATCACACTGTGGACAATCATAGGCTAATTATATGTGTAACTGGTTATCACAGAGTAAACCATGTGAATATTAAAAAGCCCTGTCTATTAAGGCAGTATAATACATTGCTGCTTCTTTTTTAAATAGGAGAAACATTGTAATATATTATGAAAATCACTCAGCTACATAGCTAAGTGATTATTATAAGAAAATATTTCACTGCTGTTCCCATTTAGTGTCCCCTGAATATTATTTAGCTGCTCAAGTGAAAAGAACCTGTTCAAGTGGAAGCAAGAGGTGTGACAGACAGAGGAGACCACCAAGCCAAATCCTATCTCCCTACACCCTCCAACCAATCAGACACACTTTCTGGAGGGTGGAGTTGAGCTGGATCCTGCCCATTATTGAACCATGCTGACTAGAGGGATAGATGAATGGAGCTTGAAACTGCCAGGCGGACTGACTAAAAAGAATATCTGGGAGCACGGCAACAGTTTGTCTATCGATCAATCTTTATCTATATCAAAAGTGGGCAATTTAATTTCACAGGGGGCAGCATGAGAAACTTGGATTCCGTGAAAGGCCGTGCCAATAGGTTCAACTCAATTCTCATCAACTGGATTTTATAAACAGATTACATTAACATCCCTGGTTTATTGAATTTTTTTTTATTTTTAGTTTTAATTGAAGGTGTGTAATATGTTAGATCCATCTCATCAAATTCAATTCATTCATTGATCAGGTCATAGTTCTTTTTATAAAATAAACGTAATAAAATTAAATCAATGAAGATTGCTGGGGGTACAGTTCTAGTATTGAGGTGCATTTCACTGAAAGCCAATGGGCCGCATTTGACCCTGGGCCTTACTTTACCCAGGTCTGATCTATATCTAGTTGTTGTTGGAATTGCATACATAGAGTAGTGATCACATTTGCGCAGATCGCAACTCAAATGGGCACTTTCCCCATTCGTTAATGTCTCTGGAATCTCCTATTTACTAGCAAGTCTGTTACTGTATATTGAGAGACTTTAATAGTGTCTGTGTTCCCTTTGTCTATACCTCTATTAAGCAATGACATGCGTAATGCGTATACCTCCCAAACCCAGCCATCCTGAGAATTAGGAGTTGTGGACTGTATTTTAGTGGATAATGCACCCTCAACTGTAAATTATAAGGATATTAGAAGTCACAGAGAAGTTCCGTATAAAAGTACGAGGCCGCAGGCTGAGTACCTTTATACAGGGCACGGAACTCCAAGTGGACTTCTAATATCCCTTTAACAGGGGCATAACTAGAGGGGAGCAGGGGGAGCAACCGCAGAGGGGCCCAGGAGCCAAGAGGGCCCCATCTTCTTATTTTTCCTATGACAGATATAGCCTTCTCCCAGAAAACCACTTTGGATGAAGCATGGATAGGGGCCCCATCATAGTTTTGCTGGGGGGCCCAGTGATTCCTAGTTGTGCCACTGTCCTTTAATTTACAGTTGGGGGTGCATTATTTATTATAACCTACCCCTTTGTGGCTTCTGGTTTCCTTCTCCTCCTGGAACTGTTAGATTATAAGGCTATAATCTTACAGTTCCTCCCATAGAAATCCACTACAGGGGTAGGTTATAAGGCTATAATCTTACAGTTCCTCCCATAGAAATCCACTACAGGGGTAGGTTATAAGGCTATAATCTTACAGTTCCTCCCATAGAAATCCACTACAGGGGTAGGTTATAAAACTATAATCTTACAGTTCCTCCCATAGAAATCCACTACAGGGGTAGGTTATACATAGCTCCCAACAGTCCCGTTTTCGGCGGGACTGTCCCGTTTTTGGGGTCCTTTCCCGCTGTCCCGGCACCCCCTCTCTGTTCCCGCATTGCCCCGTTTTTTTCCGGGTGTCTGGTCCATTTTTCAGGGTAAAAACGCTAAACCGGAAGTGCACTAGCAGGCATTAGGACCCTGCAGTTGGAGACTTCCAGTCATGCCTGCTGGGGGCGGGGCTTTGACCAGAACGGAGCTGCTGGGGATTGAGGTTGGAGAGAGAAAACTGCTGAAGGTCTGTGTGAGACTCTGTGCAGATGAACTTGCAGTGTAACAGAGTTAGATACTAGTACAGCACAGACACAGTAAATACAGGCACCAAACATTATTTCTTCCCTTACAGGGCCAGTGTTAGCTTCTAGTAAGGGGCAGTGCCTGCAAAGCTAGGTACACAGATAGTTATTATCCTCATATCTAGTCAGTAGTGTGCCCTGGGGGGACAAGCCTTTGTGTTTCAGTATATATCTGTATGTGTGTGTAGTGTGTATCAGTGCATGAGTGTGTCATGTGTGTAGTGTGTCAGTATATCAGTGCATGTGTAGTGTCAGTATACGTGCATGAGTGTCCAAATAATATTAGTGTACATGTGTCATGTTTGTAGTGTGTGTCAGCATATCTCCATGTGTGTGTGGTGTATGTGTCCGTATATCAGTGTATGTGTCAGTGTCAGTATATCTGTGTGTGTGTCAGTATATCAGTGCATGTGTGAGTCTTGTGTGTGTCAGTATATGAATGCATGTGTGTGTCAGTGTATGCTGGTGTGCCTCAGTATGTCAGTCAGTGTATGTGTGTCAGTTTGTGTCCATGTTTGTGTGCCTGTATGTCAGTGCATGTTTGTGTCATATATGTGGTTAAGCGTATGTATGTGGCAAAGATAGATATAGGTTGACACAGATAGATAAACAGGTAGATAGACAGACAGACAGAGATAAATGAATATACAGGTAGATAAAAAGATGCAGATAGACAAATAGATAGACAGGTAGACAGACAGAAAGAGATAAATACATAAGATAGACAGGTAGGTAGATGGACAGAAAGAGATAAATAAATAAGATGAACAGAAAGATAGATAGACAGACTGAAAAAGATAGATATACAGACCAGACTATAAAAACAGATACAGACAAACACAAATAAACACTGATATTAGCATACTGGGTAGTGGCGTATGCATATAGTCTTCTTTTTCATGGGATTTATCTTTAAATTGGGGGCGTAACCTATGAAAGATGGGAGTGGTTTAAGAAAACGGGTGTGGCCTAATAAAAGTGGGTGTGGCCAAAATTTGCCGCGGGCGCTAACGCGCCCGCAACTCACTCTCCCTTTTACTGTCCCTCTTTTGTGTTTTCAAATGTTGGGAGGTATGGGTTATAGGGCTATAATCTTACAGTTTCTCCCATAGAAATCCACTACAGGGGTAGGTTATAAGGCTATAATCTTACAGTTCCTCCCATAGACATCCACTACAGGGGTAGGTTATAGGGCTATAATCTTACAGTTCCTCCCATAGACATCCACTACAGGGGTAGGTTATAAAAAAAATCTAATCACTGGAACTGCTCAGTATCCTTAGTGGTGTAAGTGTTAATAAAATTCAAACACGTGTGTAACAAGACATAATAATGAAACTTCATCTGGTCCAAGTACTTTGTCTAGAACAGTAAATGGCCATACACGCTACAATTTGTACATGTTAAAATTGGGCAGAGAAGCTCAGTGGGTGTTTATTTCCTGTAGATCCTCCCACAACATTGCCATGTGTATGGCCTCCTTAACCAGAGACTTTTCTTTGCACTATTGCAAGGATGTTAAATTTGAAGCCCTCCAGATGTTTTAAAAATACAAATCCCAGTATTCATTGGCAGCATACGGCAACCAGGAATGCTGGGAATTGTAGTTAAAATATTGGAAGTTTGAGATCCCTGCAATTGACAACCCCCCAGAGATCCCTGTTACAGTTGTTAGATTACGTTATGTGTTCCGTGTATCTGCAACTTACCTACAGCACAGTAACCAAACCTGAACCAAGCAACATGTGATATACATGTCTGTCCTGTTTGTGACAACAGGAAAAGGTTTGTGGTTCCGTGTTTATTTCATGTAGTTCAGTTGCCTATTAGGTTATCTTCTGCTCCCTATAGAACATTCCTTTAGATACAGGTTAATGGTAAAGGGTTAACCAGATTCCCTGCAACCTACTGTAGATTGTTCTGGGCGTAGATAACACACAATGAGACTGAAATGTCTTTAACCGTTTCACAGTGACATTTATACAATTGCTCTAGATCACCCCCCCGGTAGAAAACCTCAGTCAAGGTGGTGAAGATGATTTCACTGCCAATGTCTGATGGCCACTACCAAAGCAGCCCTCCTAGTGCTATGCGAGCTTTAAATGTCTGGAACTGCTGGTGAGAGATCAATCGGTTTCGTCAAAAGGAGGCTAAGCAGTATTTAAATTTTTTTAATGTTAAAGGGGAACTGTGGTCAATCCAAAGTTATAGGCTTGTAAAGTCTCTCTTCCTACTCTACAACAGGCATGTGTTATGAGCTGTTCTGGTCATGTTGGTGCCCTAGGCAAGTCTCCCTAGGTGCCCCTTTTCCAACTGAAACTTTCCCCACCCACCTCTTGTAAATAGTCTTTCCATAGACTAGAAAACTCAGCCAAGATCATTAGACTGTATGTAAATGGAGAGGCTACAGGAAACTAGATTAGTAACAGCTTGTTGCTCTATGGCAGATCCCTGTCTTTAAAAAAAAAAACCTGCCCTTGCTTTTTGCCTAGGTTATCTATGCCTAGAAACATCTCATTTGAATTGTATGGAGACCACAATTCCCCTTGAAAGGACAACTATACTGGCCAGGGACATTTGATTTGCTGTCCTGAAAAAATTAATTAAACGGGTCTTCTAACCACACATGAAGTTGGTGTTTTAATGAACATGGGATTTTACAGATTGTACCTTTAAAACTGACCAGATGAGCTAACACCAGTAATTATATCGAAATAAATAATCTACAATATACCCATATATAAACTTTTATGCAGCTCCATTTCAGGTGTATTTAATTAGTTAATTTAAACTGTTGGCAGAGGTTGTGCTTTCTGGAGATCACAAAGGGAGCACAAAGTATAGAAACTATAGCAAGTCCCCAAGAAACTAAGAGCCATGCATTTCTATAGCTGAAAAATGGTGGTCGTCAACTGTATACATTCAACAGCTTCAGATGGATGCATCTTCTCTGTGAAATGACCAGTAGATGTATAGGTTGGTAAGTACAACTTTACATATAGTAACATATAGTATTTCTAGACTGAAGTTGTTTTTTTTCCACTGAAGTTCCCCTTTAAACATTTCACTCTGGTCATTTTTTTAATGCATGTGCTGGTAGTGGTAGATTTTTTTTAAAATTCTTTAAAGGGCATCTACACACCCCCCCAAACAAAAGATCTTAATTGAAATGCCCCCAAACCTAGACCAATCTAGGTTAAACATTTCCAACTTGGATTCTAATTATTATTACCAGCCTTCGTTCCATCGCCTCCTTCTGCTGCTTCTTCCAAACTTAGAAACTCGAATATGCAGTTTAGCCTAGCGAGGTCTTGGAGGGAGAGGGGGAGAGGAACTCCACTGCACATGCCAGAAAGCTCTCAGAGGAACAGTTAGAGACAGTAATGGATTACACCAGGGAAAGGCTCAACTCTTTAATTTCCTGTACTGTATTTTGGCCATGCAGGATAACCATATGCAGCAGAAGAGAAAAGTAGGGGTCATTTAACACTACACAGTGTGATCAGCATTGGGGCAAATTGGGGATGGACATGCCCTTTAAAAGGTGAAATAAAGTTACAAGTTAGCCGTAATATAATGGCAAACCATGTATGTTACTGTAGGTTATAATTTAACACTCTTTTCATATTTTACATACATCAATGATTGTTAATGTAAAATGCTCGTTATTGTAGAATAATACTAGTTGATGTAAATTACCACTGTGGTTGGAAATAACATGTAATATTGCAAAACAACGCACAGTATTAGTTGTGCTACAGATTTATAAATTTGCCCCAGTGTGTGTGCAGAATTTTTCATCCATATATGATGACACTTCCTTACCGAGCACCTTTGCCATATGTTCCAACTCTTCATCATAGAGAGAGTCCGTCACATCAGTGATGTTAATTCTCCCTCTTTTCTTAGTGTGATACAGAATAGCAAACGTGCACTGGGAGACTTTGTCAAAAAACTGCCGCCGTCCATTGTTGGAGATGTAAAAGTTTTGCACTTCCTTATTGAAAGATCTTAGTTGGTTCTCTAACCAATCATAATGAACTTGTGATGACCTTGAAAAGATCCCAATGGTATGTCCTGGTGAGTATGGCTAGAAGAGAAATGATATAAAGATGTGTACATTAATGAAGGGCACAGGGGAATGAGTGGACAGATTTGGAAAAGAAAGATGAGTTGGGGGAAGGGGGAAATTATATTATATATTATATTTTATGTTTAAAGTTCAAAGTAAGTCTGAATTTGGGCCCTTTAAATGGTCTATTAGCTCTACCTACAGCTTACAACACGGTGTCCTTAGCTACAATGATTAACCAAATATCTTGGAACTGGTACATACAAGCCAATAATTGGTCTCGATTGACTGGAAGGTGTGATAATTCAGTAGATTGGGATGAAATAACAATGAAAATTTTGCCTACTATTGAAAACTTTCTTTTCCCTACAATAACAGTGGCGCCATAAATAAAACGTATACTTATTTATATTACTCTACCCCTTATTCAGAGTCTTTTTGAGGATATTAAAGTTTCATATATTAAAGATATTAAAGTTTCATGATTCAGAGGGAGGACCTGTCAATCAATAAGTGAATGGCAGATATAGTCACGCCCTCCCACAGCTGTGAATTACCATTTCCATGGTTCTCCCTATGTACATTTCTATATCCCTTCCTACAACTATAAACAGTACAGATGCTGCCACCATGTGTAAGAGTTAGCAGGACCGGTGATGTGTTCATGAGTAGAAGTAAGTTTAAAGACATTTAGTCCCACATTACAATATTAAAGAAAGTCAACACAAATAATTCTCCCATCTTTACCACACACATGTAAAAGCCATAAATGAAAGTTACATGGGGCCATATTTATAAAGCCGCGGTATTGCGCGCGCCATTAACGATCGGTAAAATGAT
This sequence comes from Hymenochirus boettgeri, assembly GCA_019447015.1. Lineage (NCBI taxonomy): Eukaryota > Metazoa > Chordata > Amphibia > Anura > Pipidae > Hymenochirus > Hymenochirus boettgeri. Next base: position 7,883,444 of record CM033477.1, on the reverse strand, counting down.
CGTTTAACCGATCGTTAATTTCCGATCGGTTTAACGACCGTTAAACCAGTTTAACGATCGGTAATTTACGACCGTTATCGTAAATTACCGATCATAAATCTAGGATAACGAAATCGTAGATTTACGATCCCCATAGAATACCTTTTTACTACCGCATGGTATTGTACGATCGAACGTTCGGTAATTAACAAACGTTGTCGTAAATGTACGATCGCGCCCGTATATTTACGACTGTGATCGGAAATTAACTAACCCGTGGTATCACTAAAAAGCGATACCGCGGGTTTATAGATATGTATTACACAGAACCTGACAGACAGATCAATGTAATTAGCAGGGCTGCATTACATACTGACTGTATGTAAGCTGTGATAATTCTCAGTCTTGCTACATGCTCCCTCTGGTTAACCTGTCACAGGTTAATCTGTACTTAAAATCTGTTATTGGTTAATTGGCCAAAGCAACTCTTTATATTATCTATAGATACTGATCACCAAATATTATGAAGCTGTGTTTAGTACAGAGAGCTACCAAACAACCACCACCAGGAACCTGAACTTCCAACAGCTTAGTCAAGCACCAAACTACTTGCATGTCTCCTGCTTACAGGCAGCATGACCTAGCAGTTATTTTATAGTATCTCCTAATCACATCTAAAATATGCCTTGTCCCAGATCTAAAGAACCTGAGGATTTAAAGGGAATCTCCACTGGGAAAACCACTTTTTGGTATTCAGTTTTATTGAAGAACAGGGAGTAAAGGAGCTTTGTCTTACATCCCGTTCTTCAATAAAACTTTCGGGAGCCGTGAATGAAGTTAAGGAACTTACCCGAACTCTCGCTCCTCCAGTGCGTCCTCTGACAGGTCCCAACAGTCTCTGCTAACCCTATCCTATAAAGCTCTATCCAATACAGCCCCTCCATACATCTCAGAGATTATCCACCAATACCATCCCAGATGCAACCTTAGCTCTGCAAATTATATCCTCCTCTCATCCCCCTTGTCACCTCTTCTAATGCCCGTATTCAGCACTGCTCGTGCTGCCCCTCTGCTCTGGAACTCCCTCCCTCCGTCTGTCCGTCATTCACCATTACAAATGGACTAGAACTCAAACCCGAGTTCGAACGGACACGGAATTCTTGAACCATTCCGGACCCGGATTTCTCGGACTTTCTAATTTTCCGGACTTTCAATAATTATCGAATTAGAAAACTGAACGATCTTCGAAACGTTTATGGGATAATTATTGAATGTTTTAATCGTTTATGGGCTAATTATCAAAAATCGAACGCGGGAGCTCGAAAGTAGCGCGCGTGAGAATAAAATCTGGATCTGGGAATGGTCTGGGAATCTGGATTTTCGAACATGTTCCCCAGACCATTTCCCAGGTCCCACAGCCATTTACATTAAGTTACCATTGTTAATTTAATAGTATTTCATTAGAACTTTTTGAACTATTTGACTCCCATTGACTCCAACTTTCCATATAGTTTGAAAGTTCGTCCATCTCTATTCACCTTCCCTTAAAACCTTCAAACGTAACCTTACGATGCAGCCAGACACAGATACAAGAGTAGAAGCCTTGAGAAGCTTGTAAATTATGGAAGGCAGCAGACTAAAAATATTTTGGTGATTAATTATAACTTAATCTGGTTGTGTAGTAAAGGGTGGAGGGGAATGAGAGAAATGAATACTTTATTATTCCACATGTAAATTAAATGCAGTGTAAAATCTTAATTTCCTTTTTATAAATATGCTGTATTATTAAAGTGATATTAACAGATTTTAAACTACATTTATTTATCATTTTTATTCTTCTCATTTCCTCTTCCCCCTCCTTTCCATTGAGATCCCAGCACGACCGAACATTGAGTTATAACTGAATCTTCCTAGAACTATAAGTGCCCAACTCCCTATGGTCTACACTCAGATGTTTCTCCTGAATCTCCAAAGGAAAGTTCTCTTGCTATTTATCCATTTATTATGTTGGTTTTCCCCAGTGCCTGATCCCCAATTTCTTACATTCAGTTTATTCTTACCATGCGCCAATTTCCTGAAAGAAAAAGAAAATGAGAGAAAATTAATATCATTTTTTTGCTGCATATTGAAGTATCAATTCTCTACATAATGGAAGACATGGCAATAATAGAAATGATTAATTGTGTATAGTGCAGGGCAGCCTACAGTATACCTCACAGCCTATGTTTTCCTAAACCCTGGGTAGCTCTCTTTCAGGGTGCTGGTTTATTTATTGGGAAGTCCCCTCGTGGAATTGTACGATGCCCTCACCGCACTACATGGCTGAAGAAGACCTCATGGAACTTTGGTATTTCTATCCCCATCCTAAGTCTGTTATTTCTATGGTTTTATCTCTGTTCCCACACCACGTACTGTATATGGAAATGTTAGCAGAATCACAAAGCAAAGACGTGCGTTGTAGTGTGGCCTCACCATAAATCCACTTTGCCTGGAACTGCACTGTTACCAGTAACCAAACATGGGGAAAGTACAATTCCAAGTCTCTACTCTGGGCACCATCTGTATGCAAATGTTAACATTGGGATGACCCTGTGTTTCTGTTGGGGCGATACTATTTGTTTGGAAGGTATTTACATTAAAGGGCAAGTCCAGCCCTGAAATAAAAACTTACATCCAGGTAAATCACCCCCAAAACCCCTAAACGGTAATAGTTTGAAATGTGAACTATATAAGTCTAACATGAAATCCTGCACAATGTCCTGTTGCCCCTGTTTCTGCTTCCTGGTTCTTCCAGTTAGTAACTGTCAGTTATGGATTTGACAGTTGACATCACAACCAATGATAATGTTAATCCTGTCTGCCTCTTCTGAGCATGCCCAGGCTCAGTACAGGCTCAGTACAGGTTTCTAAATTGCTCAGTTTCCATGAGGCATCCAGAAGCATAGCAGGCATACAGTAATGAATTCATAGGACAAACTATGATATATCAACATATTTTAAAGAGGCCATTCTTTCTAAAAGATGTTATTATGAGGGTGGAGTTGCCCTTTAACCCCAATGGGAAATTAAACCCAACAGATTTCCGCACTGGTGGTATAAAATCGTTTTATGGGATGTGTATCCAAGTCTGACCTGATTTTTTTTAACCAAGTCAAAGTATGGACAAGACAACCAGTTACCTCTAGATAATATGGTCTTCATCTGGTCCAGTTTATTCACTGACAAGTGGGTATTTCTGTTAAAGAAGTTGATTTCTCTTTTTGTGAAGAACAAGGTATTAAAATCTTTAACATCATATATGGACTGGGTCAATTTCCTCTTCATCTCTTCCTCTTGTTCCTTGTCCTCCAGATTTCCCAGAACAATCAATGTATTATGTCTTACTGTAACAAACATGGGGGAGAACATCATACATTATTATTAATGATAATGATCCTGTACAGTGTCAGACTGGACTGTTTGGACCCACCAGGAAATCTGAGACCAGGGGCCCACCAGGATGAGTTTAAGGGCCCATCTTATTTTTTATTTCTGTATTCTAGCTGATGTCTATACTACTCCTACTGACTCAAATTGTTTATTTAAATGTATTTCTTACTGTTTGGCTCTGTATTTAAATTTGAGAAGATTTCTCTGTTTTCTTGGGTGAATGGGCAATGGGCCCACTGGGGGATTCCCCTGTAACCCTGTGGGCCAGTCCGATCCTGTACCATTCATAGAGCAGAGTTCAGGTAAATTTTACCTGTTCAAGGAATGGTCACAGGTTGGTGTATAATGTTATTGTAGGTCTTGTGTATATACTGAAGGCATTAGCATTAATACTGCACTATAAGGGGCGTAACTAGATACGGAGTAAAAAATTAGGTTCTGATTGGATCAGTGAGGTGATGAGGAACACAATGTGTCAGTCAATGTCCCTGATTGTGACAAGTCATATAGAGTGACCAGTGTTACTTGTGTTTAATTGTAGTCACTGTGTTATATTATCATATCCCATCATCCCACATCATATTGATCTGGAACAATTTCATTAACCTGTAACCTAATGGTGCATTTTTACCATTTACCATATTTGGAATATTTCTCTTCCAGGTTTCTGACCATCATAGATTCCGTTAGGTCAGGTCCAAAGTGTCCCTCGTGGTAGAAAATGAAATATGAACAGGATGATAATTGTTCTTGGGTTAATTCTTCTTGGTCACTGGTCATGTGATTTACTTTGTTCACAACGTCCGTAAACGGGTCCGATTTCAGTAAATGTTTTAACCATTCGCAGTCGTCCTTCTGGTCCCAGGTCAGGATGCCAACGGTGAATGGTGGTTTCATCAACTGAACAAGGGAAAAACATACTGTAAATCATTAAATAGACAGCTTATAATATAGATATTTCAGAGTTTCCATCCCTGCAGATATCCAGAGCCATAGCTGTCGTATGTTCTAACATCTTAGGGCAATCACATATGGAGTGCACTAGTCTATAGTCAAAGCAACAGGCATACAGGAATCAGGTACACATGCATGTGTGAAACTGTCCATATACACAGTGATCAAGCCCACACAAATAAGCTGTACTGGTCCCAGTATTAGCATTATCGGTTCTACTAAATCTCATGTAACATATCAATTAACCCCTTTAGTACAGCTACTGCCCACAAATCTGCCCAATGTGCTAAGCACAGAACTCCTGGATGACTTCTAATATCCATATCATTTATAATTGGGGAAACATTATAAACAATATATTGATAATCAATAGTGTGATAGTACAAGTTAGAATAAAGGGGGGGGGGGTTATTATGCCAAGAGAAAGTCTGCGGCCATCACTGTCATTAGTCCTAGATCTCCCCACTGGGAGAAGGGGGAGGGGCAAGTGCGGTAGTTTCCCATTAGAGATCTATTAATCCAGTGAGTATTTAATCAGGGGACATTACTAATATCTACTGCCCTGTGTAGGTTAAATAGATTAATAAATAAAGAAGTAAATGAATAAATGTGGTTAAATGCAAATAAACTGTGAAATTGGGGCCAACGTCAAATCGGAAATTATAATCCCATTCTACGGATATAGAGAAATAGAGAATATCAGAGAGCCCATAGGGAACCTTGCTGACCCTGTCATCGTTTACAGAATTTATTGTAATAAAGTTTATACAATAATCTCCAAAAAGGGGGCTCACATACAATCTTTAATGCAGAAAGGCCCTTAGCTCATTTATTCAAAAAGTTTTCTTGTTTGGGGGGTGGGGAAGTAGGAAATAATATTATGTTAAAGGGCAGGATGGACCATGGGTCTCTATTTCCTTTCAGATTAAAGGGAATGTTAGCATTAAATATCAATGAGATTTCAATAGAAAGTGGGATCCAGCCATTAGGAGGGTTTTATTTAGGGTAAAGATTTATTTTAAACAAAGGATTTAAATGTCTCTTACTTTATATGAAGCCCATGAAATCCAGAGAAAGACCAGATCTGTTATCCATGTGATCCACTGCCCCAATGAAACTGCATAGCCTGTAAAATAAATGGGATATGGATTCCGCACTGTAAGATACAGTTACCAAATAACTAAACCTGCTACTGGCATTGTATCTGATGGCTCCCATTTGAAGCTGACAATTATTTGCCAAATAAAACAAAAATCCATAAATATTTACAGTTACCCCTGATCTTCCTTTATTCATTAAGGCACTGGGCCATTTTTGAGGGCCCATCTGTTGTCTGCCCAACACCCCCTTTCCTTACCATCCTGTGTTAAATAATACAAAGCATAGTCAGAAAACAATTAAACGTTTCCCAGTTAATTGTTACTTTGTTCAGCTTACCTAGTAGAAATAAACAAGCAACCATATCTATATTTACCGTAATAAATATCCAGTTTAAACAGGATTTGGCTAACCTGTTCTATTAAAATTCAGATGCAGTTTTAGTGCACATAAAAAGTACATTACTGTTTCTAATCTAACATACAGTATAATTTAGTTCTAAGTATACATGCAAAATAGACATAAGTTTGCTATTTATCCTCAGTCCCTGAGCCATGGTTATTGGGCATGTGCGATACCCAGTGGGTACTGGAGAAGGGGCAAAGATGGCAGCCCCCATGGGAAAAGTTTAAAACCACTTATCTTAACTGTCATTGAGCCAATGTCACTATGAGTATTATGTGTCATGCACTATGCACTTTGTTTTTTTTTCTTTGTTTCCCAAGTTGATTTTTTTATTTAAGTTGCCCTTTAAATAAAATGAATGCCTTAATGAATCTACCATTTATCATTAAATGAATCAATTGACCATCCCATTATTTTCTCAAAGGAGAACTAAACCCAAATTTTTACACTCCAGAATTCAACCATATACATTCTAAAAACATCAATAAACTGTAAAATAGCAATACAGTAAATAGCATTAAAGTAAATGTTATCACTTTGGATGAACTAACCACAACTGGATGACATAACTGTGTGTATGTACAGTGACTGGCCAAACCCCTGATCTCACTCACATGCTCCCTTGCCTATTCTGTTCTGTAAAAGGATTGGCTAGAGGCTACTAGTGGGTGTGACCAACTCTAACAAGTTCTTGCAGTATCTTAGAACTGAGCATGTGTAAAGAACATAATGGTCAGTGACCACACTGTGTGATACTGGAATTCTGGGAAATAAGACACAAACCTCATGTTAGAAAGTTACATTTCTCAACAACCCTATTAAAATGAGAGGTGAGACACTGATTACTGTTATTATAACAAGGAAATCTGCCTTCTAATTCAATGTTGTTCTGTGGCTTTAGATGTCCTTTAATAAAATACTTCAAAACTCAATAGCCATCTAAATCAATTAATTATTGGACTTAATTATTTAATTTACCTGTGGTGTCAGACATTTCCGATACTGTGGGTTTATAAATACTGCCAGTTAGCAGACAATAGTAGACTGATAACATGCACTTGTCATGTGTCAATACCTTTACCTACTCCATGGGTGGGATCTGGTATATCTGTGTCAGTACAATGTGTGGCCTTACCTTGTATTGTGGATTCTCCTGGAATGGTTGTTACTTGTAGTTCACAATTATCTGCTTAGAAAAAAACATTATAATTCTATATGACTTTTAAAATACACTTGTCATTAACATTATAGTTCCTCTGATTGTATTCAATATCGGCCCTTACAAAAATATTCTTGTGTGTCACAAATTAAACAACATTGTTATGTCTCTGTGTCATTCAAAAACCTCCTACTGAGATATTCTATTTCCCTCCAGTACTCTGTTAGGTTACAGTTGTAGAAGAAGCCATATTTGTTTGCTCTATCGATCTGGAGTCCATATTGTACATAATGATAAACACAATGAACGTTCTTTAGTCTAAGAAAAAGGTTTTCTGTGTTTCAGTGATGATTTCTATTGGTTAAGAAGGTTTAAGAATTTATTTTATTTACATTTTACATGATAAATGATCCTACATATGGCTAACAAGGTACAACCCTACAGATGTCTCCACGTGATCAATGAACAATCAACATGAAATAACCATAATGGCATCTTGGAGAGACATAATAATAATAATAATATAGTAAATCAGACAAACATGGTCAATTCTTTCTTTTCTTAGAAGACTTAAGCCTCGTAACACACGTACAATTTTCCACCCGCCATGGATGATCACTATCTGTTACTGTAACATAGAAATCCAGCAGACACGTTGTCTAGGATCCTACACAAGATGCTACTAATTACATTGATATGGAAACAAACTGGGACAATTTATTAGACAGAATATGTTATGGATCAACTTGAATACAAGACAATCCCCATAACAGTGATATGACCATATGAAGGAATCTCCATACACAGACAGACAACAAATACCTGATTTACTTGGTGTTTCCACCCATACACAGCCTTCCACTATTGTATCATCTGTTGGTGATGAGGTTGAATTGTGGGATTGTGTGTCTCCTGTAACACAGACAAATGGAATTTCATATCTATCAGTCCGCATTTATTATTAACATAGGAACTGTTTATTACGGTCGTTATCATGAATAATGATTCTTCCCTATCCCGATTATATCCCGATTCTATGGATCTGTCCAGATGTCCTGAATCTGCCTTCACATTCAGAAGTAGGCAAAGCTTGGGCAGAGATGGTAAAGGCTACAATGGACTTGTTTTCATTTTATTACCTGGTATTACCCCAATGTAGAAATTATATATATTGTACTTTATTTAGACACATCTGAATATTTACCTAACCCTGGGGCCCGGGTCCCCCCCCCCAGCTATTGAGGCAAGCCCCAGACACACACCCACACCAATCTCCTGTGATCAGCTGTTTAAAACTGCTAATCGTGATACATTGCCAGGCTCTCTTGCCCCTCCCCCCTCACAGGCGCTTTAGTTACGCCACTGCACAAGAGCTATTTTTTGATGTGTAAAATTCTCTGCTGAATTAAAGTTGTCCATACGCATCCTCGACATCACATCGATTAGACATTGGATCTGAGATTTTTTTTCCTGACATTATTTCCCAGCAGGATCATGTTTAAGATCATAAGTACAATGGTAAAATTAATCGCAAAATGATCGGGCTAGGCAGTTTTTAAAACATTGGGAGATAAGTTTGTGGTGTATGGCCAGCATATAGTGGCGTAACTAGGAATCTCTGCCCCCCCTAACAAATCTATAATGGGGCCCCTATCCGTGCTTCATCCACAGTGGTTTTCTGGGAGGAGGCTATATCTGTCATAGGAAAAATAAGAAGATGGGGCCCCTTGTTAAGACAAAACTCCTCTGTGTCCCTTTCATACTCACCATTCCATTCTTCCTTCCTTGAATTGTCCAGTGTCTGTTGGTCTACAGAAGACAATTCCCCAGATGATCCCGGACCAGACGCCATCATGTAGACTGATCCTGATCTTGGTTTAAATCTTTAAGTCTTCAGGTATTTTCTATCACAATTAAAATGCAAACTCCCTAATTCATGCAGATCTTTATTGTCCTTCTTAAAAGAGAGAAAATGCAAGATAAAGCAAAGAGCAGTAAATTGTTAAGATTAACATGTTGAATTTATACATTTTATTCACATATTTGAAATGTTGAGGCTGACATTTGTTTCCAGACTTTTAGATTCCAGAGAAATATCATTAAAATGATGTGACAATTGCTGGAACCAAACTTTGATCTCTGTGAAACGGTCTAAATATTTCACTGCCACCAGCTGCACAGCAATTTTGTATTTCATTCTTCCTCCTCCCCTTGGCTGAGCAATTTGATGAAGGTTATTGGACAAATCTTCTCATTCCTTGGGTGGTAGTAACAGACTGAGCATGTGTGAGCCAGTGGTGGAGTATAATCCAGTGTGGTTAGAAGTGTGGTTGACTGGGCTATATGTTAAGTTAACTTACTTAAAGGGCATGTCCACCCCCAAAACTATAATCCTCCCAACTACTGGCCCCATCATGTAGTGTAGTTTAATCCTTACCTCACATCCCAGCTCCATATGGTTCTCCTGTAGTCCCCCCCAAAGTCCCAAAAACTGCCCACCAGGAGGATAGCAGAGTCCATATAGGACTCTGCCTCCTATCTCACCTCTGGGAGAAATTTGGCATGCGTACTGCAGCCCTTCTCCCCCTCCCTCTCCCTCCCTCTCAGGATTCCCTCCCCCTAGCATAAATTCCCTTTAATATAGTATTCCCCCTGTCCCCCCAGCCCCAACCGCTTAATTTTTATGTTTAGAAATCTCCCCAAACTTTTACTTACCTTCCCTCTTTCCTCTGAATAACCAGCAGCCGCTTCCGTGATTGGCTGCCGCTCAGCCAATCACAGACGTGACTGCCGGTCCCGCCCCTCTGCTTGCATTTTCTCGCAAGCAGAGGGCCAGCAGTGCGTCGGAGGAAAGAGGGGAGGTAAGTAGAGTTTAGGGCACTTTCTAAAGATAAAAATTTAGCATTTGGGGCTGGGAGACCAGGGGGGTTACTATATTAAAAGTTAATTTTAAGGGTGGACATACCCTTTAAATAAACTTTAGCCAGCAGATTCAGAAAAACAATACGTTTTAGCTTAGACTTTCCCTTAAACATTTATTTTGGAGAAAAACTCTGTGTCCAGATTTAGAACAGGTCAAAGTTAATATAATATAGTGATAATCACCCCTTTTACCTTTCTCTGCACCTGTCTCTTTAAATAAACCTGTGACCACAAACAATATGGCTGCAGCTCCCCTACAATGATAAATGAATACACTTTGCTAATATCAGGCAAATCTGATTGTATCTGACGGTATTTGGTATCAATTATGTTTATGGAATGAAAACAATAGACCCTGATGGAGAACATTTTACTTCCCCAAAGTTGAGAAAGTTGATGCCATTGTTTTGTGTGCAGTCCATATAATGATCATATACTCCTATACTGTGTACTGCAAAACATACTGTATCATCCTGCTTCCTGTTTGAATGGATTTGGTCTATCATGTATTTGCAGTAACCCAGTAAAAAGCTAACCTCTGATTGGTTGCTGCAGATTAATAGTACACCTCTGCACCTCTTATTACATCAGCCCCAAAGTATCTAGACACACTATATGTGAATAAAAATCTGTTTATACAAGAAGGGATATCACACTCTATTATCACACTGTGGACAATCATAGGCTAATTATATGTGTAACTGGTTATCACAGAGTAAACCATGTGAATATTAAAAAGCCCTGTCTATTAAGGCAGTATAATACATTGCTGCTTCTTTTTTAAATAGGAGAAACATTGTAATATATTATGAAAATCACTCAGCTACATAGCTAAGTGATTATTATAAGAAAATATTTCACTGCTGTTCCCATTTAGTGTCCCCTGAATATTATTTAGCTGCTCAAGTGAAAAGAACCTGTTCAAGTGGAAGCAAGAGGTGTGACAGACAGAGGAGACCACCAAGCCAAATCCTATCTCCCTACACCATCCAACCAATCAGACACACTTTCTGGAGGGTGGAGTTGAGCTGGATCCTGCCCATTATTGAACCATGCTGACTAGAGGGATAGATGAATGGAGCTTGAAACTGCCAGGCGGACTGACTAAAAAGAATATCTGGGAGCACGGCAACAGTTTGTCTATCGATCAATCTTTATCTATATCAAAAGTGGGCAATTTAATTTCACAGGGGGCAGCATGAGAAACTTGGATTCCGTGAAAGGCCGTGCCAATAGGTTCAACTCAATTCTCATCAACTGGATTTTATAAACAGATTACATTAACATCCCTGGTTTATTGGATTTTTTTTTATTTTTAGTTTTAATTGAAGGTGTGTAATATGTTAGATCCATCTCATCAAATTCAATTCATTCATTGATCAGGTCATAGTTCTTTTTATAAAATAAACTTAATAAAATTAAATCAATGAAGATTGCTGGGGGTACAGTTCTAGTATTGAGGTGCATTTCACTGAAAGCCAATGGGCCGCATTTGACCCTGGGCCTTACTTTACCCAGGTCTGATCTATAGTTAGTTGTTGTTGGAATTGCATACATAGAGTAGTGATCACATTTGCGCAGATCGCAACTCAAATGGGCACTTTCCCCATTCGTTAATGTCTCTGGAATCTCCTATTTACTAGCAAGTCTGTTACTGTATATTGAGAGACTTTAATAGTGTCTGTGTTCCCTTTGTCTATACCTCTATTAAGCAATGACATGCGTAATGCGTATACCTCCCAAACCCAGCCATCCTGAGAATTAGGAGTTGTGGACTGTATTTTAGTGGATAATGCACCCTCAACTGTAAATTATAAGGATATTAGAAGTCACAGAGAAGTTCCGTATAAAAGTACGAGGCCGCAGGCTGAGTACCTTTATACAGGGCACGGAACTCCAAGTGGACTTCTAATATCCCTTTAACAGGGGCATAACTAGAGGGGAGCAGGGGGAGCAACCGCAGAGGGGCCCAGGAGCCAAGAGGGCCCCATCTTCTTATTTTTCCTATGACAGATATAGCCTTCTCCCAGAAAACCACTTTGGATGAAGCATGGATAGGGGCCCCATCATAGTTTTGCTGGGGGGCCCAGTGATTCCTAGTTGTGCCACTGTCCTTTAATTTACAGTTGGGGGTGCATTATTTATTATAACCTACCCCTTTGTGGCTTCTGGTTTCCTTCTCCTCCTGGAACTGTTAGATTATAAGGCTATAATCTTACAGTTCCTCCCATAGAAATCCACTACAGGGGTAGGTTATAAGGCTATAATCTTACAGTTCCTCCCATAGAAATCCACTACAGGGGTAGGTTATAAGGCTATAATCTTACAGTTCCTCCCATAGAAATCCACTACAGGGGTAGGTTATAAAACTATAATCTTACAGTTCCTCCCATAGAAATCCACTACAGGGGTAGGTTATACATAGCTCCCAACAGTCCCGTTTTCGGCGGGACTGTCCCGTTTTTGGGGTCCTTTCCCGCTGTCCCGGCACCCCCTCTCTGTTCCCGCATTGCCCCGTTTTTTTCCGGGTGTCTGGTCCATTTTTCAGGGTAAAAACGCTAAACCGGAAGTGCACTAGCAGGCATTAGGACCCTGCAGTTGGAGACTTCCAGTCATGCCTGCTGGGGGCGGGGCTTTGACCAGAACGGAGCTGCTGGGGATTGAGGTTGGAGAGAGAAAACTGCTGAAGGTCTGTGTGAGACTCTGTGCAGATGAACTTGCAGTGTAACAGAGTTAGATACTAGTACAGCACAGACACAGTAAATACAGGCACCAAACATTATTTCTTCCCTTACAGGGCCAGTGTTAGCTTCTAGTAAGGGGCAGTGCCTGCAAAGCTAGGTACACAGATAGTTATTATCCTCATATCTAGTCAGTAGTGTGCCCTGGGGGGACAAGCCTTTGTGTTTCAGTATATATCTGTATGTGTGTGTAGTGTGTATCAGTGCATGAGTGTGTCATGTGTGTAGTGTGTCAGTATATCAGTGCATGTGTAGTGTCAGTATACGTGCATGAGTGTCCAAATAATATTAGTGTACATGTGTCATGTTTGTAGTGTGTGTCAGCATATCTCCATGTGTGTGTGGTGTATGTGTCCGTATATCAGTGTATGTGTCAGTGTCAGTATATCTGTGTGTGTGTCAGTATATCAGTGCATGTGTGAGTCTTGTGTGTGTCAGTATATGAATGCATGTGTGTGTCAGTGTATGCTGGTGTGCCTCAGTATGTCAGTCAGTGTATGTGTGTCAGTTTGTGTCCATGTTTGTGTGCCTGTATGTCAGTGCATGTTTGTGTCATATATGTGGTTAAGCGTATGTATGTGGCAAAGATAGATATAGGTTGACACAGATAGATAAACAGGTAGATAGACAGACAGACAGAGATAAATGAATATACAGGTAGATAAAAAGATGCAGATAGACAAATAGATAGACAGGTAGACAGACAGAAAGAGATAAATACATAAGATAGACAGGTAGGTAGATGGACAGAAAGAGATAAATAAATAAGATGAACAGAAAGATAGATAGACAGACTGAAAAAGATAGATATACAGACCAGACTATAAAAACAGATACAGACAAACACAAATAAACACTGATATTAGCATACTGGGTAGTGGCGTATGCATATAGTCTTCTTTTTCATGGGATTTATCTTTAAATTGGGGGCGTAACCTATGAAAGATGGGAGTGGTTTAAGAAAACGGGTGTGGCCTAATAAAAGTGGGTGTGGCCAAAATTTGCCGCGGGCGCTAACGCGCCCGCAACTCACTCTCCCTTTTACTGTCCCTCTTTTGTGTTTTCAAATGTTGGGAGGTATGGGTTATAGGGCTATAATCTTACAGTTTCTCCCATAGAAATCCACTACAGGGGTAGGTTATAAGGCTATAATCTTACAGTTCCTCCCATAGACATCCACTACAGGGGTAGGTTATAGGGCTATAATCTTACAGTTCCTCCCATAGACATCCACTACAGGGGTAGGTTATAAAAAAAATCTAATCACTGGAACTGCTCAGTATCCTTAGTGGTGTAAGTGTTAATAAAATTCAAACACGTGTGTAATAAGACATAATAATGAAACTTCATCTGGTCCAAGTACTTTGTGTCTAGAACAGTAAATGGCCATACACGCTACAATTTGTACATGTTATAATTGGGCAGAGAAGCTCAGTGGGTGTTTATTTCCTGTAGATCCTCCCACAACATTGCCATGTGTATGGCCTCCTTAACCAGAGACTTTTCTTTGCACTATTGCAAGGATGTTAAATTTGAAGCCCTCCAGATGTTTTAAAAATACAAATCCCAGTATTCATTGGCAGCATACGGCAACCAGGAATGCTGGGAATTGTAGTTTTAAAATATTGGAAGTTTGAGATCCCTGCAATTGACAACCCCCCAGAGATCCCTGTTACAGTTGTTAGATTACGTTATGTGTTCCGTGTATCTGCAACTTACCTACAGCACAGTAACCAAACCTGAACCAAGCAACATGTGATATACATGTCTGTCCTGTTTGTGACAACAGGAAAAGGTTTGTGGTTCCGTGTTTATTTCATGTAGTTCAGTTGCCTATTAGGTTATCTACTGCTCCCTATAGAACATTCCTTTAGATACAGGTTAATGGTAAAGGGTTAACCAGATTCCCTGCAACCTACTGTAGATTGTTCTGGGCGTAGATAACACACAATGAGACTGAAATGTCTTTAACCGTTTCACAGTGACATTTATACAATTGCTCTAGATCACCCCCCC
>CM033477.1:7854750-7867952 GCA_019447015.1 Hymenochirus boettgeri | reverse complement strand
CTGCTCCCTATAGAACATTCCTTTAGATACAGGTTAATGGTAAAGGGTTAACCAGATTCCCTGCAACCTACTGTAGATTGTTCTGGGCGTAGATAACACACAATGAGACTGAAATGTCTTTAACCGTTTCACAGTGACATTTATACAATTGCTCTAGATCACCCCCCCACACACACACACAAAGGGTTAAACACTCACCCAGGACTCACACACAGTCCCTAATATTACCCAGGACTCACACAATCCCTTATATTACCCAGTACTCACACAATCCCTAATATTACCCAGGACTCACACAATCCCTAATATTACCCAGTACTCACACAATCCCTATTATTACCCAGGACTCACACACAGTCCCTAATATTACCCAGGACTCACACAATCCCTTATATTACCCAGTACTCACACAATCCCTAATATTACCCAGTACTCACACAATCCCTTATATTACCCAGTACTCACACAATCCCTTATATTACCCAGTACTCACACAGTCCCTAATATTACCCAGGACTCACACACAGTCCCTAATATTACCCAGTACTCACACAATCCCTATTATTACCCAGGACTCACACAATCCCTATTATTACCCAGTACTCACACACAATCCCTAATATTACCCAGTACTCACACACAATCCCTTATATTACCCAGTACTCACACACAATCCCTTATATTACCCAGTACTCACACACTCCCTTATATTACCCAGTACTCACACACAATCCCTTATATTACACAGTACTCACACACAGTCCCGAATACCCGGGGGTATCTGGAATAGAGTTGTTCCCCTTCTAATTCTCTCTTCTCTGTGCAGCTTGTTTACTGTTCTGTCTCTTTGTTTCCCTTCACATCCTCGTCTTCCTCTCTTCATTTACTTTCAGTTTCTATTTATTACTCCTTCCTTTTCACCCCCTATTATGTATATTCTGTCCATTTAATATCCTATGTTGTGATTACTGTACATTCTACCTGCTGTAATACAGTGCGATCGCTGTACATTCTACCTGCTGTAATACGGTCCGATCGCTGTACATTCTACCTGCTGTAATACGGTCCGATCGCTGTACATTCTACCTGCTGTAATACGGTCCGATCGCTGTACATTCTACCTGCTGTAATACGGTCCGATCTCTGTACATTCTACCTGCTGTAATACGGTCCGATCGCTGTACATTCTATACTGCTGTAATACGGCCGATCGCTCGTACATTTACCTGCTGGTAATACTGTTCCGTCGCTGTTACATTTATCATTGATGTAATACGGTCCGAGCGCGGTACATTTACATGCTGTAATACGGTCGATAGCTGTAATTCTAACTGATTGTTGTAATACGGTTCCGATCGCTTGTACATTCTACCTGTGTCTTAATACGGTACGATCGTGTACATTCTACCTGCTGTGAATACGGGCCGCACGCTGACATTCTACCTGCTTTTGTAATACGGTCAGATAGCATGACTTACCACTTCTACTGCGGTATTGTAATACGGGCGGAGCGATGTAACATTCGACCTGCTGTGTTAATCGGTTGGATCGCTGTACATTCACCTGCTTGTAATACGGTAGATCGGTACATTCAACCTGCGGTAATACGGGTCCGATCGCTGTACATTCAACCTGCTGTAATACGTCGATCGCGTACTTCTACAGCTATACGTCGACCTGTACTTACCTTGTATACGGTGCACGCTGTAAGTACCGGTTACGTCGATCGCGGTACGTTCTAACATGTGTAATACAGGTCCGACGTGTACGTTCTACCTTGGTAATACGGTGCGATCGGATGTTTACGTTCTAACAGCCTGCCTGTAATACGGTACGACGGGGTCGTCTCCCTCAAGGATGAAATTACGGTTCTCGGACCTTGTGTTGTCTCCATCGCTGTAATCATGGTCAGATTGTTTGACCCCGTTCACCTGCTGTAATCGGTCCGATCGCTTCTTTTTTTTGTTTTAAATTCTACCTCGGTACCACACACGGGTTCATCCGACTCCCCCCTCCCTCTTTCGCCCCCCAGCTGATCACCCCCTTTCTAACTGCTTAATACTGTCCGTCCCGTCGCTGTACATTCTTTCCCACCCTGCTGTTGTAATCGGTCCGATCGCTGTAATCTAACTGTTGTAATACGGTCCGATAGACTGTACATTCTACGTGCAGTGTAATACGGTACGCTCCTGGTCATTCGACCGCTGTAATACGGTTCGATAGCGGTAAAGTCGACTGCGTTTGTAAGACGGTCGATAGCTGGACATTTTCACTGATGGTAATACGGTCCGATCGTTGGACATTCACCGGTTGTAATACGGCCGGAGCCAAGCTGCACCATCAGCTTTAGAACCTACAACTATTGGAAATGTCACCCAAATATCAGCAGTGGATGTGGTCCATAGGAAACATGTGATTGGTGCCAAGCTGTACCATCAGCTTTAGAACCTACAACTATTGGAATTGTCACCCAAACAACTAGAGCACATAAAGTGTATAATGAGAATGAAGCAAAGGTTTCACCCAACTCTACCCAGTTGCCAGCAACTTTGAACAGAGATAATTCTCACCAGGACACCATGGAACATCATGGTGGGCACTGGGGTTCAACTAAAGCCAAATCTGTGTTACCAGGTGGAGAATCTACATCGACTGGGATTGTAACCAAAACATCTACAGACCCTTTGGCCTATAGGAACAATGGTATTGGTATAAATATCTCTACTGACTCTACCCAGTTACCAGAAACTATGGACACAGATGGAGAGAGGGACAAACCACTCATTCCAATCCAATCCAAGATTACAAATGACACAGCAAAGAGGTAAAATCAGTTCCCATTAAATTCTGAATGGAAATAGTTTATTGTCCTTGTGGAATATACAATGTCTTTGTTAGATGGTCTTGAAGTCCCCACCTTTAAATAATGATTTGTTTTAATCCTACCTGCCATATAGGACAGGCATGTGTGGGGTTTGTATTAGGCTAGTCCAGTCTAGTGCCTTTGCTTAGTGTTTTCAAATATTTTATCTAGCTCAATACCTACCAGGTTGCAACCACACAAGTACAGGTACAGAACAGTGTCATAAGGGTTTTGGGGGCAAATGTCAAGCCAAGGGACCTGATGGAATCAAGGCAGTGGGTGGTGTATTAATGCACATTTGTTCAGCTTCTTCTAGTCCTGGAAATAGTCAGGTTGAAACCCTGTCTTCTATGGACAATCTGGAAATGTATTAATCTTTTGTGTAAGTGGTACTGACCCTTCAAATCACATGAATGCAAGTGATACAATGGGATAAATCCAATATTATATACAGGCTATCAAGCACTCCTTATCACCCTTTTACAAGCCCATGCATATAATTCCATGTAATGCTAAATTGCATATACTACTGTCTGCCCACTGTGTGTGTGGAGACCTGGGTGTATACACCCCAGATCTATCGCTGGTATGTTAATCCTCTCTCTAGGGTAACTTCCATTTATCCAGTTCATCATACATGGTAATGCAGTGGTAATACTCCTTGACTCACCCTTTTCTCTTGGTGGTCTGGATGCTGTATCGCCCTGGACCCTTCGCTGGGTCCGCATGTACTGGATGCAGGTAAACTGGAAGGTATAGATCCGCACTCCAAGTCAGGTAATTGAGGTCACTCTGCAAACTTACATAAAAACATTAGCTTTATTAAATAAAAACCATTCAAATCCTGAACACCTGACGCGTCTCACCACGCTCTTAATCATAGGCCACACAATGGGATAGGACTTTTTTAGCTCTTACACCTTCTCACTAGAAACCCCATGTGGTTAAGGAATGGAGATGGATGATGAATATTCTTGTACAGGCAATTCCGTCATAATTGATACTGATGATCCATCCTCCACCTGACATTTCAGACCCATTCAGTTCCATGAAATACAATGTTATAATGTTGTATGAGTGAATAGGTTACATTTTAGTGGCTTTGTGTTTGATATTTTATTGAACAAGGAACTGTTCTGATCTCAGTGTGTTATTATCTATGACAATGTATCTCTGCCTGTTAATACAGGTCCTTCCATCATCAAAAACCCCAGAATGAAATATGACTAATGAATGAAACTGTCATTAAGACAACAAAAATGAAAGTTTATTGCAAGCACTTTCCCTTTAAGGTAACAGGTATAAAAGGACATCAGTACTGAACAAAAGTTATCTTTAAATATCCAATCTGAAATATCTTCTGCTATGTGCAGTTTTGCTATAACTGGAATGGACACAGTGTTCATGCAAATCATGTGAATTGCATGATGGGAAATTCCCTCTTTCAATGCTGCCTCATAGTGATTACTGAGCATGCTTGCCCTCATAGAAACCTCTACAAGGAATAGTTAGAGGCGGAAACAAATTACACCAGAAATGGCTCCTACTCTTTAATTTCTGGGACTTTGAACAGACATCAATACTGAAACAATAGTTATCTTTAGATATCCAATCTGAACTAATCTAAATGAAATTTAAGTTTTGGGGGTGGACGTGCCCTTTAAAACATGTCATTATTATTATTGTGTTGTCAGTGTTTTACCATTGTCTGTATTTGGTTGTAGTGTTACACATAGTACAGAGGATCCTGACCAATGCACCGCTGTATTCTACTGGGATAATGGATCAAGCCTAGCATGGCTGGTGGATTACCTGACCTTGAAGTTCTCCATTAAACCCAGTTCGTTGTCCCTGATCCCAATGTCTGTTGCTTCTCAGGAAGAATTTTACAACACAGCCATGAAAGTCTCGATGATTGTCTTTTATCTTTCACTGAAATCCCACAAATCCATTAAAGACATTTTGCCATATCTCAGATTCTGTAGGGACACACATGGTAAGATTCCCAATGATTGTAAAGCTGGTAACACATCAGTTATAAGAGGGCAGATTGTAACAGGATCAGCTTTTTTATCGGCCACTTGTGTAACTGAAAAAAGGACAATATCAATCAAACTACCGCTTCCCACCTCTTGTCCTATGTTGTCCCCATACACCTGTAACTGGTAATTATATCAGGTGTCTGTAAGGATGTATTATATCAGGTGTCTATAAGGATGGATTATATCAGGTGTCTATAAGGATGGATTATATCAGGTGACTATAAGGATGTATTATATCAGGTGTCTGTGATTTTGAACAAACAAGAACTAACATTTTTGACAAATAAATTCCCCACAGTTGCAACTTTCTACTTCCTACCGAAAATTCACAAAAATAGGGAGAAACCCCCAGGTAGATCAATAGTATCTGGAATAGAGTCCCTAACCTGTAATTTATCACAATATGTAGATAAATTCTTACAGCCATATGTAGTGAAATCCAAATCTTATACAAGAGACACGAAAGATATTCTGAATATTCTCTCCGAAACTGAATGGCATAACGACTATATTCTATGCACTATAGATGTCACTTCTCTCTATACATGTATTCAACATCAAAAAGGAATAGCAGCAACAGTAAACACCTTACGCAAAGAAAAAAATCTAAAAGAAACACAAATTGAGTTTATAGAGAAAAGCATAGAATTTACTTTGAAACATAACTACTTTCTATTCAAAGGAGATTATTTTCTGCAAATACAGGGAACTGCAATGGGGACCAAATTTGCACCCAGCTACGCCAATCTATTTATGGCAGAATGGGAAACAGAATGCATCTATAGCGGAGAATATCATCATAACATATCCCTATGGAAAAGATTTATCGATGACATTCTAATAATATGGAAAGGAACTTAGGCAAAACTCAACGAATTTCTCCAACGGATAAATGACAATGATAGAAATTAGAGAATAAAATTAAAACAGAGACCTACTCAAAAGACGATAAATGCAATACATTCATTCTTCACAATAGCTGCCATCAAAAACACTGGTTGGAAAACATTCCACCTAACCAATTCCAAAGAATCAGACGCAACTGTACGGACATAAATACTTATGAAAAACAATCAGAAAATCTAATAAAGAAATTTGAAACAAAAGGATATAACAAAGAAAAGCTAAAAAAGATACAATCAAACATAAAAGAAATCAATAGGGAAAATCTACTTGAACTTAAGTCCAAAACAAAGACGAACGAACATAGAATACCATTCATCACTAACTTTAACCGAAATAATAAGGAAATTAGAAAGATAATCAAGAAACACTGGCACCTCCTACTAAATGATGAATACTTAAATCCGATCCTTGCCCCTATACCAGATATCATTTTTCGCAAAAGCAAAAACATAAAAGAAATATTAGCTCCGAGCCATCTAAAAAGTGAAAGGAAAAATACAAATGGGATTACAGATATGAAAGGTTTTTTTGGATGTGGAACTTGTGTCGCATGCAGAATAACTAAAAAACAAAAACTGACACAATTCAAAAGTAACACTACTTTAGAAGAATTTGGAATTAAACACTTAATCACGTGTAATACTATTAACGTTATTTATTTAATGGTATGCCCATGTGGAAAACAATATGTGGGGAGAACGGGGCGCAAATTAAAAACTCGTATAAGGGAACACATATATAACATTGAAAAGAAGAGAGATCTGAATCTCTACAATCATTTCAATAAATGTATACATTTTAAAACACAAGAACTAAAAGCCTTTGGAATAGACGTATACAAACCACCAGACAGAAGTGGGAACCTACAAGCAGGTTTATCGAGACTAGAAACCAAATGGATATACAAATTGCAGACAATGATCCCTGAAGGATTAAATAAAGATATTGATCTTTGGAGCTTCCTATAAAACTCGATAGATAAGCCCTCTTGTTGCTCCCTTTTCCTGCCCCCCACCCCCAATCCCCTAATATGTGTACCTCTCAAACTGTTTCTAGAGTCATAATATGTGTACCTCTCAAACTGTTTCTAGAGTCATAATGATTTTGAAGATTAATCACATCCATATATACTTGCGTTTTTTATGTATTTTTATGTATTTTTCTGTATTCATATTTTTTATATCTGCATGATTGTCTAGAGAGCCCCTTGCCTTCATGAGAGACAAATCCGGATGAAAAAAAAGAGCCACTTTTTAGTTTTTAATCCGGAGGTACTGGCAAGCCGTGCCAGGTAGTTACTCACGGCGCATACGTGTCCCCTAGGACAGTACAAAGAAACCAGAATAGCGAAACGTCATCACGTAAATACGGCACCTGTAACTGGTAGATATACTTCCCACCTCTTGTCCTATGTTGTCCCCATACACCTGTAACTGGTAGATAACACTGCTATTATATCAGATAACACAAAATGAATGTAATGTGCAGAATTATAGATGCTATGTTTAGCTTTTCTTTAAATGTTTTGTGTTTAGATCCCAGTAAAATAATCGTGGTGGTTACTTACCTAAAGGACAGAAAATCTGTATCAGAAATGGAAAGTAATTGGAATTATGGATGTAACCTGGTGACATTCACACAACAGGACATGGAACCGTATGAAACCAAAGAAGAGAGAAGTCAAGGTACAAGTTCAACTTCTTCATTCATTATAGGATTACAAGGACACATATTGTTATCAAAGCCTGTTACTTTCTTAAGGAAATGCACCTGGATCTGGGGCATACTCTACCTTGCACTGTGGGTGGTTAAGCCTCAGCACAACACTGAATTGGAAGGCATTGCACCAAGGCAAAAAAAACAGTTATCTGTGTCTTACTTCTCATTTCGATATGGTTGTTGGAAAATATACCTTACTAATATAGGGTTTATGCTTTTTTTCCCCAGAATTCTAGTATCATTCAGTTTTTTAGGGGCTTTCATTTACTTTAACGCCATTTACTGGAATGGTATAAAAATGTGGGTTTAATTCTTCTTCTTTAAAATACACTACAAAATACCCCTTAAATGGTTTGTGAAGTTTCTTATTCATCCAGGTCATGGTATATCTGTAATATTCATCCATCCAGGTCAGGGTATATCTGTAATATTCATCCATCCAGGTCATGGTATATCTGTAATATTTATTCATCCAGGTCATGGTATATCTGTAATATTCATTCATCCAGGTCACGGTATATCTGTAATATTCATTCATCCAGGTCATGGTATATCTGTAATATTCATCCATCCAGGTCGTGGTATATGTGTAATATTCATTCATCCAGGTCATGGCATATCTGTTGTATTCAATTAGATCAACTGGATTTGAAGTTTAGTTCTTGAAGACGTTTCGCTAGTCATCCGACTGGATCTCTCAATTCAGAATGACTTGTACAAGAATCTGTTGGCCATATGAGTACCTTTGAATGTCCCAATTAGCATATGACAGCCAGGTATTAGGGCCCTTCTGAATGCAAGGTGTGGATGCATTGAGGGTAAGGGTTGTTATCGTCCAAAACTGCCCAGAGTAAGGTGTCAAAACAGCATTATACATGGCAGACAGTTGGTGTCGAACCTCACCACTATTAAGACTTGGCTTCTTCATTTTCACATAACTGGCCTCCTTGACACCTCTCTTGAACCAGTCATGTTCCTTTGCCAATATGTTGGCATTACAATCTGTAATAGATATCTATTTTATTTTTTGTAATTTAACATTAAGTGGCTGATTCAGTAAGAGTTACAAACATTTGCCCATGCTATTACTTTGCAGCAACCAATCAGATCCAGTATACAGTGTGATACTGCACAGAACAATTGAAAAATACCCTAGGCCCACAAGTAATCAAAAACTAAATATTACACTGCAATGCTTAATCAAGAGGGTAACCACTGAAAATAGCTCTGAGGGAGCTCCTACCCCAACATACAATAAGGCACCACCAACCAATACCAAACCCATGATTTAAACATAGGGTGATGTAAATATAATGACCACAGTGGCTGGAAAATATGAGGGCCCCAGTGGTAGCAAACTAAACAGTATGTTATAACTAATTATCTACTGTATTTCATTAAGTAGGAGACCAGGAAGGCAGGAGCTGAGATATGAAGGCAGGAAGAAGATCCATCCAATCTGCCCCCTATATTCAGTCTGTTCCCCATGGAGTTGGGGAGTAAAACTGGAAGTAAAAGGGGAACGGATTTCTATAGTATAAAGAATTTGATGAATTCAAATATTACACTCCCGCCTGGGTTCTGCCTAGATCCTCTGTACCTTTGTATTAATGTTCCAATTAATAATATTCTGGTCTATCTCCCCCCCCTTATTCCAGGACCAGCCTAATGAAAGTCACTCTTCCCATTAAAAAATACTTGGAGTAACATTAGTCTTTCTTTCACAGATACTGAGACAACCGAGAAAAAAATAGAAGAACACATGTGTGAAATGGTAAGTCATCATTTACCTGCTGTAATACGGTCCGATCGCTGTACATTCTACCTGCTGTAATACGGTCCGATCGCTGATTATTGATTATTTACTTAAGCAAAAAGATACAAAGTTTCGGGGGATGTATAGTCCCCTTCTCAGGTATCACATAGACGTTTAAGTGCGTTGGGACCTGTCAGATAAAGCGGCCAAGGAGTGAGCAATCGGTAAGTTCCTTCCAGCCATTCCCAGAGGTTTTAAGGAAGAAAGCGAGGTAGGACACAGCTCCGTTACGTCCCGTTCTTTAATAAAACTGAATAGAAAAAAGGGGGTTTACCAGTAGAGATTCCCTTTGAAACTCAATAATAAAAGATGTAGAACGTTAGGTGATGTATTTGGGGTTGAACAATCCTGGAGCCACCTTCACCATAAATAACTGTTGGATAAAGGTTTGGGGGTTCGGAGACAGGAAGGCATTTTGCCCTCTTTGTACAGCTCCTTCTATAAATATAAATATTTCACACACCTCCACCTGCATCCAAATTCCACAATGCTGATCAGCCTGCCTGCAGGTAAAGGTTAATGGGCTGGTCGTCTCATTATGATCAGTGTAACAATCTTTATCCTATGTGTTTAAATATTGTTTAAAGTAACAATAAGGACCATGATGCCAAGGCAGACCTGCAGTCACATCACAAAGACCCATCTGGTGGCAGAGACACTGACTTGGTCCTAGGACATCAAGTGCAGCACTGAACGTTTCTGATGTGATGTGGATCATCTCTATCTGTCTATCTGTCTATCTGGCAGTACCTCTGTATTTGTCTGAATGTCACCCACCTGAGTAGATTGTAAGCTCTACGGGGCAGGGACCTCTTTCCTCATGTTACATGTCTCAAGCACTTGTATATTTCATGATGCTCATACGTATTTATATATTTATTTACTGTCCCCCTTTTTTTTTAATCAGTGTCAGAGCAAGGAACACGTTTCACCAATGAGACAGACATTTCCCATTACACTAAGCCTGCTGTGCATTTCTGGAATATATGTAGTGTAGCGACAATCCCATTCCCTCTGGTCGTGAAGAGGTTAACATGTAGGACTAGTCCGTCCCCCTAGTGGATGTTAAAATAGTGTCAGTGTTCTTTCATGTGACTGTACAGTCATGGTTAACCCTCTCAGTGGAGTCTAAAGGTTTACAATGATATTAACACTCTCCATGCCTAGTGAGCGCTATAAATTACTGGGGGGTTGGGATAGACTCTAGAGTACAAAGGGACAGATATAATCCAGATTACAATGTAACAATATAACACAGGGTGTGTAATAAACCCGGTTTTTTACATTAACTATAACAATAATAAGGAATATCTATATCTATTGGGTATAGAACTGAAATTTGACCCTCTAAGGGGAGTGTTATAGTTTAGCTCTGCAGATTAGTTGGTTTTTGGCTGAACTAAGTGAAAGTGAAACCAGCTCTTTCCTGCCAGCCATCCCCCAAACTCAGCTCGTGATGCTGCAGATCTGAACAGAGTAATCAGGGAGAGTTTCTCAGGGCCCCAGGACTTGCCAGGACTGTGCTGTGTGTTTCCAATCCAGGATTATGTTATTTCTTTCAATGATTTAAAGTAACAGTGCTGCAGATGGAGACAGAGACGTTTCCTCCAGAAAACCAGGAAGGAAATAAAGTGTTTGGCTGCTGGATGGAGTTAGAAGGCGACAGGGTCATTCTGCAGCCTCACGGTTTGGATGGAAGGATACGAAAGGAATTCACATTCCATCGCTGTTCTTTGGTTTTGGATGAGAAACGTCCAAGTGATGAGATTTTCAGGGTCACCAGTGGGAAAATCCTTCAGAATATCTCCCAGGGCTACAACACGTCTGTATTCCCAGTAGAAGGAAAGACTCTGTCCCTATTAGGGGCCCAGCAAGAGCCAAGTCTACTGTCCGCCATCTGCTCTGATGTCTTTAACAAGGGGAAAAGCTTGTTAAATGTCTCAGTGTCTTTCGTGGAGATCTACAGAGAAGAAATGAGGGACCTTCTAGGGCCTAGCGAGCTGGAGAGAGTAATAAACATTAATCGGAATGAAACTCTAGGTCCTTATTCACAGGGACTGTCCCAACATACTGTCAGCAGCTATGAAGACGTCAAACAGATGGTAAAGGCAGGGAATATATACAGGTCTAAATCTACGTGTTCATCCTCTTCTACTGATGTGGGAACCACCATATTAACCCTGACAATAACTCATACCCAGGAACCAGGAATATCCATAGACCTGTGTAATAAAATCTGCCTGGTGGACTTAGGGGACAGTGGAAGATCATCAGAGAAATACCCAGAAGAACCTTATTCAAGGTCTCCATCTATATCTCAACAAATGGGAACCTGTATGGATGGGGGAGATGGCTTGTTAGCTTGGGTTCTTGGACAATATCTGGGGGGAAACACAAAGACAACAATATTATCCATGATGGGTGAAAAGAATTACCCAGAAGTTCTCTCCACTCTGACTTATATGGAAAGAGCTAAACATATAGCCAGCCAACCAGATGGTCCTGGGAATACCAAGATCAATGTTACTGAGTTACAGGATATAAGAAGAAAGACAGAACACTTGTGTTTATCAGAGGACAAATCAACGGAAATGATACCTGAAAATTCTACCAGAAATGATACTCAAATATCTATAGGGCCTGTGGCCTCTGACAATCAAGGAATTGGTGCAAATGTTTATCCTGATTCTATCTGCTCAGCAGCCAATCAAAACATAGAGGTAATTATCTGTACATCACATGTTTCCCATCATAAAATACAGCCGGACCAATATAAAAACCAATCTGTTATACTGTCACACCAAGAGTCTACTACAGCAACAGGAAATGTCACCCAGATATCAGCAGTGGATGTGGTCCATAGGAAACATGTGATTGGTGCATATGGTTCTCCAGAATCCACCCAATCACAATCAGCTACTAGCAAATTTATTCCTTTCCAACAAAGACGTAAGGAAAGCATGATCATCACTGGGTTTACCTGAGCCCAGAGCTGCACATCAGCTTTAGAACCTACAACTATTGGAAATGTCACCCAAATATCAGCAGTGGATGTGGTCCATAGGAAACATGTGATTGGTGCATATGGTTCTCCAGAATCCACCCAATCACAATCAGCTACTAGCAAATTATCCATTTCAAACAAAGAAAGGAAGGAAAGTCATGATCATCACTGTAAGTTAAAAATAAATAGAATAAATAAAATATAATCACACCTCTTGTCCTATGTTGTCCGTACACCTGTGACTGGAGATATACTTCCACATCTTGTCCTATGTTGTCCCTACACCTGTAACTGGTAGATATACTTCCCACCTCTTGTCCTATGTTGTCCCCTACACCTGTAAAACTGGTAGATATACTTCCCACCTTTGTTCCTATGTGTCCCCATACACCTGTAACTGTAGATATCTCCCACCCTCTGTCCTATGTTGTCCCCAGTACACCTGTAACTGGCAGATATACTTCCCACCTCTTGTCCTATGTTGTTCCATACACCTGTAACTGGGAGATATACTTCCCACCTCTTGTCCTATGTTGTCCCCATACACCTGTAACTGGTAGATACTTCCCACCTCTTGTCCTATGTTGTCCCCACACCTGTAACTGGTAGATATACTTCCCACCTCTTGTCCTATGTTGTCCCCGTACACCTGTACTGTAGAATACTTCCCACCTCTTGTCCTATGTTGTCCCCATACACCTGTAACTGGTAGATATACTCCCACCTCTTGTCCTATGTTGTCCCCATACACCTGTACTGGTAGATATACTCCCACCTTTGTCCTATGTTGTCCCAGTTACACCTGTAACTGGTAGATATACTTCCACACTCTTTTCCTATTGTTGTCCCCAA
>CM033477.1:7752884-7854591 GCA_019447015.1 Hymenochirus boettgeri | reverse complement strand
CACCTGTAACTGGTAGATATACTTCCCACCTCTTGTCCTATGTTGTCTCCATACACCTGTAACTGGTAGATATACTTCCCACCTGTTGTCCTATGTTGTCCCCCTACACCTGTAACTGGTAGATATACTTCCCACCTCTTGTCCTATGTTGTCCCCATACACCTGCTAACTGGTAAGATATACTTCCCACCTCCTTGTCCTATGTTGTCTCCATACACCTGTAATGGTAGATATACTTCCCACCTCTTGTCCTATGTGTCCCAATACCACCTGTAAACGTGGTAGATATATTCCACCTCTTGTCCTATGTTGTCCCCGTACACCTGTAACTGGTAGATATACTTCCCACCTCTTGTCCTATGTTGTCCCCATACACCTGTAACTGGTAAGATTATACTTCCCACCTCTTGTCCTATGTGGTCCCCATACACCTGTAACTGGTAGATATACTTCCCACCTCTTGTCCTATGTTGTCCCCATACACCTGTAACTGGTAGATAACACTGCTATTATATCAGATAACACAAAATGAATGTAATGTGCAGAATTATAGATGCTATGTTTAGCTTTTCTTTAAATGTTTTGTGTTTAGATCCCAGTAAAATAATCGTGGTGGTTACTTACCTAAAGGACAGAAAATCTGTATCAGAAATGGAAAGTAATTGGAATTATGGATGTAACCTGGTGACATTCACACAACAGGACATGGAACCGTATGAAACCAAAGAAGAGAGAAGTCAAGGTACAAGTTCAACTTCTTCATTCATTATAGGATTACAAGGACACATATTGTTATCAAAGCCTGTTACTTTCTTAAGGAAATGCACCTGGATCTGGGGCATACTCTACCTTGCACTGTGGGTGGTTAAGCCTCAGCACAACACTGAATTGGAAGGCATTGCACCAAGGCAAAAAAAACAGTTATCTGTGTCTTACTTCTCATTTCGATATGGTTGTTGGAAAATATACCTTACTAATATAGGGTTTATGCTTTTTTCCCCCAGAATTCTAGTATCATTCAGTTTTTTAGGGGCTTTCATTTACTTTAACGCCATTTACTGGAATGGTATAAAAATGTGGGTTTAATTCTCCTTCTTTAAAATACACTACAAAATACCCCTTAAATGGTTTGTGAAGTTTCTTATTCATCCAGGTCATGGTATATCTGTAATATTCATCCATCCAGGTCAGGGTATATCTGTAATATTCATCCATCCAGGTCATGGTATATCTGTAATATTTATTCATCCAGGTCATGGTATATCTGTAATATTCATTCATCCAGGTCACGGTATATCTGTAATATTCATTCATCCAGGTCATGGTATATCTGTAATATTCATTAATCCAGGTTATGGTATATGTGTAATATTCATTCATCCAGGTCATGGCATATCTGTTGTATTCAATTAGATCAACTGGATTTGAAGTTTAGTTCTTGAAGACGTTTCGCTAGTCATCCGACTGGATCTCTCAATTCAGAATGACTTGTACAAGAATCTGTTGGCCATATGAGTACCTTTGAATGTCCCAATTAGCATATGACAGCCAGGTATTAGGGCCCTTCTGAATGCAAGGTGTGGATGCATTGAGGGTAAGGGTTGTTATCGTCCAAAACTGCCCAGAGTAAGGTGTCAAAACAGCATTATACATGGCAGACAGTTGGTGTCGAACCTCACCTCTATTAAGACTTGGCTTCTTCATTTTCACATAACTGGCCTCCTTGACACCTCTCTTGAACCAGTCATGTTCCTTTGCCAATATGTTGGCATTACAATCTGTAATGGATATCTATTTTATTTTTTGTAATTTAACATTAAGTGGCTGATTCAGTAAGAGTTACAAACATTTGCCCATGCTATTACTTTGCAGCAACCAATCAGATCAGATCAGTGATGTAAATATAATGACCACAGTGGCTGGAAAATATGAGGGCCCCAGTGGTAGCAAACTAAACAGTATGTTATAACTAATTATCTACTGTATTTCATTAAGTAGGAGACCAGGAAGGCAGGAGCTGAGATATGAAGGCAGGAAGAAGATCCATCCAATCTGCCCCCTATATTCAGTCTGTTCCCCATGGAGTTGGGGAGTAAAACTGGAAGTAAAAGGGGAACGGATTTCTATAGTATAAAGAATTCGATGAATTCAAATATTACACTCCCGCCTGGGTTCTGCCTAGATCCTCTGTACCTTTGTATTAACGTTCCAATTAATAATATTCTGGTCTATCTCCCCCCCCCTTATTCCAGGACCAGCCTAATGAAAGTCACTCTTCCCATTAAAAAATACTTGGAGTAACATTAGTCTTTCTTTCACAGATACTGAGACAACCACTGAGACAACCAAGAAAAAAATAGAAGAACACATGTGTGAAATGGTAAGTCATCATTTATACATCTGATAATATGATTTAGGGCCACATACAGAGCACATTCTTCACTACACCCATAGCATTATGGGTAGCTGGATGGAAACATCTTTTAGTTAGTTCAATTCCGGTAGCTGCGCTGTCCTCCTCTCACTCCAAGGCACATATAAGACCAAAATATATATTATCAATACCTTATCAGATCAATGCCCAAACACATACAAACCACATACTAAATGTATAAAAGAAAAAGACTTACGTGTTCCAGATGTATATTAAAACACAGCTTTATTTTCCATTTTTTAAAATAAAAAGTAAAAATCAGGTAAGATAAAACCGTGATGAGCACACAGCAAGTGCTATATAAATATAGGGAAATCCTAATATTTATCCTTCTCCTATTGTGCTGCAATTAAGTAGCCTTCTAGGGTAAAGAGGTCTATATCCAGGATCTTGTCCTATTAGTAATTAGAGTTCCCAACGCGTTTCGCTATAATCTATAGCTTTCTCAAGGGTATAATATCGTTCTCCTATTCCTCGTTTAAATAGTGACTATTTCGCGGGGTTTTCCTGACTTCCGGGTTCCCTCATGCGTCACGTGGGTCAACCGCGCATGCACGAAAAACGCGCATGCGTGGTAATTACTTTTTACAATCCGCTCCCGTATTTACGTGATGACGTTTCGCTATTCTGGTTTCTTTGTACTGTCCTAGGGGACACGTATGCGCCGTGAGTAACTACCTGGCACGGCTTGCCAGTACCTCCGGATTAAAAACTAAAAAGTGGCTCTTTTTTCATCCGGATTTGTCTCCCATGAAGGCAAGGGGCTCTCTAGACAATCATGCAGATATAAAAAATATGAATACAGAAAATACATAAAAATACATTAAAAACGCAAGTATATATGGATGTGATTAATCTTCAAAATCATTATGACTCTAGAAACAGTTTGAGAGGTACACATATTATGACTCTAGAAACAGTTTGAGAGGTACACATATTAGGGGATTGGGGGTGGGGGGCAGGAAAAGGAAGCAACAAGAGGGCTTATCTATCGAGTTTTATAGGAAGCTCCAAAGATCAATATCTTTATTTAATCCTTCAGGGATCATTGTCTGCAATTTGTATATCCATTTGGTTTCTAGTCTCGATAAACCTGCTTGTAAGTTCCCACTTCTGTCTGGTGGTTTGTATACGTCTATTCCAAAGGCTTTTAGTTCTTGTGTTTTAAAATGTATACATTTATTGAAATGATTGTAGAGATTCAGATCTCTCTTCAGGTTACTGGGAGATAAAGAAACATACAAACTCCTAAAGAAAGACCCCACAAATCTTTTTGTGACAGAATTAAATAAACTATTGAATGAAGGGAGTCAGAAGGGGATTTTGAACAAACAAGAACTAACATTTTTGACAAATAAATTCCCCACAGTTGCAACTTTCTACTTCCTACGAAAATTCACAAAAATAGGAGAACCCCCAGGTAGACCAATAGTTCTGGAATAGAGTCCCTAACCTGTAATTTATCACAATATGTAGATAATCTTACAGCCATATGTAGTGAAATCCAAATCTTTACAAGAGCACGATGGATATTCTGAATATTCTCTCCAAAAAATGGCATAACGACTATATTCTATGCAACTAGATTTCACTTCTCTCTATACATGTATTCAACATCAAAAAGAATAGCAGCAACGGTAAACACCTTACGCAAAGAAAAAAACTAAAAGAAACACAAATTGAGTTTATAGAGAAAAGCATAGAATTTACTTTGAACATAACTACTTTCTATTCAAAGGAGATTGATTATTTTTGCAAATACAGGGAACTGCAATGGGGACCAAATTTGCACCCAGCTACGCCAATCTATTTATGGCGAATGGGAAACAGAATGCATCTACAGCGAGAATATCATCATAACATATCCCTATGAAAAGATTTATCGATGACATTCTAATAATATGGAAAGGAACTGAGGCAAAACTCAACGAATTTCTCCAACGGATAATGACAATGATAGAAACCTCAAATTCACTCATACTTCAGTAGGAGTGAAGTAATATCCTAGACCTACGTATTTTTTGTAGAGGAGAATAAAATTAAAACAGAGACCTACTCAAAAGACGATAAATGCAATACATTCATTCTTCACAATAGCTGCCATCAAAAACACGGGTTGGAAAACATTCCACCTAACCAATTCCAAAGAATCAGACGCAACTGTACGGACATAAATACTTATGAAAACAATCAGAAAATCTATAAAGAAATTTGAAACAAAAGGATATAATAAGAAAGCTAAAAAGATACAATCAAACATAAAAGAAATCAATAGGGAAAATCTACTTGAACTAGTCCAAACAAAGACGAACGAACATAGAATACCATTCATCACTAACTTTAACCGAAATAATAGGAATAGAAAGATAATCAAGAAACACTGGCACCTCCTACTAAATGATGAATACTTAAATCTGATCCTTGCCCCTATACCAGATATCATTTTTCGAAAAAGCAAAACATAAAAGAAATATTAGCTCCAGCCATCTAAAAAGTGAAAGGAAAAATACAAATGGGATTACAGATATGAAAGGATTTTTTGGATGTGGAACTTGTGTCGCATGCAGAATAACTAAAAACAAAACTGACACATTCAAAAGTAACACACTTTAGAAGAATTTGAATAAAACACTTAATCACGTGTAATACTATTAACGTTATTTATTTAATGGTATGCCCATGTGAAAAACAATATGTGGGGAGAACGGGACGCAAATTAAAGACTCGTATAAGGAACACATATATACATTGAAAAGAAAGAGATCTGAATCTCTACAATCATTTCAATAAATGTATACATTTTAAAACACAAGAACTAACCTTTGGAATAGACGTATACAAACCACCAGACAGAAGTGGGAACACAGCAGGTTTATCGAGACTAAAACCAAATGGATATACAAATTGCAGACAATGATCCCTGAAGGATTAAATAAAGATATTGATCTTTGGAGCTTCCTATAAAACTCGATAGATAACCCTCTTGTTGCTCCCTTTCCTGCCCCCCACCCCCAATCCCCTAATAGTGTGTACCTCTCAAACTGTTTCTAGAGTCATAATATGTGTACCTCTCAAACTGTTTCTAGAGTCATAATGATTTTGAAGATTAATCACATCCATATATACTTGCGTTTTTATGTATTTTTATGTATTTTCTGTATTCATATTTTTTATATCTGCATGATTGTCTAGAGAGCCCCTTGCCTTCATGGGAGACAAATCCGATGAAAAAGAGCCACTTTTTAGTTTTTAATCCGGAGGTACTGGCAAGCCGTGCCAGGTAGTTACTCACGGCGCATACGTGTCCCCTAGGACAGTACAAAGAAACCAGAATAGCGAAACGTCATCACGTAAATACGGGAGCGGATTGTAAAAAGTAATTACCACGCATGCGCGTTTTTCGCGCATGCGCGGTTGACCCACGTGACGCATGAGGAACCCGGAAGTCAGGAAAACCCCGCAAATATCACTATTTAAACGAGGAATAGAGAACGATATTATACCCTTGAGAAGCTATAGATTATAGCGAAACGCGTTGGGAACTCTAATTACTATAGGACAGATCCTGGATATAGACCTCTTTACCCTAGAAGGCTACTTAATTGCAGCACAATAGGAGAAGGATAAATATTAGGATTTCCCTATATTTATATAGCACTTGCTGTGTGCTCATCACGGTTTTATCTTACCTGATTTTTACTTTTTATTTTAAAAAATGGAAAATAAAGCTGTGTTTTAATATACATCTGGAACACGTAAGTCTTTTTCTTTTATACATTTAGTATGTGGTTTGTATGTTGTTTGGCATTGATCTGATAAGGTATTGATATATATATATTTGGTCTTATGTGCCTTGGAGTGAGAGGAGGACAGCGCAGCTACCGGAATGAACTAACTAAAACATTTTGAGATAGAGTGGAATTGAGTAGCTTGGCAGCAGACCGACAACCACCCACATCCCTTCACCATACCATAAGCGCTAAGGATATTTTACAGACTAGGTTTCCCTGGATGGAAACATCATTGCAAAGTCTATTATCTCTGTGCAACCTTGACCAAAACTTTAAAGGGACATTTGTCCCCAAACAAGCATTTTCTAGAAAACCCAAAACATTAATTAAGTAAAGAGTATATATATATATATATGTATATATATATAAAACTGTGCAACATTCAGCTTCCTAGATACCAAGAAATTGGAATCTTCTCCAGATCATCAGACAGCAATTACGATTGGCTGAGAAGATTTCTTAAATCTGATCTCAATCTGGACACCGGGACCTTTTACATCTCTGACAGAAGACGTCAAGAGTTCTATGAGTACGTTCAACGGTGCACCTTCGCTATATTGTATCACACCAAGAACAATGGGAGGGTAAACATCACTGATGTGACTGACTCACTATATGATGAAGAACTGCAATATTTATATAACATATTGGGTAAGCATTGTGCGATTTATCATTGAAATGTATAAAGAATTAGATGCACATGGTTTAGGTTTCAAGCTCGGAAAGGGTTTTTCACTGTGAGAACGGTAAAGCTATGGAACTGTCTTCCAGTGGACGTTGTTATGGCAGGTTCATTGTTCAGTTTAATAAAAAGCTGGATAAGTTTCTACAAACAGGAATGTTACAAGTTACTGGTATTGTACATAAAGTATAGTTGGGAAAGGGTTTGTCACGTGAGAACGTAAAGCTATGGAACGGTCTTCCATGGACGTTGTTATGGCAGTTCATTTCAGTTTAATAAAAAGCTGGATGGGTTTTCACAAACAAGGAATTTTTACAAGTTACTGGTATTGATACATAAAGTAGAGTTGGGAAAGGGTTTGTCACTGTGAGAACGGTAAAGCTATAGAACTGTCTTCCAGTGGACGTTGTTATGGCAGGTTCATTGGTCAGGTGGATGAGTTTCTGCAAACAAGGAATGTTGCAAGTTACTGGTATTGATACATAAAGTAGAGTTGGGAAAGGGTTTGTCACTGTGAGAACGGTAAAGCTATGGAACTGTCTTCCAGTGGACGTTGTTATGACAGGTTCATTGGTCATTTTATAAAAAGCTGTGAGTTTCTACAAACAAGGAATGTTACAAGTTACTGGTATTGATACATAAAGTAGAGTTGGGAAAGGGTTTGTCACTGTGAGAACGGTAAAGCTATGGAACTGTCTTCCAGTGGACATTGTTATGGCAGGTTCATTGGTCAGTTTAATAAAAGCTGGATGGGTTTCTACAAACAGGAATGTTCAAGTTACTGGTATTGATACATAAAGTAGAGTTGGGAAAGGGTTTTTCACTGTGAGAACGGTAAAGCTATGAACTGTCTTCCAGTGGACGTTGTTATGGCAGGTTCATTGGTCAGTTTAATAAAAGCTGGATGAGTTTCTACAAAACAAGGAATGTTACAAGTTACTGGGATTGATACATAAAGTAGAATTGGGAAAGGGTTTGTCACTGTGAACGGTAAAGCTATGGAACTTCTTCCAGTGGACGTTGTTATGGCAGGTTCATTGGTCAGTTTATAAAAAGCTGGATGATTTTTCTACAAACAAGGAATGTTACAAGTTACTGGTATTGATACATAAAGTAGAGTTGGGAAAGGGTTTTTTCACTGTGAGAACGGTAAAGCTATGGAACTGTCTTCCAGTGGACGTTGTTATGGCAGGTTCATTGGTCAGTTTAATAAAAAGCTGGATGAGTTTCTGCAAACAAGGAATGTTACAAGTTACTGGGATTGATACATAAAGTAGAGTTGGGAAAGGGTTTTTCACTGTGAGAACGGTAAAGCTATGGAACTGTCCAGTGGACGTTGTTATGGCAGGTCATTGGTCAGTTTAATAAAAGCTGGATGAGTTTCTACAAACAAGGAATGTTGCAAGTTACTGGTATTGATACATAAGTAGAGTTGATCCAGGGAAATTTCCCATTGCCACTTGTAGTCATGAAGGAATTTTTTCCCCCTTCATAAATTTGGTGTTTTTTTTTTGCCTTCCTCTGGATCAACAGTTAGGCAGGAAATGAGGATATTGCTAGATGGGTTGGACTGGATGGACGTATGTCTTTATTCAACCTCAAATACTATAAGGACTTCAGGGCCAAGTAATGGAGAAAAAAAAAATTAACATTATAAATATGGAACTGTATTTCAGGTGTTACGGGATTTGCCAGCACTCAAAACAACTGATAATTTTCCGTAGTTTACAGTGGCATCCACGGTCATAACTGCTCAGTATCACCCATTCAATGCCATGGTGGTCCTTTAAGACAGAGGTGGAATTTTATGACTGCAGTCATATAAAATTGATTGCCTGTGAAGATAGTGGTAGTTTAAGGCTGTGCCATTACCAGACAGTCTTTATAAATACTGCCCACAATCTCAATATTATTCCTCCTCAGATGTATATATCTGCACAGCTTACTATGCTATACTATACTTAGAGGAGAGCTGTTAACACTCTCTATTGCCCCATATAGGCAATGCACCGAGCCGATAGGTGATAGTAATCTTTAATGCCAGTATCTTTACTGACATTCATGATGACGTCTTAAAGGGCATGTCCACCCCCAAAACTATAATCCCCCCACTACTGGCCCCATCATGTAGTGTAGTTTAATCCTTACCTCACATCCCAGCTCCATGTGGTTCTCCTGTAACCCCCCCCAAAGTCCCAAAAACTGCCCACCAGGAGGCTAGCAGGTCCATATAGGACTCTGCCTCCTATCTGGCCTCCGGGAGAAGTTTGGCATGCGTACTGCAGCCCTTCTCCCCCTCCCTCCCCCTCCCTCTCCCTTCCGATTAGGATTCCCTCCCCCTAGTGTAAATCCCTTTTCACCAAACATTCCTCCTGTCCCCCCAGCCCCAACCACTATGTTAGTAATATCAGAAAATGCCCAAAACATTACTTACCTTCCCTCTTGCCTCCGCCGCACTGAACTCCCGGCAGCCGCGTCCGTGATTGGCTGCCGCTCAGCCAATCACAGACGCGACTGCTGGTCCTGCCCCTCTGCTTGCATTTTCTCGCAAGCAGAGGGCCTGGCAGCGAGGTGGAGGAAAGAGGGGAGGTAAGTAAAGTTTGGGGCATTTTCTGATAATACTAACATAGTGGTTGGGGCTGGGGGGACAGGGGGAATGTTTGTTGAAAATTTTTTTTAAGGGTGGACATACCATTTAAAGAGCCATTCTACAATGGTTGCATGGCACCCTTGGAACATCTGTTTAAAGTGACTTTAGGACACAAATAGGCAATAATGGCTTTCGGTACATAGCCCTATGAGGGTCTGATGCAATGTGGGGTGCAAACATTTGCCTGTGCTATTCATTTGCAGCATCTAATCGCATCTAAGTGGTTGCTGAAGATTAAAGGGCATCTCCACCTTCCACAGTAACTTTTAATAAATTGCAGGGCATACTCTCCCAACCGCTATGTTAGAAGTTTAAAAATAGATCCCAAACTCAAATTACATCTCCTCGTTCAAGCATCGGCAGCCGCAGCTGTGATTGGTTGAGAGTCAGCCAATCACAGCTGCCAGCAATAGAGAAGACGCTGGAACAAGGATCTGTAAGCACAGTTTAGAATCTATTTTTAAACTTCTAACATAGCGGTTGGGGGTGGGAGGGTATGTCCTGCAATATAGGTTTAAGGTTTTTACACAAAGTGAAGGATTTGAAGAGAGGGATTGGGAGGGAGGGTGAAAGGGCTCCTCTGCGCATGTCACCATACCTCCCGGAGGCAAGACAGGAGGCAGAGACATTTGAACAGGAAGACAGACAGTACTCCTCACTTTCCTGGACTTTGGACATGGACTGCAGGGGAACCATAAGGAGCAGAAATGTAAATTAAGGATTTTTATAAACTGTACTGTGGGGCCAGTAGTGGGTTCAATTTAATTTTTGGGGGTGGACATGCCCTTTAATAGCACAGGCAATCTTTCACCTTTTATTGCCCCTAGGAGTTTATTATTTCTGAGTGTCATGCTCTCATGCTTATGCTATTTATATATGATATTATATTTATATATTTATATAAGAATCCTATTTTTCCCAGAGAGATTGTTAATGGAGCGGTTTTATAGTTATGGGAAACAATCTTAATTATTGTATCATTATTTGTTGGACACACCCAATATACAATATTTGGTCACTTTTCCTTATTCACTCAATGTCCATTAGGCTTTTGCAACCAAAAACTTTGTGAAGGTTCCCATTCATCCAGGTCATGGTATATCTGTGTAGGTTCTCATTCATCCAGGTCATGGTATATCTGTAATATTCATTCATCCAGGTCACGGTATATCTGTAATATTCATCCATCCATGTCATGGTATATCTGTAATATTCATTCATCCAGGTCACGGTATATCTGTAATATTCATCCATCCAGGTCATGGTATATCTGTAATATTTATCCATCCAGGTCATGGTATATCTGTAATATTCATTCATCCAGGTCATGGTATATCTGTGAAGGTTCTCATTCATCCAGGTCATGGTATATCTGTGAAGGTTCTCATTCATCCAGGTCATGGTATATCTGTAATATCATCCATCCAGGTCATGTATATCTGTAATATTCATTCATCCAGGTCATGGTATATCTGTAATATTCATCCATCCAGGTCATGGTATATCTGTAATATTCATTCATCC
Organism: Hymenochirus boettgeri; assembly: GCA_019447015.1. Lineage (NCBI taxonomy): Eukaryota > Metazoa > Chordata > Amphibia > Anura > Pipidae > Hymenochirus > Hymenochirus boettgeri. The sequence goes on along the minus strand of CM033477.1, from coordinate 7,843,510 downwards.
AGGTCATGGTATATCTGTGAAGGTTCTCATCCATCCAGGTCATGGTATATCTGTAATATTCATTCATCCAGGTCATGGTATATCTGTGAAGGTTCTCATTCATCCAGGTCATGGTATATCTGTGAAGGTTCTCATTCATCATTCATCCTAAAGATGTTTCACTAGTCATCAGACTCTCAATTTAGAATGACTTGTACAAGAATCTGTTGACGATAATTACCCTTAAATTTTTATCAATCACATTTGAGAAACACACTTCTATTCAGGCAGAGTTTTTTTTATTCTAACATAATTGGCTTTTTTCACACCTAGTGACCTCCTTTTTGCCTAAGGCTGGGTACACACCAGTCCCGGCCGAGCGCTCGCTCGTAGCCAACGCTTAGCCGGGACAAACTATCCCGCTGTGTTTATCCAGCCTAAGATATTGACATACAGACAATATAGAGTCATTTCCTCTGACATGAGGAAATGACTCTACTTTGCTGGCCCATATGTTGGTGCAGCTGCTGTTTAGTCTCCCACCTCCCATATACAAATCAGAGCTTCTTCTCTGTGCCTTGTATATTAGGGGCATGGTATTTCATAGGCATAGCGCAGTTGGGGAGTTAATTATTTTCTATAGTTAGTCCATTTCAGCAAATCATGTAACACTGATGGCCTAAATATTCCAGTTACATTATTAGGACTTTTCTTTTTGTGTTTTCTGTAGTTATTTTTATCATTTACTTTTCTATGATTTCGTCTGGCAGGAAGAAATAAAATTATTGTGATAGCCGATGACCTAGAGGATAGTAGCCCAGAGCAGAAGAGAAGAATCCTGCACTACCAGCCCAGTATTGGGAGGTTTGCCAGTGACCTGGTGGTCTTCACACCCAAAGACAAGCAGGATAAAACCCAGATAAGGAAACTTCTAGATTTTACCCTCCGTCAATTGAACACACTGGACGTCAAGCAAACAGAGAAGCGTAAAACATGCAGTGATGATAGCAATACGAGAAAAAGACCTCACAATAAACCTGTAAATACACAAAGAGCACAGACTTGGCATTCTGCAGATCTACACAACCAGTCAAGTGCTTCATTACAGGGGCATTGCCCAGGACGCTTTGCACCTCAAGGTACATCAAAATACAGTCACACTATATGAATCACAATAAAGGGAAAGTTCAGTGGGAAATATAATTTTTTCCCTTAGTTTATATTACACAAACCTGGTTATTCTACAGATTCTCTTCCACTTTGAAAAATCATCTTAATGCACATTAACTTGGAATGTTCCTAACAGTAACTTCTACTGATTGGCTGTTGGATGGGTCAAACATGCTCAGATCTCTACTGAGCAACTGAGTCAACCCAGGCGCTGGGTCAAGGGCAAAACCATAACGGTCTCTACTAGGGGTCCTGCAAACAGGAAGTCAGTTTATTTATACTAAATGGGTAGGGTAAGGTCATTGGGATGGGAAAATACTGTTTATCTTTCTTAAAAGCACATGTATTTGAACTGAACTTCCCCTTTAACTGTTATTGGTCAACGCTGATACATAAAAATGTGATTTTGAAAGAACTGGCCATGCGACTGACCAGGTTTCTTTCCTATCATGTGTCTTTTTAGGTTTTGGGACTCTCAATAATCTGCATTGGCAATTATTAGTATCAGAATTTCAATGCGTTTCCTGGATGTGCATTGTAAAACACATTTATGGAGAATGTTTGATAAAAATAACAAAAAGCAAAAGACTGGTTTTCAATTGTTTTTCTTTCAGAAAAAAGGAGGCAGCACATGGGATTCAGGACTGGACCCAGCACCAAGAAAGCAGAAAGTCCACACGTGTTTTCTTCAGGCCAACACAGGGGTGAGTTCTGTTATCTAATGTAATATCATGGCAATAAACCAAATACTACACAGGTTGTAGGTAATTATAAGGATAAGCTGAAGCTGTGAGGTGTCTACCATTTGGTCAGTAGAGTTTCTTCAAGATCAAATTGAAACAAAGCATTTTAATTCACCGTGAATAGTTTCATTGTCCTGTATAGAACTTCTCTGGGTAGATACATTTTATTACAGGTATAACCAGATCCACTGGAACAATTATTGCTAATTTCTATATATCTCTTATTAACAGGGGAGCCTCTAATGAAGAATCCTTATACACCAACAAGCAGATTGGTAGGAAATAAAATCTAATTTATTATTGGGTCATAGGTCAATATTGGCATCTTATAATGTGATGTCACAGTCATACTCACAAGCCAGACACTGTACCTAACTTCATTCCCTGTATCGAACTGTAACATACAGTAAGTACAACAGATAACACACAAAGGGTTATAATTGGGTGTGAAAAACTGTATAGTTTCTGTTACCAATAAGGAAAGGGCTGTTACTTACTAAGAACCAGCTTTAAATAGTTCATATCACCATGTATCTGACTGATACTAGACAAAAGTACACCTTACCAGTACAGGTTGTCTTGTAGGTGAACTGTAGTAGTTCTGTTCATAATGAAAGGCTGTTCACTGCAGCTGTATATTTCTATCCCTGTATCTGACTGTAACATCCAGTAAAGTAAACAGTACAGGTTAATTGTAGGGTGAACTGTAGTATTCTGTTACAATAGAAAGGCTGTTACTTGCCAGCTGTATATTTCATACCCTGTATCTGACGTAACATCAGTAAGTACCCAGTACAGGGTTTATTGTAGGTGAACTGTATATAGTTCTGTTATCACTAGGAAAGGCTGTCTACTCCAGCTGTATATTTCATATCCCTTATCTAGACTGTAAACTACAGTAAGTACACAGTACAGGGTTTTTTGTAGGTGAACTTAAGTAGTTCTGTTACAATAGGAACGGCTGTTACTGTCAGCTGTATATTTCATATCCCTGTATCTGACTAAACATACATGTAAGTACACAGTACAGGGTTTATTGTGGTTGAAACTGTATAGTTCGTTACAATAGGAAGGCTGTTACTGCAGCTGTTATTTCATATCCCGTATCTGACTGTACATACAGTAAGTACACAGTACAGGTTATTGTAGTGAACTGTAGTAGTTCTGTTACAATAGGAAAGTGTTATACTGCACTGTAATATTTCATATCCCTGTATCTGACTGTAACATACATAAGTACACAGTACAGGGTTTGTAGGTGAACTGTAGTAGTTCTGTTTACAATAGGAAAGGCTGTTACTGCAGCTGTATATTTCATATCCTGTATGGCTGTAACATACAGAAGTACACAGGTACAGGGTTATTTTAGGTGAACTGTAGTAGTTCTGTTACAATAGAAAGGCTGTTACGTGCAGTCTGTATATTCATATCCCTGTAATCTGCTTAACATACAGTAAGTACATAGTACAGGGTTATTGTAGGTGAACTGTAGTAGTTCTGTTACAATAGGAAAGGCTGTTACTGTCAGCTGTATATTTCATATCCCTGTATCTGACTATAACATACAGTAAGTACACAGTACAGGGTTATTGTAGGTGAACTGTAGTAGTTCTGTTACAATAGGAAAGGCTGTTACTTGCCAGCTGTTATTTTCATATCCCTGTATCTGGCGTAACATACAGTAAGTACACAGTACAGGGTTATTGTAGGTGAACTGTAGTAGTTCTGTTCCAAAGGAAAGGCTGTTACGTCAGCTGGTATATTTCATCCCTGTATCTGCTATAACATACAGTAAGTCCACAGTACAGGTTATTGTGGTGAACTGTAGTAGTTCGTTACAATGGAAAGGCTGTTACTGTCAGCTGTATATTTATCATATCCCTGTATCTTGCTGTAAAATACAGTAAGTACACAGTAGGTTATTGTAGGTGAACTGTAGTTCTGTTACAATAGGAAAGTCTGTTACCGTCAGCTGTATATTCATATCCCTGTATCTATGCTATAACATACAGTAAGTACACAGTACAGTGGTTATTGTAGGTGAACTGTAGTAGTTCTGTTACAATAGTAAAGCTGTACTTGCTCCAGCTGTATATTTCATATCCCTGTATCTGCTGTAACATACAGAAGTACACAGCTAACAGGGTTATTGTAGGTGAACTGTAGTAGTTCTGTTACAATAGGAAGGCTGTTACTGTCAGCTGTATATTTCATATCCCTGTATCTCTTAACAACATAAGTATCACAGTTACAGGGTATGGTAGGTGAACTGTAGTAGTTCTGTTACAATAGGAAAGGCTGTTACGTCAGCTGTATATTTCATATCCCTGTATCTGGCTGTAACTACATATAATTACACAGTAACAGGTTTATTGTAGGTGAACTGTAGTAGTTCTGTTACAATAGGAAAGGCTGTTACTGTCAGCTGTAGTATATTTCATATCCTGTATCTGCTTAACATACAGTAAGTACACAGTACAGGGTTTTGTAGGTGAACTGTAGTAGTTCTGTACAATGGAAAGGCTGTTACGTCAGCTGTATATTCATATCCCTGTATCTGACTGTAACATACAGTAGTACACAGTCAGGGGTTATTGTAGGTGAACTGTAGTAGTTCTGTTACAAAGATGAACTGCTTACTGTCAGCTGTATATTTCATATCCTGTATCTGCTTAAACATACAGTAGTACACAGTACAGGGTATTGTAGGTGAACTGTAGTAGTTCTGTTACAATAGGAAAGGCTGTTACTGACGCTGTATTATTTCATATCCCTGTATCTGCTAACTAGTACAGTAATACAGAATACAGTACAGGGTTATTGTAGGTGACTGTATAGTTCTGTTACAATAGGAAAGGCTGTTACGTCGCTGTATTTCATATCCCTGTATCTGGCTGTAACATACAGTAATACACCAGTACAGGGTTATTGTAGGTGAACTGTAGTAGTTCTGTTACATATAAAGGCTGTTACTGCAGCTGTTATTTCATATCCCTGTATCTGACTGTAATACAGTCGTACACAGTACAGGGTTATTGTAGGTGAACTGTAGTAGTTCTGTTACAATGGAAAGGCTTACTACGTCAGCTGTATATTTCATATCCCTGAATCTGACTGTAACATACAGTAAGTACACAGTACAGTTGTTGTAGGTGAACTGTATTAGTTCTGTTACAATAGGAAAGGCTGTTACTGTCAGCTGTAATTTCATATCTGTATCTGACTTAACATACAGTAAGTACACAGTACAGGTTTATTGTAGGTGAACTGTGTAGTTCTGTTACAATAGGAAAGGCTGTACTCAGCTGTATATTTCATATCCCGTTATCTGGCTGTAACATACAGTAATACACAGTAGCAGGTTATTGTAGTGAACTGTAGTAGTTCTGTTACAATAGGAAAGGCTGTTACTGCAGCTGTATATTTCATATCCCTGTATCTGCTTAACATACAGTAGTACACAGTACAGGGTATTGTAGGTGAACTGTATAGTTCTGTTACAATAGAAAGGCTTTACTGCAGCTGTATATTTACTATCCCTGTATCTACTGTAACATACAGTAAGTACACAGTACAGGGTTATTGTAGGTGAACTGTAGTAGTTCTGTTACATAGGAAAGGCTGTACCGATCAGCTGTATATTTCATATCCCTTATCTGACTGTACCATACAGTAAGTACCCAGTACAGGGTTATTGTAGGTGAACTGTATAGTTCTGTTACAATAGAAGGCTACTACTGCCATCTGTATATTTTCAATCCCTGTATCTGACTGTACATACGTAAGTAACCAGTCAGGGTTATTGTGGTGAACTGTAGTAGTTCTGTTACAATAGGAAAGGCTTACGTCCAGCTGTATATTTCATATCCTTGATCTGACTGTAACATCCAGTAAGTACACAACAGTGCAGTGGTTATTGTAGGTGAACTGTAGTAGTTCCTGTTACAATAGGAAAGGCGTTACCGTCAGCTGTATATCATATCCCTGTATCTGGCTGTAACATACAGTAAGTACACAGTACGGTATTGTAGGGTGAACTGTAGAGTTCTGTTACAATAGGAAAGGCTGTTACTGTCAGCTGTATTTTCATATCCCTGTCTCTGACTTAACATACAGTAAGTACACAGTACAGGGTTATTGTAGGTGAACTGTAGTATTTCTGTTACAATAGGAAGGCTGCCAGCTGTATATTTCATATCCCTGTATCTGTCGTAACATACGGTAAGTACACATACAGGGTTATTGTAGGTGAACGTGTATTTCTGTTACAATAGGAAAGGCTGTTACTGCAGCTGTATATTTCATATCCCTGTATCTGACTTACATACAGTAAGTACACAGTACCAGGGTTATTGTAGTGAACTGTATTAGTCTGTTACATAAGGAAAGCTTTACTGCCAGCTGTATATTTAATATCCCTGTACTGACTGATAACATACAGTAAGTACACAGTACAGGGTTATTGTAGGTGAACTGTAGTAGTTCTGTTACACATAGGAAAGGCGTTACCGTCAGCTGTAATTTCATATCCCTGTAATCTGACTGTAACATCAGTAAGTACACAGTACAGGTTATTGTAGGTGAAACTGTGTATTTTCTGTTACAATAGAAGGCTGTACTGCCAGCTGTAATTTCATATTCCCTGTATCTGACTGTAACATACAGTAAGTACAGTGCAGGTTTTTGTAGGTACTGTATTAGTTCTGTTACAATAGGAAAGGCTCTTAACCCGTCAGCTGTATATTTCATATCCCGTATCTGACTGTAACCATAGCTAAGTACAACAAGTGCAGGGTTATTGTAGGTGAACTGTGTAGTTTCTGTTACAATAGGAAAGGCTGTTACGTCAGCTGTAATTTCATATCCCTGTATCTGGCTGTAACATACAGTAAGTACACAGTACAGGGTTTGTTTGAGGTGAACTGTAGTATTTCTGTTACAATAGGAAAGGCTGTTACTGTCAGCTGTATATTCATATCCCTGTATCTGACTATACATACAGTCAGTACAGCGTCAGGTTATTGTAGGTGAACTGTAGTAGTTCTGTTACAATAGGAAAGGCTGCCAGCTGTATATTTCATATCCCTGTACTGGCTGTAACATACAGTAAGTACACAGTCAGGGTTATTGTAGGTGAACTGTGTAGTTCTGTTACAATAGGAAGGCTGTTACTGCCAGCTGTATTATTCATATCCCTGTATCGCTGATAACATACAGTAAGTACCACAGTAACAGGGTTATTGTAGGTGAACTGTATTAGTTCTTTTTACAATAGGAAAGGCTTTACTGCAGCTGTATATTTCATATCCCTGTATCTGACTGTAACATACAGTAAGTACACATACAGGGTTATGTAGGTGAACTGTAGTAGTTCTGTTACAATAGGAAGGCTGTTACGTCAGCTGTATATTTCATATCCCTGTATCTGACGTAACATAACGTAAGTACACAGTACAGGGTTATTGTAGGTGAACTGTAGTAGTTCTGTTCAATAGGAAAGGCTTCTACTACTGAGCTGTATATTTCATATCCCTGTATCTCTGTAACATACAGTAAGTACGCTTAGCAGGTTTATTGTAGGGTGAACTGTAGTAGTTCTGTTACAATAGAAAGGCTTTACCGTCAGCTGTATAATTTCATATCCCGTATCTGACTGTAACATACAGTAAGTACCATATGCAGGGTTATTGTAGGTGAACTGTAGTAGTTTCTGTTACAATGGAAAGGCTGTTACCGTCAGCTGTATATTTCATATCCTGTATCGACTGTAACATACAGTAAGTACACAGTACAGGGTTATTGTAGGTGAACTGTAGTAGTTCTGTTTACAATAGAAAGGCTGTTACTCAGCTGTAATATTTCATATCCCTGTATCTGACTGTAACATACAGTAAGTACACAGTACAGGTGTTTATTGTAGGTGAACCTGTAGTTTTCTGTACAATAGGAGGCTGTTACTGCAGCTGTATATTTCATATCCCTGTATCTGGCTGTAACATACAGTAAGTACCCAGTACAGGTTATTGTAGGTGAACTGTAGTAGTCTGTTACAATAGGAAAGGCTGTTACTGCCAGCTGATATTTCATATCCCTGTATCTGCTGTAACATACATTAAGTACACAGTACAGGGTTATTGTAGGTGACTGTAGTAGTTTCTGTTACATAGGAAAGGTGTTACTGGTCAGCTGTATATTTCATATCCCTGTACTGACTTAACATACAGTAAGTACACACGTAGGGTTATTGTAGGTGAACTGTAGTAGTTTCTGTTACAATAGGAAAGGCTGTTACCTGTCAGCTGTATATTTCATATCCCTGTATCTGAGCTGTATACAGTAAGTCCACCAGTACAGGGTTATTGTAGGTGAACTGTAGTAGTTCTGTTACAATAGGAAAGGCTTTACTGTCAGCTGTATATTTCATATCCCTGTATCTGCTGTACATACAGTAGTACACAGTACACGGTTTTGTAGTGTAACTGTAGTAGGTTCTGTTACAATAAAAGGCTGTTTACGGTCAGCTGTATATTTCATATCCCTTATCTGGCTGTAACATCACGTAAGCACACAGTACAGGTTATTGTAGGTGAACTGTAGTAGTTCTGTTACAATAGAAAGGCTGTTACCGCCAGCTGTATATTTCATATCCCTGTATCTGCTGTAACATCACGTAATACACACAGTGCAGTTATTGTAGGTGAACTGTAGTAGTTCTGTTACAATAGGAAAGGCTGTTACTCGCCTGTATATTTTATACCTGTATCTGCTGTAACATACAGTAGTACACATGTACAGGGTTATTGTAGGTGAACTGTAGTGTTCTGTTCCAATAGGAAAGGCTGTTTACTGTCAGCTGTATATTTCATATCCCGTATCTGACTGTACATACAGTAAGTACACAGTACAGGGTTATTGTAGGTGAACGTGTTTTTCTGTTACAATAGGAAAGGCTGTTAACTGTCAGCTGGTATATTTCATACCCTGTATCTGGCTGTAACATACAGTAGTACACAGTACAGTGTTATTGTAGGTGAACTGTAGTGTTCTGTTACAATAGGAAAAGGCTGTTATACTGTCAGCTGTATATTTCATATCCCTTGTATCTGACTATAACATACATAAGTACACAGTCACAGGGTTATTGTAGGTGAACTGTAGTAGTTCTGTTACAATAGAGGAAGGCTGCCAGCTGTATATTTCATATCCCTGTATCTGGCTGTAACATACAGTAGAGTACACATGCAGGGTTATTGTAGGTGAACTGTAGTAGTTCGTGTTACAATAGGAAAGGCTGTTACGCATCTGTATATTTCATCTCCCTGTATCTACTAAACATACAGTAAGTACACAGTACAGGGTATTGTTAGGTGAACTGTATAGTTTCTGTTACAATAGGAAAGCTTTACTGCACAGCTGTATATTTAATATCCCTGTAATCTGCTGTAACATACAGTAAGTACACTTACAGGGTTTTGTAGGTGAACTGTAGTAGTTCGTTTACAATAGAAAGGCTGTTACTGTCAGCTGTATATTTCATATCCCTGTATCTGACTGTAAATCCAGTAAGTACACAGTACAGGGTTATTGTAGGTGAACTGTAGTAGTTCTTTAGCAACTATAGGAAAGGCTGTTACTGCCAGCTTGTATATTTCATTCCCTGTTATCTGACTGTAAACATACAGTAAGTAACGCAGTCAGGGTTATTGTGTAGGTGAACTGTAGTAGTTCTGTTACAATAGGAAAGGCTTTACCGTCAGCTTGTATTTCATATCCCTGTATCTGGACTGTAACATACAGTAAGTACACCAGTGCAGGGTTATTGTAGGTGAACGTGTAGTATTCTGTTACAATAGGAAAGGCTGTTACGGTCAGCTTTATAGTTCATATACCTGTATCTAGGCTGTACATACAGTAGTAACACAGTACAGGGTTTTGTATGTGAACTGTAAGTATTCTTTTACAATAGGAAAGGCTGTACTGTCACTGTAATATTTCATATCCCTTACTCGTACTTAAACATACAGTAATACACAGTACAGTGGTATTGTAGGTAACTTAGTAGTTCTTTACAATAGGAACGCTGTTACTGTCAGCTGTAGATTTCATATTCCTCTGTATCTGGGCTGTAACATACAGTATAGTACACGTACATGGGTTTATTGTAGGTGACGTGTAGTAGTTCTGTTACAATAGGAAAGTGTTACTGCCAGCTGTATATTTCATATCCCCCGTATCTGACTGTAACATACAGTAAGTACACAGTACGGGTTATTGTAGGTGAACTGTAGTAGTTCTGTTACAATAGGAAGGCTGTTACTGTCAGCTGTTTTTTTCATATCCCTGTATCTGACTATAACACATTAGTACCAATACAGGGTTTATTGTAGGTGAAACTGTAGTAGTTCTGTTACAATAGAAAGGCTGTTCGTCCAGCTGTATATTCATATCCCTGTATCTGGCTGTAACATCATCAGTAAGTACACAGTACAGGGTTATTGTAGGTGAACTGTAGTAGTTCTTTACAATAGAAAGGCTGTTTACTGTCCAGCTGTATATTTCATATCCCTGTATCTGACTGTAACATACATAAAGTACACAGTAACAGTTATTGTATGTAACTTAGTGTTCTGTTACATAGGAAGGCTGTTACTGCCAGCTGTATATTTCAAAAATTTCCCTGTATCTGGACTGTAACATTAAGTACACATACAGGTTTATTGTAGGTGAACTGATAGTTCTGTTACAATAGGAAAGGCTGTTACGTGCCAGCTGTATATTTCATATCCCTGTATCTGACTTTAACTACAGTAAGTAAACCAGTACAGGGTTATTGTAGGTGAACTGTAGTAGTTCTGTTACAAAGGAAAGGCTGTTTTATCCCGTTCCAGCTGTATATTTCTATAACTGTCTCTTGACTGTAACATACAGTAAGTACACCAGTACAGGGTTTTATTGTATGGAACTGTAGTAGTTTTAGTTTACAAATAGTAAAGGCTGTTACTGTCCAGCTGTATATGTTTCATATCCCTGTATCTGACTGTAACATACCGTAATTACAGCAGTTACAGGTTATTGTAGGTGAACTGTAGTGTTCTGTTACAATAGGAAAGGCTGTTACGTCCAGCTGTATTTTCATATCCCTGTATCTACTGTTAACATACAGTAAGTACACAGTACAGGGTATTGTAGGTGAACTGTAGTAGTTCTGTTACAATAGAAAGGCTGTTACTGTCAGCTGTATATTTTCATATCCCTGTATCTGTCTGTAACATACAGTATATACACAGTACAGGGTTTTTTGTAGGTGAACTGTAGTAGTTCTGTTACAATAGGAAAGGCTTTTACGTCAGCTGTATTTCATATCCCTGTATCTGACTGTAACATACAGTAAGTACACATACAGGGTATTGTAGGTGAACTGTAGTAGTTCTGTTACAATAGGAAAGGCTGTTACGTCAGCTGTATATTTCATATCCCTGTATCTGACTATAACATACAGTAAGTACACAGTACAGGGTTATTGTAGGTGAATGTAGTAGTTCTGTTACAATAGGAAAATCTGTTCCTATCAGCTGTAATATTTCATATCCCTGTATCTGGCTGTAACATACAGTAGTAGTACAGTACAGGGTTATTGTAGGTGAACTGTAGTAGTTCTGTTACAATAGGAAAGGCTGTTACTGTCAGCTGTATTTTCATCCCTGTATCTCTGTAACATACATTAAGTACACAGTCAAGGGTTATTGTAGGTGAACTGTAGTAGTTCTGTTCAATAGAAAGGCTGTTTACCGTCAGCTGTATATTTCATAAATCCCTGTATCTGGCTGTAACATACAGTAAGTACACAGTACAGGGTATTGTAGGTGAACTGTAGTAGTTCTGTTACAATAGGAAAGGCTGTACTGTCAGCTGTATAATTTATATCCCTGTATCTGACTATACATCAGTAAGTACCAACAGTACAGGGTTTTGTAGGTGAACTGTAGTAGTTCTGTTCAATAGGAAAGGCTGTACCCGCCAGCTGTATATTTCCTATCCCTGTATCTGGCTGTAACATACAGTAGTACACAGTACAGGGTTATTGTAGGGTGACTGTAGTAGTTTTCTGTACAATAGGAAAGGCTGTTACTGTCAGCTTTATATTTCATTCCCTGTATCTGACTGTAACATACAGAAGTACACAGTAACAGGTTTTGTAGGTGAACTGTAGTAGTTCTGTTACAATAGGAAAGGCTGTTACTGCCAGCTGTAATTTTATATCCCTGTATCTGGCTGTAACATACAGTAAGTCCACAGTACAGGGTTATGTGTTGGAACTGTAGTGTTCTGTTACAATAGGAAAGGCTTTTACTCAGCTGTATATTTCATATCCCTGTATCTGAGCTGTAACATACAGTAAGTACCACAGTACAGGTTTATTGTAGGTGAACTGATTAGTTCTGTTACAATAGGAAAGGCTGTTACTGCCAGCTGTATATTTCATATCCTGTATCTGGCTGTAACATAACAGTAAAGTACACAGTAGGGTTATTGTAGGTGAACTGTAGTAGTTCTGTTACATAGGAAAGGCTGTTACCTGTCAGCTGTATATTTCATATCCCTGTATCTGATGTAACATACAGTAATACACAGTACAAGGTTATTGTAGGTGAACTGTAGTAGTTCTGTTACAATAGGAAAGGCTGGTTACTGACAGCTTATTTTTCATATCCCTGTATCTGACTGTAACATACAGTAAGTACACAGTACGGGTTATTGTAGGTGAACTGTATAGTTCTGTTACAATAGGAAAGGCTGTTACTGTCAGCTGTTATTTCATATCCCTGTAATCTGGCTGTAACATCAGTAAGTACACAGTACAGGGTTATTGTAGGTGAACTGTAGTAGTTCTGTTACAATAGGAAAGGCTGTAACGTCAGCTGTATATTTCATATCCCTGTATCTGACTGTAACATACAGTAGTACACAGTGGCAGGGTTATTGTATGTGAACTGTAGTAGTTCTGTTACAATAGGACAGGCTGTAACCAGTCCGCTTGTATTTCATATCCCTGTATCTGGCTGTAACATACAGTAAGTACACAGTACAGGTTATTGTGGTGAACTGTAGTAGTTCTGTTACAATAGGAAAGGCTGTTACGTCATCTGTATATTTTCATATCCCTGTATCTGCTATAACATACAGTAAGTACCAGTACAGGGTTATTGTAGGTGAACTTAGTAGTGTTTCTGTTACAGTAGGAAAGGCTGTTCTGCACTGGTATTTTTTCATATCCCTGTATCTGGCTGTAACATACAGTAAGTACCAGTGCAGGGTTATTGTAGGTGAACTGTGTAGTTCTGTTACAATAGGAAGGCTGTTACTACTGCCTCACGCTGTATATTTTTCATATCCCTGTATCGCTGTAACATACAGTAAACAAGTACCGTCAAGGTTATTGTAGTGAACTGTAGTAGTTCTTTACAATAGGAAAGGCTTTACTGTCAGCTGTATATTTCATATTCCCTGTATCTGGCTGTAACATACAGTACGTACACCGTACAGGGTTTATTGTAGTGGTGAACTGTAGTAGTTCTGTTACAGATAAAGGCTGTTACCCAGCGTATATTTCATATCCCTGTTTCTGACTTAACATACAGTCAAGACAAACACGTGTAGGGTTATTGTAGGTGAAACTGTAGTAGTTCTGTTACAATAGGAAAGGCTCTGGACTACGCCAGCTGTATATTTCATTCCCTTCTATCTTCTGACTGTAACATACAGTCATACGCAGTACAAGGGTTATTGAGGTGACTGTAGTAGTTCTGTTACCAATAGGAAAAGGCTTTACGCCCGACGTATATTCATATCCCTGTATCTGACTGAACATACAGTAAGTAAACAGTACAGGGTTATTGTAGGTGAAGGTAGTATTCTGTTACAATAGGAAAGGCTGCCAGCTGTATATTCATATCCCTGTATCTGACTGTAACATCAGTCTTACACGTACAGGGTTTATTGTAGGTGAACTGTAGTAAGTTCTGTTACAATGGAAAGGCTGCTGACAGCTGTATATTCATATCCCTGTATCTGACGTAACATACAGAATACATCACAGTACGGGTTATTGTAGGTGAACTGTAGTAGTTCTGTTACAATAGAAAGGCTTTACGCCAGCTGTATATTTCTATCCCTGTATCTGGCTGAACATACAGTAAGTACACACAGTGCAGGGTTATTGTAGGTGAACTGTAGTAGTTCTGTTACAATAGGAAAGGCTTCTACGGTGCCAGCTGTATATTTCATATCCCTGTATCTCTGACTGTACATACAGTAAGTAACAGTAACAGGGTTATGTAGGTGAAACTGTATAGTTCTGTTACAATAGAAACGGCTGTTACGCCAGCTGTATATTTCATATCCCTGTATCTGACTGTAACATACTAAGTACCAGTACAGGGTTATTGTAGGTGAACTGTAGTAGTTCTTTTACAATAGAGGCTGTTACCCGTCAGCTGTATATTTCATATCCCTGTACTGGACTGTAACTACAGTAAGTACACAGTACAGGGTTATTGTAGGTGAACTGTAGTAGTTCTGTTACAAAGGAAGGCTGTACTCAGCTGTATTTTCATATCCCTGTATCTGGCCTGTAACATACATTAAGTACCCAGGGTTATTGTAGGTGAACTGTAGTAGTTCGTTACAATAGGAAGGCTGTTACCGTCAGCTGTAATATTTCATATCCTGTATCTGACTATAACATACAGTAGAACAACAGTACAGGGTTATTGTAGGTGAACTGTAGTTAGTTCTGTTACAATAGGAAAGGCTGTACTACCAGCTGTATATTTCATAGTCCTGTATCTGACGGTACATACAGTAGTACACAGTACAGGGTTATTGTAGTGAACTGTAGTAGTTCTGTTACAATGGAAGGGCTGTATTGTCAGCTGTAATCATATCCCTGTATCTCTGGTAACATACAGTAATTACACAGTACAGGGTTTGTATGGTGAACTGTAGTAGTTCTGTACCATAGGAAGGCTTTCCTGTCCAGCTGTATATTTCATATCCCTGTATCTGGCCGTAAGACACTAAGTACACAGTCAGGTTTATGTAGGTGACACTGTAGTAGTTCTGTTACAATAAAAGGCTGTTACCGCCACTGTATATTTCATATCCCTGTATCTGACTGTATAATACTATACCAGTACATGGTTATTGTAGGTGAACTGTAGTATAGTTCTGGTTACAATGGAAGGCTGTTACCCGTCAGCTGTATATGTCATATCCCTGTATCTGACCTGTAACTACAGTAAGTACACAGTACAGGGTTATTGTAGGTGAACTGTAGTAGTTCTGTTACAATAGGAAAGGCTGTTACCTGTCTGCAGCTGTATATTTATATCCCTGTATCTGACTGTAACATCAGGTAGTAGCACAGTACAGGGTTATTGTAGGTGAACTGTAGTAGTTCTGTTACAATAGAAAAGGCTGTACCATCAGCTGTATATTTTCATATCCCGTATCTGGCTGAACATACAGTAAGTACACAATAGCAGGTTATTGTAGGTGGACTGTAGTAGTTCTGTTACAATAGGAAAAGGCTTTTACCGCCAGCTGTATATTCATATCCCTGTATCTGACGTAACATACAATTAAGTACCCGTACAGGGTTATTGTAGTAGAACTGTATATTTCTGTTTACAATAGGAAAGGCTGTTACCGTCAGCTGTATATTCAACTCCTGTATCTGACTGGAACATAACAGTAAGTACACAGACAGGGTTATTGTATGAAACTGTAAGTAGTTCTGTTACAATAGGAAACGGCTGTTACTGTCAGCTGTATATTTCATATCCCTGTAATACTGACTGTAACTATACACGTAGTTACACAGTACAGGTTCTTTGTAGGTAACTGTAGTAGTTCTGTTACAAGAGAAAGGCTGTTACCGTCAGCTTGTAATTTCATATCCCTGTATCTGGCTGTAACATACATTAAGTACCCAGTACAGAGTTATTGTAGGTGAACTGTAGTAGTGTCTTACAATAGGCAAGGCTGTTTACCTGTCAGCTGTATATTTCATATCCCTGTATCTGGCTGTAACATACAGTAAGTACACAGTACAGGTTATTGTAGGTGAACTGTAGTAGTTTGTTACAATAGAAAGGCTGTTACTGTCAGCTGTATATTTCATATCCCTGTATCTGACTTAACATACAGTAAGTACACAGTAGGGTTATTGTAGTGAATCTGTAGTAGTTCTGTTACATAGGAAGGCTGTTTACGTCGCTGTATATTTCATATCCTCTGTCAATCTGGCTTGTAACCATCAGTAGTACCCACAGTACAGGTTATTGTAGGTGAACTGTAGTAGTTCTGTTACAATAGGAAAGGGCTGTTACGTCAGCTGTATATTTCATATTCCCTGTATCTGGCTGATAACATACAGTAAGTAACACAGTACAGGGTTATTGTGTGAACTGTAGTAGTTCTGTTACAATAGGAAGGCTGTTTACTGTCAGCTGTATATTCATATCCCTGTATCTGCTGTAACATACAGTAATACACAGTACAGGGTTATTTGTAGGTGTCTCACTCCATCACTTATATATAAACCATTCCATGTATCTGTGTGTTTTCCCCCTAACTAGATTGTAGCTCTATGGGGCAGGAACCTCATTACGCCCCTCTTGTGGCAAAGCCCTGCACGTCTATTTATATAATTTATATATCTAGTACTGAACTATCTATGTAATTTATCAATCCCCCTGTGTATACTTTATTGTAATCTGTCCTGTACAGCACTGATTCCCCCAGAGGGCACTTTATAAAGAACTATCCTACATACATACATCATACGTACGGATACATACATACATAAATTACATACATACTCTACAAATAATGGTCCAAATATTTAAACCTAGGAATTGACTGTCATTCAGGGTGTTTTACCACATAGAATATTAAGTTTTAAGAAGTTATGACTGGTTAAGTAGGGCTGTTGAAGTTAGGGCTGTGAAGGTAGGAGCGTTGAAGGTGGAGCTGTTGAAGGTAGAGCTGTTGAAGGTAGGAGCTGTTGAGGGAGGAGCTCGTTGAGGAGGAGCTGTTGAAGGTAGGCGCTGTGAGGTGAGGGGTAGGAGACTGTTGAAGGTAGGAGCTCGTTGAAGGTAGGAGCTGTTGAAGGTAGGACCATTGCCTGTGGTGTTGTGCATTTCCAGTTTGAATGCTTCTTTTGTTGAGCTCCTTACCTGTTCCCCTTTCTGATTATTGTTATGTTCTGTGGACGCCCATAGATACGGATAACTCTCACATGAACTTATCAAACTGACAAAATAATAGGAAAATATCTGAACAGGTGGTAAGTATAAAGTTTTAAAGGACATGTAAACGGTGCAAATGAGTTTCCACCATCACACATCACTAATCAATTTACCCACCAAGTTAAAATAAAAATCGTCTTTTTTCCATCACTGTCCTGGTTATCCCTTGATTGTTTTTTTTTTACTTTTTAAAGGGGGCGGGGCAACAGCTAGCATTAAGAACTGTCATCACCAACACGACTCCCAGCAGCCTCCCCTGACAGACTACATGTTTGAATTGTAAAATATTGTATTATAAAATAGCAGGCATCGGAAACTCGATATAAAGAATACAACAGTCATATTGTATTATAAAATTCAGCGATCGGAACGCGTATATAAGATAAGCACCAGTGTAATTGTATATAATAGCAGCGATCGGAAACTCGTATATAAAGATAATCACCAGTCTTATTGTATATAATAGCAAGCGACGTAAACTCGTATATAAGATAATCACCAGTCATATGGTATTATAAGATATCACGATCGGAAACTCGTATATAAAGATAATCAACCATCGTATTTCAGGAAATTAAAGAAATAGTTCCAACACTCCCCCTGGACCTTTATTTGTATTGGGAACCCACCAGACATACGTGAACACTTTGCAATTTATCTTATTTCCAGGGGGTGGGGGGAGAAGCAAAATTGGATGTGGTAACATTTTCGCATACGGTTATGGTCGCTTTTAGAAATTGTCCAAGCAACAATGTCAGCACTAATGGTGGCAGAAAAACTTAAAATCTTTTTAAAATAGGCCCCTATGTCTATGTGGTAACACAAAAGTCTCCGTTAATCATTTTCAATTCCCTGCTTATTTAGTTTGTCCCCTTCCTCTATAGAACCCTTTGGTGAGTTAACAGCATATTCATGGATAAGCAGGTACAAGAATACTTCACAAAAAGACAACTTCTTTAGTTTGTGTTTTATTCAACTATAATTACGGTTGAAATGAACACTAAAATACATGCTGTATTGGTTGATATTTACATATCTGTCAATCGAATAAAAAAGTGCTGGCACTCAAGAAGGGAATTTAAAGGGATATCTTCAATTTAAAGGGAGTATCTTCATGTGAAATTTTTTTTTCCGGGGGAGAATGGTGAAAAGGTCACCAAACAGGGTGGTTCAACTATTACAAACGATTACAAACGTCTCTCCCCCCTGGGTGAATGAAATGGTTAAATCGTTGTCTATTTGTAAAGTCTGTAATTTGTGTTCCCTTTCATCTGTCACTGAACCGCGTAGTTCACTAATATTTGTAACACGTTACTTTATTATTTATTTTGTTGCTACAGTGTGACGTGGGAGGTGGACTGGGACAGTATTACCCAAATACCCACACTGACTCCTTGCAGGATATAATAACCGGTTAGCCTAGGATATGTTTGTGGAAATTACTTACCGCATTAGGTTCGGGGTGACTGTGCCTGTTAAATTCATCCTCCGGATTTTAGGCACATCTCTGGTATAATGCGGGGTTTGCTGTACAGTAACAGAATACAATAAAGTCATACAAGGGGGATAAATACATAGATAGTTCAGTACATAGATATATAAATTATATAAATAGAAGTGCTAGGGCTTTGCCACAAGAGGTAATGAGGTCCCTGCCCCATAGAGCTTACAATCTAGTTAGGTGGGAAACACACAGATACAATGGAATGGGTATAAGTGCTGGAGTGAGACACCTACAATAACCCTGTACTGTGTACTTACTGTATGTTACAGCCAGATACAGGGATATGAAATATACAGCTGACGGTAACAGCCTTTCCTATTGTAACAGAACTACTACAGTTCACCTACAATAACTCTGTACTGTGTACTTACTGTATGTTACAGCATCTAATCATATAACTGTACTCTACATTGGGTCATAGTTCAACTCTTGTATTGGCATCTTGTAATCTGTCACAGTCTAGGTATACAATCATATTAACTGTACTGTGGTACCTATGTGGTCATAGGTCAATATTGACATCTTGTAATGTGATGTCACAGTCATACTGTATAAATCATTAACTGTACTGTACATTGGGTCATAGTTCAACTCTATGTATTGGCATCTGTAATCTGTCACTCATACTGTATAATCATATTAACTGTACTGTGATACCTATGGTCATAGGTCAATATTGACATCTTGTAATGGATGTCACAGTCATACTGTATAAATCACTACTGTAATGGTCATGGGGCAATTCTTTATTGACATATGTGAAGTCCTAAACTTCTGTAACTACTCACATGACAGGACCCTGTTTTTGTTACTGGCCCTTTTGTTAATACATTTGTATTTAGTTCTTTAAACACTAGACATTAGTTTTAGGGTAGTTTTTTAACATAGTAATTAGTTTATGTCAATTGCTTATGGTTTTGGAAGTTACTCAGTGATTTTCCTCTTTGTATCTATAACTTGGTGCCAGTTGTTGATATACCCAACAGGGTTACAAACACACACCTCTCGTGGTACTAATAATGATATTAATAAATTACCATTCATTGTAAAATCAATGAGTTTTTATTGGTTTGGAGTTAGGCATTATATCCTTATATACAGTATATGTTATTAGGCCTACGTCTATATCCACAAGATCAGAAAGGTCTTTCTCAATGATATGTTAAATTGCACCAATGCACCTGTTAATATGTATATTCCTATATAATGCAAATAATTGTGTTGTATTTCAACAGACTAGGGGTTGTACCATTTGCTACTACACAGAACCAAACAAAGTTGGGCATCTTCTCCAGATCATCGAACAGTGAATATAATTGGTTGCAGAAACTCATCCAATTGGAATTCGAGACTTTGTCCAGACATCACATCCTGCCTTATCTCTAACAGGGGAAATCAAACAGTTTATCTCTGTTCTCTATGAGTGTAATGTCGGGATCCTGTATCACACCCTGAACGAGGGAGGATAAATATCACTGATGTGAATGGGTCTCTCTATGACAAGGAGCTAAAGATGATGTCAGGAAACTGGGTAGATAAACTCACACCCATTACCTTCATCTGTAGTTCCTCTCAGCTTCCTTTTCTATTCATATAATTTAGCTCTACACAGTATTTATTGAATCCCATTGTCTTTATTTATGTCTGTATCCTTTTTTTTTTTTTAATTAGATTTTTAAATAACACATTTTTTCTTACACAACTATGGTTAAAGGGCATGTCCACACCCCAAACTAAAAATTCACCAACTACTGCCCCACGGTACAATTTAAAAAAATCCTTACCTTACATCCCTGCTCCTTATGGTTCTACTGTAGTGCTCTTCAAAGTCCAGAAACTAAAGGTAGGAGCTGTCTTCCTGTCCAAAAGTATCATAAAAAGTCCATATGCACACTAATCCCCAGGTGGTGCAGAAGTCCAATTCCCCTACTTCAAAGGGAACAAGGCAATCAAATAGATACAAGGTGGACTGCACTCCAAAATAGAATGTTTATTGAAGCCAAACATCAACAGCAAATACGACGTTTCGAGGTAACACCCCTTCATCAGTCTGTTACCCTCGAACGTCGTATTTGCTGTTTGATGTTTGGCTTACAATAAACATTCTATTTTTGGAGTCAGTCCACCTTGTATCTATTGATTTCCTGTCCAAAAGGTCTCTGCCTCTGTTGTGTCCTCTCAGTTGCTGCTGGATGCCCAGTGGAGCCCTTTCCCTCCTCCCAATCTCTCCCTGGCTGCTACTACTGTAGCGTGAATTCCCTTTGGTATATTGCAGGCCATACCCTCCCACCCCCAACCGCTATATTTGACTTTACCAATAAATTCCAACCTCTACTTACAGCTCATCGTTCCAGCCCGTTCTGCATTGATGGCAGCCGCAGCTGTGATTGGCTGCCTCTCAGCCTCTCCGTTCGGGTCCGGCTCCCCTGCTTGTAGTTCTGGCGGGCAGGGGAGCCAGACCAGAACGGTGCTGGAACGAGAGGTGTAAGGAGAGATGGGAATCATTTTTTAAGTAAGAATATAGCGGTTGGGGGTGGGAGGGCATGGCCGCAATATACCAAAAGTGCAAAATGAGGGTGGAGATGCCCTTTAATCTATAGTCAATACAGGAAAAAACTGATCTGCTACAAAGTATCAGTACTGTAAAAGGTTAACAATTCAAACACCCCTTGGAGATCCCTGATAATGTATGTGTTCTCCTTTGCTGGGAATAAGTGCCAGTGTGTCTTGGGGAAGTACATGGGAAATAAATGTCTTCTTTCCAGCACAATCTCGTCACCATAGTGGAGATACATAAAAGTAACAGGTCACCCTTAGAACCTACTTTCACTCTATGTAGTTTAGTGTTTGTAATGGTCTCTGACAGCGGTACCCACAGTATCTACATGACTGTCCCTACCCTGAAATGGTCTACATACCTAAATAGTAATAATTGCTATAAATAATTACATTCATATAATATTAAATATCCCGACAATACTGGTTGATTAAGATCCGCTGTTTAAAATTCTTTGTAACTTTCATTTTGTTCATATTCCAGGTCGAGATAATGTGATGTCGTGGTGGATGACCTGGATGACAATAGCTCTGAGGAGAAGAGAAAGATTCTACAGAGCCAGCCAAGCATTGCGATATACGCCAGGGAACTGATTCTTGTCAAAGCCCATGAAAAGCATAGAATTGTACAGAATGGCCAATGGATGTCGATACATTAAATCCCATCAGTCTTTTCAGATTGTTCCATGATGGAACAGTAAGTGGTGCCTTGTAAAGCCTTGGCAGGTCAACAGACTTATAATCATGCTTATAATTAGGAATAATATGTTTTATTCAGCAGAATCTAAAGCCCTATGTGCAGTCATATGAACAAAAATACAAAACCAAATATGAATGTAAACATTCTACACAGGGCCAACCACTGTTACCTCATATGAACCTACCTAATCCTTGCCAGCAGACTAGCTACCTCTCAATTAATAAATATTCAAATAAGACCACACTAGAATTAACTGTGTTCAGGTCTTAATCTATGGAGTCAGGGTCCATGATTAATTAGCTAATACTTAATAATAGTCTATGGCCTGGTGTGCTGTACAATTACAGACCTGTCTTCATCAGTTCTTAAACCCTCATTACAGCCAGGAATATGGTCAACACCCGCATTATACAGAGATGTGCCAAAATTCCGGAGGATGAATTAACAGGCACAGTCACCCCTAACCTAATCGGTAAGTATTTCCACAACATTACTCCTAGGCTACCTGTTATTATATCACTGCAAAGGGTCAGTGTGGGTTTAGGGTAAATACTGTCCCAGTCCCCCCCACTTCATCTACTGTAGCACACAAAATAAAGTAACTTTGTTAAAATTATTAGAACACGCGGTCAGACAGATGAAGGAACACAATAAAGATTTACAAATAGCAACTTTAATTAACATTTCATTCACTCCAGGGGGGGAGAGAATGTTTGTAATCGTTTGTAATAGTTGAACCCACTGTTTTGGTGAATTTTTCACCATCTCTCCCCCTGAAAAAAAATTTCACATGAAGATATCCCTTTAAATTGAAGATATCCCTTTAAATTCCATTCTTGGAGTGCAGCACTTTTTTATTAGATTGACAGATATGTAAATATATACCAATACAGCATAGTATTTTATTGTCATCTTCAACCGTCATATAGTTGAATAAACACAACTACAAGTCCACAGTACATGTTATTGTAGGTGAACTGTATTAGTTCTTATTACAATAGGAAGTGCTGTTACCTCGAGCTGTATATTTCATAAGCCCGTTCTGACTGTACATACAGTGTAACACAGTACAGGGTTGATTGTAGGTGAACTGTAGTAATTCGTTACATGAGAAAGCTGTTACCGTCATCTGTCTATTTCATATCCCTGTATCTGACTGTAACATACAGTAAGTCACAGTCAGAGTTATTGTAAGGTGAACTGTAGTAGTTCTGTTATCACAATAGAAATGCTGGTCTACAAACCCTCCAGCTGTACATCATTTCATTCCTTGTATCTGACTGTAACGATCAGTAAGTCCACACGTCATGGTTATTGTTAGGTGAACTTTCAGTAGTTCTTGTTACAATAGAAGGCTGTTACTCGTCCAGCTGTAATTTTCAATATCCCTGTATCTGACGGTTAACATACATAAGTACACAGTACAGGGTTATTGTAGTGACTGGATATAGTTCTGTGTTACATAGTGAAAGGGCTGTTACTGCAGCGTATATTTCATCTCCCTAGGTATCTGACTATACATACAGTACGTACAACAGTACAAGTTTATTGTCGAGTGAACTGTAGTATTTCTGTTACATAGAAAGGCTGTTACGCCAGCTGTATATTCATATCCCTGTATCGGACTGTAACATACATAAGTACAACAGTCAGGTTATTGTAGGTGAACTGTAGAGTTTCTGTTACAATAGGAAACGGCTGTGTACTGCCAGCTGGTATATTTCAATATCCCTGTATCGGACTAGTAACATACAGTAAGTAACAGGTACAGGGTTATTGTCGGTTGTGAACTGTATATTTCTGTTGACA
Source organism: Hymenochirus boettgeri (assembly GCA_019447015.1). NCBI lineage: Eukaryota > Metazoa > Chordata > Amphibia > Anura > Pipidae > Hymenochirus > Hymenochirus boettgeri. The sequence goes on along the minus strand of CM033477.1, from coordinate 7,819,738 downwards.
ATGTGAAGGCTAGTTACTGGTGCCAGCTTGTATATTTTTCATATCCCTTGTATCTGCTGTACATACAGTAAGTACACAGTACAGGGTTTTTGTAGGTTGAACTGTATTAGTTTTGTCTGTTACCAATCAAAAGTCTTTACCGTCAGTCGTATATTTCATATCCCGGTATCTGACTGCTATCACATAACATCGTAATACCAGTCAGGGTTATTGTAGGTGAACTGTAGATATTTCCCTGTTCTACAATCGGAAAGGCTGTACTACTGTCAGCTGTATATTTTCCTATCCCTGTATCTGTATTACTACATACAGTAAGTACCGTACAGGGTTATTGTAGGTGAACTGTAGTAGTTCTTTTAACAATATAAAATTGTTTACTCGTCAGCTTGTATATTTCATATCCCTGTATCTGCTACTGATACACATACAGTAAGTAACAGTGACAGGGTTATGAGGTGAACCTGTAGTAGTTCTGTTACAATAGGAAAGGCCTTTTTACCGTGTCATCTGTATATTTTCATATCCCTGTCATCTGGCTGTACATACAGTAATACAACTATTACAGGGTTTTTTTAGTGAACTGTAGTAGTTCTGTTACAATAGGAAAGGCTGTTACGTCAGCTGTATATGTTCATATCCCTGTATCTGACTTAATACGAAGTACATAGAACAGTTATTGTAGGTGAACTTTATGTAGTTCTGTTACAATGGAAGAGCTGTTTGCCAAGCTGGTATATTTCATTCCCTGTATCTCGGACTGATAACCTACAGTAAGTACAACAATTACAGGGTTATATTTAGGTGAACTGTAGGTGTTCTGTTAGCAATAGGAAAGGGCTGTTACTACGTGCCAGCTGTATATTTCATATCCCTGTATCTGAGCTATAACATAAGTAAGTACACAGTCGGGGTTATGTAGGGAAACTGTATGTAGTTCCTTGTTACAATAGGAAAAGGCTATTACTGTCCAGCTGTATATTATCCCTGTATCTGACTTAACATCCATAAGTACACAGTAACAGGTGTTTTGTAGGTTGACCTGTTCAGTTCTGTTTGCAATAGGAAAGGCTGTTACCTGTCAGCTGTAAGTTTCATATTCCCTGTATCTGAGCTGTACACATACAGTAAGACACAGTACAAGGGTTATTGTAGGTGAACTGTAGTAGTTCTGTTACAATAGTAAAGGCTGGCTACTCGTCCAGCTGTATATTTCCATATCCCTGTATCTGACTAATAACAACAGTAGTACGACAGTGAGGTTATTGTAGTGTACTGTAATAGTTCTGTTTCAATAGGACAAGGCTCGTTTACTGTGTTGCCAGCTGTTATATTTCATATCCTTGTATCTGACTGTAACATACAGTAAGATACACAGTCGTGTTTAGTTGTAGGTGAACCTGTATAGTTTCGTTACAATAGGAAAGGCTGGTTACCTCTCAGCTGTATAATTTCAGATAACCCTGTCTCTGACTGTAACTATCACGTACACACAGTACAAGGGTTTGTAGGTGAACTGTAGTAGTTCTTTTACAATAGCTGAAAGGCTGTTACTGTCAGCTGTAATTTCTCATAATCCCTGTAATCTGAGCTGTAACATACATTACGTACACATACAGGGTTTTGTAGGTGACTGTGTAGTATCTGTTACAATATGAAGGCTGTTATGTCAGCTGTATATTTCATACCCTGTTACTCTGTCTGTAACATCATACTGTAATCAGTAAGGTTATTGTAGGTGAACTTGTAGTCGTTCTTGTTACAATAGGAAAGCTGTTACTGCTCACCTGTTATATTTCATATCCCTGTATCTCTGGCTGTAACATTACAGTAAGTGACACATTACAGGGTTATTTAGGTGAACGTAGTAGTTCTGTTACATAAGGAAAGGCTGTTACTGTCACGGTATATTTCATATCCCTGTATCTGGACTATAACATACAGTAAGTACACAGTACAGGGTTATTGTAGGTGAACTGTGTAGTTCTGTTACAATAGGAAAGGCTGTTACTGTCAGCTGTATATTCATATCCCTGTATCTGGCTGTAACATACAGTAAGTACACAGTACAGGGTTATTGTAGGTGAACTGTAGTAGTTCTGTTACCAGTGAAAGGCTGTTACTGTCAGCTGTTATTTCCTATCCCTGTATCTGGCTGTAAAATACAGTAAGTCACAGTACGGTTTTGTTTTAGGTGAACTGTATGGTTCTGTTACAATAAGAAAGGCTGTTACTGTGCAGCTGTATATTTCATCCCTGTATCTGGCTGTAACATACAGTAAGCCACACAGTACAGGGTTATTGTAGGTAACTTTAGTAGTTCTGTTACAATAGGAAAGGCTCTTACCGTCAGCTGTATATTTCATATCCCTGTATCTGACTGTAACATTCAGTAGACACACGTGAGGTTATTGTAGTGAACTGTAGTATTTCTGTTTACAATAGGAAAGCGTTTTTACGGTCAGCTGAATTTCAATCCTGTAATCTGACTGATAACTACGTAATTACACAGTACAAAGGTTATTTGTAGGTAACTGATAGTTCTGTTACAAAGTAAGGCTTACGTCAGCTGTATATTTCATATCCCTGTATCTGACTGTAACATACAGTAAGTACACATTACGGGTTTTGTAGGTTGAACTGTAGTTGTTCTGTTTACAATAGGAAAGGCTGTTACTGTCAGCTGTTATTTTCATATCCCTGTATCTGGCTGTAACATACAGTAAGTACGCATTACAGGTATTGTAGGTGAACTGTAGTAGTTCTGTTACAATAGGAAAGGCTTTTTACTGTCACTGTATTTCATATCCCTGTATCTGACTATAACTACAGTAAGTACACAGTAAGTTTCTGTAGGTGAACTGTAGTAGTTCTGTTACATAGGAAAGGCTGCCAGCTGTATATTCATATCCGGTATCGGCCTGTAACATACAGTAATATCACAGGCAGGGTTTTGTAGGTGAACGGTAAGTAGTTCTGTTACAATAGAAAGCTGTTACTGCCAGCTGTATATTCAATCTCCCTGTATCTGACTAGACATACAGTAAGTAACGACAGTACAGGGTTATTGTGTGAACTGTATTGTTTCTGTTACAATAGGAAGGCATTACTGCCCGCTGATATATTTAATATCCCTGTTTCTGACTGTAACATACAGTAAGTACACAGTACAGGGTTATTGTAGTGTGACTGTAGTGTTCTGTTACATAGGAAAGGCTGTTACCGTCAGCTGTATATTCATATCCCTGTATCTGACGGTAACATACAGTAAGTACACAGTACAGGGTTATTGGTAGGTGAACTGTAGTAGTTCTGTTACAATAGGAAAAGGCTGTACTGCCAGCTGTATATTTCAATCCCTGTATCTGAACTACAGTACATTAAGTACGCAGTGCAGGGTATTGTAGGTGAACTGTAGTATTTCTGTACAATGAGGAAAGGCGTCTTACGGCTCGCTTATATTTCATATCCCTGTATCTGACTGTAACATACAGTAGGTACAACACATGGCAGGGTTACTTGTGGTGAACTGTAGTAGTTTCTGTTTACAATAGGAAAGGCTGTTACCGTCAGCCTGTATATTTCATATCCTTAATCTGACTGTAACATACAGTAAGTACACAGTACAGGGTTATTGTAGGTGAACTGTAGTAGTTCTGTACAATAGAAGGCTGTTACTCAGCTGTATATTTATATCCCTGTATCTGACTGTAACATACAGTAAGTACACAGTACAGGGTTATTGTGGGAACTGTAGTGTTCTGTTACAATAGGAAAAAGGGTTACTGTCAGCTGTATATTTCATATCCCTGTATCTGCGTAACATACAGTAGTACACAGTACAGGGTTATGTAGGTGAACTGTAGTAGTTCTGTTACAATAGGAAAAGCTGTTACTGCAGCTGTATATTTCATATCCCTGTATCTGCTGTAACATACAGTAATTACACAACAGGGTTATTGTAGTGACTGTAGTAGTTCTGTTACAATAGAAAGGTTTTACTGTCAGCTGTAATATTTCATATCCCTGTTCTGACTATAACATACAGTAAGTAACAGTACCGGGTTTTGTAGGTGAACTGTGTAGTTCTGTTACAATAGGAAGGCTGTTACTGTCACTTGTATATTTCATATCCCTGTATCTGCTGGTAACATACATTAAGTACACACGTACAGGGTTTTGTAGTAACTGTAGTAGTTCTGTTACAATAGGAAAAGGCTGTTACTGTCAGCTGAATTTCATATCCCTGTATCTGGCTGTAACATACATAGTAAGTACACAGTACAGGGTTATTGTAGGTGAACTGTAGTGGTTTCTGTTACATAGGAAAGGGCTGTTACTGTCAGCTGTATATTTCATATCCCTGTATCTGGCTGTAACATACAGTAAGCACACAGTACAGGGTTATTGTAGTAACTGTAGTAGTTCTGTTACAATAGGGAAAGGCTCTTCACCGTCAGCTGTATATTTCATATCCTGTACTGACTGTAACATACAGTAGTACACAGTGCGGGTTATTGTAGTGAACTGTAGTAGTTTCGTTTACAATAGGAAAGGCTGATTACCGTCAGCTGTATATTTCATATACCTGTAATCTGACTGTAACATACGTAAGTTACACGTACAGGGTTATTGTAGGTGAACTTTAGTAGTTCTGTTACAATAGTAAAGGCTGTAACTGTCAAGCTGTAATATTTCATATCCCTGTAATCTGACTGTAACATACAGTAAGTACACAGACATAAGTTATTGTAGGTGAACTGTAGTTAGTCTGTACAATAGAAAGGCTGTTACTGTCAAGCTGTATATTTCATATCCCTGTCATTGCTGTAACATACAGTAAGTCACAGTACAGGGTATTGTAGGTGAACTGTAGTAGTTCTGTTACAATAGGAAAGCTGTTACTGTCAGCTGTATATTTCATATCCCTGTATCTGCGTAAACATACAGTAGTAGACACAGTACAGGGTTATTGTAAAGTACTGTAGTAGTTCTGTTATCAATAGGAAGGCTGTTACTGTCAGCTGTATATTTCATATCCCTGTATCTGACTTGTAAATCAGTAAGTACACAGTACAGGGTACATTGTAGGTGAACTGTAGTTGTTCTGTTACAATAGGAAAGGCTGTTCCTGTCAGCTGTATATTTCATATACCTGTAAATCTGACTGTACCATACAGTAAGTACACAGTACAACGTTTATTGTAGGTGAACTGTAGTAGTTCTGTTAACAATAGGAAAGACTGTTCCTATGCAGCTGTATATTTTCATATCCCTGTATCTGAGCTGTATACATACAGTAATAGTACAGTACAGGGTTATTGTAGGTGAACTGTAGTATTTCTGTTACAATAGGAAAGGCTGTTACGGTCGCTGTATATTTCATATTCCCTGTATCTGACTGTAACCTACAGTAAGTACAAGTACAGGTTATTGTAGGTGAACTGTAGTTAGTTCTGTTACAAGGAAAAGTGTTACCGCCAGTCACTGTATAATTTCATATCCCTGTATCTGTACTGTAACTACAGTACGTACACAGTACACGTGTTATTGTAGGTGACCTGTAGTAGTTCTTGTTACAATAGAAGGCTGTTACTGTCCAGCTGTATATTTAATATCCCTGTATCTGCTGTACATACACGTAGTACACAGTACCGGGTTATTTTAGGTGACCTGTAGTAGTTCTGTTACAAGAAAAGGCTGTTACCGTCAGCTGTATATTTTATATCCCTGTATCTACTGTAACATACAGTAGTACACAGTACAGGGTTATTGTAGTGAACTGTAGTAGTTCTGTTACAATAGGAAAGGCTGTTACTGTCGCTGTATTTCATATCCCTTTCTGACTGTAACATACAGTAAGTACACAGTACAGGGTTATTGTAGTGAACTGTAGTAGTTCTGTTACAATAGGAAAGGCTATTACTGCGCAGCCCTGTATATTTAATACCTGTATCTGACTGTAACACTACAGTAAGACACAGTACAGGTTATTGTAGGTGACTTAGTATTGTTACAAAGGAAAGCTGTTCCCGCTGTATATTCTATACCTGTTCCTGAATGTAACATACAGTAGTACAAGTACAGGGTTTATGTAGGTGAACTGTGTAGTTCTGTTACAATAGGAAAGCTGTTCTTTACTGCAGCTGTATATTAATCTCCCTGTATCTGACTGTAACATACAGTAAGTACACAGTACAGGGTTATTGTAGGTGACTGTATTGTTCTGTTACAATAGGAAAGGCTGTTATACCGCAGATGTATATTTCATATCCCTGTATCTGACTGTAGCATCAGTCAAGACCAGTTACACCAGGTTATTGTAGGTGAACGTTAGTAGTTCTGTACAATGGAAGACTGTTACTTCGCCAGCTGTATATTTCATATCCCTGTATCTGACTGTAACATACAGTAAGTACACAGTACATTGTTATTGTAGGTGAACTGTAGTAGTTCTGTTACAATAGGAAAGGCTGTTACCGTCACTTTATATTTCATATCCCTGTATCTGACTGTAACATACAGTAAGCCACCGTGCAGGGTAGTTGTAGGTGAACTGTAGTAGTTCTGTTACAATAGAAAGCTCTTACCCGTCAGCTGTATATTTCATCCCTGTATCTGCGCTGTAACACAGTAAGTACACAGTGCAGGTTATTGTAGGTGAACTGTAGTATTCTGTTACCAATAGGAAGGCTGTTACCGTCAGCTGTTATTTCAATATCCCTGTATTCTGACTGTAACATACAGTAAGTACACAGTGCAGGGTTATTGTAGGTGAACTGTAGTAGTTCTGTACAATAGGAAAGGCTTTACCGTCAGCTGTATATTTCATATCCCTGTATCTGGCTGTAACATACAGTAAGTACACAGTACAGGGTTTTGTAGGTGAACTGTAGTAGTTCTGTTACTAGGGAAAGGCTGTATATGCCAGCTGTATATTTCATTCCCTGTATCTGACTGTAACATACAGTAAGTCCCCAGTGCAGGTTTATGTAGGTGAACTGTAGTATTCTGTTACAATAGGAAAGGCTGTTACTGCCAGCTGTATATTCATATCCCTGTAGCTGGCTGTAACATACAGTATCTAGATACACGTACAGGTTATTTTAGCTGAACTGTAGTAGTTCTGTTACATAGGAAAGGCCTTTACTGTCAGCTGTATATTTCATATCCCTGTATCTGGCTGTAACATACGTAAGTACACATTACAGGGTTATTGTAGGTGAACTGTAGTGTAGTTCTGTTACAATAGGAACGGCTGTTACTCGCCAGCTGTATATTATATCCCTGTATCTGACTGTAACCATAAGTAAGTACACATGTAGGGTTATTGTAGGTGAAATTTAGTAGTTCTGTTACAATAGAAGGACTTTACGTTACATGCAGCTGTATATTTCATATCCCTGTATCTGACTGTAACATACAGTAAGTACCAGTACAGGGTTATTGTAGTGAACTGTAGTAGTTCCTGTTACAATAGGAAAAGGCTGTTACTGCAGCTGTATATTTTCATATCCCTGTTTTGACTGTAACATACAGTAAGTACACAGTACAGGGTTATTGTAGGTGAATTGTAGTAGTTTCTGTTACAATATGAGCTGCCAGCTGTATATTTCATATCCCTGTATCTGACTGTAACATACAGTCAGAACAGTACAGGGTTATTGTAGGTGAACTGTAGTAGTTCTGCTGTACAATAGAAAAGCTGCCAGCTGTATATTTCATATCCCTGTATCTGACGTAACATACAGTAAGTACACAGTACAGGGTTATTGTAGGTGAACTTTAGTTAGTTCTGTTACATAGAAAGGCTGTTACTGCCAGCTGTATATTTCATATCCCTGTATCTGGCTGTAACATACAGTAAGTAGTACACAGTACAGGTTATTGTAGGTGAACTGTAGTGTTCTGTTATCAATAGGAAAGGCTGTTACTGCCAGCTGTTATTTCATTCCCTGTATCTGACTGTAACATACAGTAGTACACAGTACAGGGTTATTGTAGGTGAAATGTAGTTGTTCTGTTACAATAGGAAGCTGTTTACTGCAGCTGTATACTTTCCATCCCTGTATCTGACTGGTAACATACAGTAAGTACGCAGTACAGGTTATTGTAGGTTGAACTTAGTAGTTCTGTTACAATAGGAAAGCTGTTACCGTCAGCTGTATATTTCATATCCCTGTATCTGTGAACTACAGTAAGTAGTATACAGTACAGGGTTATTGTAGGTGAACTGTGTAGTTCTGTTACAATAGAAAGGCTGTACTGTCAGCTGTATATTCATATCCCTGTATCTGGCCGTAACATACAGTAATAACCGTACAGGGTTATTGTAGGTGAACTGTAGTAGTTCTGTACATAGGAAAGGCTTTACGGGTCACGCTGTATATTTCATATCCCTGTATCTGACTGTAACATAAGTAAGACACTACAGGGTTATTGTAGGTGAATGTAGTAGTTCTGTTACAAGGAAAGGCTGTTACTACCAGCTGTATATTTCTATCCTCTGTATCTGACTGTAACATACAGTAAGTACGCAGTGCAGGTTATTGGTAGGTGAACTGTAGTAGTTCTGTTACAATGGAAAGGCTGTTACTGTCAGCTGTATATTTCATATCCCTGTATTGGCCGTAACAACGTAAGTACACAGTACAGGTTATTGTAGGTGAACTGTAGTAGTTCTTTTACAATAGGAAAGGCTGTTACTGGTCAGCTGTATATTTCATATCCCTGTATCTGGCCGTTAATATCAGTAGTACACAGTACAGGGTTATTGTATGGTGAACTGTAGTAGTTCTGTTACAATAGGAAAGGCTGGTTACCGCACGCTGTATATTTCATATCCCTGTTATCTGACTTGTAACATAAGCAGTACGTACACAGTACAGGGTTATTGTAGGTGAACTGTAGTAGTTCTGTTCCAATAGGAAAGGCTGTTTACCGTGCACTGTATTTTCATATCCCTGTATCTGACTAACATGCGTAAGTACACAGTACGGGGGTATGTAGGTGAACTGTAGTAGTTCTGTTACAATAGGAAAGGCTGTTACTGCCAGCTGTATATTTCATATCCCTGTATCTGACTTAATCATACAGTAAGTACACAGTACAGGGTTATTGTAGGTGAACTGTAGTAGTTCTGTTACATAGAAGGCTGTTACCATCGCTGTATATTTCATATCCCTGTATCTGGCTGTAACATACAGTAAGTACACAGTACAGGGTTATTGTAGGTGAACTGTAGTAGGTTCTTTTACAATAGGAAGGCTGTTACCAGCAGCTGTATATTTCATATCCCTGTATCTGATGTAACATACATAATACACAGTACAGGGTTATTGTAGGTAACTGTAGATTTCTGTTACAATAGAAAAGCTGTTACGTCAGCTGTATATTTCAATACCCTGTATCTGGCTTTAACATCAGTAGTACACAGTACAGGTTTATTGTAGGTGAACTGTAGTAGTTCTGTTACAATAGAAAGGCTGTTACTGTCATCTGTATATTTATATCCCTGTATCTGACTGTACATACAGTAAGTAACATACAGGGTTTTGTAGGTGAACTGTAGTAGTCTGTTACAATAGGAAAGCTGTTACCGTCAGCTGTATATTTCATATCCTGTATCTGGCTGTACAACATACGTAAGTACACAGTACAGAGTTAATTGTAGGTGAACAGTAGTAGTTTCTGTTACAAGTGAAAGGCTGTTACGTCAGCTGTATATTTCATATCCCTGTATCTGCTTCTACATACAGTAAGTACACTACAAGTTATTGTAGGTGAACTGTAGTAGTATGTTACAATAGAAAGGAGGCTGTACCGTCAGCTGTTATATTCATATCCCTGTATCTCTGGCTGTACATACAGTAAGTACACAGTGCAGGGTTATTGTAGGTGAAATGTATGTAGTTCTGTTACAATAGAAAGGCTGTTATAACGTCCAGCTGTAAATTCATATCCCTGTATCTGCTGTAACAATACAGTAAGATACACAGACACGAGTTTATTGTAGGTGAACTGTGATAGTTCTGTTACAATAGGAAAGGCTGTTACCGTCAGCTGTATATTCATCTCCCTGTATCTGGCTGTAACATACAGTAAGTACAACAGTACAGGGTTATGGTAGGGAACTGTAGTAGTTCGTTACAATAGGAAAGGCTTTTACGTCACTGTAATTTTCATTCCCTGTATCTGCTGAACATACAGTAAGTACACAGTACAGGGTTATTGTAGGTGTCTCACTCCCAGCACTTATACCCATTCCATTGTATCTGTGTGTTTCCCACCTACACTAGATTGTAAGCTCTATGGGGGGCGGACCCTCATTACCTCTTGTGGCAAAGCCCTAGCACTTCCTATTTATATAATTTATATTCTATGTACTGAACTAGCTATGTATTTATCCCCCTTGTATGACTTTATTGTATTCTGTTACTGTACAGCACTGATTCCCCAAGAGGCACTTTATAAATGAACTATACATACATACATACATACATACTGTACATACATACATACATATATACATACATACATATACAAATATGGCCAAATATGTAAAACCTGGAATTGACTGTAAATTCAGGTGTTACCTAGAAAGATTTAAGTTTTAGAAGTTTAGGCTGTTGAGGTAGGAGCGTTGAAGTTGAGTCTGTTGAAGGTAGGAGCTGTTGAAGGAGAGCGTTGAAGGTAGGAGTCGTTGAAGGTAGGAGCTGTTTGAGGGTAGGAGCTTTTGAAGTAGAGCTGTTGAAGGTAGGAAGCTGTGAGGGTAGGAGCGTTGAAGGTAGGAGCTGTTGAAGGTAGGAGCTGTTGAAGGTAGGACCTTGCTGTTGTGTTGGTGCATTTCCAGTTTGAATGCTTCTTGTGGCTCCCTGACCTGTTCCCCTTTCTGATTATGTGTTATGTTCTGTGGACGCCCATACGGATAACTCTCACATGAACTTATCAAACTGACAAAATAATAGGAAAATATCTGAACAGGTGGTAAGTTAAAGTTTTAAAGGACATGTAAACGGTGCCAAATGAGTTTCCAACTAATCACACAGTAATAATCAATTACCACAAAGTTTAAATCGTCTTTTTTTCCCATCTCTGTCCTGGTTATCCCTTGATTGTTTTTTTTACTTTTTAAAGGGGGCGGGGCACAGCTAGTCAGTAAAGAACTGTCAATCACCGACTCCCAGCACCTCCCCCTGACAGACTACATGTTGAAATTGTAAAATATTGTATTATAAAATAGCAGCGATCGGAAACTCGTATATAAAGATAATCACCAGTCATATTGTATTATAAAATAGCAGCGATCGGAAACTCGTATATAAAGATAATCACCAGTCGTATTGTATTATAAAATAGCAGCGATCGGAAAACTGTATATAAAGATAATCACCAGTCGTATTGTATTTAAATATCAGCGATCGGAAACTCGTTATATAAGATAATCACCAGTCATATTGTATTTAAGATAGCACGATCGGGAAACTCGTTATATAATAATCACCAGTCCGTATTTAGGGAAATTAAAGAAAATAGTCCAAACACTCCCCTGGACCTTTATTTGTATTGGGAAACCCACCAGAACATACTGACACTTTGCAATTATCTATTCCAGGGGGGTGGGGGGAGAAAGCAAAATGGTGATGTGGTGGTAACAGTTTTCGCAGACGGTTATGGTCGCTTTATAAATTGTCCAATTCAAAAAATGGGCAGCAATAATGTGGCAAAAAACTTTAAAAATCTTTAAAAATATGCCCCTATCTATGGGGGAAACACAAAATGTCCCTTTAATCAATTTTTCAAATTCCCTGCTTAATTTGTTGTCCCTTCTATAGAACCCTTTGTGAGTTAACAGAATATCATTGGAAAGCAGGTACAAAGAATACTTACAACAAAAATGACAACTTGTAGTTTGTTTATTCAACTATATGACGGTTGAAGATGACAATAAATACATGCTGTATTGGTATATATTTACATATCTGTCAATCTAATAAAAAAGTGCTGCACTCCAAGATGGAATTTAAAGGGATATCTTCAATTTAAAGGGATATCTTCATGTGAAATTTTTTTTCAGGGGGAGAGATGGTGAAAAATTCACCAAAACATGGTTCAACTATTACAAACGATTCAACAAACATTCTCTCCCCCCCCTGGAGTGAATGAAATGTAATATAAGTTGCTATTTGTAAAATCTTTATTTGTGTTCCTTTCATCTGTCTGACCGCGTGTTACTAATAATTTGTAACAGTTACTTTATTTTGTGCTACAGTAGATGAAGTGGGAGTGGACTGGGACAGTATTTACCCTAAACCCACACTGACCCTTTGCAGTGATATAATAACAGGTTAGCCTAGGGAGTAATGTGGTGGAAATTACTTACCGCATTAGGTTAGGGGTGACTGTGCCTGTTATTCACCTCCGGAATTTTAGGCACCTACTTGTACTAAATGCGGTGTTGACCATATCCTGGCTGTAATGAGGGTTTAAGAACTGATGAAGACAGGTCTGTAATTAGTACAGCACACCCAGGCCATAGACTATTATTAAGTATTAGCTAATTAATATGTTACCCTGACTCCTAAGATTAAGACCCTGAACACAGTTAATTCTAGTGTGGTTCTTATTTGAATATTTATTAATGAGGTAGCTAGTCTGCTTGGCAAGGATTAGCGTAGGTTCATATGAGTATACAGTGGTTGGCGCTGGTAGAATTTTTACATTCATATTTGGTTTTGTATTTTGTTCATATACTGCACATACTTTTAGATTCTGCTGGAATAAATACATATTATTCCTAATATATACGCATGATTATAAGTCTGTTGACCCTGCCAAGGCTTTACAAGGCACCACTTACTGTTCCATCATGGAACAATCTGACAAAGACTGATGGGATTTAATAGTATCTGACATCCATTGCCATTCTGTACAATTCTATTCTTTTCATGGGCTTTGACAAGAATCAGTTCCCTGGCGTATATCGCAATGCTTGGCTGGCTCTGTAGAATCTTTCTCTTCTCTCAGAGCTATTGTCATCCAGGTCATCCACCACGACAATCACATTATCTCGACCTGGAATATGAACAAAATGAAAGTTACAAAGAATTTCTAAACAGCTGGATCTATAATCAACCAGTATTGTCGGGATAATTTATATTATATGAATTAATTATTCTATAGCAATTATTACTATTTAGGTATGTAGACCATTTCAGGGTAGGGACAGTCATGTAGAACTGTGGGTACCGCTGTCCAGAGACCATTACAAACACACTAAACTACATAGAGTGAAGTAGGTTCTAAGGGTGACCTGTTTACTTTTATGTATCTCCACTATGTTGACGGATTGTGCTGAAGAAGACATTTATTTCCCATGTACTTCCCCAAGACACCTGGCACTTATCTCCCAGCAAAAGGAAACACATACATATTTCAGGGATCTCCCAATGGGTGTTTGAATTGTTAAACCTTTTACAGTACTGATACTTTGTAGCAGATCAGTTTTTTCCTGTATTGACTATAGATTAAAGGGCATCTCCACCCTCATTTTGCACTTTTGGTATATTGGCAGGCCATGCCCTCCCCACCCCCAACCGCTATATTCTTACTTAAAAAATTGATTCCCATCTCTCCTTAACCCTCCTCGTTCCAGCACCGTTCTGGTCGGCTCCCCTGCCCGCCAGAACTACAAGCAGGGGGCCGGGCGCAGAACGGAGAGGCTGAGAGGCAGCCAATCACAGCTGCGGCTGCCATCAATGCAGAACGGCGCTGGAACGATGAGCTGTAAGTAGAGGTTGGAATTTATTTTAAAGTCAAAATATAGGGTTGGGGGTGGGAGGGTATGGCCTGCAATATACCAAAGGGAATTCACCTACAGTAGTAGCAGCCAGGGAGAGATTGGGAGGGAGGTAAAGGCTCCACTGGGCATCCAGCAGCAACTGAGAGGACACAACAGAGGCAGAGACCTTTGGACAGGAAATCAAATAGATACAAGGTGACCGACTCCAAAATAGAATGTTTATTGTAAGCCAAACATCAAAGCAAATACGACGTTTCGAGGGTAACAGACCTGATGAGGGGGTTTACCCTCGAAACGTCGTATTTGCTGTGTATGTTTGGCTTACATAAACATTCTATTTTTGGAGTGCAGTCCACCTTGTATCTATTTGATTGCCTTGTTCCCTTTGAATAGGGGATTGGACTCTCTGCACCCACCTGGGGATTAGTGTGCTATGGACTTTTATATATTTGGACAGGAAGACAGCTCCTACCCTTTAGTTTTCTACTTTGAAGAGGCACTACAGAGAACCATAAGGAGCAGGGATGTAAGGTAAGGATTTTTTTAAATTGTACAGTGGGGCCATAGTTGGTGAATTTTTAGTTTGGGGTGTGGACATGCCCTTTAACCATAGTTTTGTAAGAAAAAAATGTGTTTTTTAAATCTAATTAAAAAAAAAAAAAAGGATCAGACATAAATTATAAAGACAATGGGATTCAATAATATACTGTGTAGAGCTAAATTATATGAATAGAAAAAGGAAGCTGAGGAACTACAGATGAAGGTAATGGGTGTGATTATCTATCTACCCGTTCCTCTGACATCATCTTTAGCTCCTTGTCATAGAGAGACCCATTCACATCAGTGATATTTATCCTCCCTCTGTTCAGGGTGTGATACAGGATCCCGACATTACACTCATAGAACAGAGATAAACTGTTGATTTCCCCTGTTAGAGATAAGGCAGGATGTGATGTCCTGGACAAAGTCTCTGAATTCCAATGGATGAGTTTCTGCAACCAATTATATTCACTGTTCGATGATCTGGAGAAGATCCCAACTTTGTTTGTGTTTCTGTGTAGTAGCAAATGGTACAACTCCCTTATCTGTTGAAATACACACAATATTTGCATTATATAGGATAATACATATTAACAGGTGCATTGGTGCATTTAACATATCATTGAGAAAGACCTTTCTATCTTGTGGAATAGACGTAGCCTAATAACATATACTGTATTAAGTAATATAATGCCTGTAACCCAAACCAATAAAACTCATTGATTTTACAATGATGGTAATTTATTAATATCATTATTATGTACCACGAGAGGTGTGTGTTTGTAACCCTGTTGTGTATATCAACAACTGGCACCAAGTTATAGATACAAAGAGAAATCACTGAGTAACTTCCAAACCTAAGCAATTGACATAAACTAATTTACTAATGTTAAAAAACTACCCTAAAACTAATGTCTATTGTTAAAGAACTAAATACAAATGTATTTATCAAATGGGCCAGTAACAAAACAGGGTCATGTCATGTGAAGTTACAAAGTTATAGGACTTCACAATATGTCAATAAGAATGCCCCATGACCATTAAGTAGTGATTTATACAGTATGACTGTGACATCACATTACAAGATGTCAATATTGACCTATGACCACATAGGTACACAGTAACGTTAATATGATTTATACAGTATGACTGTGACAGATTACAAGATGCCAATACTAGAGTTGAACTATGACCCAATGTCAGTACAGTTAATGATTATACAGTATGACTGTGACATCACATTACAAGATGTCATATTGACCTATGACCACATAGGTACCACAGTACAGTTAATATGATTTATACAGTATGACTGTGACAGATTACAAGATGCCAATACATAGAGTTGAACTATGACCCAATGTAGAGTACAGTTAAATATGATCTTATATTCATAGGTCAATATTGGCATCTTATAATGTGATGTCACAGTCATACTGTATAAATCATATTAACTGTACTGTACATTGGGTCATAGTTCAACTCTATGTATTGGCTAAAATCTTGTACTGTGGGCCAGAGTAGTAGGGTTCAATTTAATTTTTGGGGTGGACATGCCCTTTAATAGCACAGGCAATCTTTCACCTTTTATTGCCCCTAGGAGTTTATTATTTCTGAGTGTCATGCTCTCATGCTTATGCTATTATATATGATATTATATTTATATATTTATATAAGAATCCTATTTTTCCCAGAGAGATTGTTAATGGAGCGGTTTTATGTTATGGGAAACAATCTTAATTATTGTATCATTATTTGTTGGACACAACCCAATATACAATATTTGGTCACTTTTCCTTATTCCTCAATGCCATTAGGCTTTTGCAACCAAAAACTTTGTGAAGGTTCCCATTCATCCAGGTCATGGATATCTGTGTAGGTTCTCATTCATCCAGGTCATGGTATATTATTGTAATATTCATTCATCCAGGTCAGGTATATCTGTAAATTCATCCATCCATGTCATGGTATATCTGTAAATATTCATTCATCCAGGTCACG
Source organism: Hymenochirus boettgeri (assembly GCA_019447015.1). Lineage (NCBI taxonomy): Eukaryota > Metazoa > Chordata > Amphibia > Anura > Pipidae > Hymenochirus > Hymenochirus boettgeri. Next base: position 7,803,399 of record CM033477.1, on the reverse strand, counting down.
GTATATCTGTAATATTCATCCATCCAGGTCATGGTATATGTAATATTCATCCATCCAGGTCATGGTATATCTGTAATATTCATTCATCCAGGTCCATGGTATATCTGTAATATTCATTCATCCAGGTCATGGTATATCTGTATATCATCATCCAGGTCACGGTATATCTGTAATATCATCCATCCAGGTATGTATATCTGTAATATCATCATCAGGTCATGGTATATCTGTGAAGGTTCTCATTCATCCAGGTCATGGTATATCTGTGAAGGTTCTCATTCATCCAGGTCATGGTATATCTGTAATATTCACCATCCAGGTCATGGTATATCTGTAATATTCATTCCCCAGGTCATGGTATATCTGTGAAGGTTCTCATCATCCAGGTCAGGTATATCTGTAATATTCATTCATCCAGGTCATGGTATATCTGTGAGGTTCTCATTCATCCAGGTCATGGTATATCTGTGAGGGTTCTCATTCATCCAGGTCATGTATATGTGAGGTTTCTATTCATCCAGGTATGGTATATTGTATATCATTATCCAGGTCATGGTATATCTGTGAAGGTTCTCATTCATCAGGTCATGGTATATCTGTGAAGGTTCTCATTCATCATTATCTAAAGATGTTTCACTAGTCATCAGACTCTCAATTAGAATGACTTGTACAAGAATCTGTTGACGATAATTACCCTTAAATTTTTATTCAATCACATTTGAGAAACACACTTCTATTCAGGCAGAGTTTTTTTTTTATTCAACATAATTGGGTTTTTTCACACCTAGTGACCTCCTTTTGCCTAAGGCTGGGTACACACCAGTCCCGGCCGAGCGCTCGCTCGTAGCCAACGCTTAGCCGGGACAAACTATCCCGTGTGTTATCCAGCCTAAGATATTGACATACAGACAATATAAGAGTCATTTCCTCTGACATGAGGAAATGACTCTACTTTGCTGGCCCATATGTTGGTGCAGCTGCTGTTTAGTCTCCCACCTCCCATATACAAATCAGAGCTTCTTCTTCTCTGTGCCGTATATTAGGGGCATGGTATTTCATAGGCATAGCGCAGTTGGGGAGTTAATTATTTTCTATAGTTAGTCCATTCAGCAAATCATGTAACACTGATGGCCTAAATTCCAGTTACATTATTAGGACTTTCTTTTTGTGTTTTCTGTAGTTATTTTATCATTACTTTTCTATGATTTCGTCTGGCAGGAAGAAATAAAATTATTGTGATAGCCGATGACCTAGAGGATAGTAGCCCAGAGCAGAAGAGAGAATCTGCCTACCAGCCCAGTATTGGGAGGTTTGCCAGTGACCTGGTGGTCTTCACACCAAAGACAAGCAGGATAAAAACAGATAAGGAAACTTCTAGATTTTACCCTCCGTCAATTGAACACAACTGGACGTCAAGCAAACAGAGAAGCGATACAAAAATGCAGTGATGATAGCAATACGGAAAAAGACCTCACAATAAACCTTAAATACACAAAGAGCACAGACTTGGCATTCTGCAGATCTACACAACCAGTCAAGTGCTTCATTACAGGGGCATTGCCCAGGACGCTTTGCACCTCAAGGTAATCAAAATACAGTCACACTATATGAATCACAATAAAGGGAAAGTTCAGTGGGAAATATAATTTTTTTCCCTTAGTTTATATTACACAAACCTGGTTATTCTACAGATTCTCTTCCACTTTGAAAAATCATCTTAATGCACATTAACTTGGAATGTTCCTAACAGTAACTTCTACTGATTGGCTGTTGGATGGGTCAAACATGCTCAGATCTACTGAGCAACTGAGTCAACCCAGGCGCTGGGTCAAGGGCAAAACCATAACGGTCTCACTAGGGGTCCTGCAAACAGGAAGTCAGTTTATTTATACTAAATGGGTAGGGTAAGGTATTGGGATGGGAAATACTGTTTATCTTTCTAAAAGCACATGTATTTGAACTGAACTTCCTCTTAACTGTTATTGGTCAACGCTGATACATAAAAATGTGATTTGAAAGAACTGGCCATGCGACTGACCAGGTTTCTTTCCTATCATGTGTCTTTTTAGGTTTTGGGACTCTCAATAATCTGCATTGGCAATTATTAGTATCAGAATTTCAATGCGTTTCCTGGATGTGCATTGTAAACAACATTTATGGAGAATGTTTGATAAAAATAACAAAAGCAAAAGACGGTTTTCAATTGTTTTTCTTTCAGAAAAAAGGGGACACATGGGATTCAGGACTGGACCCAGCACCAAGAAAGCAGAAAGTCCACACGTGTTTTCTTCAGGCAACACAGGTGGTGGTTCTGTATCTAATGTAATATCATGGCAATAAACCAAATACTACACAGGTTGTAGGTAATTATAAGGATAGATGAAGCTGTGAGGTGTCTACCATTTGGTCAGTAGAGTTTCTTCAAGATCAAATTGAAACAAAGCATTTTAATTCACCGTGAATAGTTTCATTGTCTTGTATAGAACTTCTCTGGGTAGATACATTTTATTACAGGTATAACCAGATCCACTGGAACAATTATTGCTAATTTCTATAATCTCTTATAACAGGGGAGCCTCTAATGAAGAATCCTTATACACCAACAAAGATGGTAGGAAATAAAATCTAATTATATTGGGTCATAGGTCAATTTTGGCATCTTATAATGTGATGTCACAGTCATACTATTAAATCATATTAACTGTACTTACATTGGGTCATAGTTCAACTCTATGTATTTGGCATCTTGTAATCTGTCACAGGTCATGACTGTTAAAATCTATTACCAGTAACTGTACTGTGAGTACTCGTGGTCATAGGTACAATATTGACATCTGTAATGTGATGTCACAGTCAGACTGTATAAATCATCTTGTAACTGTCGTCATGGGGTCATAGTACAACCTCTATGTATTGGCATCTTGTAATCTGTCACAGTCATACTGTATAAATCATATTAACGTACTGTGATACCTATGTGGTCATAGGTCAATATTGACAATCTTGTAATGTGATGTCACAGTCATACTTGTATAAATCACTACTGTAATGGGGTCATGGGGCAATTCTTTATTGACATATTGTGAAGTCCTATAACTTCTGTAACTACTCACATGACATGACTGTTTTGTTACTGGCCCATTTGTATAATACATTTGTATTGTTCTTTAACACTAGACATTAGTTTTAGGGTAGTTTTTTAACATTAGTAAATTAGTTTATGTCAATTGCTTATGGTTTTGGAAGTTACTCAGTGATTTTCCTCTTGTATCTATAACTTGGTGCCAGTTGTTGATATCACCAACAGGGTTACAAACACACACCTCTCGTGGTACATAATAATGATATTAATAAATTACCATTCATTGTAAACATATGAGTTTTTATGGTTTGGAGTTACAGGCATTATATACTTATATACAGTATATGTTATTAGGCTACGTCTATTCACAAGATCAGAAAGGTCTTTCTCAATGATATGTTAAATTGCACCAATGCACCTGTTAATATGTATATTCCTATATAATGCAAATAATTTGTTGTATTTCAACAGACTAGGGAGTTGTACCATTTGCTACTACACAGAAACACAAACAAAGTTGGGATCTTCTCCAGATCATCGAACAGTGAATATAATTGGTTGCAGAGAAACTCATCCAATTGGAATTCAGAGACTTTGTCCAGGACATCACATCCTGCCTTATCTCTAACAGGGGAAATCAACAGTTTATCTCTGTTCTCTATGGTGTAATGTCGGGATCCTGTATCACACCCTGAACAGAGGAGGATAAATATCACTGATGTGAATGGGTCCTCTATGACAAGGAGCTAAGATGATGTCAGAGGAACTGGGTAAGATAATCACACCCATTACCTTCATCTGTAGTTCCTCAGCTTCCTTTTCTATTCATATAATTTAGCTCTACACAGTATTTATTGAATCCCATTGTCTTTATAATTTATGTCTGTATCCTTTTTTTTTTAATTAGATTTTAAAATAACACATTTTTTTCTTACACAACTATGGTTAAAGGGCATGTCCACACCCAAACTAAAAATTCACCAACTACTGGCCCCACTGTACAATTTAAAAAAATCCTTAACTACATCCCTGCTCCTTATGGTTTCTGTAGTGCCTCTTCAAAGTAGAAAACTAAAGGGTAGGAGCTGTCTTCCTGTCCAAAAGTTCATAAAAAGTCCATATGCACACTAATCCCAGGTGGGTGCAGAGAGTCCAATTCCCCTACTTCAAAGGGAACAAGGCAATCAAATAGATACAAGGTGGACTGCACTCCAAAAATAGAATGTATTGTAAGCCAAACATCAAACAGCAAATACGACGTTTCGAGGGTAACACCCCCTTCATCAGGTCTGTTACCCTCGAACGTCGTATTTGCTGTTTGATGTTTGGCTTACAATAAACATTCTATTTTTGGAGTGCAGTCCACCTTGTATCTATTGATTTCCTGTCCAAAAGGTCTCTGCCTCTGTTGTGTCCTCTCAGTTGCTGCTGGCATCATGCCCAGTGGAGCCCTTTCCCTCCCTCCCAATCTCTCCCTGGCTGACTACTGTAGCGTGAATTCCCTTTGGTATATTGCAGGCCATACCCTCCCACCCCCAACCGCTATATTTGACTTTACAAATAAATTCCAACCTCTACTTACAGCTCATCGTTCCAGCGCCGTTCTGCATTGATGGCAGCCGCAGCTGTGATTGGCTGCCTCTCAGCCTCTCCGTTCTGGCCGGCTCCCCTGCTTGTAGTTCTGGCGGGCAGGGGAGCCGACCAGAACGGTGCTGGAACGAGGAGGTGTAAGGAGAGATGGGAATCAATTTTTTAAGTAAGAATATAGCGGTTGGGGGTGGGGAGGGCATGGCCTGCAATATACCAAAAGTGCAAAATGAGGGTGGAGATGCCCTTTAATCTATAGTCAATACAGGAAAAAACTGATCTGCTACAAAGTATCAGTACTGTAAAAGGTTTAACAATTCAAACACCCATTGGGAGATCCCTGAAATATGTATGTGTTTCCTTTTGCTGGGAGATAGTGCCAGGTGTTGGGAAGTACATGGGAATAAATGTCTCTTTCCAGCACAATCTCGTCAACATAGTGGAGATACATAAAAGTAAACAGGTCACCCTTAGAACCTACTTTCACTCTAGTAGTTTAGTGTTTGTAATGGTCTCTGGACAGCGGTACCACAGTATCTACATGACTGTCCCTACCCTGAAATGGTCTACAACCTAAATAGTAATAATTGCTATAGAATAATTAATTCATATAATATTAAATTATCCCGACAATACTGGTGATTATAGATCCAGCTGTTTAGAAATTCTTTGAACTTTCATTTTTTATATTCCAGGTCGAGATAATGTGATGTCTGGTGGTGGATGACGGATGACAATAGCTCTGAGGAGAAGAGAAAGATTCTACAGACAGCCAAGCATTGCGATATACGCCAGGGAACTGATTCTTGTCAAAGCCCATGAAAAGCAATAGAATTGTACAGAATGGCCAAGGATGTCAGATACTATTAAATCCCATCAGTCTTTGTCAGATTGTTCCATGATGGAACAGTAAGTGGTGCCTTGTAAGAGCCTTGGCAGGGTCAACAGACTTATAATCATGCGTATATATTAGGAATAATATGTATTTATTCCAGCAGAATCTAAAAGCTATGTGCAGTCATATGAACAAAATACAAAAACCAAATATGAATGTAAAACATTCTACCAGGCCAACCACTGTATACTCATATGAACCTACGCTAATCCTTGCCAAGCAGACTAGCTACCTCTCAATTAATAAATATTCAAATAAGAACCACACTAGAATTAACTGTGTTCAGGGTCTTAATCTTATGGAGTCAGGGTCATGATTAATTAGCTAATACTTAATAATAGTCTATGGCCTGGGTGTGCTGTACTAATTACAGACCTGTCTTCATCAGTTCTTAAACCCTCATTACAGCCAGGAATATGGTCAACACCGCATTATACCAGAGATGGTGCCTAAAATTCCGGAGGATGAATTAACAGGCACAGTCACCCCTAACCTAATGCGGTAAGTAATTTCACCACACATTACTCCCTAGGCTAACCTGTTATATTTATCACTGCAAAGGGTCAGTGTGGGTTTAGGGTAAATACTGTCCCAGTCCACCTCCACTTCATCTACTGTAGCAACAAAATAAAAGTAACTGTTACAAATTATTAGTAACAACGCGGTCAGACAGATGAAAGGAACACAAATAAAGATTTACAAATAGCAACTTAATATAACATTTCATTCACTCCAGGGGGGGGAGAGAATGTTTGTAATCGTTTGTATAGTGAACCACGTTTTTGGTGAATTTTCACCATCTCTCCCCCTGAAAAAAAATTTCACATGAAGATATCCCTTTAAATTGAAGATATCCCTTTAAATTCCATTCTTGGAGTGCAGCACTTTATTTAGATTGACAGATATGTAATATATACCAATACAGCATAGTATTTATTGTCATCTTCAACGTCATATAGTGTTGAATAACACAAACTACAAGTTGTCATTTTTGTTGTAAGTATTCTTTGTACCTTTACCAATGATATTCTGTTAACTCACCAAAGGGTTCTATAGAGAAGGGACAACTAAATTAAGCAGGGAATTTGAAAAAATTGATTAAAGGAGACATTTTGTGTTCCCCACATAGATATAGGGATATTTTTAAAAAGATTTTTAAAGTTTTTGCAACCCATTATTGCTGCATTTTGAATTGGACATTTTATAAGCCGACCAAACCGTCTCGAAAACGTTACCACCACACAACATTTGCTTTCTCCCCCCACCCACCTGGAATAGATAATTGCAAAGTGGTCAGTATGTTCTGGTGGGTTTCCCAATACAATAAAGGTCCAGGGGAGTGTTGGACTATTTTCTTTAATTTCCCTGAAATACGACTGGTGATTATCTTTATATACGAGTTTCCGATCGCTGCTATCTTATAATACAATATGACTGGTGATTATCTTTATATACGAGTTTCCGATCGCTGCTATTTTATATACATGACTGGTGATTATCTTTATATACAGATTGGCATCTTGTAATCTGTCACAGTCATACTGTATAAATCATATTAACTGTACTGTGATACCTATGTGGTCATAGGTCAATATTGACATCTTGTAATGTGATGTCACAGTCATACTGTATAAATCACTACTGTAATGGGTCATGGGGCAATTCTTTATTGACATATTGTGAAGTCCTATAACTTCTGTAACTACTCACATGACATGACCCTGTTTTGTTACTGGCCCATTTGTATAATACATTTGTATTTAGTTCTTTAACACTAGACATTAGTTTTAGGGTAGTTTTTTAACATTAGTAAATTAGTTTATGTCAATTGCTTATGGTTTTGGAAGTTACTCAGTGATTTTCCTCTTTGTATCTATAACTTGGTGCCAGTTGTTGATATACACAACAGGGTTACAAACACACACCTCTCGTGGTACATAATAATGATATTAATAAATTACCATTCATTGTAAAATCAATGAGTTTTATTGGTTTGGAGTTACAGGCATTATATACTTATATACAGTATATGTTATTAGGCCTACGTCTATTCCACAAGATCAGAAAGGTCTTTCTCAATGATATGTTAAATTGCACCAATGCACCTGTTAATATGTATATTCCTATATAATGCAAATAATTGTGTTGTATTTCAACAGACTAGGGAGTTGTACCATTTGCTACTACACAGAAACACAAACAAAGTTGGGATCTTCTCCAGATCATCGAACAGTGAATATAATTGGTTGCAGAAACTCATCCAATTGGAATTCAGAGACTTTGTCCAGGACATCACATCCTGCCTTATCTCTAACAGGGGAAATCAACAGTTTATCTCTGTTCTCTATGAGTGTAATGTCGGGATCCTGTATCACACCCTGAACAGAGGGAGGATAAATATCACTGATGTGAATGGGTCTCTCTATGACAAGGAGCTAAAGATGATGTCAGAGGAACTGGGTAAGATAATCACACCCATTACCTTCATCTGTAGTTCCTCAGCTTCCTTTTTCTATTCATATAATTTAGCTCTACACAGTATTTATTGAATCCCATTGTCTTTATAATTTATGTCTGTATCCTTTTTTTTTTTTTAAATTAGATTTTAAAATAACACATTTTTTTCTTACACAACTATGGTTAAAGGGCATGTCCACACCCCAAACTAAAAATTCACCAACTACTGGCCCCACTGTACAATTTAAAAAATCCTTACCTTACATCCCTGCTCCTTATGGTTCTCCTGTAGTGCCTCTTCAAAGTAGAGGAAACAAAGGGTAGGAGCTGTCTTCCTGTCCAAAGTATCATAAAAAGTCCATATGCACACTATCCCCAGGTGGGGGCAGAGAGTCCAATTCCCCTACTTCAAAGGAACAAGGCAATCAAATAGATCAAGGGACTGCACTCCAAAAATAGAATGTTTATGTAAGCCAAACATCAAACAGCAAATATCGACGTTTCGAGGGTAACACCCCCTTCATCAGGTCTGTTACCCTCGAAACGTCGTATTTGCTGTTTGATGTTTGGCTTACAATAAACTCTATTTTTGAGTGCAGTCCACCTTGTATCTATTTGATTTCCTGTCCAAAAGGTCTCTGCCTCTGTTGTGTCCTCTCAGTTGCTGCTGGCATGCCCAGTGGAGCCCTTTCCCTCCCTCCCAATCTCTCCCTGGCTGCTACTACTGTAGCGTGAATTCCCTTTGGTATATTGCAGGCCATACCCTCCCACCCCCAACCGCTATATTTTGACTTTACAAATAAATTCCAACCTCTACTTACAGCTCATCGTTCCAGCGCCGTTCTGCATTGATGGCAGCCGCAGCTGTGATTGGCTGCCTCTCAGCCTCTCCGTTCTGGTCCGGCTCCCCTGCTTGTAGTTCTGGCGGGCAGGGGAGCCAGACCAGAACGGTGCTGGAACGAGGAGGTGTAAGGAGAGATGGGAATCAATTTTTTAAGTAAGAATATAGCGGTTGGGGGTGGGGAGGGCATGGCCTGCAATATACCAAAAGTGCAAAATGAGGGTGGAGATGCCCTTTAATCTATAGTCAATACAGGAAAAAACTGATCTGCTACAAAGTATCAGTACTGTAAAAGGTTTAACAATTCAAACACCCATTGGGAGATCCCTGAAATATGTATGTGTTTCCTTTTGCTGGGAGATAAGTGCCAGGTGTCTTGGGGAAGTACATGGGAAATAAATGTCTTCTTTCCAGCACAATCTCGTCAACATAGTGGAGATACATAAAAGTAAACAGGTCACCCTTAGAACCTACTTTCACTCTATGTAGTTTAGTGTTTGTAATGGTCTCTGGACAGCGGTACCCACAGTATCTACATGACTGTCCCCTACCCTGAAATGGTCTACATACCTAAATAGTAATAATTGCTATAGAATAATTACATTCATATAATATTAAATTATCCCGACAATACTGGTTGATTATAGATCCAGCTGTTTAGAAATTCTTTGTAACTTTCATTTTGTTCATATTCCAGGTCGAGATAATGTGATTGTCGTGGTGGATGACCTGGATGACAATAGCTCTGAGGAGAAGAGAAAGATTCTACAGAGCCAGCCAAGCATTGCGATATACGCCAGGGAACTGATTCTTGTCAAAGCCCATGAAAAGCAATAGAATTGTACAGAATGGCCAATGGATGTCAGATACTATTAAATCCCATCAGTCTTTGTCAGATTGTTCCATGATGGAACAGTAAGTGGTGCCTTGTAAGAGCCTTGGCAGGGTCAACAGACTTATAATCATGCCGTATATATTAGGAATAATATGTATTTATTCCAGCAGAATCTAAAAGCCCTATGTGCAGTCATATGAACAAAAATACAAAAACCAAATATGAATGTAAAACATTCTACCAGGGCCAACCACTGTATACTCATATGAACCTACGCTAATCCTTGCCAAGCAGACTAGCTACCTCTCAATTAATAAATATTCAAATAAGAACCACACTAGAATTAACTGTGTTCAGGGTCTAAATCTTATGGAGTCAGGGTAAACAATTAATTAGCTAATACTTAATAATAGTCTATGGCCTGGGTGTGCTGTACTAATTACAGACCTGTCTTCATCAGTTCTTAAATAGGAACTGTGGTCCAAAAATTTACTTTAGGTAAATTGATAGGAAAAAAAAAAAAAAAAAAAAAAAAAAAAAAAAAAAATTGTTTATTTTGCATAGTTTTGAAGATATTTACATTTTTGTGTGTGATATGGCAGCAGCATCACCAGGTCCCCTTCACTTCCTGCTTCCTGCTCTGAAACCTGTCAGTCAATCTGCCCTGTGTCTCCTCCCCTTTGCAGTCCAACTTGTTTGAAGACCACAGTTCCCCTTTAAGGCTTGTACAGACGTCTGTACGAGCCTTTAGTGTTAGGTTGGTCTTGCCCACACAATATGGATAGTACATGTAAATGGATGTATAATCTAAAGAACATTCAATGAGAATGAGTACATTGCATGCATGACACCTAGCACAGCCTTGATGTGTATGTAACCGTGTGAGGCATGGATTATAATTCAATATAGGATCTGTTTTAACCAAAAGATCACTCAACATATATATCACTTTGGGGTTACAAATGAAGAAACAACAGGGATATGGCACCAGTTACCCTTTATATATCTCTATATTGAGATATAAATATTGTAATGGTAAGAATTTAAAGCTCCCCACTCCCCCTCCCCTCTCTGGTCATTCCCCCCTTCATTTAGTCCAGCTTTAAATTAAGCATTTGAGCATTGATCCTCCTACACATGACACATCACTCTAACCTTTGTAAATAATAAAAAAAAAAACTCTGTATGTAAGCCTGTAGAAAGCAAGTATCTCTGTTGTTCTGGTTGAGTTAGGAAAGACCCGAGTCCTGCCTTATCACTGCAGCCCGATCTCCCTTTCACAGGCAATAAATTGGTGAAAGCTTCATTCTCCTTCCCTTTACTTCTGTTTTTAACCCAGTATTTGCCAAGCATTTTACTGAGCAGGAAGGAGTTATTGGGAGACTTGCTGTAAAACTTGTGTAAGTCTACACACTACACCAGCATGCTGTTAGGGGATATGATTGACAGCTCAAGCAGGAGTGTTGTACTGAAATCTTCACTTCTTTTAACTTATATATCTTGGGATAGAGGAGGAAACTGAAGAAAATAAAGATCCTCTGGGGGTTGGGGGAATTATAGAACACATAGAAAGAAACAAAAAAAATAAAAATAAAATGTACCCACTATAGATGCCCTTTAAGAAATATCCTTGTTAAAACTAATATGTGTGTGTAAAATCCTGTGCCCTCTGGAAGGTTTGGTTGCCCTAACTTAGGATATTACCATTGTCCCATGTAGGGCCGTGTTAAGTTGGAATGACTTTGCCTATCCTTATACAAGGCAGCGTATAACTATAGATAGAGTTTGACTTGCTCTGTAGGCACCACAATATTCCATAAGAGGATGGCCAACCATAGATCACCCATACATAGTGGTTTAAATAATGCAAGTCATTCCAGTACAACAAGTCAATATGGTTATTTATCAGTAGCAAGACCCTGATCATAGGACATTTCCTGAATCTATTATGATCTATGGCTATATCTGAAAAAATAAATTGTTTTACCCATGACTCAGTAATTTGGATTTCAGTATGTTATATGCCCGATGTGATAAGTGCCTGTGGGTACCCTGGTACCATATCCTGCCCTACCCTAACACTACCTGTTATCCTACTACTTGTCCCTACTCCTGGTCAAGCTTGGCTAATGTTAGCTAGCATTCTTACTACAAACACATATCCTCTTGCCTCTGTGCTGGTTCAAATAAATATACCAATCTATTGTTGTAATTACACTCATAGGATTTTAAAAAAGACATTACTTTTCATTATATTATACCATTGATGGGTAAACTATGGCTCTCCAGATGTTTGAAAACTACTCCCAGCATTCCTATGCTTCCCTTAGTAGCTGAGGAATGCTGGGAGTTGTAGTTTTCAAACATCTGGAGAGCCGCAGTTTGAGGATCACAGTATTATACCAACGCCCATCATTAGGGCCTCATCACTGCCATAGACAAACTCTATCCTCCACCCTAAAACAGTAACAGTGTCACCCAATGTATAAACATAACACCAGGAATACATGACCACAGATGTCTCCTAATGAACAAAATCCATCCTGTCTAAAATAGTCATAGTGTAATACTGTATCAGCCAAACCCTCATTACAGCCAGGAATATGGTCAACACCGCATTATACCAGAGATGGTGCCTAAAATTCTGGAGGATGAATTAAGTAATTTCCACCACATTACACCCACGCTAACCTGTTATTATATCACTGCAAAGGGTCAGTGTGGGTTTAGGGTAAATACTGTCCCAGTCCACCTCCCACTCCATCTACTGTAGCAACAAAATAAAGTAACTTGTTACAAACTATTAGTAACACACAGTCAGACAGATGAAAGGAACACAAATAAAGATTTTACAAATAGCAACTCACATTAACCATTTAATTCACTCCAGGGGGGGGGGGGGGGGGGAGAATGTTTGTAATCGTTTGTAATAGTTGAACCCACTGTTTTGGTGAATTTATCACCATCTCTCCCCCTGAAAAAAAATTGCACATGAAGATATCCCTTTAAATTCCATTTTTGGAGTGCAGCACTTTTTTATTAGACAGACAGATATGTAAATATATACCTATACAGCATAGTATGTTGTTGTCATCTTCAACCGTCATATAGTTGAATAAACACAAACTACAAGTTGTAATTTTTGTTGTAAGTATTCTTTGTATCTGCTTATCCAATGATATTCTGTTAACTCACCAAAGGGTTCTATAGAGAAGGGACAACTAAATTAAGCAGGGAATTTGAAAATTTGATTAAAGGAGACATTTTGTGTTTCCCACATAGATATAGGGGCATATTTTAAAAAGATTTTAAAGTTTTTTGCCACCATTATTGCCGCCATTTTTGAATTGGACAATTTATAAAGTGACCATAACCGTCTGCGAAAACTGTTACCACCACATCGCCATTTTGCTTTCTCCCCCCACCCCCCTGGAAATAGATAATTGCAAAGTGTCAGTATATTCTGGTGGGTTTCCCAATACAAATAAAGGTCCAGGGGAGTGTTGGACTATTTTCTATAATTTCCCTGAAATACGACTGGTGATTATCTTTATATACGAGTTTCCGATCGCTGCTATTTTATAATACAATATTTTACAATTTCAACATGTAGTCTGTCAGGGGGAGGGGCTGGGAGTCGGTGATTGACAGTTCTTTACTGACTAGCTGTGCCCAATCAAGGGATAGCCAGGACATAGATGGAAAAAAAGCAGATTTAACATTTGTAGTAATTGATTATTACTGTGTGATTAGTTGGAAACTGATTTGGCACTGTTAACATGTCCTTTAAAACTTTAATACTTACCACCTGTTCAGATATTTTCCTATTATTTTGTCAGTTTGATAAGTTCATGTGAGAGTTATCCGTATGGGCGTCTACAGAACATAACACATAATCAGAAAGGGGAACAGGTCAGGGAGCCACAAGAAGCATTCAAACTGGAAATGCACCTACACAACAGCAAGGTCCTACCTTCAACAGCTCCTACCTTCAACAGCTCCTACCTTCAACATCTCCTACCTTCAACAGCTCCTACCTTCAACAGCTCCTACCTTCTAAAACTTAAATCTTTCTAGGTAACACCCTGATTTTACAGTCAATTCCAGGTTTGACATATTTGGCCATATTTGTATATGTATGTATGTATGTATGTACAGTATGTATGTATGCATGTATAGTTCATTTATAAAGCGCCTCTTGGGGACACAGCGCTGTACAGTAACAGAATACAATAAAGTCATACAAGGGGGATAAATACATAGATAGTTCAGTACATAAATATATAATTATATAATAGCAGTGCTAGGCTTTGCCCAAAGAGGTATGAGTGTCCTGCCCCGTAGAGCTTACAATCCTAGTTAGGTGGGAAACACACAGATACATGGAATGGGTATAGTGCTGGAGTGAGACCCTACAATAACCCTGTACTGTGTACTTACTGTATGTTACAGTCAGATACAGGGATATGAAATATACAGTCTGCAGGTAACAGCCTTTCCTATTAAAAGAACTACTACAGTTCACCTACAATAACCCTGTACGTGTACTTACTGTATGTTACAGCCAGATACAGGATATGAAATATACAGCTGACATAACAGCCTTTCCTATTGTAACAGAACTACTACAGTTCACCTACAATAACCCTGTACTGGTGTACTTACTGTATGTTACACCAGATACAGGGATATGAAATATACAGCTACGTAACAGCCTTTCCTATTGTAACAGAACTACTACAGTTCACCTACAATAACCCTGTTACTGTGTACTTACTTATGTATACAGCGATACAGGGATATGAAATATACAGCTGAAGTAACAGCCTTTCCTATTGTAACAGAACTACTACAGTTCACCTACAATAACCTGTACTGTGACTTACTGTATGTTACATCCAGAAAGACAGGGATATGAAATATACAGCTGGCAGTAACAGCCTTTTCTATTGTAACAGAACTACTAAATTTCACCTACAATAACCCTGTACTGTGTACTTACTGTATGTTACAGTCAGATACAGGGATATGAAATATACAGCTGGCAGCTTTCCTATTGTAACAGAACTACTACAGTTCACCTACAATAACCCTGTACTGTTTACTGACTGTATGTTACAGTCAGATACAGGGATATGAAATATACAGCTGGCAGCCTTTCCTATTGTAACAGAACTACTACAATTCACCTACAATAACCCTGTACTGTGTACTTACTGTATGTTACAGTCAGATACAGGGATATGAAATATACAGCTGGCAGTAACAGCCTTTCCTATTGTAACAGAACTACTACAGTTCACCTACAATAACTCTGTACTGTGTACTTACTGTATGTTACAGTCAGATACAGGGATATGAAATATACAGCTGACGGTAACAGCCTTTCCTATTGTAACAGAACTACTACAGTTCACCTACAATAACCTGTACTGTGTACTTACTGTATGTTACAGTCCAGATACAGGGATATGAAATATACAGCTGACGGTACAGCCTTTCCTATTGTAACAGAACTACTACAGTTCACCTACAATAACCCTGTACTGTGTACTTACTGTATGTTACACCAGATACAGGGATATGAAATATACAGCTGACAGTAACAGCCTTTCCTATTGTAACAGAACTACTACAGTTCACCTACAATAACCCTGTACTGTGTACTTACTGTATGTTACAGTCAGATACAGGGATATGAAATATACAGCTGACGGTAACAGCCTTTCCTATTGTAACAGAACTACTACAGTTCACCTACAATAACCCTGTACTGTGTACTTACTGTATGTTACAGCAGATACAGGGATATGAAATATACAGCTGACAGTAACAGCCTTTCCTTTGTAACAGAACTACTACAGTTCACCTACAATAACCCTGTACTGTGTACTTACTGTATGTTCAGCCAGATACAGGGATATGAAATATACAGCTGACAGGTAACAGCCTTTCCTATTGTAACAGAACTACTACAGTTCACCTCAATACCCTGTACTGTGTACTTACTGTATGTTACAGCAGATACAGGGATATGAAATATACAGCTGACAGTAACAGCCTTTCTATTGTAACAGAACTACTACAGTTCACCTACAATAACCCTGTACTGTGTACTTACTGTATGTTAAGCAGATACAGGGATATGAAATATACAGCTGAACGGTCTTTAGGACAAAAAAGGCAATAATGGCTTTCGTACATAGCCCTATGAGGTCTGATGCATGTGGGTCCAAACATTTGGCCTGTGCTATTCATTTTGCAGCATCTAATCGCATCTAATGGTTGCTGAAGATTAAAGGGCATCTCCACCTTCCACAGTACTTTTAATAATGCAGGGCATACTCTCCCACCCTATGTTCGAAGTTTAAAAATAGATCCCAACTCAAATTACATCTCCTCGTTCAAGCATAGGCAGCCGCAGCTGTGATTGGTTGAGAGGCAGCCAATCACAGCTGCCAGCAATAGAAACACGCTGCATCAGATCGTAAACACGTTAGAATCTATTTTTAAACTTCTAACATAGCGGTTGGGGGTGAGGGTATGTCCTGCAATATAGTTAAGGTTTTTACACAAAGTGAAGATTGGAAGAGAGGGATTGGGAGGAGTGTTGAAAGGGCTCCTCTGCAGCTTTCACCATACCTCCCGGAGGCAAGACGGAGGCAGAGACCTTTGAACAGGAAGACACGATCAGTACTCCTCACTTTCCTGACTTTGGACATGCCTGCAGGGGAACCATAGGAGCAGAAATGTAAATTAAGATTTTTATAACTGTACTAGTGGGGCCAGTAGGGTGCAATTTAATTTTGGGGGTGGACAGTCCCTTTAATAGCACAGGCAATCTTTCACTTTTATTGCCCCTAGGAGTTTATTATTTCTGAGTGTCATGCTCTCATGCTTATGCTATTTTTTATATAATATTATATAATATTATATAAAATCCTATTTTTCCCAGAGAGATTGTTACTGGAGCGGTTTTATAGTTATGGGAAACAATCTTAATTATGTATCATTATTTGTTGACACACACCCAATATACAATATTTGGTCACTTTTCTTATTCACTCAATGCCATTAGGCTTTTGCAACCAAAAACTTTGTGAAGGTTTCCCATTCATCCAGGTCATGGGATATCTGTGTAGGTTCTCATTCATCCAGGTCATGGTATATCTTATATTTCATTCATCCAGGTCAACGTATATCTTGTATATTCATCCATCCATGTCATGGTATATCGGTAATATTCATTCATCCAGTCACGGTATATCTGTAATATTCATCCATCCAGTTCATGTATAATCTGTAATTTATATCCATCCCGGTCATGGATACTGTAATATTCATTCATCCAGGTCATGGTATAATCTGTAAAATTCATTCATCCAGGTCATGGTTATACTGTAATTCATCCATACCGGTCCACGGTATATCTGTAATATTCATCCATCCAGGTCATGGTATATCTGTAATATTCATCCATCCAGGTCATGTGTATTCTGTGAAGGTTCTCATTCATCCAGTTCATGGTATATCTGTGAAGGTTTCTCATTCCCAGGTCATGGTATATCTGTAATTTCATCCATCCATGTCATGGTATATCGGTAATATTCATTCATCCAGTCATGGTATACATCTGTGAAGGTTCTCATCCATCCAGGTCATCGTTATATCTGTAATATTCATTCATCCAGGTCATGGTATATCTGTGAGGGTCTCATTCATCCAGGTCATGGTATATCTGTGAGGGTTCTCATTCATCCAGGTCATGGTATACTGTGAAGGTTCTCATTCATCCAGGTCATGGTATATCTGTAATCATTCATCCAGGTCATGGTATATCTGTGAAGGTTCTCATTCATCCAGGTCATGGTATATCTGTGAGGTTTCACATTCATCATTCATCCTAAAGATGTTTCACTAGTCATCAGACTCTCAATTTAGATGAACTTGTACAAGAATCTGTTGACGATAATTACCCTAAATTTTTCAATCACATTTGAGAAACACACTTCTATTCAGGCAGAGTTTTTTTTATTCTATCTAACATAATTGGCTTTTTTCCACCCTAGTGACCTCCTTTTGCCTAAGCTGGGTACACCAGTCCCGGCCGTAGCCTCGCTCTGTAGCCACGCTTAGCCTGGACAAAACTATCCCGCCGTGTGTATCCAGCCTAAGATATTGACATACAGACAATATAGAGTCATTTCCTCTGACATGAGAAATGACTCTACTTTGCTGGCCCATATGTTGGTGCAGCTGCTGTTTAGTCTCCCCCTCCCATATACAAATCAGAGCTTCTTCTTCTCTGTGCCTTGTATATTAGGGGCATGGTATTTCATAGGCATAGCGCAGTTGGGAGTTAATTATTTTCATAGTAAGTCCATTTCAGCAATCATTAACACTGATGGCCTAAATATTCCAGTTCCATTATTAGGACTTTTCTTTTTGTTTGTTTTCTGTAGTTATTTTTAATCATTACTTTTCTATGATTTCGTCTGGGCAGGAAGAAATAAAATTATTTGTGATAGCCGATGACCTAGAGGATGTAGCCCAGAGCAGAAGAGAAGAATCCTGCACTACCAGCCCAGTATTGGTAGGTTTTGCAGTGACCTGGTGGTCTTCACACCCAAAACAAGCAGATAAAACCCAGATAAGGAAACTTCAGAATTTTTTACCCTCCGTCAATTGAACACACTGGACGTCAAGCAACAGAGACGTAAAACATCAGTGTGATAGCAAACGAGAAAAAGACCTCACAATAAACCTGTAAATACACAAAGAGCACAGACTTGGCATTCTGCAGATCTACACAACCAGTCAAGTGCTTCATTACAGGGGCATTGCCCAGGACCGCTTTGCACCTCAGTACATCAAAATAACATTCACACTATATGAATCACAATAAGGGAAAGTTCAGTGGGAAATATATTTTTTTTCCCTTAGTTTTATTACATACCAAACCTGGTTTTCTACAGATTCTCTTCCACTTTGAAAAAATCAATCTTAATGCACATCTTGGAATGTCCACAGTAACTTCTACTGTTGGCTGTTGGATGGGTCAAACTGCTCAGATCTCTACTGAGCAACTAGTCAAACCAGGCGCTGGGTCAAGGCCAAAACCATAACGGTCTCTAACTAGGGGTCTGCAAACAGGAAGTCAGTTTTATTTATCTAAATGGGTAGGGTAAGGTCATTGGATGGGACAAATACTGTTTATCTTCTTAAAAGCACATGTATTTGAACTGAACTTCCCCTTTAACTTCTTTTGTCAACGCTGATACATAAAAATGTGATTTTGAAAGAACTGGCCATGCGACTGACCAGGTTTCTTTCCTACATTGGTCTTTTAAGGTTTTTGGGACCTCAATATCTGCATTGGCAATTATTAGTATCAGAATTTCAATGCGTTTCCTGGATGTGCATTGTAAACACATTTATGGAGAATGTTTGATAAAAATAAATATAAAGCAAAAGACTGGTTTTCAATTGTTTTTCTTTCAGAAAAAGGAGGCAGCACATGGGATTCAGGCTGGGACCCAGCACCAAGAAAGCAGAAAGTCCACATGTGTTTTCTCTTCAGGCCAAACAGGGGTGAGTTCTGTTATCTAATGTAATATCATGGCAATAAACCAAATACTACACAGTTTGTTGTTAATTATAAGGATAAGCTGAAGCTGTGAGTGTCTACCATTTGGTCAGTAGAGTTTCTTCTCAAGATCAATTGAAACAAAAAAGCATTTTACTTCCCCGTGAATAGTTTCATTGTAATTGTATAGAACTTCTACTGGTAGAATACATTTATTACAGGTATAACCAATCCACAGGAACAATTATTGCTAATTTCTATATATCTCTTATTAACAGCGGGAGCCTCTAATGAAGAATCCTTATACAACCAACAAGCAGATTGGTAGGAATAAAAATCTAATTTATATTGGGTCATAGGTCATATATTGGCATCTTATAATGTGATGTCACAGTCATACGTTAAATCATATTAACTGAACTGTAAATTGGGTCAATAGTTCACACTCTATGTATTGGCATCTTTGTAATCGGTCACAGATCATACTGTATAAATCATATTACCGTAACTTACTGTGTTATACCTATGTGGTCATAGGTCATATTGACATCTTTTAATGGTGTGTCACAGTCATACTGTATAAATCACTACTGTAATGGGTCATGGGGCAATTCTTTATTGACATATTGTGAAGTCCTAATAACTTCGTCGTACTACTCACTCTGACATGACCCTGTTTTGTTACTGGCCCATTTGTATATAATACATTTGTATTTAGTTCTTTAACACTAGACATTAGTTTTGGTAGTTTTTAACATTAGTATTAGTTTTAGTTCAATTGCTATGGTTTGGAAGTTACTCCGTGATTTTCCCCTCTTGTAATCATAACTTGGTGCCAGTTGTTGATATACACAACAGGGTTACAAACACACACCTCTCGTGGTACATAATACTGATTAATAAATTACCATTCATTGGTAAAATCAATGAGTTTTATTGGTTTAGTTCAGGTCAGGATAATACTTATATACAGTATATGTTATTAGGCCTACGTCTATTCCACAAGATCAGAAAAGGTCTTTCTCAATGATATGTTAAATTGCACCAATGCACCTGTTAATATGATTCCTATATAATGCAAATAATTATGTTGTATTTCACAGACTAGGGGTTGTACCATTTGCTACTAACACAAAACACAAACAAAGTTGGGATCTTCTCCAGATCATCGAACAGTGAATATAATTGGTTGCAGAAAACCATCCAATTGGAATTCAGAGACTTGTCCGGAGAATCACATCCTGCCCTATCTCTAACAGGGGAAATCAACAGTTTATCTCTGTTCTCTATGAGTGTAATGTGGCGATCCTGTAATCACACACCCTGAACAGAGGGATGATAAATATCACTGATTTGATGGGTCTCTCTATAACAAGGAGCTAAAGATGATGTCAGAGGAACTGGGTAAGATAATCACACCCATTACCTTCATCTGTAGTTCCTCGCTTCCTCTTTTTCTATTCATATAATTTAGCTCTACACTATTTTATTGATCCATTGTCTTTATAATTTATGTCTGTATCCTTTTTTTTTTAAATTAGATTTTAAAATAACACATTTTTTTTCTTACACAACTATGGTTAAGGGCATGTCCACACCCCAAAACTAAAAATTCACCAACTACTGGCCCCACTGTACAATTTAAAAAATCCTTACCTACATCCCGGCTCCTTATGGTTCTCCTGAGTGCCCCTTCAAAGTAGAGGAAACTAAAGGGTAGGGGAGCTGTCTTCCTGTCCAAAGTATCATAAAAAGTCCATATGCACACTAATCCCCAGGTGGGTGGCAGAGAGTCCAATTCCCCTACTTCAAAGGGAACAGGCAATCAAATAGATACAAGGTGGACTGCACTCCAAAAATAGAATGTTTATTGTAAGCCAAACATCAAAAACAAATATGACGTTTCGAGGGTAACACCCCCACATCATGTTGTACCCTCGAAACGTCGTATTGCTGTTTGATGTTTGGCTTACAATAAACATTCTATTTTTGGAATTGCAGTCCCCTTGTACTATTTGATTTTCCTGTCCAAATTCTCTGCCTCTGTTGTGTCCTCCTCATTGCTGCGGCATGCCCAGTGGAGCCCTTTACCTCCCTCCCCAATCTCTCCCTGGCTGCTACTACTGTAGCGTGAATTCCCTTTGGTATAATTGCAGGCCATACCCTCCCACCCCCAACCGCTATATTTTGACTTAAAATAAATTCCAACCTCTACTTACACTCATCGTTCCACGCCGTTCTGCAATTGATGGCAGCCGCAGCTGTGATTGGCTTGCCTCTCAGCCAATCACAGCCGCGTCTGCCGGCCCGGCCCCCTGCTTGTAGTTCTGGCGGGCAGGGGAGCCGGACCAGAACGGTGTCGAGGAACGGGAGGTGTAGAGAGAATGGGAATCAATTTTTAAGTAAGAATATACGGTTGGGAGTTGGGGAGGGCATGGCCTGCCAATATACCAAAAGTGCCAAAATGAGGGTGGAGATGACCCTTTAATCTATAGTCATACAGAAAAACTGATCTGCTACAAAGTATCAGTACTGTAAAAAGGTTTTAACAATCTCAACACCCATTGGGACCTGAAATATGTATGTGTTTCCTTTTCTGGGAGATAAGTGCCAGGTGTCTTGGGAAGTACATGGGAAATAAATGCCTTCTTTCCAGCACATCTGGTCAACATAGTTAGATACAAAGGAATACAGGTCACCCTTAGACCTACTTTCACTCTATGTAGTTTAGTGTTTGTAATGGTCTCTGGACAGCGGTACCCCCAGTATCTACATGACTGTCCCATACCCTGAAATGGTCTACATACCTAAATAGTAATAATTGCTATAGAATAATTATATCATATATGAAATTATCCCGACAATACTGTTGATTATAGATCCAGCTGTTTATAATTCTTTGTAACTTTCATTTTGTTCTATTCCAGTCGGATAATTGTGATTGGCGTGGTGATGCCCTGATGACAATAGCCTCTGAGGAGAAGAGAAAGATTTCTACAGAGCCACCAAGCATTGCGATATCCGCAGGAACTGATTCTTGTCAAAGCCCCATGAAAAGCAATAGAATTGTGTACAGAATGGCCAATGTATGTCAGATTACTTAAATCCCATCAGTCTTTGTCAGATTGTTCCATGATGGAACACGTAAGTGGTGCCTTGTAAGAGCCTTGGCAGGGTCAACAGACTTATTCATCATGCCGTATATATTAGGAATAATATGTATTTATTCCAGCAGAATCTAAAATGTGCAGTGATATGACACAAAGTACAAAACCAATATGAATGTAAAACTTCTACCAGCGCCAACCACTGTATACTCATATGACACTACGCTAATCCTTGCCAAGCAGACTAGCTACCTCTCCAATTATAAATATTCAATAAGAACCACACTAGAATTAACTGTGTTCAGTGGTCCAAATCTTATGGAGTCAGGGTAAACAATTAATTAGCTAATACTTAATAATAGTCTATGGCCTGGGTGTGCTGTACTAATTACAGACCTGTCTTCACATTTCTAAATAGAAACGTGGGTCCAAAATTTACTTTAGGTAAATTGATAGGAATATGCTCTCCTGGGAGTTTTTTGCAATTTATTCCATTGTTTATTTTGCATAGTTTTGAGATATTTACATTTTTGTGTGTGATATGGCAAGCAGCAGTACCAGGTCCCCTTCACTTCCTGCTTCCTGCTCTGAACACCTGTCACAATCTGCCCTGTGTTCTCCTCCCCTTTGCAGTCCAACTGTTTGAAGACCACCGTGTCCCCTTTAGGCTTGTACAGACGTCCTGTACGAGCCTTTAGTGTTAGGTTGGTCTTGCCCACACAAATGGATAGTACATGTAAATGGATGTATAATCTAAAGACATCAATTGAATGAGTACATTGCATGCATGACACCTAGCACAGCCTTGAGTGTATGTAAACCGTGTGAGGCTGGATTATAATTCATAAGGATCTGTTTTAACCAAAAGATCACTCAACATATATATCACTTTGGGTTACAAATGAAGACAACAGGGATATGGCACCAGTTACCCTTTATATATCTCTATATTGAGATATAATATTGTAATGGTAAGAATTTAAAGCTCCCCACTCCCCCTCCCCTCTCTGGTCATTCCCCCCTTCATTTAGTCCAGCTTTAAATTAAGCATTTGAGCATTGATCCTCCTACACATGACCACCTCACTCTAACCTTTGTAAATAATAAAAAAAAACTCTGTATGTAAGCCTGTAGAAAGCCAAGTATCTCTGTTGTTCTGGTTAGTTGGAAAGACCGCAGTCCTGCCTTATCACTCAGCCCGATCTCCCTTCACAGGCAATAAATTGGTGAAAAGCTTCATTCTCCTTCCCTTTACTTCTGTTTTTAACCCAGTATTTGCCAAGCATTTTACTGAGCAGGAGAGGAGTTATTGGGAGACTTGCTGTAAACTTGTGTAATCTACACACTACACCAGCATGCTGTTAGGGATATGATTGACAGCTCAAGCAGAGTGTTTTTGTACTGAAATCTTCACTTCTTTTAACTTATATATCTTGGTAGAGGAGGAAACGAAGAAAATAAAGATCCTCTGGGGTTGGGGAATTATAGAACACATGAAAGAAACAAAAAATAAAAATAAATGTACCCACTATACGATGCCCTTTAAGAAATATCCTGTTAAAACTAATATGTGTGTGTAAAATCCTGTGCCCTCTGGAAGGTTTGGTTGCCCTAACTTAGGATATTACCATTGTCCCATGTAGGGCCGTGTTAAGTTGGAATGACTTTGCCTATCCTTATACAAGCAGCGTATAACTATAGATAGAGTTTGACTTGCTCTGTAGGCACCACAATATTCCATAAGAGGTGGCCAACCATAGATCACCCATACATAGTGGTTTAAATAATGCAAGTCATTCCAGTACAACAAGTCAATATGTTTATTTATCAGTACAGAAGACCTGATCAAGGACATTTCCTGAATCTATTATGATCTATGGCTATATCTGAAAAAATAAATTGTTTTACCCATGACTCAGTAATTTGGATTTCATATGTTATATCCCGATGTGATAAGTGCCTGTGGGTACCCTGTACCATATCCTGCCCTACCCTAACACTACTGTTATCCTACTACTTGTCCCTCCTCCGGTCAAGCTTGGCTAATGTTAGCTAGCATTCTTACTACAAACACATATCCTCTTGCCTCTGGTGCGTTCAAATAATATACCAATCTATTGTTGTAAATTACACTCATAGGATTTTAAAAAGACATTACTTTTCATTATATTAAACCATTGATGGGTAAACTATGGCTCTCCAGATGTTGAAAACTACTCCCGCATTCCTATGCTTCCCTTAGTAGCTGAGGAATGCTGGGAGTTGTAGTTTTCAACATCTGGAGGCCCGCAGTTTGGATCACGTATTATACCAACGCCCATCATTAGGCCTCATCACTGCCATAGACAAACCTATCCTCCACCCTAAACAGTAAAGTGTCACCCATGTATAAACATAACACCAGGAATACATGACCACAGATGTCTCCTAGAACAAAATCCATCCTGTCTAAAATAGTCATAGTGTAATACTGTATCAGCCAACCCTCATTACAGCCAGAATATGGTCAACACCGCATTATACCAGAGATGGTGCCTAAAATTCTGGGAGGGAGAATTAAGTAATTTCCACCACAATTACACCCACACGCTAACTGTTATTATATCACTGCAAAGGGTCAGTGTGGGTTTAGGGTAAATACTGTCCCAGTCCCCTCCCACTCCATCTACTTGAGCAACAAAATAAAAGTAACTTGTTACAAAACTATTATAACACACAGTCAGACAGATGAAAGGAACACAAATAAAGATTTTACAAATAGCAACCTCACATTAACCATTTAATTCACTCCAGGGGGGGGGGGGGGGGGGAGAATGTTTGTAATCGTTTGTAATAGTTGAACCCACTGTTTTGGTGAATTTATCACCATCTCTCCCCCTGAAAAAAAATTGCACATGAAAATCCTTTAAATTCCATTTTTGGGAGTGCAGCACTTTTTTATTAGACAACAGATATGTAAATATATACCTATACAGCATAGTAGTTGTTGTCACTTCAACCGTCATATAGTTGAATAAACACAAACTACAAGTTGTAATTTTTGTTGTAAGTATTCTTTGTATCTGCTTATCCAATGATATTCTGTTAACTCACCAAAGGGTTTCTATAGAAGGGACAACTAAATTAAGCAGAGAATTTGAAAATTTTGATTAAAGGAGACATTTTGTGTTTCCCACATAGATTAGGGGCATATTTTAAAAAGATTTTAAAGTTTTTTGCCACCATTATTGCCGCCATTTTTGAATTGGACAATTTATAAAGTGACCATACCGTCTGCGAAAAACTGTTACCACCACATCGCCATTTTGCTTTCTCCCCTCCCCCCCCTGGAAATAGATACTTGCAAAGTGTCGTATATTCTGGTGGGTTTCCAATACAAATAAAGGTCCGGGAGTGTGTTGACTATTTTCTATATTTCCCTGAAATACGACGGTGATTATCTTATATACGAGTTTCCGATCGCTGCTATTTTATAATACAAATATTTTCACAATTTCAACATGTTATCTGTCAGGGGAGGGGCTGGGAGTCGGTGATTGACAGTTCTTTACTGACTAGCTGTGCCCAATCAAGGGATAGCCGGACATAGATGGAAAAAAAGCAGATTAACATTGTAGTAATTGATATTACTTGTGTGATTGTTGGAAACTGATTTGGCACTGTTAACATGTCCTTTAAAAACTTTAATACTTACCACCTGTTCAGAATTTTCCTATTATTTGTCAGTTTGATAAGTTCATGTGAGAGTTATCCGTATGGGTCTACAGAACATAACACATAATCAGAAAGGGGAACAGGTCAGGGAGCCACAAGAAGCATTCAAACTGGAAATGCACCTACACAACAGCAAGGTCCTACCTTCAACAGCTCCTACCTTCAACAGCTCCTACCCTTCAACATCTCCTACCTTCAAACAGCTCCTACCTTCAAACTCCTCTTCTAAACTTAAATCTTTCTTAGGTAACACCCTGATTTTACATCAATTCAGGTTTGACATATTTGGCCATATTTGTTATGTATGTAGTATGTATGTACAGTTGTAGTATGCATGTTGTTCATTTATAAAGCGCCTCTTGGACACAGGCTGTACAGTACAGAATACAATAAAGTCATACAAGGGGGATAAATACATAGATAGTTCAGTACTAAATATATAATTATATAAAAAGTGCTAGGCTTTGCCACAAGAGGTAATGAGGTCCTGCCCCGTAGAGCTTACAATCTAGTTAGGTGGGAACACAACAGATACATGGAATGGTAAAGTGCTGGAGTGAGACACCTACAATAACCTGTACTGTGTACTTACTGTATGTTCAGTCAGATACAGGGATATGAAATATACAGCTACGGTAACAGCCTTTCCTATTGTAACAGAACTACTACAGTTCACCTACAATAACCCTGTACTGTGTACTTACTGTATTTTACAGCAGATACGGGTAAATGAAATATACAGCTGACATAACGCCTTTCCTATTGTAACAGAACTACTACAGTTCACCTACAATACCCTGTACTGTGTACTTACTGTATGTTACAGCAGATACAGGGATATGAAATATACAGCTGGACGGTAACAGCCTTTCCTATTGTAACAGAACTACTACAGTTCACCTACAATAACCCTGTACTGTGTACTTACTGTATGTTACAGCCAGATACAGGATATGAAATATACAGCTGAACGGTAACAGCCTTTCCTATTGTAACAGAACTACTACAGTTCACCTACAATAACCCTGTACTGTGTACTTACTGTATGTTACAGCCAGATACAGGGATATGAAATATACAGCTGACGGTAACAGCCTTTCCTATTGTAACAGAACTACTACAGTTCACCTACAATACCCTGTACTGTGTACTTACTGTATGTTACAACCAGATACAGGGATATGAAATATACAGCTGACAGTAACAGCCTTTCCTATTGTAACAGAACTACTACAGTTCACCTACAATAACCCTGTACTGTGTACTTACTGTATGTTACAGCCAGATACAGGGATATGAAATATACAGCTGACGGTAACAGCCTTTCCTATTGTAACAGAACTACTACAGTTCACCTACAATAACCCTGTACTGTGTACTTACTGTATGTTACAGTCAGATACAGGGATATGAAATATACAGCTGGCAGTAACAGCCTTTCCTATTGTAACAGAACTACTACAGTTCACCTACAATAACCCTGTACTGTGTACTTACTGTATGTTACAGCCAGATACAGGGATATGAAATATACAGCTGACGGTAACAGCCTTTCCTATTGTAACAGAACTACTACAGTTCACCTACAATAACCCTGTACTGTGTACTTACTGTATGTTACAGTCAGATACAGGGATATGAAATATACAGCTGACAGTAACAGCCTTTCCTATTGTAACAGAACTACTACAGTTCACCTACAATAACCCTGTACTGTGTACTTACTGTATGTTACGCCAGATACGGGATATGAAATATACAGCTGACGGTAACAGCCTTTCCTATTGTAACAGAACTACTACAGTTCACCTACAATAACCCTGTACTGTGTCTTACTGTATGTTACAGCCAGATACAGGGATATGAAATATACAGCTGACAGTAACAGATTTCCTATTGTAACAGAACTACTACAGTTCACCTACAATAACCCTTTACTGTGTACTTACTGTATGTTACAGTCAGATACAGGATATGAAATATACAGCTGACAGTAACAGCCTTTCCTATTGTAACAGAACTACTACAGTTCACCTACAATAACCCTGTACTGTGTACTTACTGTATGTTACAGCC
Organism: Hymenochirus boettgeri; assembly: GCA_019447015.1. Lineage (NCBI taxonomy): Eukaryota > Metazoa > Chordata > Amphibia > Anura > Pipidae > Hymenochirus > Hymenochirus boettgeri. The sequence goes on along the minus strand of CM033477.1, from coordinate 7,775,219 downwards.
AGATACAGGGATATGAAATATACAGCTGACAGTAACAGCCTTTCCTATTGTAACAGAACTACTACAGTTCACCTACAATAACCCTGTACTGTGTAACTTACTGTATGTTATAGTCAGATACAGGGATATGAAATATACAGCTGGCAGCCTTTCCTATTTTAACTGTATTGTTGTAATTATGTGCTGTGGTGCTGTGTCAGAGTGAAAGTGAAAGTAAGATGTTACACTTAGAGATGTTTCTCTTTCCTGATTGTTCTGCATTTGGATCCAGTCGGATAAAGCAGACAGAATCACACAGTGGCCCCCAGTCATTCCATACAGGGGAACCTTTCTGTGTGAGGGGGAGAATTTAATGAAGAATCAGTGAGAGTTTCCAGGTCATTAGCTGTTATTTATACTACAGAGGATTTCAAGATACAACATGTCATCTGGTGGTGTGAGACTGTATGTGAGGATGACCCAGAGGAACCAGGTGGACAATGGACTGGAATCTGACCGTGTGGTGCAGGTGACAGCCAATCAGATCACAGTGCGACCGCCAGGCAAGTCTGACCCACCAATAAAATTCCCATGTGATCGGTGTTTCCAGTCTGTGGGGGGTGGTACAGGAGAGGATCCATTCCAAGTCATTGGGGAGGAAATATCCAATAACATCACCCAGGGCTTGGACACCTGTATATTCACTTTGGGCCAAACCACATCAGGAAACCCCCCGTCACCATCAGAGACCCAGGAACAGGAAGATTTGGTGTCACTGATCTGTTCCCATTTATTCAGCAGGGAGACAATTAACTGCACATCCTACAGAGTTAAAGTTTCCTTCACCCAAATAAACAATGGAGATGTGAGGGACCTTCTGGCACCTGGTGGGATGGAGAGGACATTCCAATGGAGTCAGTGGGAAGATTTAGTTACCTGTCTGGATGGGTTGTCCTGCAGAATGTTGTCAGGGGTTATCAGGATATTAAAGATCTCATAGGAGGAAAAGATGAGACATATATATGTAGTGAAACTAGTAATTCATACAATGTATTTACTATAATACTGCCATCCACCACTGGGGGGCACTGCACTAGGGTCATCCTGGTGAATGTAAAAGATAACCAGAGAATAACTGGAGAAGTAGAAGATGCTAATAAGGAAGGGAATTCTGACTGTGCCAGTAATACAGGTCCAGTGATAAGTTCTTATGATGAGCCGGATATGAAGATGGAAGTAACAGACAGTGAGAGGATATCTGGACAACCAACAGTTGAGGAATCTGACATGGAAGAAGACTGTAATGAGACACCCCCCAGAGCCCAATGTGAGGATACAGGGTGTGGGGGGAACACATCTGGGATACACACAGCTGAGAAATCAAATGAAAATAAAAGTTCAAACATTGTGCCCCCTGCTGGCTCTCCAGCTAACTATAACACTGAGCTTATTCAGCTTTTTACACACGTTTTTCCAAATGGATGTAACATTATTATCCTGGCTACCATTAGCCAAGCTGCAGAATATTACCAGGAGACCATCTCCACTCTGTCTACCGCATCTTCTACAAAGAAGCTGTGTATGGAAATGACAAAGGACACATCAGATGGGTAAGACAGTGTGTTTGAGTGAGTGTCTGTGAATCATTTGTGTTGTGAGTTTTCAATCACTGATCTAATTTGGGTTGTGACACATTCACAACCTTTGTGGCCTTAGTAACATGTAATACCATTATTTAACCATTTATGCACATTTCACCAGCCGACTGTAAAGATGGCTGCCTCTTTGTCAGTATTTCCAATTGAAACGTTTTGCAGATTGTGCTGGTTTCATTGCCGCTACACACCATCATAAAGATTCAATAAAAGTTCTTATTCTTAAAAATGGTGCTAATTTTGCCCCAACCAATCAGATCTTATTTAACATTTGAAAGGTAACATCTGATTGGTTGGGGCAAAATTAGCACCATTTTAAACGATAAGAACTTTTATTGATTAACTATTTAATGAACTCAGCTTTGAAGTATGTAGATTTCAAATTTGTTCATTTTAAATTAGTATAATGTTATAAAATTGTGGCAGGGCCACCACTACCATGCAACTGGCCTACAGTACAGTAGCTGTGACCTATCCTTCCTCTGCCTGTCTTTTATCACATCTCCTGCCACAGATAGAAAAAAAATTATGTTACCTGCCACTTTGGGAAACCTATATGTACCAGTCTGTATGGGCAACTTGCATACACCAGTCTCTCTGGGCAACTTGCATGTACCAGTCACTGTGGGCAACTTACATGTACCAGTCACTGTGGGCAACTTGCATGCTCCCAGTAACTGTGGGCAAATTACATGTACAAGTCACTGTGGGCAACTTGTATGTACCAGTCGCTTTGGGCAACTTGTATGTACCAGTCTCTCTGGGCAACTTGTATGTACCAGTCACTCTGGGCAACTTGTATGTAGCAGTCGCTGTGGGCAACTTGTATGTACCAGCCGCTGTAGGCAACTTGTATGTACCAGTTGCTGTGGGAAACTTATGTATCAGTCTGTGTGGGAAACTTGTATGTATTAGTCTGTGTGGAGAACTTGTATGTATTAGTTGCTGTGGGCATCTTTTATGTACCAGTCACCATGTGCAACTTGTATGTTTCAGTCACTGTGGGCAACTTTTATGTACCAGTCACTGTGTGCAACTTGTATGTACCAGTCGCTGTGGGCAACTTTTATGTACCAGTCACTGTGTGCAACTTGTAAGTTTCAGTCACTGTGGGCAACTTTTATGAACCAGTCACTCTGGGCAACTTCTATGTACCAGTCACTGTGTGCAACTGATACTGTATGTTCCAGTCACTGTGTACAATTTGCATGTACCATTTACTGTTGGAAACGTTTATGTACCAGGAGGGAGGAGAGGCAGCAGTCACTGTTAGGCCAGCCCTCCAATTCACCAGCTAGTGTCAAGTCAGCCCTTAAAGGGCATGTCCTCCCCTAAGGGCATGTCCTCCCCTTTTGTAAAAATTCTGTAGTGTAGGGCTCCTTCTCCCTCCCCCTAACTCCAAATGCCCTTTCTGTAGTGTAGGGCTCCCTCTCCCACCCCAACCGCTATAGTTATTTGCAAATAATCTAAGCCGATCACTACTTACACTGCCTGTTTCCCGTGGCATTCAGTACCGGCCCTCTGCTTGCATGAAACTGCAAGCAGGGGGCCGGACCAGCATCCGCGTCCCTGATTGGCTGAGAGGGTAAACAGGCAGTGTAAGTAGTGATTGGCTTAGATTTTTAACAAATAACTATAGCAGGTGTGGATGGAAGAGGGAGCCCTACACTACAGAAAGGGCATTTGGAGTTAGGGGGAGGGAGAGGGAGGCATGAGGGTCTCCTGGAGGAGAGACAGGTGACAGACATAGTATGGGACACAGAAAGGCTCCTGCTCTTTACTTTTTGGGACTTGGCAGAGCCATTGCAGGACAGCCATCACACCCACCTCCACAAGCCTCGCCCACTTTATTGCGGCAGTGTACTTTGCAGTATAGGGGGCAGCTTTACAAAGTTTGGCTCTGGTACCGTTTTTAACGTTTCCTTACACGTGTTCCGACCTCTCTACCTCTCTTCACCTCTCTGTACCTGCCTCTACTTCTCTCTTTCAGATGCACGAAGCAAGAAAATTGTAATGAGAATATCTCTGATAGCAAGCCAATGAGTTCACACCACTCAGGTAAGAAATGTTACACAAATTGTGGTTAGATAACTGGAAATCAGGGGCGTTACTGCAGGGGCGTAACTGTCCGGGCCCTCCTGGGAGATTAGAGGCCGGGCTTCTACCCCCTCAGCGATCAGCTGTTTTTAAACAGCTGATCGTGCGTATGTTTCATTCATACTCGTGATCAGCTATTTAAAAACAGCTGAAGGCATGGGCTTGTGGCGGGCCCTGCTAGTGTGGGGGCGGTGGTTACACCACTGCCTGAAATTTCATTGGAGCTTGAGAACTTAGGCCGGGTACTCATGGTAAGGTGATCATCCAGACTGACCGTTAGCTACTAGTGACCAGTCAGCCGGGAAAAATCACTGTCAGATGCAGCAGAAGTAGACGCAGCTGACAGTTCGCCGTGACAGATCGTCCGGTCCCATAGGAGGTGATTTACCGACTATAATTACTATTATCTATAGACTTGGAATAAAAGGCTTCCCTGTTGGTACAATGTAATCGGGTAGGAGAAATGACCTATATAACTTGTTTTTATTAATCCTGAATAACAAGGATCCTGATCACTTATATTATCCCTGCAGATAAGGATGAATATGTGTGGAAAGAAATACATGTAACGTTACATTTCTATTCACTGTGGGCGATAGTTGCACATGTGTATGCGTTCGGCCGGGCCACGGCAGATCAAAGAATGACGCCCGACTGAACGCATACACAGGTGTGATTGTTGGCTGAAACGGCTGTCGTGTGGTGGATGTGTGGCTGTGTGTGCAAGGCTTTACCTTCCACGCTCCTCATCCTGGGGGTAATGACACCTTGGAACATCATAACGTCAGGAAACATGAGGTTAACTCAATTTTAGCCCCAAAACGGGGACATTCTGTGTCATTCGTTTCCAGGATAAAAGTTTGCCAGTGCTATTAATTTCCAGCAGCCAATTAGATATCAGCTATTTACTGGGTTAGAAAGCAACAGGAGAAAAGAAAAGAAAATTAACTCAGTGTTGTTCTATTTTTCAGGTTCACAGACTGCTAAAAAAGAGAATCCGTCTAATCTCAAACAGGTAGGAAACGTCCTTTGCTGGTGGGGATTTATTTAGAATTTTTATGGAGCATCCAGAAGGTGCCTGAGAAGAAATAGTGGAGCAGCACCAACAGTTACATTTTTAGGTGCCAAATAACATTTTGGAGATTCACACGGTATCGCTTTAAATGAACATGATTATAGGGGTCATATTTATAAAGACACGGTATCGCTTTAAATGAACATGATTATTGGGGTCATATTTATAAAGACACGGTATCGCTTTAAATAAACATGATTATTGGGGTCATATTTATAAAGACACGGTATCGCTTTAAATGAACATGATTATAGGGGTCATATTTATTAAGACACGGTATCGCTTTAAATGAACATGATTATTGGGGTCATATTTATAAAGACACGGTATCGCTTTAAATGAACATGATTATAGGGGGTCATATTTATAAAGACACGGTATCGCTTTAAAAATGACAGATATTATAAGGGTCAATTTTAAGACACGGTATCGCTTTAAATGAACATGTATATAGGGTCATATTTATAAAACACGGTATCGCTTTAAATGAACATTATTATTGGGGTCATATTTATAAAGACACGGTATCGCTTTAAATAACATGATTATTGGGTCATATTTATAAAGACACGGTATCCTTTAAATAACATGATTATGGGGTCATATTTATTAAGACACGGTATCGCTTTAAATGAACATGATTGGGGTCATATTTATAAAGACACGGTATCGCTTTAAATGAACATTATATAGGGGGTCATTTTATAAAGACACGGTATCGCTTTAAATGAACATGATTATTGGGGGTCATATTTATAAAGACACGGTAATCGCTTTAAATGAACATGATTATGGGGTCATATTTATAAAGACACGGTATCGCTTTAAATGAACATGATTATTGGGGTCATATTTATAAGACACGGTATCGCTTTAAAGAACATATATAGGGGTCTATATGAACATGATTATTGGGGTCATATTTATAAAACACAGTATCGCTTTAAATGAACATGATTATTGGGGTCATATTTATAAAGACACGGTATCGCTTTAAATGAACATGATTATTGGGTCATATTTATAAAGACACGGTATCGCTTTAAATGAACATGATTATAGGGGTCATATTTATAAAGACACGGTATCGCTTTAAATGAACATGATTATAGGGTCATATTTATAAAGACACGTATCGCTTTAAATGAACATTATTATAGGGGGTCATATTTATAAAGACACGGTATCGCTTTAAATGAACATGATTATGGGGGTCATATTTTAAAGACACGTTGCGCTTTAAATGAACATGATTATAGGGGTCATATTTATAAAGACATGGTATCGCTTATGTATATATATATTTATATTTGTATATATCCTATATAATGAAACCCTAAAGCTAGGTACACACAGTACAGATTTCTGAAAGATGCCAGATCCTGTCTGCCATCTTTCAAAGATCTGCATACACACAGTCCCGAGCATTCTCCCTAGAACTTCATAGGGAGAACGCTCGGGACTGAGTGTTTCCATCGGCCACGCTAGACTCCTCTATAGGGAGTCTAGCCGGCCGATGGAAATTTTCGGCCTTTCCCGAACGAGCGTTCGGCCGACCCATCGTTCGGGCGCCGCTGCTCATTCGGAAACGAACGTCACACATAACGATAAAGCCCCGATACCGTCGATCCAACGGTATCGGGGCTTTATCGTTAGTGTGTGTACCCAGCTTAGTGTGTGTCCTGTGTGTGTCACTGCTTCCTATGGACTCACCACTAGAGAGAGTCTCTGCAGTTCCTATTGACTCACCACTAGAGGGAGAGTCTCTGCATTTCCTATTGACTCACCACTAGAGGGAGTGTCTGCAGTTCCTATGACTCACCACTAGAGGGAGAAACACAGGAAACACACGGAGGGAGAACAGCAATGAAACAGACTGCAGTAAGGTTTTGCTGGGACAGGGGCCCCTGGATTCAGGACAGACGGGGCCCCTGGATTCGGGACAGACGGGGGGCTCTGGATTCGGGACAGATGGGGGGCCTTGGATTTGGGACAGAGGGGGGCCTCTGGATTTGGGACAGAGGGGGGGCCTCTGGATTTGGGACAGAGCGGGCTCCTGGCCTTGGACAGAGGGGGGACTCTGGCCTTGGGACACTAAGAGGGTACTCTGGCCTTGGGACACTAAGGGGGCACTCTGTGCTTCTAGCGCCTGTTATTGTAGCGGGCTTAATGTCTAGTATATATATAAAGCCAAAGAGCTGGGGGGAAGTGAAAGCCTGTTGTATGGATCCAGTGCACAACTATGAGAAAAGTAAAAAAAAGGTTAGAAGTTAGGACCTTCCAGACTGGGGTTACCTTGACGTGGTTGGAAGGCTTTTCATTCATGTGATCACAGTAATGTATACTAAAACCCTTTTGTTTATAAAGTATGCCAGTGTGCAGAATAATATGATATTGTATGGGGCCTTGGAATGTGCATTGATATCTTTTCTATGTTTATAATGTATCAGTGTGCAGATAATATGAATTGATGGGGCCTTGGAATGTGCATTGATTATCTTTTCTATGTTTATAATGTATACCAGTGTGCAGATAATATGATATTGTATGGGGCCTTGGAATGTGCATTGATTATCTTTTCTATGTTTATAATGTATACCAGTGTGCAGATAATATGAAATTGTATGGGGCCTTGGAATGTGCATTGATTATCTTTTCTATGTTTATAATGTATACCAGTGTGCAGATAATATGATATTGTATGGGGCTTGGAATGGTGCATTGATTATCTTTTCTTGTTTAAATGTATACCAGTGTGCAGATAATATGATATTGTAAGGGGCCTAGGAATGTGCATTGATTATCTTTTCTATGTTTATATAATGTTTGACCAGATCAGTAGCACTTCCATTAAATGTAGTTGTAAATTAGCCTAATTGGAGTGCTTCCACAATCCTTGTTTGTATGTATGTATATATTTATATATATATATATATATATATAATATATTATATATATAATAATATATATATACACATATATAAACAGTCCAGTGTTATAGGCACCTCACTTCAAGCAAATCACCAGCCTGGTTGCAAATGGCTGGAATATAGATACTAGATCAAACGCCAAAGCAAAAATCCAATGCACTCCTTTGCTTTGGCATTTGATTTGGTATATATATATTTATATAATATATATATATATATATATATATATATTATATATAATATATATATTGATTCAAACTGACATCAACATGCTACTTGCCCACACAATATCAATAGATCATGTATTTCTAATGACTATGAAGAAGGGAATGGGTTAATGTAAAATCCCAGAATCCCAGGTGGGACTTGCAAATCAGTAGCTCAGATTCTGCATGTTTAATTAATAAATGGAGAAAGGGCTATTTTAACCATTATGCAAAACCCTTCTGATTGGTGGACATATCCCATAGACTACAAGCACCCTGCCCACTATAGGAGGAGTGAAATCAATGGCTACACCCATAAGAAACACAAAAATGAAAATAACTTGATAACTGTTCCAAAAAAATAATGAATTCTTTTATGATAATGATATTTCATGAAAATCCATTCCAGTGGATTACCCAACCATTCACTTTCTGTATAATGAGGTGTCCAAGTTGGTTTTCGATATATATTTAGTGATCAGATCATCTCATTATTGGGGGATGCTTATAGTAAATGTAAGTTGCAGGGCTGCATTCATTACAACCTGGTTGTATTTACACTGCATGTTTTCAATATACAATCCCTATCCTATACATTCCCTATCTGCCCTTTGCTGTTTGAGAGTGCTTATCAGGAAATGGTGAAACTAGTAATGCAACTATATAGGCACTTGGGTTAGTCACTATTTTGCAGGCTATTTGGCCTAAGGAAAGTAATTTCAGGCTCTGTAATCCAAACACTATTATTATCATTTATCTGTTATATCAACATGTATGTGCAGTTTATAGACTGCTATACAACACCATAGGTAAGAAACCCAGGAGCTAGAAACTATTTATATCTGCAGTCCAACCAAACAACCAGCCATCTGCTTACAAATCTTAAGTAGAGATGTTATGTGGGTTCGAATAGAACCTAGTTTCAAATCGAATTTGAGGGTTTCGAAGTCCCAACGAAACTTTCGGAACTCCCGAATTTCACGGAACCCGGATTTTTCGATTTTTAATGAAAATCGAAAGTAGACGATTTTTGAAATTCAAAACACAAATTTTCGAACTTTCTAAAAAATTTCAAACATTTTAAAACGGAACGAAACTCAAAAGTTTCGAACATCTCTAATCTTAAAGGGGAACTGTGGTCCAAAAATGACTTTAGGTAAATTGATAGGAATTGCTCTCCTGAGAGTTTTTTGCAATTTATTTCCATTGTTTATTTTGCATAGTTTTGTAGATATTTACATTTTTGTGTGTGATATGGCAGCAGCATCACCAGGTCCCCTGCCTACTCGCAGGTGCCGTGGCCCCGCCCACTCGCGGGTGCCTATGCCCCACCTGCTCACAGGTGCTGTCTGCCACTCTGCCCCCCCCCTAAAACTCTGTGGAAACAGCCTGTTTTCACATAGTGAGAGAAAGGGCTGTAGATCCCCTTACCTTCTCTGCAGCTGCAGGTCCTTCGCACAGCAGAGAGGAGGAGGGACTTCCTGTCTCCCTCACACACTTAGGGAGTCTGAGGCTGTGCTCGCCGACAGCACTGTGCAGGAGAAGCCTTAGGAAGGTCACATGTCAGCCTCCCACCCATTAACTTTCTGGTCATCATTTATTTATTTTTGGGTTTGGCACGTAGAGAGGTGGTTGATGGCTCATTTTAAAGGTAGGAAACTGGCCTTTCATTGAAACTCAACCTGTTTGGAGACCACAGTTCCCCTTTATGTTACCCTTACCTTTTGGATTGTTATAACTACGTAAGAAATGCCCACTTACCTACAGTTTGCCATCTTCTTCTCTTTCTATTTGTGAACTTCAATTTTTGGAACTATGTGACTTTAAAGAAACTTACCAAATCTCTGTTTCTAACCATGTACAATTTGCTATATTATCTTACTATTTGTTATTACTACTTACCTGGATCCCTGGGAGCCTGAGGGATTGACCATCTGCATTGTGTTCCAGTGTTCTACTGGGCTCTGTACTTACCTATCTTTGAAGTCTGTGATTCTGAAGGATATGTTTGTCCTTTATCAGGATACTCTTCTCCTTATGGTTCTTCTGCAGTGCCGGATGAAAATCCAGGAAACTGAAGAGTAGGAGCCGTCTGTGTGTAATAAGGTATCTGCCTCTTCCTGCTCCTCTTAGAGGAGTCTGACATTGACAGCGGTGACTCATGGAGAAGGAAGGGTTAGAAGTCACTAAAGGGTATGACATCACATAGGGATGTCATTGTAAGTTTCAGAGCTGTAATTCAGAGATAAATGTGTGTTTAGGGTGAATTTCCCCTGTAATAACATTTAGTATTATCTAGTATCATACAGCATGCAATTCTATAGTTATCGTGTCTCTTCTATTTTAATAAATTACATTCATTTAAGGTTTACTTGGTGAATAATCAGCCCCCTAAAAAAATCCCATGATTTATTCCTCGTTACAATGATAGGTTATTATATTTTCACATTGTTGTGAACTTCTCTTTGTGTTTCAAGATTTTCCAAGAACAACACGTTGGAATCTTCTCCAGATCAGCAGTGAGCAATTATCAGTGGCTCCAAACATCTCTCACTTCCCAGTTCCAAGGTCGATTTTCACGTTTACGCGTTGAACCTTTTTACATCTCTAATAATGGATGGCGGCAGTTCGCAGAGAATGTCTCATGGTGCAACTTTGCCATCTTATATCACACCAAGAAAAGAGGAAGGATAAATATCACCGATGTTACAGACTCTCTGTATGAGGACGAACTGAAATATCTATCGTCCAGGCTAGGTAGGTGACATGGAATGTAGGTAGATGTGAATGGAGAATGAATGGGACTTTGTTGGATTGCAATGTATTGATCATTTGGTGCCTGGGGTAAATTACAATGAGTTAAGGTGGCCATACACATGCAATCCCACAGCATGTGTGTCGACAGATCACATTGGTATCTGATCACATTGGTATCTGATCACATTGGTATCTGTCGGCACACATGCTATGGGAACAGCACACATGGACCCAACCGATCCCCATATGCGCTATGGGGATTGGTCAGACGTGCAGCCATACACCGCACAACCGTATTGGCTCCCTCTACTCCAAGTAAAGGGAGCCAATACCGACCAATGGAAATTTTCCAATCAGTCGGGAACAGCCCCTACACGCTAACGATAGTAGGTAAATCCCGTCGGGAAATGACAGGATTTACCTATTATCGTTCCTATGTATGGCCACCTTTACAAACAGTGTTTCTACTGCACACAAACACACACACACACACATTTTATGTCGATAATCTAATCATCCAGATTACAATGAGCAAATATTCACCCAAAAATAATCAGTTTAATAGGATGTAATATGGGTTGAATGGTATAATGCACCCAAATACCTTCTGTGCTAACCTCACACTGTAGAAGTGTCTCCTGGTAAAGGGAAATGGTTTAAAATGTTCCAGTTCGAACAGAAAGTTCCTGCACATATTCCATCACTTAAAATGTCATAACACATTGAGTAAATACTCATCTAGGCACCCCCCCCCTGCTATCATGGGCCCTATTTATAAAAGATCGTTATCAAAAAAATAATGATCGCTATCGTAAAATAACGACTGGTATTTTCCGATAACGACCGGTATTTTACGATAACGACCGGTATTTTACGATAACGACCGGTATTTTACGATAACGCCCAGTAATTTCCGACAATGAAAATACCGGTCGTTATAGGAAAATACCGGTCGTTATAGGAAAATACCTACCGGTCGTTATAGGAAAATACCGGTCGTTATAGGAAAATACCGGTCGTTATTTTACGATAGCGATCGTTATTTTTTCGATAACGATAACGATCTTTTATAAATAGGGCCCCATATATCTAATATTGTGGGTAACCAGTGTTACTAATCCAGATAATCCATTGTCACACCTAGAACGTTTAGGACAGACCTACATGGGAGGGACCTGTGTGACCCCAGACTTGCAACTCACTTAGACACAACCCACTACAAAAGGGTTACTGCAGGTTACTAAAACCCAATCTTAATAATCTCCTACCGATGGGTACCTAACCAGATGCAGGGCTCTAAAATATGATAACCTTCTCACTCACTGTGTACATGAATATTACTATCGGAGAGTATGGAAAATTGGAGGAAACTCACCACACACCTATGTTCAAATAAAATTAAGTTGTAGAAATTAAAAGTCAGAAAAATTTTGTTTTCAAATTTCAATTGCACCAACTTAATTTTATTTGAACATATGCCATAATGATATAAGGCATTAGAGCTCCCCTTCATTTATATGCAAATAAGGAACATTGACTTCTGGGTAATTTCCCTTAGGAAACACTACACCTTCTTAGAGGCTTTAACATTAGATTGATTTAAAATGGATGTTAATATCCCCTGTGGCATATTTATTCTAATAATAATTTGGTGGACATTTTCACAGCCAGAATACAGTAATATATGTAACTCCTAGAAATATGCAAAAACATCTAAAAATAATCAAACATGTATGGGACAAAATATATATTTTATTATATAAAATATAAAATAAATAAATACAGAGAATCCAAATAGGGTATATGTATTACAAAAAGGGGCATTATCCTTTTCATTTGTCCTATTACAAAAATCTCCAACAGTCTTGTTAAATCCTTTTGGCACTAGTGTGCCCAGTTCTAAATCCATTTGATCACGGCTCTTGATAAATCATCATGTGAATCCCCCTTTCTTTCTGGTGGGTTATAAATAATTCCAAAGAACTTAAATTCCTGTCCCTTAAAATGTCATTCATTAATGTGAATTAGGAGGATGAGATTCTTTTTCTTTGTAGTGTCTTAGCTATACACTTATTCTCGTTTTTGGTTTATATCCTGCCTTCCCTATGTATTGCTTAGTTAGACTAGTTATGAATGGCAAAAAAGGGGCTATTCCCACAAACACACCAATTTTAAAGGCAACCAATAACATTTCTGAGATTAAGAATTTAGTTATTCATGGTTTCATTATGTAGGGAATCACTTGACTAATCGTTTAACTTGTTATTGGACTTTCCTTCTCCTTTAAGGTTTTTAACATTGTTATTGATCCAGATTAGGGACTTTCAATTTCTCTTGGGAATCTATTCCATATGATTAACATGCCATCAATGAAAATTTTCCATAGTAATAAATGTTTCTTAAAACATTGAAAATCTATTCATTTTCCCACTGCGACATGAAGTAATTCGGATTACTCGGAGCAAATCTTGTGCCCATAGCATTTCCATGAATTAAGAGGTAAAATTGTCCTTTGAGCAAAAAATAATTGTGTTTTAAAGGGGAATCCATACTCCTTTTAAGGAAGTATAAAATCCTCCTGGCAGATTATTCCAAGTTGTCAGTATATCCGTGGAATTTTTCATGTTGTAATGACTTACAGTTGCAAAAATGAATCTACAGTATATACTGTATTGTAATAAATTGCAGGTGAGGGTGATTAATCCTAATATGATAGGATGACCAAGAAGGTTTTTGAGACTTTAATGGGTTTTTGTTAAAAAAAAAAAATAATTAAAGAATGCAAATAACTGGATATGGCACAGTAAGGAATAAGTTTTCTATAATAGTTTATGATATTCCATTTTAAACCCCATTGTTGAGTACTTTTTTCAGTTTGATCCGAAAAACGGAACGAGTTTTCAATTATTATCGAATGTTGGAGGCAATTTTCCAAAATAACCTTGAACGTTGGATAACCCTCCGAAAATACGATCGAAGACTACTTTCGAGTTTCTGATAATATTTTCGAGGATTATCGAACGTTCGAGGATTTTTGAAAATAGCTTCGAACGTTTGATAATTAGAGGAAATAGACTCCAAAGTCCCGAAATCCAGATGATCTGTCCATTCTGAATTCGGACCCGAGGGGTTCTGTGACGGTTTCGGGATCCCATCTCTAGTATTTAGCAAGACTGCAAACTGGTTGCATTAAAAAAATTAATTTAGCTCTGCTGCATGTGTTTCCTCTAATTATCCTATTCCTTTAAATTATTATCAAATCTCCACCATTGGTTTTCACCTTCTGCTATTAGAGAATGCTGGGATTTGTAGTCCAACTACATCTGCAGTAGTATTGTATAGCGATCCTATCGTGTGTTATAAAGCGCACACTAGTTTTGGGCACACCAGGTGCATTGTGCAGCCATCTTTTAAGACTTCCAACCAATTGCGACAAGACTATGAGTTACCAAATAAAATGCTCTTTAGAGATACTTACAGGTTAGACATGTATTTCAAGTACAATTTAGAGACCACGCCTTAGAATTCAGCAAAATCCACTTAATTAACCTACTGACCACTACTACCTCCTACACATTGATTTCGGGGCTATACCGGTACCTCCGCTTCCCTTCTGCATATAAACTTGCCCTAAAATAGAAAACAACATGGGAGGCTGATATTGACCCTCTGGGTGGGGATGACTGGGAGAATCATAGTTCTGATTCTGGTTTTGATCATGAGATGGGGCTATGACATCATCTGTGTGTTACACAATCGGTAAACATGTTTATCTGTGCAGAACCAGAACCATGGTAGATTTCTCTACAAAGTGTTGGGAATAAAAATCCTTCTTCATTTGCTCATTGAGGACCCCCATAGGTTTTATTCCCCAAAATTTACACAATGTATGTGTAAATCACTATGACAGTGTAATGTGTGGGTGTGTGCATCCATGGATTTGTATGAAGCACAATCTCTAGTAAACAATCTCTGTCTACTTTGGGCCAGGGAATAACACCTGTTTCTTGTTTTTATCTCCCAGGTAAGGAGAAAGTGTGGGTGGTAGTAGATGACCTGGAGGACAGTAGCTCTGAACAGAAGATAAGAATTCTATCTGCACAGCACAGTATTGGCAGATACGCCCGAGATCTGGTCCTCACCACACAGAGAGACAAGGAGGAGAAATCCAGGCTGATAGGACAATGTATTTTACAGGCTACACGTTTTAATTTAGCCTTCTTAAACGGTAATTATAATTTCTCTTTACAGTCTGATGGAAAGGTCATTTTATCTCACGGTGCTTATTAGCTACAGTGATTATAAGGGTAGAGACAACTGTTGGTTACAAAATTACATAATAAACAACACTCATTGAAAACAAGTTACAATAGTAATAAACATAACTATTTACCCACAATCCCTCAATACTTACTGTGGCCACCATAGTTCTCAGTAATCTCTCCGTGTTGTAATGGGTTAATTGCTATTGTATTCCATGTGTGGGCTAGGAAGGTCTTCAGCTTCTCTCCCATGTGGTGAAGTTCGAATGATACTTCCTATCCCTTGTTTTTTTTTTAGCTCTGGGAGTTTTACTTTTTAAAGGGGGTGGGGCACAGCTACTCAGAAAGAACTGTCAATCACCCAGCCCCTCCCCCTGGCACACTACATGTAAAACTATCCATTCTATAAAAGTAAAGTTTATTTCTCTGTCACTGCATGGCTAATTGATTCAGCATTAAGATCAGGAAAAGGAATAATCATTATCTGTTTCTCTGTGCTCTTTCTGTGCAGATAACACCCAATCCTGCAGTTAGCTGCTGTCTGTGTTACTGAAGTCCCAACTGTACCTATAGAAATCAATTACAAAGTCCCCCACTACACACACACACACACACATATTCAAACTCCTACAGCTAAAAGAAAATCTTACTTGATTCAAGCAGTTATTACATTGCGAGATCCCACAATGTTGTAAATACCTTTGCAAGATTTACTGAATCATGGGGCTGTTGTGTCAACTACCAGTCAGTGTAAGTAGCAGGAGGGATGGAGGGAGAGGGCAGTTATGTAAACTACCAGTCAGTGTAAGTAGCAGGAGGGATGGAGGGAGAGGGCAGTTATGTAAACTACCAGTCAGTGTAAGTAGCAGGAGGGATGGAGGGAGAGGGCTGTTGTGTAAACTACCAGTCAGTGTAAGTAGCAGGAGGGATTGAGGGAGAGGGCTGTTGTGTAAACTACCAGTCAGTGTAAGTAGCAGGAGGGATGGAGGGAGAGGGCTGTTGTGTAAACTACCAGTCAGTGTAAGTAGCAGGAGGGATGGAGGGAGAGGGCTATTGTGTAAACTACCAGTAGAGATGGCCGAAACTGCTAAAATCTGTTCCGCCTGAAGTTTCGCGGATTTTTCGAAGGAATTTGATTGTCTGTTCCCCATACCAGTTACGGTATCATTTTTAGAAAATTAAAATTTCTTGTATTTTCAAAAATTTTCAAATTTTCTAAAATTTTTGAAAGTGGTTTGAAAAAAATCCATAAAGCTGAATTCTGGAAAATCCGCGAGATCCCTTCTACCTGAATGTGTACTGTATTTTATAATGTTCAGCTACGTACCCAAGTGGCACATAATAAACCTAATTTATACTATTATGGACACTAAAAACAAAGTGTAGATTAGACCTGTATTCATTTTCATACACCTGAATGGGAAAGGTAAATGATATCCGATTACGCTTTGTGTTTATATTTCAGATACTAGTCAGACCACAGAACATAAAGATAAGACAAAGGATCACCCAGTACGAGGCACAGAAAGCAGCATTGCAATTCTAGAAAGGAAATACACAGAGAAACCTTCTTATCAACAGGATCATCCAACTTCAAGAACTCAACAAACCGACTTTGCACGAACAGGTAAATCCCAAAATATAGGGATAAAAAAAATCAATGAAAATAAACCATTGGATTTGTTTACAAAACGTAAACCACGTTGTTCCGCCTGGTAGATATTTTACACTAACAAATTTTAATTAACAATAACCATTGTAAAATAAAGATAATGGTCGTTGTTTTACATATGTATCAAAAAATAATAATTACACACGTTACAAAGTACGGTATGGTTATTTTACAGTATTGGAGCTTTAGAAATATTCCTATATTACTGATGGTAAATAGGTAACACAAGTTCAATACCCACAGACCAGTAGAACACGTATCTTTGTTATGTAAAATAGCCTAACACATCTGGTGTATTTTCAGCAATAGAAACATTAAATCGGGGGTGCCTAACTCTAGCAGCTGTGTAGTAGTAGTCCTTTTTCATGGGATCAGATCACTCGATGTAACCGAAGCTGGTTTTTGCCTGGTTCATGCTTTTGATTCAGAATTGCTGTTTTTCGAAAATCTCAGCTGATCTGATGGATTTTTCAAAGTTTTATCTAAAAATTGGAAATTAGAAAATTCCACAGCTGATCTGATTGATCTAAAGATTGGAAATTAGAAAATTCCATCCACAACTTTGAAAATTGACTTTGAAAACTGAAAATTCTTAGTGAAAAATCAGAAATTCCTATCAAAAATTCAGAAATGCTAACAAAAAAAAAACACCTGAAAAATTATAATTCAATTTGGTTGGAATCGGATTTTCGGAACATTAAATTGATTCCACGGAACTGATGTCAGAATAAAATCCGCCAGTTTTGTTACTCTCTAGTTCAGAGTTATGTGAAATTTGTATAGTGAGCCTTCTGTTAAATGGAGGGAAGATTTCACAACAGGATTAATGCACAATTGTAATATCCAGGGGCAAATATTTATTAAATTGTATCTCCACTGGTAGAAACAAAATTTTGGCATTCAGTTTTATTGAAGAATGGGATGTAAAGGAACAGTGTCCTACCTCCGGTTCTTCAATAAAACCTGCAGCAGTCAGTGCAATGCGCATAGAATACAGAGTCCGTCGGGACCTGTCAGACTAAGTGGCGGAAGAGCGATTGATCGGGTAAATTCCTTACCTTCTCTTCCGGCTCCTGCAGGTTTTGTTGAAGAACGGGAGGTAAGACACCGCTACTTTACCTCCCGTTCTTCAATAAAACTGAATACCAAAATGTTGTTTATACCAGTGGAGATTCCCTTTAAACTGAGCATCTTACTTTATATCAATATATTTACTGATATATTTACTGATCTGTTATATTTGAATAATGTTTTTAATTGTGAGAAATATAAAGATGATTTATGTAGAGACCCCCCATTGGTATAAATGGTTATAATGTTGTGTTGATTTCACAATAAATAGCTTTCAGTCCATTGTTAATGTGGGGTTTATGGCAATGTGGTTTTTCCATAGCAGTGATATCCCTTTAATCCTTAATATAGATAGAAAGATGAAAGGAATTCACTGATTGGTTGGTTGATATTAGACCAATCAGTTATGAGACTCTTGTCTCAGAATATACAGCTACCCAGTATGTGTATTTACAATGAATGCACAGCACAGAAAGAATATTGATACTGAAACAGTGGCTTAACTATCCGGCCCGCAATGTCGGGGTGGGGCAGGACGAAGAGGGACGCCATCAGATCTTTTTAAACAGCTGATCGAACGTATGCAGTAAAGGTATGCACGATCAGCTGTTAAACCCTCTACCAGTTCAGTACTGGACTTTTAAACAGCTGGGCAGGGCCTTTATGGTAGGGCCCTTGGACCCCAGTATTTAAACCACTGTGTGTGATGCAAAGAGAGAGTGATCCATAATTAAAGATTCACCTGTGTAAAATGAGTAAAATATTTCAGTAACATTATTCAGCTGGTCCATCAAAGCTGTGTGTGGTTTACGCTGGGAGAGAGAAAGGTAGAAGTTGTGCCTCATTCCCATGTGTGCTAATAGCAGGGGGGTGAAGAAGTGACTGAACTGCCTGCTCCAGTGAAAGAATCAGCACAGATGTAACTTTGCAAGAAACACATTTAATCAACTGTTTCTGATTTGTGTTCGTTCAGGAAAAATGTTAAACTTTCAGATCTATTCTTACCTTCCCCACCACCCAAACCCTGATTTATTATACCACACTCAGGTCTCTGGGTCCCACAATCGTCTTTTACCTTCTTGTCTTCATCGCAGTCTTCCCAGCTTCATTTCTGGTTGCAGTTGTCAGTAACATGACATTATTTACAGCAGCATACCGTCACACCTCCTCTGCAGCTTCAGGAGGTCATTGACTTGCAGAGGAGGTGAGATTGGGAACCACGCCGACGGAGACAAGCAGGTAAAAGGAGTTATAGAGACCACAGGGAGGTAAGTCATTCTCACAATGCGGGGGAAGGTACGTTAGGTATAGATTTTACTGCTGGGGTGGACATTCCATTTAATTATATGGTCTTGGCACTGGTTATACATGAGTACTAAAAAACAAAGGAATAAATAAAAATTGATAATGTATAATAACATTGTGTTTATTTCTATTTTCTCTTTTACAGGAGTGATGCAATATGGTAAATTATTGGTAAGATTTCATTGTTATTTATTTCCAATATATAGTAAATGTTTGTATTAATAATGTGAGTTCCTAGACAGACCGGGAACGTACCTGTATATTTATTATACTGGGAATTTCCTGTGTAATTCAGATGCGCTGGGTTAGTTCATTTATTACATATTATATCAGGGGTGTCTAACCAAACCCATTTCTGCAAACTAGGGGGTATCGGCTGTGCACAGATTGCATATTAAACAGAACTGGACAGCTCAATAGACCGCTGGTGGATAACAGTCAAAGGGACCGGTGGATAACGTCAAGGGACGCAGGTGGATACAGTCAAAGGGACGCGGTGGATGACAGTCCAAAGGGACGCTGGTGGATGACAGTCAAAGGACGCTGGTGGATGACAGTCAAAGGGAGCTGGTGGATGACGTCAAAGGGACGCTGGTGGACGTAGGACGCTGGTGGATACATCAAGGCGTGGTGTACACAGGGACGCTGGTGGATACCAGTCAAAGGGACGCAGGTGAATAACAGTCAAAGGGACGCAGGTGGATGACAGTCAAAGGGACGCTGGTGGATACCAGTCTAAGGGACGCAGGTGGATGACAGTCAAAAGGACGCAGGTGGATGACAGTCAAAGGGACGCTGGTGGATGACAGTCAAAGGGACGCTGGTGGATACCAGTCAAAGGGACGCTGGTGGATACCAGTCAAAGGGACGCAGTTGGATACCAGTCAAAGGGACGCAGGTGGATGACAGTCAAAGGACGCTGGTGGATGACAGTCAAAGGGACGCTGGTGGATAACAGTCAAAGGGACGCTGGTGGAAAACCAGTCAAGGGACGCTGGTGGATACAGTCAAAGGGACGCTGGTGGATACCAGTCAAGGACGCTGGTGGATACCATCAAAGGACGCTGTGATACCAGTCAAAGGACGCTGGTGATCAGTCAAAGGGACGCTGGTGATACCAGTCAAAGGGACGCAGGTGGATGACAGTCAAAGGGACGCGGTGGATACACAAGGACGCGGGATGACAGTCAAAGGGACGCTGGTGGATGACAGTCAAAGGGACGCAGGTGGATGACAGTCAAAGGGACGCTGGTGGATGACAGTCAAAGGGACGCTGGTGGATAACATCAAGGGACCTGGTGGATAACAGTCAGGACGCTAGGTGGATAACAGTCAAAGGACGCAGGTGGATGACAGTCAAGGGACCGTGATACATCAAAGGGACCTGGTGGATACCAGTCAAAGGGACGCTGTGGATACCAGTCAAAGGAGCTGGTGGATACCATCAAAGGACGCTGGTGGATACCATCAAAGGGACGCTGGTGGAAATGACAGTCAAAGGGACCTGGTGTATGACCTCAAAGGGACGCTGGTGGATGACAGTCAAAGGGCCGCTGGTGGGATAACTTCAAAGGACGCTGGTGGATGACATCAATGGACCTGTGATACAGTCAAAGGGACGCAGGTGGATGACAGTCAAAGGGACCAGGTGGATGACAGTCAAAGGGACGCTGGTGATGACATCAAGGGAGCGGGTGGATGACAGTCAAAGGGACGCTGGTGGATGACAGTCAAAGGGACGCTGGGATGACATTCAAAGGGACGCTGGTGGATGACAGTCAAAGGGACGCTGGTGGATGACAGTCAAAGGGACGCTGGTGGATGACAGTCAAAGGGACGCGGTGATGACTCAAAGGGACGCTGAGTGGATGACAGTCAAAGGGACGCTGGTGGATGACAGTCAAAGGGACTGGTGGATGACTCAAGGACGTGGTGGATGACAGTCAAAGGGACGCTGGTGGATGACAGTCAAAGGACGCTGATGATGACAGTCAAAGGACGCTGGTGGATGACAGTCAAAGGACGCTGGTGGATGACAGTCAAGGGACGCAGGTGGATAACAGATAAAGGGACGCTGTGGATAACAGATAAGGGACGCTGGTGATAACAGATAAAGGGACGCTGGTGGAACATCAAAGGGACGCTGGTGGATAACAGATAAGGGACGCTGGTGGATAACAGATAAAGGGACGCTGGTGGATAACAGATAAAGGACGCTGTGGATAACAGATAAAGGGACGCTGGTGATAACAGTCAAAGACCTGGTGGATAACAATAAAGGACGCTGGTGGATAACAGACAAAGGGACGCTGGTGGATAACAGTCAAAGGGACGCTGGTGGATAACAGACAAAGGGACGCTGGTGGATACAGACAAAGGGACGCTGGTGGATAACAGATAAAAGGGACGCTGGTGGATACCAGTCAAAGGGACGCTGGTGGATACCAGTCAAAGGGACGCTGGTGGATGACAGTCAAAGGGACGCTGGTGGATGACAGTCAAAGGGACGCTGGTGGATGACAGTCAAAGGGACGCTGGTGGATGACAGTCAAGGGACGCTGTGATGACGTCAAAGGACGCTGGTGGATGACAGTCAAAGGGACGCTGGTGGATGACAGTCAAAGGGACGCTGGTGGATGACAGTCAAAGGGACGCAGGTGGATAACAGATAAGGGACGCTGGTGGATAACAGATAAAGGGACGCTGGTGGATAACAGATAAAGGGACGCTGGTGGATAACAGTCAAGGACGCTGGTGGATAACAGATAAAGGGACGCTGGTGGATAACAGATAAAGGGACGCTGGTGGATAACAGAAAAGGGACGCTGGTGGATAACAGTCAAAGGGACGCTGGTGGATAACAGAAAAGGGACGCTGGTGGATAACAGTAAAGGGACGCTGGTGGATAACAGTCAAAGGGACGCTGGTGGATACAGTCAAAGGGACGCTGGTGGATAACATGTCAAAGGGACGCTGTGGATACCAGTCAAATGGTAGAAGTTGTGCCTCATTCCCATGTGTGCTAATAGCAGGGGGGTGAAGAAGTGACTGAAATGCCTGCTCCAGTGAAAGAATCAGCACAGATGTAACTTTGCAAGAAACACATCATTTTAATATATCTGTTGTATTCAATTAGATCAACTGGACTTGAAATGTAGTTCTTGAAGACGTTTCGCTAGTCATCCGACTGGCTTTCTCAATTCAGAATCACTTGTACAAGAATCTGTGGCAATTATGTACCCTGGAAAATCCCAATTAGCATATCACAGCCAGGTGTTAAGGGTGTGATTAGATAGTGGCTAAGAGGTGTTATAGGAACGCCCAGA
>CM033477.1:7727725-7752690 GCA_019447015.1 Hymenochirus boettgeri | reverse complement strand
AACACAAGAAAAGCGACATCATATATGCAGTGCAGTGAAGAATGCTCTGATTTGTATGTGGGGGAGACCAAACAGCAACTGCATCAACGTATGGCCCAGCACAGAAGAGCCAATTCCTCGGGTCAGGACTCAGCCGTGTATCTGCATCTTAAGGATAAAGGACATACCTTTGAAGATTGTAATGTTAACATACTGGCGAAGGAACGTGACTGGTTCAAGAGAGGTGTTAAGGAGGCCATTTATGTGAAAATAAAGAAACCAAGCCTAAATAGAGGTGGGGGGGTTCGACACCAACTGTCTGCCATATACAATGCTGTTTTAACACCTTACTCTGGGCGTTCCTATAACACCTCTTAGCCACTATCCAATCACACCCTTAACACCTGGCTGTGATATGCTAATTGGGATTTTCCAGGGTACATAATTGCCACAGATTCTTGTACAAGTCATTCTGAATTGAGAAAGCCAGTCGGATGACTAGCGAAACGTCTTCAAGAACTACATTTCAAGTCCAGTTTATCTAATTGAATACAACAGATATACCATGACCTGGATGAATGAGAACCTTCACAAGCACATCATTAAACAATTACAAATATATGTAGTATAACAAAAGCTGTCCCTAACTGTAGACTTTTTGTAGACTAAGGCTTGGCTATTAGGATGCATGATCAGTTCATACTACTTAAATCTCTAAACCCATTTCTGCAAACTAGAGGGGGTATCGGCTGTGCACAGATTGATATTAAACAGAACTGGACAGCTCAATAGACCGCTGGCGGATGACAGTCAAAGGGACGCTGGCGGATGACAGTCAAAGGGACGCTGGCGGATGACAGTCAAAGGGACGCTGGCGGATGACAGTCAAAGGCAAGGTGACTCATGGAAGGAAGGTTGGAAGTCAATAATGTTGATGAAATCACATAGGGATGGTATTGAGTTTCAGAGCTGTAATTCAGAGATATGTGTTTAGGGTGAATTTCCCCTGTATTCATTTAGTTTATATCTAGTATCAACAGCATGCAATTCGATGTTATCGTGTCTCGTATTGTTAAATAAATTACATCATTTAAGGTTTACTTGGTCGACTAATCAGCCCCCCTAAAAAGAATTCCCTGCTTGATTCCTCACAATGATAGTTTTATATTTTTCCACATGTGTTGTTACCTTCTCTTTGTGTTTCCGATTTTCCAGAACACCGTTGGCCTTCTTCCGACATCATTGATCAATTATCAGTATTGGCTCCACCATCTCACTTTCCCAGTTCAAGTTCGATTTTCACCACAAGTTACTGAACACACCGTTGAAACCTTTTTACATCCTTCTAATATGTATGGCGCAGTTCGCAGAGAATGGTCTCATGTGCAACTTTGGCCATCCTTATAATCACACGCCCAACGAGAGGAAGATAAATATCAGCGATGTTACAGCGCTCTGTAATGAGGCGAAACTGAAATACTATCGCCAGCTAGGTCCGGGTGACCTGTAATTTAGGTCAGATGTACTGGGATGAATGGGGACTTTGTTTATTGCAATGTATTGTCTTTGGGCCTGGGGTAATTACATGCGTTTAAGGTGCCATACACATGCGAGATCCCCAGACATGTGTGTCGCCAGTCACATTGGTATTGATCACATTGGTATCTGATCACATTGGTATCTGTCGGCACACATAGGCTAGGGAACAGCACACATGGACCCAACCGATCTCCATATGCGCTATGGGATTGGTCAGACGTGCAGTCCATACACCGCAGCAACCTTATTGGCTTCCCTCTACTCAGTAATGCGGCCAATACTACCAATGGAATTTTCGCAATCAGTCGGGAACATCCCCTACAACGCTAACGATAGTAGGTAAATCCGCGTCGGGAAATACCAGGATTTACCTTTATCGTTCCTATGTTGGCCCACCTTTACAAAACAACCGTGTTTCTACTGCACCCAAACACACCACACACCATTTATGATGTCCATAATCTAATCATCCAGAATTACATGAGCAAATATTCACCCCAAAATCATCAGTTTACCTAGGATGTAAATTGGTTGATGGTAAATGCCACCCAATATCCTCTGTGCCTAAACCTCACACTGTGAAGTGTCTCCTGGTAAAGGGAAAGGTTTTTAACAAAAAAAAAAAAATGTTCCAGTTGAACAAATTCCCCTGCACATCATTCCAGCATCACTTAACGTGTCATAACACATTGAGTACATACTCATCTAGGAGGCAACCCCCCCCCAGGCTATCATGGGCCCTATTTATCAAAAGACTTTACTCAAAAAATATGATCGCTAATCTCGTAAATAACGACTGGTATTTTTCCGATAACGAACCGTATTTTCGATAACGACCGTATTTAACGATAACGACCTTTATTTGACGATATATCGCCCGTAATTTCCGACATGAAACCGGTCGTTAAGGAAATACCGGTCTTTATAGGCAAATCCTACCGGTCGTTTAGGAAATACCGGTCTTATAAGGAAAATAACCGTCGTTATTTACGATTGCGATCGTTATTTTTTCGATAACGTAACGATCTTATATAATCGGGCCCCATATATCTAATATTGTGGGTACCAGTGTTACTAAATCCACATTGTCACACCTAGAACTTTTAGGACAAGACCTACATGGAGGGACCTGTGTGACCCATACTGCAACTCACATTAGACACAAACCACTACAAAAGGGTGACTGCAGTACTAAACCCCAAACTTAATAATCTCCTATCTCCTACCGTTGGTACCTAACCATATGCCGGGCTCTAAAATATGATACCCATAACCCTTCTCACCTCAAGCTGTGTTACATAATTACTATCGGAGCGTATGGAAATTGGAGAAACCACCAACACAGACTATGTTCCATAAATTAGTTGGTAAAAGTAAAAGTCAGCAAACTTTTGTTTCAACTTTCAATTGCACCAACTAAATTTATTTGAACATGCTGTATGATATAAGGCGTTAGAGCTCCCCCTTCATTTATATGCAAATAATGCCTTGACTTCTTGTAAATTTCCCTAGAAAACACTACACCTTTCTTAGAGGCTTTAAAAACATAGATTGGATTAACTGGATGTTTAATATCCCCTGGCCTATTTATTTTATCTTCCTAAGTAATAATTTTGGTGGACATTTTTTCACAGCCGAATACAGATATATATGTCGATCCATCACTCCGATAAATCATGCAAAACTCTATATCAAACATGTATGGGACAAATATAATATTTCTATATACAATTAAATAAATCACATACGACGAATTCCAAATGGGGGTTAATGTATTACAAAAAGGGGGCATTATCCTTTTCATTCTTTGTCCTATACAAAATCTCCACAGTCTTGTTAAACAATCCTTTTGGCACTAGATGTGGCACAGTTCTAATCCATTTGATCACGGCTCTTGATAAATCATCATTTGAAGCCCCTTTCTTTCTGGTGGGTTATAATATTGCCAAAGCACGTAAGTCCTGGCCCTTAACGATGTCATTCATTAATAGTGAATTGTGAAGTGATGAATTCTTTTCTTTCTTCTTGTAGTTTCCTTAGCGATACACTGATTCTGTTTTTGGTTTATATCCTGCCTTCCCTATGTATTGCTTAGTTAGGACTAGTTATTAATGGAAAAAAGGGGCTATTCCCACAACAGCAACCCACAAAAACCAATTTTAAGGCAACCAATACATTTTTCTGAGATTAAGAATTTATTTTTCACTGTTTTTTAAATGTTAGGGCAATCACTTGAACTAATCGTTTAACTTGTGTATTGGACCTTTCCTCCTTCTCTCCTTTAACGGTTTTTAACATTGTTATTAGATCCCGATTAGGGACTTCAATTTCTCTTGGGAATCTTTCCATATGATTAACGCCCAATCATGAAAATTTTCCATAGTAATCATTTTTTCTTAAAACATTGAAATCTAATTCTTTTTATTCCCATGCGACATAAGAATTCGATTACTCGGAGCAAATCTTGTGCCCATACATGTCCATGACTTAGAAGGTAAAAGTGTTCCTTTGAGCAAAAAATAATGTGTTTTTTTAAAGGGGATCCATACTCCTTTTAAGGAAGTATATAAAATCCTCCTGGCAGATTATTTCCAAGTTTCAGTATATCCGTGGAATTTCATGTTTGTATGACTTACAGAGTTGCAAAAATGATCTACAGTTATAATACTGTATGTAATAATTGTCAAGGTGAGGTGCATTAATCCTCCTTTATGGATGACCCAAGACGGTATTTTTTGAGACTTTTAATGTGGTTTTTGTTAAAAAAAAAAAGATTAAGATGCAAATAACTGGATATGGACACAGCGGAATAATTTCTATACTCGTTATGATAACTTCCATTTTAAACACCAAAAAAAAACCCATGTTGATACTTTTTTTTCATTTGATTATATCCAAAAAACGGAACGAGTTTTTTCAATTATTATATCGATGTTGGCGGCGATTTTCCAAAATAAACCTGAACGTTGGATAACCCTCCTAAAATACGATCGAAACTCCTTTCGAGTTTCTGATAATATTTTCGAGGATTATCAACGGTTTTCTAGGATTTGAAAATGAGCTTTGAACGTTTGATTATTAGAGAAATAGAACTCCCAGTCCCCGAAATCCAGATGATCTTCCATTCTGATTCGACCCGATTGTTGTTCTGTGACGTTTCTTTATCCCATCTCTAGTTTACTAAGCAAAGACTGCAAACGGGTTTCTTAAAAAATTAATTTAGCTCTGCTGCAGTGTGTTTTCCTCCTCTATTATATCCTTTTTTTCCTGTAAATTAATTATTATCAAATCTCCAACCATTGGTTTCACTTTGCTATTAGGAGAATGCTTGATTTTGTAGTCCAACTACATTGCATTATTGTATAGCGATCTAATCGGGTTTATAAAAGCGCACACTATTTTGGCACCTCCACCAGGTGCGTTGTGAGACCACTCTGTAACTTCCAACCAATTGCGACAAGACTATGATTTACCAAATAAAATGCTCTTTAGAGATACTTACAGGTTAGAACATGTTTTTCAAGTACAATTCTAGAGACCACGCCTAGAATTCCGCAAAATCCACTAATTAACCCTACTGACCACTACTACTACCCGGCTCCTCATCACCTCCTACCCATTGATTTCGGGGCTATACCGTAACCTCCCGGATCCGCTTCCTTCTGCTATAAACGTGCCTAAATAGAAAACAACAGGAGGGCTGATATTGACCCTCTGGTGGGGATGACTGGGATAATCATGTTCTGAGTCGGGTTTTGATCATGAGATGAGGGCTATGACATCAGCGGTTGTTTTTACACATCGTAACATTTTATTGTGCAGAACCAACCAGGTAGATTTCTCTACAAGTTTGTGGAATAAAATCCCTTCTTCATTTGCTCATGTGGACCCCCATAGGTTTTTTATTCCCCAAAATTTACACAATGTAATGTGTTAAATCCTAGGACAGTGGTAAAATGTGTGGGTGGTAGCATCCTGGATTTGTATGAAGCACAATCCTAGTGAAAACAACTCTCTGTACTACTTTGGCCATGGCATAACACCTGTTTTCTCTTTTTATCTCCGGTACGGAGAAAGTGGTGGGTGGTAGTAGATGACTCTGGAGGACAGTAGCTCTGAACAAAGATAAGAATTCTAGTCTGCAAACACACAGTATATGCATATACCCCCGAGGTCTGGTTCACCACACATATAGACAAGGAGGATAAAGTCCAGGCTGATAGACAATGTATTGTACAGGCTACCGTTTAATTTAGCCTTTCTTAAACGGTATTATAATTTCTCTTTACAGTCTGAATTGAAGTGTCATTTTTATCTCACGGTGCTTATTAGCTACGTGATTAATAAGGTAGAGCCAATTTTGGTTCCAAAATTACATAATAAAAAAACAAAAAAACTGACTCATTGAAAACAAGTTCATATAATAAACATAACTATTTCCCGCAATCCCTCAATACTTATGTGGCCACCTAGTTCTCAGTCATCTCTCCGTGTTTTGTAATGGGTTTATTGCTATTGTATTTCCCTGTGTGGGCTAGGAAGGGTCTTCAGCTTCTCTCTCCATGTGGTAAGTTCGTCTCGAATGATACTTCCTCTCCCTGTGTTTTTTTTTTTAGCTCTGGAAGTTTTTAAACTCACTTTTTAAAGGGGGTGGGTGCACAGCTACTCAAAGACTGTCAATCACCCAGCCCCTCCCCCTGCCACTACTGTAAAACTATCCATTCTAAAGTAAATTTATTTCTCTGCTCACTGCATGGCTAATTGATTTCAGCATTAATATCAGGAACAGGAAATCATGTATCGGTTTCTTCTGTGCTCTTTCTGTGCAGATAAACACCCATACTGCAGTTAGCTGCTGTCTGTTTTCTGGAAGTCCCCACTGTTACCTATAGAAATCATTAACAAGGTCCCCCCAACTACAGACACACAGCACCACACATATTCAAACTCCTACAGCTAAAGAAAATTCTCTTGATTCAATCCAGTGTTTACATTGCGAGATCCCCACAATGTTTGTAAATACCTTTGCCAGATTTACGTAATCATGGGGCATGTTGTGTCAACTACCAGTCAGTTGTTAAGGTAGAGATGCTGGAGGGAGAGGGCAGTATAGTAACTACCAGTCAATGTAAGGTAGCAGGAGGGATGGAGGTAGAGATAGCTGTTTTGGTAATCTACCAGTCAGTGTAATTAGCAGTAGGGTATGGAGGGTCGAAGGGCAGTTAGGGAAACTCCATCCATGTAAGTAGCAGGATTGATGGAGGGAGAGGCTGTTGTGTAAGCTACCATCAGTGTAGTTAGCAGGAGGGAGGAGGGGAAGGGCTTTGTGTGAAACTACCAGTCAGTGTAAGTAGCAGGAGGGTGGAGGAGAGGGCTGTTGTTGTAAACTACCAGTCAGTGTAGTCCAGGAGTGATGGAGGGAATAGGGCTGTTGTGTACCCTACAGTCAGTGTAATTATCAGGATAGGATGGAGGAGAGGGCTTGTGTAAACTACCAAGAGATTGCCAACTGCTTAAATCTTTCCGCCTGAATTTCGCGGATTTTTCGAAGGATTGTGGATTGTCTGTTCCCCATACCAGTTACGGTTCATTTTTAGAAAATTAAAATTCTTGTATTTTCAAAAATTTTCAAATTTCCTAAATTTTGAGTGGTTTGAAAAAAATCCATAAGCTGAATTCTGTAAAACATCCGTCAGATCCCTTCTACCTGAATGTGTCTGTATTTTTTACTGTTTCAACTACGTACCCATGGCACATAATAAACCTAATTTATTACTATTAATGGACACTAAAATAAAGGTCGATTAGCCTGTATCTCATTTCATACACCTGAAATGGAAATGTAAATGATAATCCTATTACCTTTGGTGTTTAGATTTCAGATAACTCCAGCAGACACAGAACATAAAGATAGACAAAGGTCACCCAGTACGAGGCACCGAAATGTCAGCTTGGCAATTCTAGAAAGAAATCACAGCAGAACTTTCTTATCACAGTCATCCACGTCAGACTCAAAAAAACCGACTTTGTTGCAACAGAAACACGAACATGTACATCCCAATATAGGGAAAAAAAAAAAAATCAGATGAAAGAAAACCATTGGATTTGTTTACAAACGTAACACGTTTTTCCGCCTGGTTCCAAATAATTATTTTACACTAAAAATTTAAACAATAACCATTGTAATCAAGAGTAATGGTCCGGTTTTGTTTACATATTTATCAAAAAAATTATTCACACTTTAGCAAAATTACTGTATGGTTTTTTACAGTATTGGGCTTTAGAAAATATTCCTATCTTACTGATGGTAAAGAGGTAACACAAGTTCAATACCCCACAACCAGTAGAACACTATCTTTTGTTTATGTAATATAGCCTAACACCTCTGGTGTATTTTCCAGAATAGAACATTCACTCGGGTGCTACTCTAGCAGCTTGAGTAGTAGTCCTTTTTCATGGGATCATATCACTCGATGTAACCGAAGCGGTTTTTTTTGCCTGGTTCACATTCTATTTTTGATTCAGAATTGCTGTTTTTTTTTTCTTTTCGAAAAATCTCAGCTGTCTGATGGCTTTTTCTTTTCAAGTTTTATCAAAATTGGAAATTATAAATTCCACAGCTGCTCTGCTTGCTCTAAAGTGGAATTATACAATTGCCTCCCAACTTTGAAATTGGAACTTTGAAAACTGGAAATATCCTTAGTGAAATATCATAAATTCCATAAACCATTCAGAAATCTATAAAAACCAACAAAAACAACACCTGCAAAATTATAATTCAATTTGGTGGTACTCGGATTTTTTGGAACATTAAATTGATTCCCGGAACTGAGTCAAATAAAATCCGCAGTTTTTGTTACTCTCTATTCAGAGTTATGTGAACTTGATAGTGGCCTTCTGTTAAATGTGCGGAAGCATTTCACAACAGGATTACTGCCAATTGTCATATCCAGGGGGGGCAAATATTTGAATTAAATGGTTCTCCACTGGTAGAAACAAATTTTGGCAATTCATTTTTAATGAGAATGGGATTAAGGACAGTGTCCTACCTTCCGTTTTCTCTTCAATAAACCTGTCAGCAGTCAGTGCAATGCGCTAGCTCAGAGTCCGTCGGGACTGTCAGACTAAGTTGGCGGAGAGCGATTGTTCGGAGTAATTCCTTACCTTCTCTTCCGGCTCCTGCAGGTTTTGTTGAAGACGGGAGGTAATACAACCCCGTCTTTACCTCCCGTTCCTTCACTAAAAACTGAATACCCAAATGTTGTTTCTACCAGTGAGTATTCCCTTTAACTGAGCATCTACTTTATTCAATATATTTACTGATCTGTTATATTTGAATAATGTTTTTGTTTATTGTGAAATATAAGATAATTTATGTAGAGACCCCCGCATTGTAAAATGTTATAATGTTTGTGTTAATTTTCCACAATAAATAGCTTTCAAAGTCCAGTGTTAATGTTGGGGTTTATGCAATGTGGTTTTTATCCATACAGTGATATCCCTTTAAATCCCTTAAGTCTAGATAAAAGATGAAATATATCACCTGATTGGTTTGGTTGATATTAAGACCACAGTTATGAGACTCTTGTCTAATATACAGCCCCAGATGTGTATTTAAATGAAGCACAGCACATAAAATTGATACTGCACACAGTGCTTAACAGCGGTAGCCCGCAATGTGCGGGGGGGCAGGACGAGAGGGCGCCAATCAATCTTTTTAAATTTTAAGACAGCTACGACGTATGATTAAGGTATGCACGATCACTGTTACAAACCCTCTACCAGTCGATACTGGACTTTAATTAACAGCTGGGCAGGGCCTTTATGTAGGTCCCTTGGACCCCAGTCGTTAAAACCACTGTTGCTGTGGATGCAAAAGATAGTGATCCATAATGAAGATTCACCTTTGAAATGAGTAAAATCTTTCAGTACCAATTATTCAGCTTTCCATGCAAAGTGTCTGTGGTTACCGGCTGGGAGAGGAGAACAGGTAGAAGTTTTGCCCATTCTCCCCATGTGTGCTAATATCAGGGGGGTGAAGAGTGACTGAATCCTGCTCCAGGAAAGAATCATCACGATGTACCTTTTGTCAAGAACACACTCATTTATATATCTTTGTATTCATAAGATCAACGGGACTGAAATGTAGTTCTTGACGACGTTTTCGCTTAGTCTCCGACTGGCTTTCCTCAATTCAGAATCACTTTTACCCGAATCTTGAGCAATTTGTACCCTGGAAATCCCCATTAGCATATCACATCCAGGTGTTAAGGGTGATTAATAGTGGCTAAGAGTTGTTATAAGGACGCGCAGAGTAAGGTTGTTCAAACAGCATTGTACATGGCAGACAGTTGGGGGCGCCCCCCCCCACCCCAACCTCTATTTAGGCTTGGGTTTCTTTATTGTCCACATACATGGCCTCCTTAACAACCTCTCTTGAACCCTTCCACTTCCTTCTCCGTATGTTACCATTCATCTTCAAAGGTATTCCCTTTATCCTTATATGCAAGATTACACTGCTGGTCCTGACCCAGGAAATTTGGCTCTTCTGTGCTGGGGCCATACGTTGAATGCAGTTGCTTTTTGTGTCTCCCCCCTACCAATCCAGAGCATTCTTCACTCACTGGCACTGCATGTAGGGATGTCCTTTTCTTGTGTTTTGGTATTTGTTTCTTTTCGGATGTACCAATTGCTGCCTCAGTGTGTTTTTCTTTTAAAGCAGACAGGGAATAAAAGAAGCCTAGATAAGAGGTGGGGGTGTTTCGACACCCAACTGTCCTGCCATGTACAATGCTTGTTTTAAAACTCCTACTCTGGGCGTTCCTATAACCTCTTAGCCACTATCTATCACAACCCTTAACACCTAACACCTGGCTGTGATTGCTACATTGGGAATTTTCCAGGGTAAAATTGCCGCAGATTCTTGTAAGTTTGATTCGATTGAGAAAGCCAGTCATGACTAGCGAAACGTCTTCAAGAGCCACTACATTTCAAGTCCAGTTTGACTAATTGAATACCACGATATACCATGACCTGATGAATTAGAACTCTTTCAGCAAGCCACATTTTATCACTGTTTCTTCTGAATTTGTGTTCGGTCAGGAACAAATGTTGAACAACTTTCATCTATTCTTACATCCACCTTCCCCACCCCACCCCTGGGATTATTATACACACTCAGGTCCCACAATCGTCTTTTACCTTCTTGTCTTCATCGCAGTCTTCCCAGCTTCATTTCTGGTGCAGTTGTCAGTAAGCAGTGACATATTTACACAGCATACCGTCCGCCTCCGCTAGCAGCCCTGTCAGGAAGGTCATTGATCTTTCAAGGAGGTGAGATGGGGAAACAGCGCCGACGGAGGCAAGCAGGTAAAAGGTTATAGAACCACAGGAGGTAAGTCCTTCTCACAATGCGGGGGAAGTATCTTGTAGGTATAGATTTTACTTCTGGGAGTGGACATTCCATTTAATTATATGGTCCTTGGCAACTTGTTATACATGAGTACATAATACACAAAGGATAAAATAAGAATTGAATATGTATATTACCATTGTGTTTAGTTTCTATTTTCTCTTTAATAGGCAGGAGTGATGCAATATGTAAATTATTGGTAAGAATTTCATTCCTTATTTATTTCCAATATAAGTAAATGTTTGTATTAATAATGTGGTTCCTATACAACCAGAACGTACCTGTATGTTATTATAACTGGAAGATTCCTGTGTAATTCAGATGCGCTGGGTTAGATGTCAGTTATTACATCTTTATCAGGGTGTCTAAACAAACCATTTCTGCACTAGGGGGTATCGGCGTGCACAGATTGATATTAAACGAACTGGACAGCTCAATAGACCGCTGGGGCGGATGACAGTCAAGGGACTCTGGCGGTGACAGTTCCCCAAGGGACGCGGCGGTACAGTCAAAGACGCCTGGCGATGACAGTCCAAGTAACGCTGGCGATGACAGTCAAAGGGACGCCTGTCTAATGACAGTCAAGGTCCTCTGGCGGATGACAGCAAAGGGACGCTGCGATGACCACGATTAAAGTGACGTCCTTGGTGGATAACAGTAAAGGTCGCTGCGGTTACAGTCAAATGGACTCTGGCGGATGACATATAAAGGGACTCTGGCGGATGACATATAGAATGGACGCTGGCGGATACAGTCAAAGGGACCTGGCGGATAACATTAAAAGGACGCTGGGTGGATACCGAGTCAAAGGGACGCTGGTGGATAACAGATAAAGGGACGCTGGTGGATAACAGATAAAGGGATGCTGGTGGATAAGAAACAAGCAACCTGACCTGTTCCCATTAAACTGATTGGGGATCGAGGAGGTAAAGGCTGCCCCCTGATGGCTCCCAACGCCTGCAGTTTTTTCTAAAAGGATATGTACACTGTAAAACAAACATTAGGTTAGTGATAAGCTGTAGCTTTAAAACTAAAGTTGGCAAAAAAACTATTTCTTCTATCCCACCCCAGAGCCTACCTTCAATGCTTCAATCTTGCTGGCTTCCTCCTCCTGCATAATGGCATTTGGAGCTCAGCCCTGACGAGATCTCCTGGCTTCTCCTGCTTCCTCTCGTCGGGCTTGGCTCCAGATGCCATTATGCAGGAGGTGGAAGCCAGCAAGATTGAAGCATTGAAGGCAAGGTGACTCATGGAAGGAAGGTTGGAAGTCAATAATGTTGATGAAATCACATAGGGATGGTATTGAGTTTCAGAGCTGTAATTCAGAGATATGTGTTTAGGGTGAATTTCCCCTGTATTCATTTAGTTTATATCTAGTATCAACAGCATGCAATTCGATGTTATCGTGTCTCGTATTGTTAAATAAATTACATCATTTAAGGTTTACTTGGTCGACTAATCAGCCCCCCTAAAAAGAATTCCCTGCTTGATTCCTCACAATGATAGTTTTATATTTTTCCACATGTGTTGTTACCTTCTCTTTGTGTTTCCGATTTTCCAGAACACCGTTGGCCTTCTTCCGACATCATTGATCAATTATCAGTATTGGCTCCACCATCTCACTTTCCCAGTTCAAGTTCGATTTTCACCACAAGTTACTGAACACACCGTTGAAACCTTTTTACATCCTTCTAATATGTATGGCGCAGTTCGCAGAGAATGGTCTCATGTGCAACTTTGGCCATCCTTATAATCACACGCCCAACGAGAGGAAGATAAATATCAGCGATGTTACAGCGCTCTGTAATGAGGCGAAACTGAAATACTATCGCCAGCTAGGTCCGGGTGACCTGTAATTTAGGTCAGATGTACTGGGATGAATGGGGACTTTGTTTATTGCAATGTATTGTCTTTGGGCCTGGGGTAATTACATGCGTTTAAGGTGCCATACACATGCGAGATCCCCAGACATGTGTGTCGCCAGTCACATTGGTATTGATCACATTGGTATCTGATCACATTGGTATCTGTCGGCACACATAGGCTAGGGAACAGCACACATGGACCCAACCGATCTCCATATGCGCTATGGGATTGGTCAGACGTGCAGTCCATACACCGCAGCAACCTTATTGGCTTCCCTCTACTCAGTAATGCGGCCAATACTACCAATGGAATTTTCGCAATCAGTCGGGAACATCCCCTACAACGCTAACGATAGTAGGTAAATCCGCGTCGGGAAATACCAGGATTTACCTTTATCGTTCCTATGTTGGCCCACCTTTACAAAACAACCGTGTTTCTACTGCACCCAAACACACCACACACCATTTATGATGTCCATAATCTAATCATCCAGAATTACATGAGCAAATATTCACCCCAAAATCATCAGTTTACCTAGGATGTAAATTGGTTGATGGTAAATGCCACCCAATATCCTCTGTGCCTAAACCTCACACTGTGAAGTGTCTCCTGGTAAAGGGAAAGGTTTTTAACAAAAAAAAAAAAATGTTCCAGTTGAACAAATTCCCCTGCACATCATTCCAGCATCACTTAACGTGTCATAACACATTGAGTACATACTCATCTAGGAGGCAACCCCCCCCCAGGCTATCATGGGCCCTATTTATCAAAAGACTTTACTCAAAAAATATGATCGCTAATCTCGTAAATAACGACTGGTATTTTTCCGATAACGAACCGTATTTTCGATAACGACCGTATTTAACGATAACGACCTTTATTTGACGATATATCGCCCGTAATTTCCGACATGAAACCGGTCGTTAAGGAAATACCGGTCTTTATAGGCAAATCCTACCGGTCGTTTAGGAAATACCGGTCTTATAAGGAAAATAACCGTCGTTATTTACGATTGCGATCGTTATTTTTTCGATAACGTAACGATCTTATATAATCGGGCCCCATATATCTAATATTGTGGGTACCAGTGTTACTAAATCCACATTGTCACACCTAGAACTTTTAGGACAAGACCTACATGGAGGGACCTGTGTGACCCATACTGCAACTCACATTAGACACAAACCACTACAAAAGGGTGACTGCAGTACTAAACCCCAAACTTAATAATCTCCTATCTCCTACCGTTGGTACCTAACCATATGCCGGGCTCTAAAATATGATACCCATAACCCTTCTCACCTCAAGCTGTGTTACATAATTACTATCGGAGCGTATGGAAATTGGAGAAACCACCAACACAGACTATGTTCCATAAATTAGTTGGTAAAAGTAAAAGTCAGCAAACTTTTGTTTCAACTTTCAATTGCACCAACTAAATTTATTTGAACATGCTGTATGATATAAGGCGTTAGAGCTCCCCCTTCATTTATATGCAAATAATGCCTTGACTTCTTGTAAATTTCCCTAGAAAACACTACACCTTTCTTAGAGGCTTTAAAAACATAGATTGGATTAACTGGATGTTTAATATCCCCTGGCCTATTTATTTTATCTTCCTAAGTAATAATTTTGGTGGACATTTTTTCACAGCCGAATACAGATATATATGTCGATCCATCACTCCGATAAATCATGCAAAACTCTATATCAAACATGTATGGGACAAATATAATATTTCTATATACAATTAAATAAATCACATACGACGAATTCCAAATGGGGGTTAATGTATTACAAAAAGGGGGCATTATCCTTTTCATTCTTTGTCCTATACAAAATCTCCACAGTCTTGTTAAACAATCCTTTTGGCACTAGATGTGGCACAGTTCTAATCCATTTGATCACGGCTCTTGATAAATCATCATTTGAAGCCCCTTTCTTTCTGGTGGGTTATAATATTGCCAAAGCACGTAAGTCCTGGCCCTTAACGATGTCATTCATTAATAGTGAATTGTGAAGTGATGAATTCTTTTCTTTCTTCTTGTAGTTTCCTTAGCGATACACTGATTCTGTTTTTGGTTTATATCCTGCCTTCCCTATGTATTGCTTAGTTAGGACTAGTTATTAATGGAAAAAAGGGGCTATTCCCACAACAGCAACCCACAAAAACCAATTTTAAGGCAACCAATACATTTTTCTGAGATTAAGAATTTATTTTTCACTGTTTTTTAAATGTTAGGGCAATCACTTGAACTAATCGTTTAACTTGTGTATTGGACCTTTCCTCCTTCTCTCCTTTAACGGTTTTTAACATTGTTATTAGATCCCGATTAGGGACTTCAATTTCTCTTGGGAATCTTTCCATATGATTAACGCCCAATCATGAAAATTTTCCATAGTAATCATTTTTTCTTAAAACATTGAAATCTAATTCTTTTTATTCCCATGCGACATAAGAATTCGATTACTCGGAGCAAATCTTGTGCCCATACATGTCCATGACTTAGAAGGTAAAAGTGTTCCTTTGAGCAAAAAATAATGTGTTTTTTTAAAGGGGATCCATACTCCTTTTAAGGAAGTATATAAAATCCTCCTGGCAGATTATTTCCAAGTTTCAGTATATCCGTGGAATTTCATGTTTGTATGACTTACAGAGTTGCAAAAATGATCTACAGTTATAATACTGTATGTAATAATTGTCAAGGTGAGGTGCATTAATCCTCCTTTATGGATGACCCAAGACGGTATTTTTTGAGACTTTTAATGTGGTTTTTGTTAAAAAAAAAAAGATTAAGATGCAAATAACTGGATATGGACACAGCGGAATAATTTCTATACTCGTTATGATAACTTCCATTTTAAACACCAAAAAAAAACCCATGTTGATACTTTTTTTTCATTTGATTATATCCAAAAAACGGAACGAGTTTTTTCAATTATTATATCGATGTTGGCGGCGATTTTCCAAAATAAACCTGAACGTTGGATAACCCTCCTAAAATACGATCGAAACTCCTTTCGAGTTTCTGATAATATTTTCGAGGATTATCAACGGTTTTCTAGGATTTGAAAATGAGCTTTGAACGTTTGATTATTAGAGAAATAGAACTCCCAGTCCCCGAAATCCAGATGATCTTCCATTCTGATTCGACCCGATTGTTGTTCTGTGACGTTTCTTTATCCCATCTCTAGTTTACTAAGCAAAGACTGCAAACGGGTTTCTTAAAAAATTAATTTAGCTCTGCTGCAGTGTGTTTTCCTCCTCTATTATATCCTTTTTTTCCTGTAAATTAATTATTATCAAATCTCCAACCATTGGTTTCACTTTGCTATTAGGAGAATGCTTGATTTTGTAGTCCAACTACATTGCATTATTGTATAGCGATCTAATCGGGTTTATAAAAGCGCACACTATTTTGGCACCTCCACCAGGTGCGTTGTGAGACCACTCTGTAACTTCCAACCAATTGCGACAAGACTATGATTTACCAAATAAAATGCTCTTTAGAGATACTTACAGGTTAGAACATGTTTTTCAAGTACAATTCTAGAGACCACGCCTAGAATTCCGCAAAATCCACTAATTAACCCTACTGACCACTACTACTACCCGGCTCCTCATCACCTCCTACCCATTGATTTCGGGGCTATACCGTAACCTCCCGGATCCGCTTCCTTCTGCTATAAACGTGCCTAAATAGAAAACAACAGGAGGGCTGATATTGACCCTCTGGTGGGGATGACTGGGATAATCATGTTCTGAGTCGGGTTTTGATCATGAGATGAGGGCTATGACATCAGCGGTTGTTTTTACACATCGTAACATTTTATTGTGCAGAACCAACCAGGTAGATTTCTCTACAAGTTTGTGGAATAAAATCCCTTCTTCATTTGCTCATGTGGACCCCCATAGGTTTTTTATTCCCCAAAATTTACACAATGTAATGTGTTAAATCCTAGGACAGTGGTAAAATGTGTGGGTGGTAGCATCCTGGATTTGTATGAAGCACAATCCTAGTGAAAACAACTCTCTGTACTACTTTGGCCATGGCATAACACCTGTTTTCTCTTTTTATCTCCGGTACGGAGAAAGTGGTGGGTGGTAGTAGATGACTCTGGAGGACAGTAGCTCTGAACAAAGATAAGAATTCTAGTCTGCAAACACACAGTATATGCATATACCCCCGAGGTCTGGTTCACCACACATATAGACAAGGAGGATAAAGTCCAGGCTGATAGACAATGTATTGTACAGGCTACCGTTTAATTTAGCCTTTCTTAAACGGTATTATAATTTCTCTTTACAGTCTGAATTGAAGTGTCATTTTTATCTCACGGTGCTTATTAGCTACGTGATTAATAAGGTAGAGCCAATTTTGGTTCCAAAATTACATAATAAAAAAACAAAAAAACTGACTCATTGAAAACAAGTTCATATAATAAACATAACTATTTCCCGCAATCCCTCAATACTTATGTGGCCACCTAGTTCTCAGTCATCTCTCCGTGTTTTGTAATGGGTTTATTGCTATTGTATTTCCCTGTGTGGGCTAGGAAGGGTCTTCAGCTTCTCTCTCCATGTGGTAAGTTCGTCTCGAATGATACTTCCTCTCCCTGTGTTTTTTTTTTTAGCTCTGGAAGTTTTTAAACTCACTTTTTAAAGGGGGTGGGTGCACAGCTACTCAAAGACTGTCAATCACCCAGCCCCTCCCCCTGCCACTACTGTAAAACTATCCATTCTAAAGTAAATTTATTTCTCTGCTCACTGCATGGCTAATTGATTTCAGCATTAATATCAGGAACAGGAAATCATGTATCGGTTTCTTCTGTGCTCTTTCTGTGCAGATAAACACCCATACTGCAGTTAGCTGCTGTCTGTTTTCTGGAAGTCCCCACTGTTACCTATAGAAATCATTAACAAGGTCCCCCCAACTACAGACACACAGCACCACACATATTCAAACTCCTACAGCTAAAGAAAATTCTCTTGATTCAATCCAGTGTTTACATTGCGAGATCCCCACAATGTTTGTAAATACCTTTGCCAGATTTACGTAATCATGGGGCATGTTGTGTCAACTACCAGTCAGTTGTTAAGGTAGAGATGCTGGAGGGAGAGGGCAGTATAGTAACTACCAGTCAATGTAAGGTAGCAGGAGGGATGGAGGTAGAGATAGCTGTTTTGGTAATCTACCAGTCAGTGTAATTAGCAGTAGGGTATGGAGGGTCGAAGGGCAGTTAGGGAAACTCCATCCATGTAAGTAGCAGGATTGATGGAGGGAGAGGCTGTTGTGTAAGCTACCATCAGTGTAGTTAGCAGGAGGGAGGAGGGGAAGGGCTTTGTGTGAAACTACCAGTCAGTGTAAGTAGCAGGAGGGTGGAGGAGAGGGCTGTTGTTGTAAACTACCAGTCAGTGTAGTCCAGGAGTGATGGAGGGAATAGGGCTGTTGTGTACCCTACAGTCAGTGTAATTATCAGGATAGGATGGAGGAGAGGGCTTGTGTAAACTACCAAGAGATTGCCAACTGCTTAAATCTTTCCGCCTGAATTTCGCGGATTTTTCGAAGGATTGTGGATTGTCTGTTCCCCATACCAGTTACGGTTCATTTTTAGAAAATTAAAATTCTTGTATTTTCAAAAATTTTCAAATTTCCTAAATTTTGAGTGGTTTGAAAAAAATCCATAAGCTGAATTCTGTAAAACATCCGTCAGATCCCTTCTACCTGAATGTGTCTGTATTTTTTACTGTTTCAACTACGTACCCATGGCACATAATAAACCTAATTTATTACTATTAATGGACACTAAAATAAAGGTCGATTAGCCTGTATCTCATTTCATACACCTGAAATGGAAATGTAAATGATAATCCTATTACCTTTGGTGTTTAGATTTCAGATAACTCCAGCAGACACAGAACATAAAGATAGACAAAGGTCACCCAGTACGAGGCACCGAAATGTCAGCTTGGCAATTCTAGAAAGAAATCACAGCAGAACTTTCTTATCACAGTCATCCACGTCAGACTCAAAAAAACCGACTTTGTTGCAACAGAAACACGAACATGTACATCCCAATATAGGGAAAAAAAAAAAAATCAGATGAAAGAAAACCATTGGATTTGTTTACAAACGTAACACGTTTTTCCGCCTGGTTCCAAATAATTATTTTACACTAAAAATTTAAACAATAACCATTGTAATCAAGAGTAATGGTCCGGTTTTGTTTACATATTTATCAAAAAAATTATTCACACTTTAGCAAAATTACTGTATGGTTTTTTACAGTATTGGGCTTTAGAAAATATTCCTATCTTACTGATGGTAAAGAGGTAACACAAGTTCAATACCCCACAACCAGTAGAACACTATCTTTTGTTTATGTAATATAGCCTAACACCTCTGGTGTATTTTCCAGAATAGAACATTCACTCGGGTGCTACTCTAGCAGCTTGAGTAGTAGTCCTTTTTCATGGGATCATATCACTCGATGTAACCGAAGCGGTTTTTTTTGCCTGGTTCACATTCTATTTTTGATTCAGAATTGCTGTTTTTTTTTTCTTTTCGAAAAATCTCAGCTGTCTGATGGCTTTTTCTTTTCAAGTTTTATCAAAATTGGAAATTATAAATTCCACAGCTGCTCTGCTTGCTCTAAAGTGGAATTATACAATTGCCTCCCAACTTTGAAATTGGAACTTTGAAAACTGGAAATATCCTTAGTGAAATATCATAAATTCCATAAACCATTCAGAAATCTATAAAAACCAACAAAAACAACACCTGCAAAATTATAATTCAATTTGGTGGTACTCGGATTTTTTGGAACATTAAATTGATTCCCGGAACTGAGTCAAATAAAATCCGCAGTTTTTGTTACTCTCTATTCAGAGTTATGTGAACTTGATAGTGGC
Source organism: Hymenochirus boettgeri (assembly GCA_019447015.1). NCBI lineage: Eukaryota > Metazoa > Chordata > Amphibia > Anura > Pipidae > Hymenochirus > Hymenochirus boettgeri. Next base: position 7,732,981 of record CM033477.1, on the reverse strand, counting down.
CTTCTGTTAAATGTGCGGAAGCATTTCACAACAGGATTACTGCCAATTGTCATATCCAGGGGGGGCAAATATTTGAATTAAATGGTTCTCCACTGGTAGAAACAAATTTTGGCAATTCATTTTTAATGAGAATGGGATTAAGGACAGTGTCCTACCTTCCGTTTTCTCTTCAATAAACCTGTCAGCAGTCAGTGCAATGCGCTAGCTCAGAGTCCGTCGGGACTGTCAGACTAAGTTGGCGGAGAGCGATTGTTCGGAGTAATTCCTTACCTTCTCTTCCGGCTCCTGCAGGTTTTGTTGAAGACGGGAGGTAATACAACCCCGTCTTTACCTCCCGTTCCTTCACTAAAAACTGAATACCCAAATGTTGTTTCTACCAGTGAGTATTCCCTTTAACTGAGCATCTACTTTATTCAATATATTTACTGATCTGTTATATTTGAATAATGTTTTTGTTTATTGTGAAATATAAGATAATTTATGTAGAGACCCCCGCATTGTAAAATGTTATAATGTTTGTGTTAATTTTCCACAATAAATAGCTTTCAAAGTCCAGTGTTAATGTTGGGGTTTATGCAATGTGGTTTTTATCCATACAGTGATATCCCTTTAAATCCCTTAAGTCTAGATAAAAGATGAAATATATCACCTGATTGGTTTGGTTGATATTAAGACCACAGTTATGAGACTCTTGTCTAATATACAGCCCCAGATGTGTATTTAAATGAAGCACAGCACATAAAATTGATACTGCACACAGTGCTTAACAGCGGTAGCCCGCAATGTGCGGGGGGGCAGGACGAGAGGGCGCCAATCAATCTTTTTAAATTTTAAGACAGCTACGACGTATGATTAAGGTATGCACGATCACTGTTACAAACCCTCTACCAGTCGATACTGGACTTTAATTAACAGCTGGGCAGGGCCTTTATGTAGGTCCCTTGGACCCCAGTCGTTAAAACCACTGTTGCTGTGGATGCAAAAGATAGTGATCCATAATGAAGATTCACCTTTGAAATGAGTAAAATCTTTCAGTACCAATTATTCAGCTTTCCATGCAAAGTGTCTGTGGTTACCGGCTGGGAGAGGAGAACAGGTAGAAGTTTTGCCCATTCTCCCCATGTGTGCTAATATCAGGGGGGTGAAGAGTGACTGAATCCTGCTCCAGGAAAGAATCATCACGATGTACCTTTTGTCAAGAACACACTCATTTATATATCTTTGTATTCATAAGATCAACGGGACTGAAATGTAGTTCTTGACGACGTTTTCGCTTAGTCTCCGACTGGCTTTCCTCAATTCAGAATCACTTTTACCCGAATCTTGAGCAATTTGTACCCTGGAAATCCCCATTAGCATATCACATCCAGGTGTTAAGGGTGATTAATAGTGGCTAAGAGTTGTTATAAGGACGCGCAGAGTAAGGTTGTTCAAACAGCATTGTACATGGCAGACAGTTGGGGGCGCCCCCCCCCACCCCAACCTCTATTTAGGCTTGGGTTTCTTTATTGTCCACATACATGGCCTCCTTAACAACCTCTCTTGAACCCTTCCACTTCCTTCTCCGTATGTTACCATTCATCTTCAAAGGTATTCCCTTTATCCTTATATGCAAGATTACACTGCTGGTCCTGACCCAGGAAATTTGGCTCTTCTGTGCTGGGGCCATACGTTGAATGCAGTTGCTTTTTGTGTCTCCCCCCTACCAATCCAGAGCATTCTTCACTCACTGGCACTGCATGTAGGGATGTCCTTTTCTTGTGTTTTGGTATTTGTTTCTTTTCGGATGTACCAATTGCTGCCTCAGTGTGTTTTTCTTTTAAAGCAGACAGGGAATAAAAGAAGCCTAGATAAGAGGTGGGGGTGTTTCGACACCCAACTGTCCTGCCATGTACAATGCTTGTTTTAAAACTCCTACTCTGGGCGTTCCTATAACCTCTTAGCCACTATCTATCACAACCCTTAACACCTAACACCTGGCTGTGATTGCTACATTGGGAATTTTCCAGGGTAAAATTGCCGCAGATTCTTGTAAGTTTGATTCGATTGAGAAAGCCAGTCATGACTAGCGAAACGTCTTCAAGAGCCACTACATTTCAAGTCCAGTTTGACTAATTGAATACCACGATATACCATGACCTGATGAATTAGAACTCTTTCAGCAAGCCACATTTTATCACTGTTTCTTCTGAATTTGTGTTCGGTCAGGAACAAATGTTGAACAACTTTCATCTATTCTTACATCCACCTTCCCCACCCCACCCCTGGGATTATTATACACACTCAGGTCCCACAATCGTCTTTTACCTTCTTGTCTTCATCGCAGTCTTCCCAGCTTCATTTCTGGTGCAGTTGTCAGTAAGCAGTGACATATTTACACAGCATACCGTCCGCCTCCGCTAGCAGCCCTGTCAGGAAGGTCATTGATCTTTCAAGGAGGTGAGATGGGGAAACAGCGCCGACGGAGGCAAGCAGGTAAAAGGTTATAGAACCACAGGAGGTAAGTCCTTCTCACAATGCGGGGGAAGTATCTTGTAGGTATAGATTTTACTTCTGGGAGTGGACATTCCATTTAATTATATGGTCCTTGGCAACTTGTTATACATGAGTACATAATACACAAAGGATAAAATAAGAATTGAATATGTATATTACCATTGTGTTTAGTTTCTATTTTCTCTTTAATAGGCAGGAGTGATGCAATATGTAAATTATTGGTAAGAATTTCATTCCTTATTTATTTCCAATATAAGTAAATGTTTGTATTAATAATGTGGTTCCTATACAACCAGAACGTACCTGTATGTTATTATAACTGGAAGATTCCTGTGTAATTCAGATGCGCTGGGTTAGATGTCAGTTATTACATCTTTATCAGGGTGTCTAAACAAACCATTTCTGCACTAGGGGGTATCGGCGTGCACAGATTGATATTAAACGAACTGGACAGCTCAATAGACCGCTGGGGCGGATGACAGTCAAGGGACTCTGGCGGTGACAGTTCCCCAAGGGACGCGGCGGTACAGTCAAAGACGCCTGGCGATGACAGTCCAAGTAACGCTGGCGATGACAGTCAAAGGGACGCCTGTCTAATGACAGTCAAGGTCCTCTGGCGGATGACAGCAAAGGGACGCTGCGATGACCACGATTAAAGTGACGTCCTTGGTGGATAACAGTAAAGGTCGCTGCGGTTACAGTCAAATGGACTCTGGCGGATGACATATAAAGGGACTCTGGCGGATGACATATAGAATGGACGCTGGCGGATACAGTCAAAGGGACCTGGCGGATAACATTAAAAGGACGCTGGGTGGATACCGAGTCAAAGGGAGCTGGTGGATAACAGAAAAGGGACGCTTGTGGATACAGGTCCTGGGATGCTGTTGGATAAGAAACAGCAACCTGACCTTTCCCATTAACTGATTGGGCTCGCGGAGGTAAGGCTGCCCCCCTGATGGCTTACCCAACGCCTGCGTTTTTTTCTAAAAGGATATGTACAAACACTGTAAACAAACATTAGGTTAGTGATAAGCTTAGCTTTAAAACTAAGAGTTGGCAAAATAAACCTATTTCTTCTATCCACCCCAGACCTACCTTCACCTCTTCATCTTGCTGGCTTCCCTCCTCCTGCATAAAATGGCATTTGGAGCTCAGCCCTGACGAGATCTCCTGGCTTCTTCCTTCCTGCTTTTCCTATCGTCGGGGCTTGGCTCAGATGCCATTATGCAGGAGGTGGAAGCCAGCAAGATTGAAGCATTGAAGGCTCTGGGGTGGGATAGAAGAAATAGGTTTTTTTGCCAACTTGAGTTTTAAAGCTACAGCTTGTCACTAACCTAACGTTGTACAGTGTACATATTATTAAAGGACCAGGTGTCTATCCCCCCATAGTATTGCAACAGTTTGGTCAATATAGTTAAAAAATAAAAGGGGTTAACTAACACCTGTGGTCATAAATTAATAAGCATTACTTACCAATAACAAAGCTTTATAAATATAGCTCAATGATACATGTTTGTTTTTTTATTTAAACAGATATCAAAAGGGAAAAATCTATTGGATGAATTTAAAGGATCTGCAAAGAAAAGACAAACAGTTGGGATCTTCTCCAGAACGTCAGCCAGTGATTACGATTGGCTGGAAACTCTTCTTACATCCCATCTCAGTGATGTGGTTCAGGACATTAAACACTATTACATCTATAACAATAGACGCGGACAGTTTTATGATGACGTCTCCCAATGCACATTCGCCATATTGTATCACACCAAGAACAGGGGGAGGATAAATGTAACTGATGTGTCCGGATCTCTGTATGATGAGGAACTGGAATATCTATCTAAAACCCTGGGTAAGTTATAAAACATTGGCTCTATCACCTACGTACATAGTTCTGTGCAGTTGTTACCTGATCTATTGGTACAATCCAGATTAATTCTTCTTATAAGCACATTAACTTAAAACATATAAAGGATCGTTTAAACTACATTTTATTAACACTTCATTGTTTTGTCTTTATACAAACTTCTGTCAATGACGTAAAGTAAGGAAAATCCCAGGTGTGGGATAACATCATATTCACGTAATAGGTTATTTATAAGATATATATATTGACTTGATAAAGGAGACACGTTCTCCGAAACTTTGTCACTTTATGGAGTGAAATAAAGAAAAGTCTTACGACCTTAGTGTGTGCCGGAGTGAATATATAAATATTAGTACACAAAATGTACTACAAACAAAATTAGTTTATTGCGCTCTTTACTGGATTTAATGGTATATATATATATATATATATTGTAATATTCAGGGGGACTCTGGATAAGTTCACACAGGTTAGGCCGCCTCAATTTCAAAATACTGGTTTTGTTTATTGCAACATAAATTTGGCATCTGCAGCACACAGTCAAACAAAGGAAAAAAAGGAACTGAGCTTCATCACTCAGCAAATCAAATTATGCAGTTCACTTTGTAATCCAACACAAAGGAAAAAGTCCAGCTTTCTAGCAGCCCAAACTTTAAATACTTTGCAAATAAACACAGTTCATTTACTGACACACCTCAGTGTTTCTTTTGTTTCTTTTACAAGAAGGTTACCTTCCTTTTAACACTGGGAAATCCAGCCAGGAGCTCTGATCCACACACCCTCCAGCCTGCACAGCTCATCAGCAATACACCTGCGTCATGGCAATCACACACACCTCTTTCATCACAAAAAAGGGGGGGTGGCCGTCGGGGGCTGCGCGGCAAAAAAAAACG